>CM043321.1:38688776-39888776 GCA_023736055.1 Quercus glauca | reverse complement strand
TTTGTGGAAATAAAGCTCTAAACTTTCAAGATGCATAATACCCAGAAACATGGATGACAATTTTTTATGTAGCAAAAGTGCCATGGAGCAGCATTTATAGCTTTGATCATGGGTCCTAATTCGTTTTCTCTGTACATTGGACTAAGAACTTCCTTCAATGATCAAAATTAATAATTAACAGTAAACAAATTTTCCTCTAGAGGATAGGGAAGATTCATTATTAGTTATCAAAATGGTCAATCATGTAATTCAGGTCAGCTGCATATGAGCTTTGGACATAAGAGAAATAGATAGCTCTCAGATACTCTGTTATTAGCTTCTATTAATTTCTTTAGATTTTTCCAAAATACTTTGGAATATATAAAGTTTTAAATGCAAGAGAATCATAAAAAAGGTTGGCAGATTGAACTGTTAATAACAAGTTATTGCATTCAAGAGAGAAGGGGGAGATGCACACCGTACTACTCATTCCAACATGCGCTTCATATATCCTAAGTGATTTAGGTCTTTTTGGCTGAGGATGTTTAAATACATACTTTTCCTGTGACAAGTGAACAACGAGCATCATTAAAACAAAAAAATGTCATAAAAATAGAAACATGATCAAGTCCGAAAAGCAAATCAACTAAGTATACCATATATAAATTTTGGTGATATTAATACAACCATTCATCCATGAACAATTATAGCACAGCATAAGAGGCAAGTAAGTTGATGTCAATGAACTCTAGATCAACTAGCACCTCCTCCCCTTATAAATAGGTGGAGGTTGAGAACGTAGGTTCAAGACCCATTAGGTGCATGTGTAACTTACAAATCAAAAAATTAGTCAAGTAAATTGATGAGTTTTAAATTAGGCAAGTACTGAAAATCATATTGGATTTCAATTTTCTGATGGGACCTATTTTGTTTCAACATTCTGGAATCTTATTCAATAATTCCTAAATTATTGCAGACCATTTCAAATACAGATGTTACTACTGTCTTTGTTCTACCTTGGATTCCTTGATATTGTCATTTTTGTTTCAAAGGTAAAATGTTTTATTCAATCAAGAGGCTGAAAATATGATGAGCACTTCGTAATTAGAAATATTGAATTTTCATTATTACTCAAGCCAAAGAAGGACAAAAACACTGCAGAACCATACCTCTTCAGGCGGATCATAGTATATGCCATTATAAGGAATTTCAGCTGGAGCCTGTACAGAGAACTTGATCCAAGCAGGAATGGAGTCCTTAATGCCAGATGGAGTATCCATGCGGATCTAGAGTTCATGATTGAGAGAGTTATTTGACAGCAGTTGCATATAAAAAGAAAATTATTCAGCCAATCCCTAACAAACCAACTATGTATCTCCTATTTTGCCTTCACCTTCTGAGGCATCTCCAATATGGTATTGAGTTACTAAGGTGATTAGTATTTTCCAGTTAGGTTTTGTGAAAAGTTGGACACTGCCAAAAGAAATGCTTATGTCATTTTGGAGTTGTAGTGAAAAGAATGGCAAGGCTATCTTAAAGGTGGTGGACCAGCAAAATGGGATGCCCAATAGTCATTTATCTTAGGAGTTAAAAAGTAATGAAGACGTATTAATGGAGGCTCTCAGTAAAGAATCAAGCTATTTCTTCTTCCCTGGTTCTGAAACTTCAAATTATTTCCATACGATTTGGAGCTAATCATCATGCATATCACAATTTATAAACTATTTACTATAAAAGAAAAATAAGTATGCCAGTGCTCTACGTATATTTTAGTAGAAATTTTAGATTCTATTTTCATCATAATTAATGCCATATAATACAAAGGTAACATTTGCAAAATATGTTTTTTTAATAGGTGATAATATGGCAAGTTCACAGGCCATTGTAATGAAGAGTACCTTTAACAGACAGTAGCCTCATCTCATCCAGTAAGATTTTACATAACAAACAAGTTAGTAGAACCTTGGAAACCTACTTGTATGCTAAGAAACTATCCCTATACATCATAACCAGTTTTGGTGAATGTTTATTCTCACTCTCAGAAAACTGCAACTTTTTTATTCAATTGGGAAAGAGTTCAAGAAGCAATAAGTACAGAAACTAAAATCAAATCACCAAAATCCTTCAGAGAAGACTCATTAGGGGAGAATGTTACCTTCACTCGAGAACCATGTGGGATTGGTGGAGAACCGTCTGCATTGTTTGGCAAAAAGATCTCCCAGACACCAAACTCATTCTGTTTGCATACAATTGATGAATTTTTCTGACAACAAATAGGAACAGAAATCTATATACTACAAAAGTGTAGGATAAGTGGACAGCCAGTCATACCCAGTAAACATTACAGTCAAATTGATTTTAAACATGGTTACTGGCCTTTTCTTCTATTCTAGAGCTTGCATGATAAGCTAATAGGGGATCCAATCTGCTAGACATGTATGCGATCAAAATGAAGGCGTAGTTTTCTCTTTTGGTAATACAGCTTATACAATATAAATAACAGAAAGTGAGCTTTTTTATTTTATTTTTTTCAATATGTAATTGGGAGTCAGCTGTTTATGTTAATATATTAATTAATCTCCTTTCTTATCTTTTTTTTCCACATTACCCTAATTTACAAAAATGATACTGAATAAGTATGCAAATGATGTGTGTACTTGCTTGTGTATTCTTAACAAATTTATCTGTAATTTTATTATAAGACTCGAGTAAATTTAGTACCAAAAAAGTTGTGTATGCATTGAAGGGGAGGAGGGGGGGAGATGAGAGCTATAGATCCTTAATTAGCCAAAAACATGTTTGCCACAACTATTCAAAATTTCAAATTTGCTAAGATTTCATCCTTAGGGAAAAAAAAAAACAAATCAAAACAAAACAAAACAAACAAACAAAGGCAACATACCCGGGTCATAACATCGGCGTTAGGATTCCAGTTGTTAAAATCCCCAATCAAGGCTGCTGACTGCAAAATGCATTTAATGGTCATGCTTTGTAAGTAAGAGGGATAAACAATAAGCAAATACTTCAAATATGATGGTCAAGGACCACAACTTAAAGTCGAAACAATTTGTGCTTCAAGCTGATTGTCATTATTATCAGAAATAAGTGACTCTCATTGAATCAGATCAGAGATTCCAACCAATTGGGGAAAACAGAACATATCAAGATTATCCAAATTATTTATGATCATCTCAACTCATAAAACCCTACACAAGCCTCACCAGATAATTGTGTTAACGGTGTTGAAAACCCATAACCTTATCGACTACTTTTAAGGTCCTCATCCCAATCACTAAAATAAATGCTCAAAATGGGAGAGATCAAAGTGTATTCCCATTCCTCAAGGCCTATTCCATTCGGTTTCCATTCATCTTTCATTTGCCTCTTTAGGTTCCCTCTTAGACTTCTCAATGCTTTTAATTTTACGACATAATTTCAATTTTTTTCCTTCTCGGGTGCCCTTTTCCGTAATCCCTACACACTAGGGTTGTGCCCTTCAATAAGCTTTTTTAGTTATTAAAATTAGATAAATGTTAGTTTAAGTGTTTAAAATAAATCAGACTATGTTCTTGGAGCTTATATATTCCAACATACCTAGAAGGGCAGGGGGCGAAAGGATGTTATGGAAATTGAAAGGTGGCGGTGTCTTTACTGTTGACTTTTATTACAAAGCTATCCAAGGTGCATCACCAAACTCTTTCCCTTGGAGGAGTATTTGGTGTACTAAGGCCCCTAAGAGGGTTTCCTTCTTTGACTGGACTGCTGTCAGAGGATCTTAGCTTGTGATAATCTTATCAAGCACAGATTTACCCTAGTTGGGTGGTGCTGTATGTGTCAACGTAGAGGGGAGACGGTAGACCTTTTGTTGATCCATTGTGATGTTGCTTATGATTTATGGAGCTTTGTGATTAGAATGATTAGAATCTATTGGGTGCTACCAAGGAGGCTGGTTGACCTTTTATCAAGGAGGTGGAATTGGTTTGGGAAGCACTCTTCAGAAATTTGGGATTTTGCTTCATTGTATGTGTGATGTGTCTGTTGTGGAGGGAGAGGAATAATTGCACTTTTAAGGCTAGGGAAAGATCCAAAAATCAGCTAGAGGCTATGCTAATTTGTACTTCGTTTGTAACAAATAGTAACATTCATAGACTTCATGGACTCATTTTGTTTTTGTTCATAAGTTTTGTAATTCATTTAGGTTACAGAGTCCTCATCATCATGAGCTTGTGAACTTTTTCAATAACAAATCTGATTACTTATAAAAAAAAAAATCTATGTAATAAAAGTTGGGTCTTACAAGCTTCGCTGCTTTGGTTCCACTAAATGGACACTTTCTCCTCTTTCTTTCTTTATGCCACATGGTGCATTATAAGACACTACAATTATTAACACAATTTTCTCCAACTAAAACTCTATTTTCAAAATTTCTTAGAAATATAAAAGAAAGTTCAATATACAATTTATATTGTATCAATAATCTACCATAATATTATATTTTAATAATTAAATTGGATCTTACACATTGTGCTTGTACTATGTTGTTCAATGTAAATATTACACATCGCCATGTAATACACTATAAGTACAAAATTTTGCATAGTATTTTGCATAAAAATTGTTAATATAGTATTTTTTTTAAGAAATTTAAAATACCATTATAATTAAAATTTAATTACCAAAAGTTTCAAAAAATTTAGAAGGATTTTCGGTATTTATTTTTAAATTATTTTAACTATCAAAAAAAATTTGATTTTGATAAAAACTCAGTCTTACATTATGTGCTTTGGCACTAAGTTTTAAGTTATTTTGTTCAATTTCAATGATATAATTGAAATATTTTCTTTAATTTATTCATAATTTTTTTATTAATTTGTGCATCAAACGAGCATAATACTTCTTGCTATAATAATTAGACCTTTAGCCTACACCAAGCTAAATCACAAATTTTGCATCCATGGATATTTTATAAGTTCATTCAATGAGCTCAATAATATATATATATATGCAAATAATGAGCTCAATACTATAGTTTTCTTTTTAATTTTCTAATAAAAGGATGGATACACTGCTCAGAATTATATTTGTTAACTCCAATCCATGAATGTATAAATTTACAGGTTTCCTTATTGGTTTTGGAGAGTAGTAATCTCCAAAGCCAATAATTCTTATGAAGAGTAGGGATCTCACATTGACAAGAAAATGAGTAAGTAGGTGCGATAACCCCTATAAATAGAGTGATGGCATAGCTGGTTTGTTATGGGTGTGTGTGAAAGTTAGTAGACAAGACTTTATCATGTGTCAGTTGTGTGTTAGTGTGAGAGCAGCTTTGAGGGTGTGAAAAATTTGGAATAGGTTTGTGAGAGTTTGAGGAGTAGTTGTAATCCTTATTGTTGATAGTGGATTCTTTTGTTGGCATTGCCTACAGATGTAGACATAGAATTTGCTGAACCAAGTTAAATATTGTGACGCAGAACAACCAGAACAAAATTGAAAGTTGAAACAACAATAAAATAAAGGAATATGACCTAGGAGTTAGCACCTAAGCCTGACTTGGAGTCAGCACCAAGCAGAGAAACCACTAGGAGTCAGCACTTAGGGTAGACCTGGAGTCAGCACCAAACCAAAAGAAAGACCAAACGACCATTTTTTTCATTCATCAAAATATCAACTATCTCCTCAAGGAGTAGAATAGGTTGCTTATAAATAATTACTAAACCCTAGTTCTAATTGGCTAGGAAACCCTAATTGCCTTATTACAAAAATAACCTTGCTTCCAAATTAAAATACTAATAGCCTAATAAACTACTAACACCTAAAACATAATAATACAATTGACTTGCAAACATAAATAATACTAAACAATAATCTTCTTGCGTCTCCCACATCATATTGTATCTTGGGTTGTCTGCCTTTCCTTTAGCAATATTCATAACATTTGCTATTAGTTCATTTATTTTATTTTTTTGATAGGTAATGAGAAAATTAATATTAAAGAGAACAAAAAGGTAAAGTACAAGTTGTTCATGATGATGAACAACAAGAAATAAACAAACAACACAGCAAACTAGAAATCAGGAAACTAAGCTAAGAGAAGACATAAACTCAGAGAGAGAAGAACAACCCGTAAAACCCCAATCACGAGACCACTCCAAAAGACTACGTTGGCATAAAACCTTTAACTCATCCAACGTCTTCTCAATATCCTCAAAGGAACGACGATTACGTTCCAACCACACAATCCACATTAAGCACCCTGGAACCAAATTCCAAATGTCCGAATTATGTTTCCCAAGCCACTGATGCCAACAAGATAACAAACCCGCCACTGATCTTGGCATAACCCAAACAATACCAAAGGCCTGAAGCATAAAAGTCCATAGGGAATGAGTAACAGGACAATGAAGAAGAAGGTGGTCTACCGACTCCCCATCACAACAACACATACAACACCAAGAAGCCGACGGGCGACCCCTAAGCATTAGATTGTCCAAAGTGAGGATCCGACCATGTGCAGCAGTCCACAAAAAGAACGCCACTCGCCTAGGAATCTTTGGTTTCCAAACCCCCTTCCAAGGAAACAGAGAATTTGAAGCACCCTGAATCACATGGTAATAAGACCGGGTGTCAAACTTGCCATCACCTTTTAACCGCCAATAAAGAGAATCACTCCTATCACCCCGAGGAATACGAGTTTGGATAAGATGAAGAAGGGAATAAGATGCAGCTAGCTCCCAATCTTCAAAAGCTCTATAAAACCTTAAATCCCAAACTCTAACTGTACCCCCTTCTGGAATCCACAAAACTTCAGAGATACAAGCATCCTTGACCGCTGAGCACACATAGAGCTCAGGATAGAGATCTTTTAGAGTATTATCACCAATCCACCTATCATGCCAAAATCGAATATGAGTGCCTTCACCCACTACAAAAGACAGATGCTTAGAGAAGCTCTCCCACCTTTCGTTAATGCTTCTCCATAGGCCACACCCATGAGTCCTCCTGCACACTTTAGTACACCACCCCCCTTGACCCTCACCATATTTTGTGGAGATAACTCGCCGCCAAAGATGGGAATCTTCATCCCCATATCTCCACAACCATTTTCCTAATAAAGCTTGATTAAAAGACACCACACTTTTTATTCCCAAACCACCCATCTCAACGGGTAAACACACTTTTTCCCAAGCCACCAAAGGAAATTTGAAACTCCCCTCAGAAGACCCCCAAAAGAAAGTTCCTTTGAATACTTTCCAATCTAGCAGCCATAGATTTAGGAATAGTAAAAAGAGATAAAAAGTACGTTGGGAGGCTTGAGAGAGTACTCTTGAGTAACATGAGCCTACCACCCTTAGATAAATAGAGACGCTTCCACCCAGATAGCTTCTTCTCCATTTTCTCCAAAATAGGATTCCAAATTGAAGCTGTCTTAAACGAAGTCCCCAACGGCATCCCCAAATATTTCATAGGCAAACTGCCCACTCTACATTGAAGAATATTAGCTACAGCTTCTAGATTATTCACCACCCCAACAGGGACAATCTCACTTTTCCCCACATTGACTTTCAAACCCGTAAAAGCCTGAAAACAAGACAACACCAACCTTATGGACAGTAGCTGATCCCTAGAAGCATCACAGAATAAGATAGTGTCATCGGCAAATAACAAATGGGAGATACGCACACCAACAGAGTTCACAGGGCCCACCTGAAAACCCCGAATAAAATTACACTCCTCTGTCTTCTTCAATAGTCTACTCAAAACCTCCATTATCAATAGAAACAGAAGCGGGGATAATGGATCCCCTTGTCTCAATCCACGAGAACTACCAAAAAAGCCTTCAGGGGAATCATTAACCAGGACAGAGAAACGGACAGAAGTAACACAAGAATTAATCCACCCCCTCCATTTCAACTCAAAACCCATCCGGCCCAACAAATAAAACAAGGCCTCCCAGTTCACATGGTCATAAGCTTTTTCAATGTCAAGCTTGCAAACCACACCCGGTAATCTGCTCCTCAACCTGCTATCCAGGCATTCATTTGCAATAAGCACTGAATCCAGAATCTGCCTTCCACCAACAAACGAATTTTGAGACTCAGAGATAAGACTATCCAAAACCACCCTCAACCTATTAGCCAACACCTTGGATAACAGCTTGTACACACTACCCACCAAACTGATGGGGCGAAAGTCCTTAATGTTAACAGCATTACACTTCTTGGGAATTAGAGTGAGAAACGAAGCATTCATAGACCGTTCAAACACAGAGTGCCGATGAAAGTAATCAAAGAAATCAATAACAAGAGTTTGAATCAGGATGTTTTACTAGATTGTGTGCCATGCAGGACTGCCTACACCAATCCTTTTAGTTGTATGAGTTCTTAGACCAAGCAAAATATGATTCCAACTTAAGCCAAAACTAATACTACTAACTTTTTTTTGATAGGTAAGAAAAATTGAATTAAGAGAAGACTACTTCATTAGAAAAATGAAGTAGCCAAAAAAAAAATGTGTACAAACAACAGAAAAGAAACCAAAAAAAAAATTTATGTACAGGAAGAAAGGAAATCTAAAAACAGCGGAATGGATTCCCTAGAAGTAAAACCCCATGCATGACACCAATCAAACAAGGTCCTACAAATAAAGCTAAGAGTTGATCCCCCAGTAAGCTCCATATCTTCAAAAATATGACTATTGAGCTCCCTCCAAATAACCCACATCACACAATGTGGTACCAAATTCCAAATATTCGAAGAGTACTTTCCCAACCAATTTCTCCATCCTGCCAACAAATCAATAACCTTCTTGGGTAAAACCCAAGCAACACCAAAGGAGCAAAACTCCATAACCAAGAAACTTCCTCACAGTGCAACAGTAGGCGATCAACACTCTCCCCACTACATCAGCAAAGACAGCACCAATCACCTGTTAGAATCTTTCCCCATGCAGCTGTCCAAAAGAAGAAAGACACTTGATGTGGGTCCTTCACACCCCAAATACTTTTCCATGGAAAAGTAGTAGAGCTAGATCCCCTCAAAGCACCATAAAGGGACTGTGTATCAAAATCCCCCTTCAACTTCAACCCCCAAAATGAATACTACTAACTAAAAATAAATAAAATGATAGTACTAATAATTGTATTGGTAATAGTAATAGTATAGTGGATTTTCCACAAAACAGAAATGAGGTAAGACAAACCTTAGCTCCAGGTGCCCACTCTCGGTAAGTTATACCTGTGTCACTGTAAAACCAATCAAGATGATAATCAGCAACTTAAATAAACTTGATTCTAAAAGAAACCGTAGCAGGTTCTGACAAGGAGCACACAACAAATAATTTATCCAGAATGAAGATGTATGGAATTGAAGTACTTAGGAGCATATAAACTATATATCAACATACTACACCAGAATTGAATAAATGGGTATATTCTCTGGCAAAGGCCCACTTGCGTGCAGAATAAATCATTAACTTAACAATATTTTCTTGAAGGTAGAAGATGAATGTTAATCTATCTAAACTGAAAAGGATTATGCATACTAATCTCTAAATTAACATGCTACACAATTAAGAGGAAAAGAAGGTATCAGTGGATGGGTATATTTCTGACAAAGGCCCACTTTTGTGCAGAAGAAATCATTAACTTAAACAATATCTTCTTGAACATAGAAGATGAACTCTAATCTATCTAAACCCAAAGGATTATGACTTAGGATTATCACTTTCCATACACTTGGAACTAAATATTCAAATTGTCTTTTAAATCGAAGGAGTGGCAAGGAAAAGGAAGATGCATTTAAATAACTAATCATGTATGGGCATCAATTAGTTCATTTGGTAGAATTTCTTGTCATCAAATAAGGGACTTGAGATCGAATTCCACCTATGCTAAAGGGTGAGAGAGGTTTAAGGGGAAGGATAGGGCTACCCCCTGTTGTGTAACCATTAGGCCTCCATTGGAACCCAAAAAAAAAAAAAAAATCATGCTTAAATGACTCCAAATTCCCAATGAAATTAGTATTCATAATCAATGAAAGAAATCTAATTCCTTAAAGAGATTTGTAATACATATACTAAGCCAAATCGTGTGATTTTCGTTTGTTCTTCTCTACCCCATTAATATAGTTGCTTCGTCTTCTAATTAATTGTAGATTTGGATCAAAAGAGTATTACCTTCTTCTTTTTTGATAAGTTAATACCTTCTTCTTTTATTTTCCCCCACATAGCTAAAAGCTATAAGATAATTAATAACATGTGCATTCAAATAATAATGTGCACAGTGCAGAAACTAACGTTTTCAGACACAAAGAACATAGAAACAATCAACCTTTCAAAATGGGATATCTAGTAATACCTGCGGATGAAGCCAAATTTTTCGTAACCACGAGAAAACACCTCCAAACCACCTTCATTCTTGTCAATTGCCTCACGCAATCTTTTGTACTGCCCATAACTGTAATTTAAAATATACATAGGTTAAAGTTTTAGGGTTTTACACCTACTACTTTGGACATAATCAATAATGTCAAGAATTTAAGGGAAAACAAAAGAAATATAATCAAACAACTATAAGTCAACTAAAAACAATAAAAAGCAATTGGTAACAATAACCCTCTTGTATTGACATGAATAAACCCAAAACCTATCAATCACACTTTTAGGTCGGGGATTGATTTAAGGCGAAGTTTTGGTATGATCATAGGTGTGGGGAGAATTCTCTTGCAATTTGTTTTCCTGAATTATTTATGATTAGCTGTGAGAAGGAGGCTGAGTGTAGCTGATTTTTTAAAGTTTACCGATGGAGTTCTCCTCTTGGATGTCAATTTTATAAGGGCTATGCAAGATTGGGAATTGGAGCCTTTGTCAAACTTCATGGATTCTATTTATGTTGCCTCAGTGAGGGGGAGTGGGGACAATAAGATGCATTGGGAACCAGATAAGAGAGGGTTTTTAGGTTAGTGGTTTTTATCAGGTCCTACTTCATACTAGTGTCTAGACGTTTCCTTGGAAAAGCATATGTAAACCAAAGATCCCTTCTAGAGTTGCTTTCATTGTTTGGACAGCAGCCTTAGGAAAATCCTTGACTAGCAACAATTTAAGAAGACATGTGCGGACTATGGATTGGTATCATATGTGCAAATGTAACGGGGAATCCGTAGATCATCTATTACTTCATTGCCCTATTGCTTCGGAGTTATGGTCTATGGTATTAGAATTGTTTGAAGTTTGTGGTTGAGTTACTAGCTGGTTGGCAAGGTCGTTTTGAGCATCATAAGAATGGGTCTATATGGATGGCAACCCCCCATTGCTTGATGTGGTGTCTTTGGAGGGAGAGGAATAACAGGTGCTTTGAAGATACAGAGAGAACCATGTCTGAGCTGAAACTATTTTTCTTTAGAACTTTGTTGGATTGGATGTCTTTTTTACGTAGTCAATCTCTATTTTCAATTATTGATTTGATAGACTTATGTAACTTGTGTGATTGATTGTATGGCCCCAGTCATATACTCTATGTATACTTGGGTGACTATTTTTTATATTACTAAATTTTTTTACTCATCAAAAAAATTAAAAACATAATCGTCATTCACAGCTTTGGTCATTTCTCAAGTACAGTGCTTAGTAAATATAACAACGCTTTTTCTTAAGCTTCCAGCTACAATTCAGATGGTCATTGGTTACAAATCTATATTTGGTCCTTCAAAAATTCTCCTAATATGGTTTAACCCAACTTACCAACTGCACTGTTTTAAGTTAGTACAAAAGAAACACCAACACCACATGACCTACATTCTCAATAAGTGATTTCATTGATAAAAGCACAAAGTCAAGATAATTCTCAAAGAAAACCTAAATAAAATCAGATTATCTAGTTAAGAACAATTTCTCTGGGTGTTGCTTTACAGAATCACAGTTTCCATGGTTAATTGTAAATGAAACCAGAAATATAAAGACTGCACATAAACTTAGAGGACGACTTTATAATACAAGTACTATATATATTCCTATTTGGTTTTGTAACTTAAATCAGGTCTCAGTCAGAATTAGCTACTACTCAATGAGAATGAGACACTCTGGTAACTCCATGAGAAGAATAACACCTTTTAGATAACACATTGAGCGCCCATTTGGTAACACGTTCCCAAATAATCTTTTTTAAGGTACATATTATTTGTCAACTTCACTTATTTCTAGGTACAGCTTTTTCAAACAGCCTCATTTACAAAAAAGGTTAAAAATAAGTTGACCAAACGGACACTCAACACAACAGCAAGAAGGCCCACTGAAATATTACAGGAAAAAACACACATAAGCATCAACAACTATGATCATTGCAGCCCCAACATGCACAACCCGAAGCAACTAATTGTGCTCCCTTAATTTTTTTTAAGTCCTTGGCCACTTAGTAGTTCACACATTCCATTGTATTAGGAAAAGATAAAAATGTTCAGTCAAAAAAAAAAAGAAAAAAAGGAAAAGATAAAAATGCATCTCACCGGTAGTCAAGATGTTCACGATGATTATTCAGAAGTGGATCTATTTCATATATTCCATGGCCAGGGCCAGGTGGGGGAATGGTCCTTGGTCTAACTTCATCCTTTTCAATGGTTATTGTCTTGGCAATTGTAACAGATGCCTTTTTTCCCTGAGCTCTACTATCATCACCTACAAGTGATGAAGCGGCAGACTCTTGCTCATGCTGAACCTCATTGTAACCCCTGATTGATTCCACAAAGTTTTCTTCATCCTTGAGCTTCTTGTCATTTTCCATGGTTTGATTATCCACATCATGCAATCCCTAAAAACAATTGTCAGGACACAAGAAGACAATTAACTCAAGTAGGCTGAGACGTCAACAAACAAATTGACTTCATTATGAGCATTGAAAGCGTAGTAGGCATTTAGGAAGATAATGATGATATATGGTATCAGACTAAAAGGTAAAATTTTAATTAATACAGAGCTGGAATAAATTGAATTAATCCAGGTAACTGTTAATATATTGTAAATATGTGCACATAGAAAACATATACCTATGTAATTACACCAAGACTGAATCCCCGAAAACATATGTACCAATCACAGAGTCCAAATTAAAATAAAATTACTAGACCCCAATATCTCTCTAAAATCCACAACTTCGCAATAGTAAACAAAAGCTGGGAACATAAATCAAGGCCACCATAGAGTTGAAAATTACATTTTAGAATAAGCTATGTTGTTATTCCCTTAACTTAAAATCCCAACCTTATCTTAGTTATCTTTCTCACTCTAAAAACGTCATTTATGCTGACTCAACCATGATGCATTCTGTTTGATAGAGTGCATTAGTTTCACAACTCCAACAAGGGTAGAATAAAGGGGCTCTCTATCCTTCATACAATTCAAGGTGCTTAGCATCGAATTACTTCCAAGAGTCTAATGTACAGACCCTTGAACCTAGCATCTCTTTCTGTTTACTTCTTTCTTATAAGTAAGAATCTTTTCTTTTCTTTTTTTGATAAGTAACAAAATTTTTAATGATCAAAAGTATCCCAAGTAAGTAAGAATCTTATTACATCCAATGCTAGATGGGTTTCACTTTTCTTTTCCTCTGATACTCAGTTGACTATGGTTTTCAATGAGGGCATTCTTTCTCCAACCAGCTTAAAGATAACTGAGGGCATTCCTTAACATTGGGACATCATTGTTATATGCTAAATATTGGGATTGAAATTATTTTCATCTTTTCTGTAATTAATTCTTCCTCTGTTTTTTTGGAGGGGGAGGGAGGCAGGAAATGTTATATGCATGGACCAATTTTCTGCAAAACTATCCTTCATTGTATTTTCCTGCACAAGCATAACAGATCATTACCATATCCCTTGTCCTAACTGCCTTATTCCTTTCATTCACTACCGATGTAGCAATCATTTTCAAATTGAAAAAAAGATGACTCGTTTCCAAGAAGGATGGCTGTTCAGGAAGAAAATTTCCAAAGATGCTATTGTTCATCAAACTGGACCAAAACCCTTGCTCAAGGGTTTTCTATATTTTTCATCTCAAAACTGTTATCAAACCCCTGGTTATAGAATCTGTCCCCGTCTCAAGAGTCTGATCCTGTTGATTCTTGTGATGGAGAGTTTGATCTTGGCTAAGGATGAATGCTGGCAGCATGCTTTAACGCATGGGATCCTTGAGAAATCTCATTCAATGAGATAAGGAAAGTCTACCAGTCTTTTAGGATATCTCAGCTGCATACATCACTTGATTCACTACACTTCCACTTGACACCGAATGTTTTATATCCCTTTGGTGTCACTGAGATAAGAGATGTTATATCACGTTAAAGTACTTGAGAAGAAAAAATTGCAAAATCCGGTCCAGTTTATCATAATTGATCAATTACCATGGTGGTTACCCATATTCCGAAATCCAAAACTGCCCATTATCCAATAAAGACCTAAATTTCTAAACAGCACAAACCAATCACTCAATTGTTGGAATTTAAACTAGAGAAGGTCATGAAAAAACGAGCTGTTTATCATAAGATAAGTGCCATTTCTGCAATGTCCTTCTCTGTTATAATCATCTAATAGTTCTGGATTTATTTGTATTGAAACCCAACATAGCATTGATTACTTTTCAACAAAAAATCGGAAGCTAGTTAGTCGCTTATTTCTATTGTATGCATTAGACATCACAACCACAAGCACATGAAACTGAGAAGTCTGCTAAAATAGAGGTAAACGAAAGTAAATTTACACATTTACATGTACCGTCAGGCAGCACACACTCATACCTGGGGATCTTCCAAAACTGTTTCAGGATTGTCCAACTGATCTGTCAAGGATAAAGAGCCATCTCCCTGACTTCCAGGAACAAGGATTTTATTAGATGCAGCAACCGTTAAAGACGGGGAGTCAGAACCGGGAGAAGACTTTTCAGCAAAGATCTTCCCTATAAACAGTCATCAAATTAGCTTTTACATATACGATAAAGGAAATGAACACAAATATAAACTACTGTTGAAAACAAAAGGAGCCATTCTAGTTCTATATGTGCATTCAGAATTTAAATTTATCAAAACCTATTAGTCACACTAGTCAGTCAAAAAGGAAAAACAAATGGAAACTTCTCATGAAGAAGAAGCTCCATTATAATCATATCCAGCCAAATTTTAGACTAAATGCGAATGCGACCCGTTGTACTGAATAATTTTACCCCAATATTCCTGTATATTCATCTCTGTTTTAGATCAATCAGAAATTCTCTCTCTCTCTCTCTCTCTTTTAAGAATCCAACTCCGCACAGGAAATTAAAACCACATACTCACTGATTCCCCGACACTCCACGATAGCAATTGCGAGCCTAAAAGCCAAACATAGCCCTCATAGACCGTAAAATCCTCAATCTACACTGAACAATTTATCAAACTTGTATCACAAAATCCGATGCATATATAGATATAATAGTAAGTCAAATTTAGTTATTACTATATATATATATATATATATATCTATCAAATCAAATTTCAAATCTCAAATGAGTAAACAAAATAATGATCGCCATTTCTAATTAAAACTGTGCAAAACATTTCTTAGAGATAGCGAAAAAAAAAACAGAGGAACACAATCAAAGCCAGTGATGAAAAACAAAGAAGATTGAAGAATAGAGAGAGTGAGAAAAATTTACGAGAAAACGAATCCTTGGTAGGCAAGAGAGAGATATTTGAACTGCGATTGCCAGTGAAGCTCGATCGCGAGCGGTTGCAGAGCGGTGAAACAGCCGGGAATCGTATCCCTGAGATGGTGTAGACCATTTCTCTAGGGTTTTCTGCTTTGGAAACCGAGAGCTATAGATCTAGACTCAGCTGAGAGAGAGAGAGAGAGAGTGAGTGAAAGAGTGTGAGCTTTTGAGTTTAAGGCGCCGAGAGAAGCGTGAACACCGAAGAGCAAGATATCAGAGAGGGAGAGAGTGAGTGTGAGTGGGCACATGAGGCCAAAGAGAAGCGAGTGCTACGTGTACAGTGTGGTGACATGCATGGGGAGAAAGGAGTGAGTGGGGCCTACCTAGAAGGAAGGAATTTTGTGAATTCTCCACCGTCCATTTGTTTGGGTTTGTGGTGAGGGACGTCATCGTGGAGTGCCACGTGGGCAGTGACGTCTTTGAAGATCAGAAACGAAAGGCTGTGAACGTGCGGTCTGATTTTTCTTTTCTTTTTTTGGGTGTACTATCCTAAAAACTAAGGACTGCTTTGATATGTTTGTTTAAATAATTGATTTTAGTTTTTTTGAAAGTATGTTTGATTAAAAAAGTATGTGAAAATATATGTAATATTATTTAAAAATTGAAAACATGTGTTTGAAATTATGTACCAAATAGTTCCTAAGTTTTGCCAATTATAACTAAGGTAACGTTTGGTTACAGCGTCTCACCCTCACGTTTGCATTTCTGCGTTTGAAGTGGGACTTGCTTACATTGTGCACGATCAGTCATTCACACATTCACGTAGTTTGTCCATCCTTACTAGGACCCACGTGTACGGTCCAGTTTGCCATTCACGCAGTTCAGCCATTGTGCACCGTGCACGTCTCAATATTTAGTTGCGTACACAGTTTGTCCATCTTTGTCAGGACTCACGCGTGCACTGTTTAGTCATATTTTAAAATTATTTGTTACCGTGTTTTCAATTTTCAGTTTTTAGCAAAATAAACGATATCCAAACAAATCCTAAAACTTACTCATAAAAAAAAAAAAAAGTAAAAAAAGGGAAGAAATTATAACTAAACTCATATAAAGTTATAAACTCCCTTGACCCTTTGATCCTTTTTCCTGTTCCTTTTCCTTGTCTTCCCTTTTTGATATCAGGTGACAGTTCAATTAAAAAGATACTTTTGCCCGTAGATGCTGTATTAGGGTGAAAAGAAAAGCTTTTGGAATCTTATCAAAGATTAATCAATAGTACCACAATATTTTAAATAATTTTTGTCACAACTCACCATATGACAAAAATATTGTGATACTAGCATAATATGAATTTACATTTTCACTACTCATAACTCTTCACGTAAAAAATTATGACAAAAGTTGCAAAAAATATTATAGTACTAGCGTTCAGCTTGAAAAACCTTTTCACTAGTGAATTTAACCAACGTGGAGTTAGCTGTGCTACCATGTCAGCATTAGTGCAAGTTAGATTCACCTTTCTTTCTTTTAGGGGAAAAAAAATACACAAAACTCATGTGATTTTCTTCCTTTCTTTCTAAAAAGCATGTAAATCCCACTTGATTCTATTATAGTATTATTTTATGTGTAAATCATTACACGTGTGTACATTTGTCTTTTACATGCTTATTGTATATACTCAATTAAATGTAAATAATATGGTTAAAGAGTTTATAGCTCAACAGGGACTTTTTAATGTTTTCAATTAAGATATTTATGATTCAAATTTTTCTTCACCGTCAAATTTATCAATAAAACACGTAACTAATATAGCTTATACAATCTCTACCTTTGAAACCAAAGGTGAAAGCGAACCCTTGAGACCTTGACTCAATACTGTCATGGTTAGGAAATTTTACTATACGTTGTGTGAATAGCTTGGCAAAATTGATTGTGTTTTCTTTTTTCTCTAAACAAAATTAAAAAAAAAAAAAAAAAAAAAAAAAAAAAAAAAAAAGGCTTTGTAATTGAACTGTGAGGGGAGGCTTAGGGCGAGTATGAGATAGAAGTTTTCATCAAATTATTCTTGAGGTGGATTTCTAGCTTGTAGTTTTATATTTACGTACTAAAGACCCTTTCCCTTTGAATTTCTACCCGTATATATGATTGCAGGAACCTCCTGACTAGGGAGTGACATGTTGAGATGCACCATTTGTATTGGAAAACAATTAATTATGCAAATAAGAAGTGTTACGTTCACAATATTTTCACAACACTTTCATAACAAACCTTAAATGGTATGTTGTTATTGGTTCTAATTTGAACTCACCACTGAAATTAATTTTTTGCCCACCGGTAATAGCTAATAACAACTTATTACTTAGAATTTGTTGTGAAAGTACTGTGAACATAGCATTTCTATTTTGAAAAGAGAAGTTTTGTGATATGTTTTGTAATCCACACATCTTGTAGCCCAACACCTTTTGATTGCAACACATTTGCTCCTTATGCTCACCTGGTTAAGGAACTTCAAAGCTTATTGCATTCTTTGGAAGCTCCCCAATTTAGTTTAGTTGCTAGCTTTGGTAATAGGGGTTGCCCAGAAGTTGACTTCTGCTAAGATTTTTTCTGAGTTTACAGTGGGCTTAGAGGATTTACCTTTTACAGTTTTCTTCTATTTTGATTGATGGTGACGATGTATTATTACCAATGATGTTATTCCTTCTCCCTTTAATGAAATTTCTAACTTTTCAATCAACAAAAGAAAAGACCTTCTGTGGGATTATACATCAGGCTACCTTATTTAGTATAAATTCTTTATTGTAATATTAATATGTAAATGAAGAAAAAGGTACAATTTTTTTTTTTAATTGGTAAAACAATGCTGAAAATATATTAGTTACAAACAAGTTTGTTACAATAATGCAAGACTTTATCAAAAATCAGTACAATGGACTATCAAAATTAAAATAATCAAAGGATTGGGTGGCTCCATACTTAGCCAGTGCATCAGCACACTAATTCGCCTCTCTAAAGATGTATTGGATTATTGATATGCGGAATTTCTTCAACAGGATCCAACAATCATTGAACAAAAGCTCCATCATAAGATTATTTATCAAATTATTGGTAAGCAATAAGACAATAAGCTCTACATCAACTTCCACACATATAGAGAAAATCCTAAGTTGTGTTGCTAGGATGAGCCCATCCTTTCATTGGTCACTTCTCACTTGGAATCCAATTAGATGAAAGCTTTTCCTTTAGGTGACACCCCCTCTTATTTTGTTCAATTCCATACCTCCATATCCTGATCGACCTGGCAAGAGAAAATATATGCGTATATAATATATATATATATATATATATATATATGTGTGTGTGTGTGTGTGTGTATCCCAGTGAGATTGACTCATTACCACAGCATCCAATTGCTCAAACCACGCTCGCACACATGAACGGTCGTGAACAGCCATGACTAATTGGGGGAAAAATGGAGACCAAGTCATTATTAAATCAAAGCTTTCATTGTCTTATATTTTATGATATGATGAGTTATAAGACAAAAGCAAGTGGGGGAAGTGAAAGCAACAGTTCTCTTCTTCTTAAGCAGCATATCACGAAGGAATATACTACTCATGTCAAACTCAAAGACGCATCTTAAATAATAGATTCGCGTCTAAGAATTAAAGCAACCCATGTTTTGTTTTGTCTTTATTTTCTTATTTGTTTTGTGGGTGTTTGGTGAATAATATCATTATTCTTCCTAGATTATTATGAACTCCCACTGCCCACTTGCCCCAAGTTTGATTAATATTTGACTTATATATGATTTAAGTATGATCTGATTATAATTTTTTTTGATGAGATCTGATTATAATTAAACACAGGAAATGCACAAGTGTCCTCTATTAATTAATCTTATAGTACTTGATCCGGTTGAGAAAGCTAAAACTGTTCGTGAGCCTCTTAAGTCATAATTGGTGAAAAAAAAAAAGACAACTCGGATCAATGAAAGAAGCACTACAAACCCATTACGCCCAACGGGCCGCTTCATGAACAGATGAAAATTTAATACTATTCGGGGTTTGCACTTTGCATGGATACATGGTCAAAGAGTCCAAAGATAGAGATAACCATGATTTTAAAAACTATAACAGTAAAAAAACCGCAAATAGATCCAATTTTTGGTTTTGGACAGGTTTTCCCTCGGTTTTGGAGGTTTTATCAGGCCAAATTAGAGTTTAGTTCCAGTTGAATCGGACAGTCAGGTCCGTTTTAAAAACCATGAAGATAACAAGTATGTATGGTCAATAATATAAATGACTTGGGAAAAACATAGTTAAGAAAAAAATGTATGTTTCAATCCACGCATATCTTTTTTTATAATTCGCCAGACTTTTAATCTCCCCCTCCACCCACCCCCCTCAAAAAAAAAAAAAAAATATAGTCTTAAGAATTTTAAATTTCGAAAGAATATATGTACAAGGCTTCTTTAAAGGGTTTTAACCTTAAAGGTGGTTGATTGGGACTAAGTTTAGTATTATAGGAGTAATTAATTTAAGGCTATTGACCTCCAAAGCTAAAAACATGTCACGATGGTTAGACAATCTTCTAATTATTTTCACCAAAATCGTGTATTGCTCGATTGTTAGACATGCCGTGATGGTCAAGTGATTTGCCATAATTGGATATTGAATAATAAGTAGTACCAAATAGCCTTAGTCTTCCATAAAAAAAATAAAAATAAAATAAAAATAAAAAAGCCTTAGTCACGTGCTGCTTTTATTATGCAGTGTAAGTAAATCATAATTCATTCTCCTCGTTGTCCAGTGTAATGCTTGTGTGGAAGCACTGGTGACAATGAGACCTTACTAATATTTCAATAACAGTTTAGACTAGCAGTTTAGAACTATTTTACTTATTAAAAAAAAAAAAATTTTAAAATAATTTTAATATGAAGTCCGAGAGGAAGTTTCACACACATATACATTTAGACTAACAGAAATTATCAAATAATTATGTTGATACATTGTAGTAATTAAACGTTTTGTAAAGTTGTGATTTACAATTATTTTGTGTTGACTTTAATTCCATGTCAAATTTGATTGAAATTTTGTTCAATCTTGTGTACCTTGTATTTTTATGTGGGATTTCATTGTATGAGTTGTATGTGAGAGAGAAAGCGTGAAGACTTAAGGCAAATTGAAAATCAAAGAAGTTTTCACGGGTAGCTTGTGAGTAACCTTCCCGCGAAGTGAAGCATGTGCTCAGCACATGACTGGAATGTGAAGAGTCATGACAGATGGTGATAGCTGATTTTCGCGAGTGTTTCGCGGGTAAGGCCTTCCTGCGAGATACTAGCGAAACATTCTGTTTTGCTATTTTTTCATATCTGATACACCATGTTTCTACCCACACTATATATACCCACATTACCCATATATTGAGAGGAGTGCTTTCAGAGAGAAAATCCTAGCCACAACCCTTGAGAGTTAGAAATTGTTATACCCACAATCCTCTACACAATCCATTGTGGTTTTCCTTAACTCCTACCTCTCAATTTCCAAATCCTTGAGAGGTTGATAGCCTAAACACTTACCACACCTATTCTGAGTGTAAAGTGAGGTTTTGGTGCTGCTGGGAAGCATTGGAAGAAGCCATTTGTTTGGTGGATGCAATCGGGCTGAATTGCGTGATCCAGAGAGTTAGAGAAGACAAGGCTTGGCAAAGTCAATAGGTAGCAGGAGCTTTGAGGGCTCGAGAACATGGGGTAGACTAGGCTTGGAAGGTCTTTTGTTATTCGTGTACTCCAACTTATTCTCTAGTGGATCGATTTATCGCTTGGAAAGTGACAGAGAGGTTTTTCGTTGAGCTCTTCGATTTCCTCTTCGATAACACGTCGGCGTATTATTTTGTATTTGCATTCTTCTTTCCTACTCTTTTAGCTTTCATTTTACTATTGTGATTTGATGAATATGGCTTAGAGTAGTTTTATTATTTGTTCGCTCGCATTTACTCTATTCCGCACTCAATTTAAGTTAGAGTAAAATCAACCGAGCCGTAATTTTTATTTTGAGAGTTTAAACAGCTCTTGTGTTTTTACACAAATTTGAGCTTTCACGTTTTACAATCAATAAACTAGATTTATTATCATATCTTTTATAAATAAAAATAAATAAATAAATACGAAAGTTTTTACCATAAGATTCTTGTGCTTTTGCCTGTTGATGTACTTGAAAGTTTTTTCACCTTTTTAAAACTGTCAATCTGAATAAAATTATTGACTGAGAAGGTAGCCAGCTTAGATTGGCAAACCCTTTTTTTTTACTCGCTAGAATTTAAGTTTTTCTCACGTTAATCCCATTTGGTTGTGTCACATCTAGATGCTACACCTTGATAAACATTGTGTGGGTTTGGATACCACGTTTCTAAACCCACGTTTGCATTTTCTGCCTTTTTTTTTTTTTTTGATGCGTGAATAGTAATATCATGTGAGCACTGTGCAAGGGACAAGGCACTGTTCATGAACAGTAACATCACATGTGAGCACTGTGCAGGGGACAAAAGGCACTGTCTACGCACTGTTTACGGATCTCACGACACTATTCACACATTAAAAAATTATTTTGCTACAGTGTTTTCAGTTTTCAGTTTCAGCAAAAATAAGTTGTATCCAAACGGACCCATTGTCATTCATTTTTTAAACATAGGAAATGCACAATTGTCTGTTTGTGAGCCTCATAAGTCATAACTAGTGAAAAAAAGAAGAAGACATACTTGGATCAATGAAAGAAGCACTACAAAGTACAAACCCATTAGGCCTAGCAGCAAGCTGCTTCATAAACAGATTAAAATTTCATACCGTTTAGGGTTTGCACTTTGCATGGATACATGGTCAAAGACTCCGAAGATCTGTGGGAGATAACCATGGTTTTAAAAATCATAATGATTAAAGAGCTGGAAATAGGTCTGGTTCTTAGTTTTTGACAGGTCTTTCCTTGATTTTGGAGGTTTTTAATGGATTGGATTAGAGTCCGGTTCTTAGTTAAACCGGGTGATCTGATCTGTTTTAAAACGATGGAGATAACCTGTATATATGGTTAATGATATAAATGACTTGGGAAAAAAAAATAGATATTCCTATGTAAAATGGTTGTAAATTTATAATAGTTATTTTTTAATAGATGTAACTCTGTTTAAAATTTATATACTTCAAAAAAAAAAAAAAAAACTTCCAGTTTACTCATCTTTTTCAAATTTTGCATAGATAACAATTAATTTACAACCAAAACTAGGACTAGAAGTGCCCTTAGTTTTTTTTCCCCACTTATCATTGATGGAAAGATTTTCCTTTCACAAAGTTTTTTCTTTTCTTATCTTTTTTCCTTTTTGGAATATTCTCTCCCAGAGATCTAGTAAAGTGAATAAAATTCTACACCTTCTATGGTATATCTAGGATATGATATCCACTATAATGAGAATTGTTTATTTCAATCGTTTTAATCTTATCATATATATATATATATATATATATATATAACTGAAGCATTTGACTTTCTGTTGATCTCCACAGAGCTTGCCACATCATTATCATTTTATAATTTTTTTAGTCTTATCTTCTTCTCCTTTAATTTCTAACTTGATAAAAATCTTAATTTGATTACCATCCAAATTCTACTACAATTTATTTGTTCATATCCTATCAAAAAAAAAAATTTTTTTGGATAAATAAATAAAATCGAAGCCTTTGACTTTCTGTTGACCTCTCCAAAACTTGCCACATCATTATCATTTTATAATTTTTTGGTGAAAATACCATTTTAGTCCCTACATTTTGGAGTCACAGTCAATTTGGTCCTTGCATTTTGGGAGCAGTCAATTTGGTCTCTACCGTTAGATGACTAACGAAATCTGCTTAGGTGGCAGACGGAATGCACACATGACATAAATAAAATTAAAATATAAATAGTCCTTCCACATCAACTTTCACTACTACTAATCCCAATCCCACGTGACTCTCACATGACCCATTAATCATCAACACCCTCCTCACTAGTCAAACAACTCAGACTGATTGAAATCAAAATCCCCAATATGAAATTTCAAATCCCTAACCCATGCTGAAATCCTTCTTGACAGCCACCTGGACCTCGTCGTCTTTCCTCACTGGCATGGACCTCACGTTGTGCTTGCTCAATTGATATGACGGTAGCTTTTCAAAATTCATTTGTTAAATAAATAGACCTACAGTCCTACCCATTGTTAATTGTAATGGCTGAACCTATCCTTCTTGTAATAGTGTGTTCTGCACTTTTTCTTCTTCTTTTTTAATGAAATTGGCAAAAGTATTATCGCTAATAAAATATTTACAGTGAGTATATATCTGTAAAACACCGTCTCTCGTATAAAATTACAAGTAAAATATCATCAAGTAATAATACAATGTGGAAACATAAAGAGGTGACCAACACATTTGTAGCCCATTAAAAAGATTCTAATTAATTTACAGAGAAAATAACAGAAGATTTCCATGCAAAACTTTTTGCTATTATTAAGAATTTAAGATTCAGAAAAGAGGATTAGGCAAGAAGAGATGTGGCTGTCAAGAAGGATTTCATCTTGGGTTAGGGTTCGAAATTTCATTTTGAGGATTTTGAAATCAATCGGGTCTGAGTCGTCTGACTAGTGAGGAAGGTGTTGATGATAAGTGGGCCATGTGTGAGTCCTCTGGGATTAATAGTAGAGGAAGCTGATGTGGAAAGACTGGCGTGAAAATACTATTTATATTTTAATTTAATTTATGTCATGTGTGCATTCCGTCTGCCACCTAAGCAGATTCCGATAATCATCTAACGGTAGGGACCAAATTGATTATGACTTGAAGATAACAGGGGCTAAATTGACTAGGGGTGAGCAAAACATTATCGGAGCCGACCCAACCGACTAGCTCCGACGACACCGTCTTGACACCAGCGCCGATCGACTGAGCTGAGGCCAGCGTTCGAAGGGCGAAGCCCATTCCAATGCCAGTGCGGGGTAGTCACCGGATTAAGAAATCTGAAACCGCTAAGCCGAACCGAACTGATACCAGGTTTTGATTTTTTTTTTAAGTACAATGATGTCGTATGGTATGGGTGTTATTAAAAAAAAACACACACACAAACAAATGCAAAACTATGCATTTTAGGCTAGGTTTTCAGATTCTCAGGGTATAAATTCAATCTTTTCTCTTAGAGAATCGTTTAACTCTCTCTTTAGCTCTCGCCTCTCACCTCTCACCTCTCACCTAACGCAACTCTCGCCGTCGCCTGAGCTATCGCTGTCACTCACCAGTCATGGCAAAACAACAGTAAGCCTCTTGGGTTGGATAGGGTATTTCATATTTGTCTTCGTATTGGATAGGTGTTTGTCTTCGTGTTGGATAATGGATAGGTGTTTGTCTTCATGTTGGATACTGGTGCTGGATAGGTGTTTGTCTTCGTGTTTATACTTTTCAGTTTTGCTTTCCTTTTCATTTGCTTTTTGTTTGGGAAAGCATGAATGATTAAGTTTGGCTGTTTTGGAAAAGCATGAATGTCTTCGTGTTTGATTAAGGTTGATTAAGGTTGGCTGCTTGATTAAGGTTGTGATTTTTATATAAAACTTTAAATTGGATACTCCAAAATTGTGTACGGTCATAATGAATGGGCTTTGTTATTATGTTGTTGTGAGCTCTTTGCCAAATGGGTGGGCCTGCCTAACTCATATATAACATTAATAAAACAAAATGGTATTCCTTCATGCTGTCCAGATTAGAATAGATTTATTGTTTACTATCTAAGCTGTGCTTCTACTATTTAGGCCTCTTTTTTTAACTGGATCCGGCCCATTTTTTGCATAGGTTTTGGATCATTACTGTTTATGTTTGGGTGAACAGATTTTTTTTTTTTTAAAGTTTCTATTGAACTGATTTTTTTTATTGAAAAAAAAAAAGATTGTTAATGTTTCAAACCGATCAAAACCGATTAAACCGAGCCGATCAAACCGCACCGCTATAGGTAAAAAAACCGACCCTAATCAGTATGCATCGGTTTGTATTATTACAAAACTGATCCCTATCGGGTCGGTAACAAATTTGAAAAAAAACCGAGCCGACCGAACTGCGCACACCCCTAAAATTGACTGCTCCCAAAATGTAGGGACCAAATTGATTGTGACTCCAAAATGTAGGGACTAAAATGGTGTTTTCGCCTAATTTTTTTAGTCTTATCTTCTTCTCTTATAATTTCTGTAAGGGCACGTTTTGCTCCCAAAGCCTAAAAGTAAGGTCAATGGCCCAAAAAGCTCAACACAATGAATTTGTAGAGAGTGGGCTTGAAACTAAACTTTCAATGAGTGAGGTGGACAATAATCATAGTAGGTTAGTTGTTACTGGAAAGCATAAACAAATAGTTTGGACAAGAAAAGTCCTCCCAAGCCAAGTCCGAAGAAGGTTATTCTTATATATTTCTCTTGGACTTATAGAAAATTACAGTTCTTCAGTTTACAATGGTCTTTCTACAGAATATCTCTTGATCCCTTTGTAATGGAATTTTTCTTCTTTATATTCCCCTTTTTTACTTCATCTTAGCCTTCCACGTGTAGACCAGATTGCTGGTTTTGATACTTGTCCCATCAACACCTTGAATTCTTTGTGGGTAGTTATAAGGCTGAATGTTACTGTTCAGGTATCACCTCCATATTAATGCGGCCAGGGGGTTAGCTGCAAAGTATCCAATACGATGGTAGCAGCTTTCTTCTCAGATATTTCCCAACTCTCTTTTGTCTTATCCATATTTGATGTTTATCCTTGCCAGCATGATTGTCCATTGCCTTGTTCTTGATGAAAGGTCGGACTTATGACCTCTACTCTGTTTAGCCAAGGAGGTACTTCTCCTAGGACAACATTTCTAGTTCCTCATGACCAAACTCCTTCCACGAACCATTGTCTTGTAGGCCTCCATTAGTATTACCTATCCTTGGACTACTTGATGTCCTCGGACACGGTCCACGGCTCAATACCCATATCTGAGCCCTTTATCCCTACAATTTCTAAGTTGATAAAAATCTTAATTTGATTACTGTCCGAATTCTACTACAATTTATTTGTTCAATTCTACCAATTTCTTTTTTCTTTTTTAGATAAATAATAAATAATAAAAAAAGCAGCCACCGGCCACCATATCGGTCTTTTTACATAAGTTTTGCAGCTCTCACAATATTTCATATCATTGCTATTTTAAAAAAAAAAAAATTAAACACTTTTTTTTAAAACCCTACGAATTCGACTACAATTTTAACTCGACTACCGTTCAATAATCCCTCTAAATCCTCTTCTCTATTTTCTGTGACTAAATTGCTTAACCTTAGTCCCATGCACAATATGGATAACATGCAGCCTTTCTTTCTTTTACTTTTTATTTTTCCATTTTTTTTTTCAAGAGAAAACTCTGCCAAAGTTTCATTCATAGATTAACCACTATTACATAGAAAGGGTGGGACTTATGCTACAACCATGTCCGAGTATGTACACATTCAGGCCACAAAATGTTTGAAAGAGGAAGACCGAATTTCGAGTATCAAAAATATTATTTAAACTCTTGGCTTAATGGGTTTGACTGTTTCCTGCAAAGTATTGAAATTCGAAGTTATTATTGGTTGATTTATGTTGTTTTATAGTCATAAATTTTGATAAACTTAGTTTTTAAGACATTTAAATTTACATTTATTTGATTTTAGATATCATTCTTTTATGGACTAGGTGGTTTTTTGAAACTGATTGGCAGATTTGAAAAGTTACAAAACAATCACAATAATTTTAGAAAAACTATATTTGTCTTTCAATTTATTACAAAATTTTCTTTTAACATTGCAATGTCGGTGTTTTTTTGTTAAATATTTGGTTTATGCAAATTGTTTTGTTAAAAAGTTTCTATTGCAACTTATTTTGTTATGTAGCATCTTTTGGAACTTGATATTCTCAAAATCAAGTTCAAAGTAGAAATTATTTTCATCAAAGTCGAGTTCTATGCAATTCAGTGATATGTGACAAATGTGAAACTCAATTTTTTGAAACTCAAGTTCTACGTTATACTGAATTTCATAGACTTCGGCAAAATTGAGTTCCACGTTGGAACTCAACTTTCATAAAATCGAGTACCAAAAAGAAGTTATATAACTAAATAAGTTCCGATAGAAGCTTTGTAACAAAAACAATTTTCAAATATCAAATATTTAGAAAAAAGGGTCTTATAACATCTATTGGATAGAATAGTGTTTTGTGTTTCAATTTATTACTATTGTTCTTTTTCCTTTTTCTTGTATGTAATTATCATCATTAAATAGTATCATGAATAGTTATGAGGTACATTGTTCAAGAGAAGGGAGTAGGACTGCATGTAAGATAATTGGAATCCTAATGATTATTTAAATTTTGTTTAACTGCATATTTCTTATTGAGGTTAGGGATTTTTTAAATTAGAATCTTAATGTGCAATCAAAGAAGAAGAAACAAAGAGTTTTTAAAATCTTTTATAAAAATCTATCAAAGTTATGTTTGCAAAATATTCATACATATTGTACGGGCTAATGTAGCAAGGGCCTGCCTATGTCAGTTGGGCCTTGAACCAACAAGGAGGGCTATGGGCCTAACACCCGGTTTCCCGGGGGAACGGCCTCAGGCCCACTTATGAACAGACCCAGGCCCAAACGTCATTCGAGGATCCAACCCATTCTGCCGGCCACACAACGTAGCTGCTGGTATGCCTGTCCGGATTGGTCTGCCGTACACTATCCTGCTTGCCCGGTCACACACTGCTAGGGTTGTCCGGTGTTGTCTTGGGAATATCGCTGCCGTACATGTCCACTATAGTGGGGATCATTTCCAAAGCCACTCCCACCTAAACACTCACTAAACCCCTTCTCAATTGGACCTCTCGATCCATTAACCCTTAGGACAATCATGATCGCCCCACTAACAATCCCCTATAAATATGAGATCGAAAGGAGGAACAAGGGTTGATGAAACAGGAGAGAAAAGTGATATAGAAGAGAGGAATGGCAGAAACGGTTTAGAGAGATAGCAAGGTGGTGCATGAATAGAGATTAGAATCACTCCCATTAAGCCTCCTAGCTGCGAACGACCCATAGTAGGAATTGTTATCCCACCATACAAATAAGTTGTGAGGCCAGACGCGAGGAAGCCCATTGGGTTCTCTCATAAGGGCTCACCACACACACACATATATATATATATATATATCATAGAAAAATAAATAAATTTGCTAAACATTGTGCTCATTTAAGGTTCATTCCCAAAAGAGTTATAATGTTGTTGGATAGTACTCAATTTTACCACTTGATCTAATTGGAACCCAAGATTTTATGTTCTAATTTATTATATATATTCAATTTTATTTAGATACCATCTTGCAAAATCGCTACAATTTGTATTTAATTAATGTTACCTCATGTTTCTAAGTATACTATGCATTTATACAAACTAAGTTTTTCTGTTAAATTATACTGATATGATGATTGTAGTAAATTAAACCAAGATTAAATCATACCTCATACTTGATTACTTCTTCAATTTATTTCCCTTGTATCGCATGGGTTAACAACTAGTATATATATATATATATATATATATAAATGACCTTTCGGTAGGTGGTGAAGGTTTGCAAGCAGAGGATATTGCATCAACCTTTGTCTCCCATATCCTCTGCTTGCAATTTGCAAACGTTCACCAAACACCGGCCTAGAGGCTCTCAAAACCCCAAAGGAGCAACGTCTTTTTTGGGAAATTTTCTAAAAAATTCAAACAGGTTTTTGCATTACAACTTCAATACATTGAAGAAAATGAACTTCACTTCTGACATAACATTATAAGATGCTCACCAAGAAGACTAAAAATAATTTACATATAACTAATTCGTTACAATACAGATTCTATGTGTGTAAAATCTGAATATGCCGTCCCAAGTGTCCAGCGCTTAGATAAAACTATTGGCTAATTAAAATTCATTCTGACTTTAACATTGTCTAAAAGATACATAAACCATGTAGCAAAAACGAGGCTTCATAACCTGCTCTTCCCTATTGCAACATCAGCTTCCTCTCTCTTTCGTTTTTATTGATAAGTTACACACATGTAATAGGGCAGGATTTCCTATGAAGTTTATGAGTAAAAAGGGCACCACCCAATGATGAAGAAGAGTGGCCTTGTTTTATTTATACTCATGAGGGAATGATAAACGTTAAAATATTTTAAAACATGTGAATATTATCATAATAGTTACCTATAATGGCCATACCCTAAAAAACATGGTAATATTACAAAATTTCTCTGAATGGTTTATTGGAACAATCTTATACCTCCATTCCCTTTCCAATAGATAAAATGTAACGCTAAGGTTATCCTATACAAAATTGATAACATCGGTGACTAATGTCAAAGATATATCATTTTTCACAATTGTTAACATAATCACGATATATTGTGATTTACGCAATATCACATGCACGTAAATTCATCACTTACACCACTTTTGTTATGCTCTAATTATATCATATTAATAATTATGAAAAATTTGTAAAAGAAAATGTTGTTCTGTTTTGTTGTTAATCATATTTCACTAGTTCAAATGCTTACCAAAAGCTAGATTTCACCATTTGACTGAATGTGATAAATATTATTATTAATGGAACCGGAAGCACAGTTAGCACTACAAAAATGGATTTCAATTATTATAAGGATAAGGTTTGGTAACAAACTTGGTTTTGGCCTAAGACTACAACTCCACTCAATATATTTTTATTAGATGTGAATTTTGACAAATCGACCACTGAATTACATTTTCTTCTTATACTCTTCAATCTTCATACTTATAAAATTTATAGAAAATTAAAGATAAATAACGATGTCATCAATCAAATAATTAAATTTAAAGTTTTTGTAATTTAAAATTATGGAAAAAAAAGTTTTATGTATTGAATGATAAATAACATTCAACTGACTTAAAATTTGACGTGTGTGTTAAAAATATAAAAAAACATGCAATTCAAATGGTTAGATTTTCAAAATATATAACAATGTTAATTTTTTGAATACAAATTGGAGCCACTCCATTTGTTTTTTTATGGAAAACTTTGTATAAAGATAGTTTTTTTTTTTTTTTTTAATGTTTTTTCGAATTTGATAGCATCCAAAAAAATAAGTTAAAGGAAAATTATCTTTGGTTACAGAAAAAGTATGGCTTAATTTAGAAATTGTTTTTCACTAAATTATTTTTGAAAAACAACTCTATCTCACAGCAAGTTAACTAAGGAAAATTAAGAGATTTTTAAAAAAAATTCATTTAATATTATTACCAAAAATAGAAAAATGAGGTAAATTTATAAAAAATAATTTTTGAAAAATCACTCTTTGTGAGTGTTTGGATAGGAATTATAATTCCTGTGTTTGCGTTTTTGAGTTTTTTTTTTTTGCTGTTTTTTTTTTTTTTTACTTTTTAACCCGTTCACTATTCACATTTCAACCAGTGCATTGTTCATAGCAAAATAAGCGGTGGAGTGCACACCAGTGGGTCCCGTGCACTGTTCACGGGACCCACAAACCTCACTTTTCAGCAACTTTTTCATTAAAAATGGGTCTTATGGTACTATTTACACATTTAAAAATTATTTTGCTATAGTGTTTTCAGTTTTCAGTTTTTAGCAAAATAAGTTGTATCCAAACGGACCCTTTATCTTGAAAACAATATCCCCTAAACAAAAGGATAAAATTTTTTTTTTTTGAGAAATGATATGTCTACAACATTTTTACAACAAATTCTAAGTGACAGGTTGTTAGCAAAATAAGCGGTGGAGTGCACACTAGTGGGTCCCGTGAACTGTTCACGGGACCCACAAACCTCACTTTTCAGCAATTTTTTCATTAAAAATGGGTCTTACGGTACTATTCACACATTTAAAAATTGTTTTGCTATAGTATTTTCAGTTTTCAGCAAAATAAGTTGTATCCAAACAGACACTTTATCTAGAAAACAATATCCCCTAAACAAACAGATAAAAAAAAATTTGAGAAATGATATGTTTATAACATTTTTATAACATTTTTACAATAAATCCTAAATGACAGGTTGTTACTGGTTGTTATTGTTGGTGCAAAAAAGTAATCTTAGTGTTAAGTTTAAATTTAAACCAATAACAACTAACCACTTGTGATTTGTTGTAAAAATGTTGTAAACGTAGTATTTCTCAAAAAAATTTACTCTAATTACGATAAAACCATAAATGTTTTAAGAATAATTAAAATGACTTTTTTTAAATATATATATACATATATATATATATATATATTTTTTTTTTTTGTTTTTAATGAGAATTAGAGAGACTTAAACAAATCACATGGATCACGTGACTTTTTATTAATGCCGATTTGCTGAGGAACTTTTCAAAATTCTGTCCTTCAACGAGAACGAACGAACGAAAGAGAGCCGACGAGACGAAGAAGAAGATTTTGTCAAATTGTAAGATTTTTCTTTCGTTTAATTAATTAATTTATTTTTCTTTGCTTCGTTTTGTAATTCGCTCTGTTCTCAAATTGAACTTTCACGCTTCTCTACAAGATTTAGGTAATCCTTTCGTTAAGTACTTATTTGCAATTCTCCACTGATTTATATAGATTCACTAACCGTTACATCCAACTTAAGATAACAAAACCGTTTCTAAATTAACACTGGTGCCTTTACATGTCTGAGTAGAAAGAATTGTAGTATTGAGGTTTAGCAAATTATAAGACAGCTGAAATTTTGCATGATATAGGTTGTTGTTGTTGTTGTTGTTGTTGTCTTTGTGTGATTGTATCTGTGTTGTGACAACTTTTATAGTAAAGCTTTGGTGATTGTTTATTGTGAGCTAGAATCTATGAGACAGCTTCTAAACGAGTTATGTGCTCAAAGGTTTGACAAGGGGGGGAGGTAGATAAAGTGATTTGAATAATTGGGTTTCCTTCTGATAGTTAAGGATCTCAAATGAAAAGCTAATAAAAAGCTTGAGTGGGTGTCTTTCTTCTCGTGGTGTGTGGCCTAGGATGCACAGACACTTCATTTGGGGTGTTCTACTCGTGTTGTAACAATATCATGTTATAATTTTTCAAAAATTGCTCATGTCACCATATCATACCCGTATCTGTACCCGTATCTATGTCCGTGTCTTTGCATCCTAGTGTGCCCTCATGAATTTTGATTTCACCATGTCTGAGTAGAAAATAAAAATTATAGTATTGAGGTTTAGCAAATTATAAGACAGCTGAATTTTGCATGATATAGGGTTTTTTTTTTTTTTTTTTTTTTTTTTTTTTTTTTTTTTTTTGTCTTTGTGTGATTGTATCAGTGTTATGTCAACTTTTATAGTTAAGCTTTGGTGATTGTTTATTGGGAACTAGAATCTGTGACACTAATTTCAAAAAAAAAGAATCTGTGACACAGCTTCTAAACGAGTTATGTGCTTAAAGATTTGACAAGGGGGGGAGGTAGATAAAGTGATTTGGATAATTGGGTTTCCTTCTGATAGTTAAGGATTCCAAATGAAAAGCTCATACAAAGCTTTAGTGGGTGTCTTTCTTCTTGTGGTGTGTGGCCTAAGATACACAGACACTTCATTTTGGGTGTTGTACCTGATTTGTAATGGTGTTATATCTGCCATATCATGTTATAATTTTTCAAAAATTACTCATGTCACCATATCGTACCCATATCTGTACTTGTGTTCATGTCCATATTTGTGCATCCTAGTGTGTATTGTTAGGCCGGAGGAAGATTTAATTTCTGGACGTCTCCAACGGAAACATCAGAAAGTGCCAGTTGAGCTACAAGGCTCTTGGTGTTAGGAAAGACCTTGACTATAGAAAATTTTAGGAAAATGTGTATAATCGTTATGGACTGGTGTTTTATGTGCATTAGACATGGCTGGATTGTGCCTCATATGCTTCTCTATCATGTGGTGGCTCACAAATTGTGGTCCTGATCTTTTGCATGTTTTGGTATTATTTGGGTTATTGCATATTTTGTGATGGAGCTTTGGCTTGTTGGATGGGCTCTTTCGGCAAATGCATTAATGGGAGAATTTGCAAAACAGTTCCCTCACTCATAATGTGGTGTCATTGGAGGGAGAGAAATGCGCCCTTACTTTGAAGGATAAGAATAAGAATTGGTTAAGTTGAACTTCTTATTGCTGAAGACTTTTTATGAATGGACTTCGGCTTCCAGTAACTTCTCTAATGTGGATTGTTTCGGTATACATAGCCTTTGTGCAAGTGTATTTTGGATATGCAACGTTTGAGTTACTGCCACAACAGGAATTTGATGTGTTTGCACCCCCATGGACTTGGTTCAAGCAATTAGTGTTTGGTTGATTCTTGCATTATGTCATGTTCTCCAGTCCATATTGGATATGTATGTGATCTTAGGATTCGAAGTTAGAAGTGTATATGGTGCAAAACTCACTGTTTGTACCTCAAGCATATTTTTGACAAAAAGAGATATCTAGAGAAGCCATTTATAGTGCATTTGGTTTAGCTATTTTTAGGTGCTTATGCAGTTTGTTTTCTTATGCATAGCTTTTTAAGCCTCACTTTTTTATCTAGATATGAGTTTGCTCTTGCCCACTTTCAACAAATAAGCAAATAAGAGAAAAATGTAAAGAGCTAATCCAAAAACACATTTAGTAACGTTTTTATAAGTACAGAAACAAAAGTAGTTCCTCTGTAAAATTTCATGTTTTGATGCAGCTTTGCTGCTCTCTTTTTTTCCTGATAATTTGATAGTTGGCGGAGGGGGCATTTGAACCCCTAAATGTCTTTGTTGGAAATACCAGGAAGTGTCATTTGAGCTACAAGGCTCTTGACTCTTTGCAACTATTACTTGCTTCTATGAATGAAGGTGTTGTTTATGGTCTGTACAAATGTGAACTGGATGGTGGTTATGCAGGTCCACATAGGTGGTTTTAGGCTTTCAGCTATGTGTTTTATGCCTCTATGGTTTCACATATGGATGCATCTGGTGTACTTGTTTTGGAACATTGATTTCAATTCCAACTGAAATAAACTTCGCAGGTGTAATTCCATCTGGTTTTAAAAATTGCTGTAGCTAGAAGGTCAAGATGGTTGCATCAGAAGAGAATAGTGCGCTATTCCCGATCTTCGTCTTGACTGTAATGGCTCTACCTTTGGTGCCCTACACAGTATTCAAGTTATTTCATGCATTCTCTAAAGAGAAAAAGAACATTCACTGCCAGTGCTCTGTATGCTTAAGTTCTGGAAAGTACCGCCAATCCATATTTAAAAGGGTAAGTCTATCTTCCAACTATATCTTATTTTCTTAATGTTTGTATTGGAGGATTTCTCTGATGGCCTGGCTGCATATTAATTGTTTTGGTTTACCTTACAGATCTCAAACTTTTCAACAGGTAGTAACCTGACCCTTGTGCTTCTTTGGATTGTCATGATGGTCTTGGTATACTACATTAAGCATATAAACCATGAGGTATTTGGTACTTCATTTTATGATGCTCCATATTCTTTCCTTTGATAGTGGATGGCTAATTATCATTTACAAAGTCAGGCACTGGTACTCTTAATGGAACATATTCCTTTGTTTTTCACCTTTTCCTTATTCAGATACAAGTGTTTGAGCCATTCAGCATTCTTGGATTGGAACCTAGAGCTTCGGATTCAGATATAAAGAAGGCATATAGGAGACTTTCTATTCAATACCATCCCGATAAAAATCCAGATCCAGGTTCAAGTTTTCCATATCTTCATCTTATTTGTTGTTTTCACCTCTGGGTGGCTAGAAATGTCTTGTTAAGGGCCTGAGCTTATGAAGTTTTTCTCCCTCGTTTGTTTCAGAGGCTCACAATTATTTTGTGGAATACATATCAAAAGCTTACCAGGCTCTGACAGATCCAGTATCTCGTGAGAATTTTGAAAAATATGGACATCCAGATGGCAGGAAGGTAGTATTTTTTTTTCTTTCCTTTCAATAACACAGGAAGAAACCCTTTTGCTATGTTTTTTATGTGTTGAAGTGCGGAAGTTGATTTACTTGAACATGTACCACTGAATTAATGTTATATTTTGTTTGAGTCAGGGGATTGAAATGAGTGTAGCTCTCCCTCTGTTTCTGTTAAATATTGATGGGGCATCAGGTGGAATACTTTTACTTGGGATTGTTGGAGTCTGTATCCTTTTGCCCTTGGTAATGGCTGTCATATATCTATCAAGGTCATCCAAATATACTGGAAACTATGTTAGGCATCAAACTATGTCTGCCTACTACTACTTCATGAAGCCTTCTTTAGCCCCAAGGTATTGAATTTCTCCAAGCTGATATATTGGTGCACTTATTTGTCAGTCTTCAACTCCCGCTAAATAGTCACTATTGCTTTGGATTTCTTGCATTGATGAAAAAAATGTGGATGTAATCAATAGGGTACACTTTTAAACCTTCCTCCAAACTTCTCTTTCTTGATGCTGTTGGCAGGCCCATCTCCTTCCACTAAATGGCCTCTCAGGAGTTTGGCATCATATAGGGGTTGGTGTCAGGTCAAAAGCTTTTCATAAAATGTTTTTAACCACCAAATAAACATTGGGGTAAGTTTTTGTTATTGGAGAGGGCAAGTAATCTCTTGCTTCCAACTTGTTTTCCACTCTTAAACGGACAATATAAACATAAGATTTTATCTGGATTTACATTGCTGCCAAATATTCTCATGGTTGCTATAGAGTTTATTCCACTACTGAGTTGTGTGTGCCTGATTTTTTCTTTTTGGTTTTCTCTTATATTACTTCACTTTTACAGCAAGGTCGTGGAGGTCTTCACAACGGCTGCTGAATATATGGACATTCCAGTTCGTCGGAGTGATGATGAACCCCTTCAAAGACTATTCTTGTTAGTGAGGAGTGAGTTAAACCTGGACCATAAGAACATTCGTCAAGAACAAGCTAAGTTTTGGAAGCAGCATCCGGCTCTTGTAAAGGTGATTTGCTTGCCATTTTATGGCTCTATCTGGCAGACTGGCACTCTGATTTCTACAGTTCTCACATTTCACTTGGGTTCACACACTTAACTTATTACTATTCAGACAGTATTGTTGGTCCAAGCCCAATTGAATCGAGAGTCTGCTGCTCTGTCTCCAGCATTGCTGGGTGATTTCAGGCGTGTGCTTGAATGTTCACCTCGTCTTCTTGAAGAATTAATGAAGGTATATTTATGTTTCCTGACCCATACCCTTGATGAGTAACTTGCCCCTTGAAGATGCTTTTCATCTCTGAAATATTTGATTCCTTAGATATTTAAAAATTTCTCTGCATATTCTTTTCAAGTTACCCTGCATCTTTATACAAGTGACCACTATTTCGTAAAAATTCTATTTATGAGAGGACTTTATTTGAGGATTTTGAAAAAAGTTAACTGCAGTGCTGTCATGGTTGATGGAAAACCTGGTAGTGCTCTATTCATTATCTTTTTTACCTATCTTTCTATCTTTCTTAAGACAAAGGAGAAAACATATTGTTAAATCCTCTTTCCTGCTCTAAAAAAATTTATGAATCTGTAGGTAATGGAAATCCGTGTGTATCTAGGCCTATTCCAGAATTTTGTGGATGACAAAGGCAAATATATATATATATTGGGGGGTAGGGCGGGGGGGGGGGGGGGGGGGGGGGTGTGGAGTTTGTAATTGAAAATGTTAGCTTGGGTTCACTGCCAGCTTTTGTACTTTAAAGCCTCACTATTTCTAGGTACAGTTGTACTATTACAAGGCTTTATTTTTTAAACAAAATATGCTCATCCAAAACACTGGGAAATAGTGTTGGGTGTGTATCAGTTGGTTGCATCTTGACAGTTATCTTGATTTTTAACTTCTCCTCTTAAAGGAAACAATTATGTGCTTACACATGCATCTTAGATGCATTTCAGTTTTAATTCTTCCAGAAGTTATGGTAATTGATATGTGCTTTATGGATACAGATGGCAATTCTACCCCGCACTTCTCAAGGGTATGGATGGTTGAGGCCTGCGATTGGAGTGGTTGAGCTTTCTCAAAATTTCATCCAGGTTATTTTTCCTGCCAGAGTTCAGCGCCCCCCCCCCCCCCCCCCCCCCCCGGGCACTTTTTCTTTCTTCTCTTAGCTTGACATATTGGAGATCAAATGACTGTTTTATGCCTTCTTTGATACCACAGATTTGAACATAAGACCTACGACAACCACACAACACCCTTTTATCCCCTAAGCTTGCATATTGCTACCAACACCCCATCATTCAATTTGTTTTTTATATGAGCTCATTGTTTCCCCTTTCTAGAATAATTCACTTTGAAGACAATCTACTTTTCATGGTCAGATTTTTCTGTAATGCCAGAAGTTGACATGGATTTTCATGTGATTCTAATACCCTTTTGTTCCATGTGCTACTTGTTTTCTGGCCAATGGTAACCAACTGCAACCTGGGAATTGTTAACCTGGTATTTAAATGCTTGCATGACACCTCTTGAAAATCATTTTTGGTTTGCTTATAAAATTATAAGATTATTTCTAAGGTGTTGGCCAATCGTCTTAGAAGGGTGGCACATGGGCTTATTTCAAATTCTTAGAATGCATTTGTGAAAGGTAGACAGATATTGGACTCTTTTTTAATTGCTTCAGAATGTGTTGATGGTAGATTGAAGTCAGGTGTTCCAGGAGTGTTGTGTAAGTTGGATGTGGAGAAGGCATATGACCATGTGAGTTGGGGTTTTTTAACGTGTATGCTTCAGTGTTGTGGGTTTTCAAAGAAATGGAGAAAATGGATAATGTGTTGCATTTCTACTCTTAAATTCTCCATTCTAATCAATGGTAGTCCTTCTGATTTTTTTGGTAGTTCTAGAGGGATTCGGCAAGGAGACCCCTTGTCTCCGTTGCTATTTGATATTGTTATAGAGGGTTTGAGTCGTTTGTTGGATGTGGTTGCTACTACTAGTCAGTTCTCAAGCTTCTTTGTAGGTAATACGGCTAGTAACTTGGTGATGGTGTCTCATCTTTTATTTGCTGATGACACTCTTATTTTTTGTGACGCTGATCCTATGCAAATAGCTAGTTTGAGAGCAATTCTAGCTAGATTTGAGGAGGTCTCAGGTTTAAGGATTAACTTGGGGAAATCTGAGTTGGTTCCTATAGGGGTGGTGCACAATATGGATGTTCTTGTGGGGATGTTGGGTTGTAGGCAATCCTCTCTTCCATTGAGATATTTGGGGCTACCGTTAGGAGCAAAATTTAAGGAGTTGTCAATTTGGAACCCTATTTTGGAGAAGATGGAAAGGAGATTAGCAGGATGGAAGAGGTTGTATCTATCTAAGGGGGGAAAGGTAACTCTTATTAAAAGTACTCTTTCCTCCTTACCTACATACTTCCTTTCCCTTTTGCCTTTACCTATATGGAAAAGTTACAATGAGATTTTCTGTGGAGTGGTATTAATGGCGATTCTAAATTACACTTAGTCAGTTGGGCTTAGGTTTGTAAGCCACTGCAGGTTGGAGGGTTGGGTATTAGACAATTGAGGAGTTTTAATTCTGCCTTGTTAGGAAAATGGTTATGGAGGTATGGCATGGAGACCGATGCTCTATGGAGGAAGGTTATTGAGGTGAAATATGGGAATGATTGGGGTGGTTGGTGCACAAAAAAGGTGACCAGTGCTTATGGTGTTAGTTTGTGGAGACATATTAGGAGTGGTTGGATGAGTTTTTCTAAACTACTTTTGTATGATGTGGGGGATGGTACTAGAGTGAAGTTTTAGAAGCATGTGTGGTGTGGAGATCGTACTCTCCAAGAGGCTTTTCTGAAACTTTATTGTATTAATAGAACAAAGGATTCTTCAGTAACGGAGGTGATGTGTTGGTCTGGAGGGAGGATTCATTGGGATGCTAAATTTCGTCGTCCTCCTCAAGATTGGGAACAAGAATCCTTTGATCTATTTATGGATATGGTCTACTCTTCGACGGTACGGGGATTGGGTCTGGATAGGGTGTGTTGGAAGCCAGGAATAGAGGTTTTGAGGTTAGAGGATTCTATCTTTCTTTCTACCCTCCTACCATCTTATCCTTCCCTTGGAAGATGATTTGGAAATTGAAGGTTCCTCCAAAGGTAGCTTTCTTTTCATGGTCTGCTTCCTTAGGTAAGATTTTAACAACAGATAACCTTCGCAAGCGACGTGTGCTAGTTCTTGATTGGTGCTATATGTGTAAGAAGTGTGGGGAGTCAGTGGATCATCTTTTTCGTCATTGCCCCATTGCTTGTGAGTTGTGGTCGTTGGTGTTTTGTTTGTTTGGAATTCATTGGGTTATGCCTGAGAAGGTTATTGAGTTGTTTGAGTCTTGGCAGGGTAAGTTTGGTCGACATAGAAATATAGAGTTGTGGAGAATTGTGCCTCACTGCTTGGTATGGTGTATTTTGCGCGAAAGAAATGCTAGAAGCTTTGAGGGATGTGAACGCTCTATGTTAGAGATTAAGTCTTTCTTTTTACACACGCTCCTTGATTGGAGTGTTATCTTTTGTCATTTTTCTTGTTCTTCCCTTCCTATTTTACTTGATCGTTGTAATCTTGGTTATTGATTTATGCCCCCATAGTACATTCCCAATGTACTCGGGTTGGCTGTTTTTCGTTTTTTAATAAAATTTTCGTTACTTATCAAAAAAAAAAAAATTTGGCCTGGAATTTAGGAGAATGTTTTGTGCATCTGATTTTGCTGAGAATCTTAGGACTTGATCCCTATTACGTATCATTTGGTATTCATGAATTGGGAATCCAAATGTTCAACTTTTAGTTTTCTAACTCTTATTAAATTTAGTACTATTCTTTTCATCGGTAGTCTTACTAGGAGTGCATTCTCTTTGCAAAACAATGACGCAGGCAGTTCCACTCAGTGCAAGGAAAACAGCTGGAGGATTTAGTGAAGGAATTGCACCCTTTCTGCAGCTGCCACACTTTAGTGAGGCCATTGTCAAAAAGATCACACGTAAGGTAAGGAAATTTCTTCATCTTCAGTTTTTTGCCTTCTCTTTGGGAAATTCATGTATCTCCAATAATATTCTGGTTTACTACCTGCACTAAAGCAACAGATTAAGCTTGATCTCCTGTGATAAATTGACACACTGCACTTGTAGTTATCACTTTATCCATTCAGATCTATGATATGCTTATGGTGGTAAGATATTGGATAACAGACAGTATTCAATTTTTCTTGGAAAAAGATGATCGTCAATTCCAACAAATTTGATATGAGTTCTTTTACGACTCACTATTTTTTCTCTACTACTCACAATCTATCATGTCAGTATTGCGGCAAAAAACTTGTGCCCCTAGACTTTCTCATTTGATATAGAGCCTGATTTGACTATCCATATTCTAACTATTGTTGTATGTTACCCTTACTAGCTGTACAAACTGCTGTATATTGGGGCTCAGGCTATCCTTTTAAATTTAAAATTTATTTCTGTATCCTTTTCTCCTCCCCTTTTTTTCCAACCTGCAAAGAGAAGGGTTGAAAAAGAGAAAGAGTGGAGGTGGGTTCTGTTAGTGTCTCAAAAACTTCATATAATTGCAGAAAGTGCGTTCTTTTCAAGAGTTTCAAGACTTGACCCTTCAGGACCGTGCTGAGCTGCTGACTCTGGTTGCTGGATTTTCTGCTGCTGATTCTCAAGATGTGGAGATGGTTCTTGAAATGATGCCTTCAATAACGATTGATATCAAATGTGAGACAGAGGGTGAAGAGGGAATACAGGAGGGTGACATAGTCACGATGCATGCTTGGATCACACTGAGGCGGGGGAATGGCGTGGTCGGTGCCCTTCCACATGCTCCTTACTTCCCCTTCCACAAGGAAGAGAATTTCTGGTTGCTGCTTGCAGATTCTGTCTCCAATGATGTTTGGCTGTCCCAGAGGGTAAGCTTCATGGATGAGGGTGCTGCGATAACAGCTGCAACAAAAGCAATTCAAGTGTCAAAGGAGGGCTTAGGGTCTAGCTTGAAGGAGATAAATACAGCTGTTAAAGAAGCTGTGGAGAAAGTGAGGAATGGATCAAGGTTAGTAATGGGTAAGTTTCAGGCCCCAGCTGAGGGAAATTATAACCTAACTTCTTACTGCTTGTGTGACTCGTGGATTGGTTGTGACAAGAAGACAACCTTGAAGGTGAAAGTTTTGAAACGGAGCCGAGCAGGTACAAGGGCAGGTGACTTGGCAGGAGAGGGTCTAACAGTGGAGGATAAGATTGAGGACGAAGAGGATGAAGAAGAAGAAGGCTTTGATGATTATGAGAGTGAGTATAGTGAAGATGATGAGGATGATAAGGGCACAAATACAAATGGGGTCGGGGGCAATGTCAGTGTCCATGAAGAACACACTGGTTCAAGCTCTGATGGGGAAGAGTGAAAAGTTTCCTTTATTATAATTTTTTTATTATTTATTTTCCCTTTTCATTCGAATACGTGGAGCAGGCGAGGTCTATACAATTGTTCCTTTGTAATTTCCCATGCTTGGCTTCGCAAAATAACAAGAAAACCCTTTACAGTTTCACTTCAAGTAAATCAATTTTGCATGGATAGTGTATTTTGAAGGGTTCAACTAGAAATAGGGTTCAAAATTGAATGATTCTTGATCCATTAAACATGTTGGACTTCATTTTTAATGTAGCCCGTTCTAGTTTGGATGTAGTTTGGCCGGGACTGAAGTAATAGCGTCTCTCTCTCTCTCTCTCTCACACACACACACAAATTAAAACTGAAGCTCTTACATGTACAACAATCAAGTTTTAGTCCTGAAACTTTTTTTTTTTTATAGAGTAAAATCCTCCTCTCTTTCCCCTGCTGCTGGTGCAGAGATCAGTGTTGTTTTATCTATGGGCAAACAGGGGCTTTCATTCTGTCAAAGAGAGCTCGGGTTCATTCTTCATCCTCATCGAACTTAGCACTTACCCTTTACTTATTCATTTATTGCTTGTTTTTCGTTTTGTTCCCCCTGGTCAAAACTCAAAAGACAAACAAATAACCGTATGACAGGAATAACCATTAGCCATATTAACGCCCCACCACCCTCAAAACGTTAAACCATGAAGGCTGAATATAATGCCAACTTAGCCTAGTCAATTATTCTGATTTTCCCATAAGCCCCACCTGCAGCTATTCTTTAAGAACTTGAGAGCATCCCAAAGCAACAATACTACTGCATTTAGCGATAATGCAATGTGTCAATTTCCCTTTTATTCTTAATGGCTAGAAAGTTCATGTATTTTCCATACATCTGCATCGCAGAAGAATTGTACTAGACAAGTCCAGTATTTTTCAATATCCTCCAAATAATTTGTATTAATTGTGATAAGATTACAAATGATATAACTGAGTCAGTTTTGTTTTTTCTGAACTCTATTTCCATCAGCTGATAAGGAGTGACTCCCATCCTTGATCTTTCATCGCAAATTTGTAAAATTATTTCGCCAAAGCATCGGTATCACGGATGATCTTCTTTGAGGGGAGCACAATAGCAGCCACTGGATTTTTCTCTAGTCCGCCACCTTCATCAATAATCAGCCTTAGCCCTTCAACACGAAGCTTCCCATGGTGACCACTTACCACAATTATTGGATCCTCAGACAGCTCCTGTAAGATACTATCTAAAATTCAGTTATATTCCATATTTATAAGGCTGATGATACAATTATATCTTAATGAAGCACCATGCAATTCCCTAATCAAGTAGGGCAGTAAGTAAAGGAACAACTAAGGCACTATCCTAGATTAAATAAAGCAGCAGAAGCAAATTTTGTTAAGGCGGATCAGAGGTAAAAGAGTGACATCACCTTTGGGATATCCCATACATTTTTCCTCCCGCTAAGAGCCTCTACCTTGGGAACCCGGGTGTCCCGGGCCCTCAAAAATTTCAGCTGCTCTTCGACATTTTTGTTTCTCTCTAGACCAGCATGCACAGCAATCAACTTACAGTGTGTAATTCCATTCTCAGTTTCCACACAGACATCATTCTGGAAAACATGCATATCACCAAATCCCCCAACTTTAACATTTCTTCCAAGAGTTTAGATCAATTTACAATCAACTGGCTTAATATTGCTCATAGTTCACAGCATGTTATGGGGTTTTTGAAAAACAAGAAAGAAAAGCAACCAAAACAATCCTGACCTCTTCGTGCACCCAGACCAAATCAGCAAGAAACTTCTTGTGCTCATCAGGAACTGCCTTAACCAAATCTGTGCACAATAAGCTCAAAATTAAAACAATAACGCAACGGTAACAATTACATTTGAAAGCCACTAATCATATACGATATTTCTAGAACTAAGATTTATAATTCCCAATACTTCAGATGTTCAGCACAATAATGCAAGCAGAGATATGCTAAAGCTACTTCCAATTTATTGCCAAAAAAACTTAAAGCCAATAAATGTGATTGGTGCCACTTCAAAAACATACTAACTAATAAATAAATTTCTTAATCGAACACATAAAACACACGCATTTAAATCCTAACTATGATTCTCAAAAAAAAAAAAAAATCCTTACCATGAACCATATACCCAAAACAGAATTACCACTTGGCATTGAGAAATCAAACAAACAAATCAAACACAAATTCCCATATTCCAATTTCCATTCAAACAACAAAAGACACACCATGAACTCAATCAAATCAAATAACTTAACCAAGGGTCCCTTTCGTTAGGCATTTTGGGAGCCTAAAGTACATTTTAAAACCCAAAACCCCGTTTCACAACAGCAAACTCTTCGTAACTTTTTTATAAACGCTCATTTTTGAATCCAAAACACCGTTTTGCAACAGCTTATCTAAATCACCCCAAAACCAAATCAAAGAACCATAACAAGCAAAACACAACAAACCCACTTCGCATTAGATGACCAAGAGCCAAACAAATCAAACACACCCCATTTCCCAACACCCAATCAAATCCCAAAAAAAGAGATATTTTCCATACATTACGTACCAGAAGATCCATGAGGAACATCATAGGATTCAAAAGTGGGTCCAGCATCGTAGATAGAACCTTTATACTCAATCCCTTTAGCAACGTTAAACTTTTCCTTAATTTTCCCACCCCATCTCCTACCTTGCAAGTGCATATCCTCGTACCCATCACCTTTATACCAACCTTCTCTCTCCTCGTTATCCTCGTACTCTCTCCAACCCTCCGAGAAGTGGGACCCATCAGGTGGCTTCGGCAACACGCCGAGGAACGCTGCGAAGGCGAAGTCGTGGTTTCCGGACAAGAACACGTGGGTCTGGTTCGGGTACGAGGAGCGCAAGGAGATGAGGAAGTCGATGACCTGGCGGGTGTGGGGTCCACGGTCACAGTAGTCGCCGAGGAAGATGATGAGGGCGGCTTGGAAATCTTGTGGGTCGATGTGGGATTGGAGGTTGGACCAAAGGTTTTGGAGCTTGGTGATGTAGCCGTGTGTGTCGCCTACGCAACAGACCACTCTGGGTCTGGGTTTGGAGATTTGGGTTCCGGTGGTGGCTTCTGATTTTTGGTCTGACATACTTTTCTTGCTTCCTTTGTTGTACTCTACTTTGTATATGTTTAACCGTGTGTGTTTATATATATATAAAAGAAAAATTAATGAATGTCCCGAGACTTGTTAGTCAACTATTTAAAAAGAAAGCTGTTATGAAAATATAAAAGAAAAATAATTAATATTTTGACTTTTTTTTATTCAAAAAAATAGTATCAAAAATTTTTTAAAATAATTTATTAATAAACGTTTTAACGGTTAACCCATAGGTTTGTGGGGGATATTTGTAGATTAGTCTAGTGAGGAGATAAAATATAGTTAGTTAGGAAGGTTTTGAAAGCATATAGGAAACTAACATTTCGAGTCTTTGAAACTTGAGTTCGGTGCAGAAATCGAGTCTCCAAGTCTCGAGATCAGTTGCTGACATGGAAATATTTTTCCCACATGGAACTCGAGTTTTAAAGACTCGAGTTTCATAGAATAAGAAGAAGAATCTGAAGAAGAAAGAAGAAGATCTGAAATTGAAGAAGAAAAGAAGACGAAGTGACAGAGGAAGAAGAAGAACAGCCCCCACGAGAATAGAAAGAAAACACAAAGAAGAAAGAAACCCATGGTGAAGAAGAAGAAAGGAACCCAAGCACAAAAAAGAAAGGAACCTGCAGAAGAAGAACCCAGAAAAAACAGAGGAGAAGAACAAACCAGGTGGAGAAAAAAAGAATAAGAAGAAGAACGGAAATTGAGTTTTAAATACACGTGGATTTTTTTCCACGTCACCTTGCTTTCTCATGTAACTCGAGTCTTAAAAACTCGAGTTCCATTTTGAACTCGAGTTTTTAAAACTCGAGATGTTAGTTTCCTACATAATTTGCAAATATGACAACTAAATATTTCAAAAATAATGTTAAATGAAAAAACAAATTCTAGGTTTGTGTATGTGGAGGAGTTTGTTTGTGGTTATTGATGCAACGGGGATTGGAGGTTGAGGTTTTATGCAAATTTTGTCTGTTTGAGAATTCAAAAAAAAAAAAAAGATTATAAGAGAAATTATAAGGTACTCGTGATGACTGATGACCACAGCAGATAGCTAAAGCCTGAAACATAAAAAAGCTACTAAATGCATACATTTGGAGGTGGAATGCTTTGTATGGGTGATTTGGATTTGGTGCAATAGTACTATAAGAGTATTTGAATCAATTTGTGCAAAAATTCAAAACACTCAATATAAGATTATCTATTTTACATTTTCTTTCTTTATACATAACAACTATCATCTATTTGCTTCCTTCCTTCTCACGAAACGAAAAAAAAAATGCAAAATGAATAATGCCATAGTAAATTCTCTCATTTATAGCTTAGGGTGACTTTGTAATTCACACTCACGAATATTCAAGACAATTTAAACTCTTGCATCCTTAGTCCATCTCTTCAATATGAATTATTTTGGGATTATCATCTTGATATCTTTATCTTCTAGAAACACTTTCAAAATATGGCTACACATGAACAAAACGAAAGAGAACCAACTGAAAATATCAAAGCAATTCAAAATATGTGATAGTAAATTAAGAATATAATGTTCAATATGCACCAAATCATTTTGGTGATTCTGTTTATACTGTAGGACAAATGAACAATAGCAGCTTTTATTGACAACCAGAGAAAAGAATACAAATACACAAGATGGGAAAAAAAAAGTACATTATAATAAAAAGAAGGTAACTATTTTGCTTCCCATTTGTAGCTTCTTTTACAATACTGCTTTCCTACCGTACGACGAAGGAAAAGAAATCAGACACAATACAGGGAGTTCAGAAGGAAGAAACGAAATGACTAGGATGGACCATTCCATCCTTTTATAAGCCTTCCACTCAAAAGTGAAGTAAACCATTTACTCCCCTCATTGGTTGAGAAAGAATTATGTTTTTATCCTTGATTCTATAAATAGAATTTGTACAAATAAAACATAATGAGCATAATAGTCAAAACATATATATATATATATATATATATATATAATTTATTTATTTTCCTATCCTCCCTTATAAACTCCAAAGAACACTAGTAGAAGAACAACGAATTCCACTCCTTCAAAATTTACCTATTTCGTTCATTTACGAACTCCCAAACATACTGTTAGACTTGTGTGTTTGTAATACTCAGGCAAGTTATCTCCTTTGGAAGTTGAGGAACTTGATGCCATAGGCAAACGCAAAGACGAAAATGAGAACAAAGCCAATATGGGCCGCTACAACAGCTGGAAGGAAGCCATGTTCGAAACCAAAGGATGTTTTGAGGTACTCCTTTATTGGCACGCTACCTGCGCCAGGAATCTCAAGCAAACCATCTACGTCACCAACTTGAGAGGCTACAAGACCATATAGTGTCCAAGCCACAGGAGAAGCCCAGTAGTACCACCTCCACCATATGGGGAGTTGCTGCAATGTGTAGGCAAGAGTGAGTTTTGTATGCAAAGAGAGAGTGGGCATAATGGCAAAACCGAGTGTTTGAGTTAACATATATTGAATAAGAATAACATACCTTCCTGGAAATGAGGAAACCAGAGAACAAATTCCAGAAACTGAGGAAGAATGACATACAAATGGCAGCAATATGGTGGCTTGGTGTCAGTGCAACAAGCATCATGCCGTACAATGTGAAGTAGATATAGCATGTAAGTATGAAGAAGTAGAACAAAAAGACCTTGGCTACTGTCCACTCAAACCCGATCATAGAGTAAAGGATAAGAGTGTAAACAAAAGTTTGAACTGCAATGTAAACCATCTCAATGGCCACCTGCATAATTAGGATAGTGCTTTAGCCCTGTATAAAATAACATACTTCTGTAATAGATTTACATATTTCAAATTAAGTTTTCTTGATGGCAAGATACATTCTGTTGTCAATTTGGAATTACAGTCCTACTAGAAAGATACAAATTGCATTTGACTTACCTGAGCAAATGCATAAGGCAGTTCAGAATACATCCCAGCAGCTTTTTCACGGTAGAAAACTGTTCTCTCAATGGAGACAACAGACTGCACTGAAGAAGCATTTGTGCCTCCAAGGAAAAGCACAGCAGCATACATGGCTCCCAAAAGATTCATCAAGTCTTGTTGTTTGGCCCTGTTAACAAAACAATTAGAGTTGATATCTGATACAAGTACCAATGAAAATGTATATTAAGCAGTGGTGCTTTAATCAAATAGATCACATCTACATTTCATGCAACCCTTTTAATGACAGAAAACTAAGACAATCAACTAAAGGAAAAATTCAAGACTTACATCTTTTGTCCTTTGTCCCAGAAGATTAGACCAAATATTACACCAACGATAACAGTCATGAATAACCGGATGGCATTGTACTGAGGGTTTCTCCAATAAGACCAATGTTGTTTCCAGAAACAAGCTTTGCACTGAACAATAAATGATTGGGAGAATTTGGTTGGGAAGTGGAGGTCGTTGGAGCCTGGCACCGGAGTACTTAGCTCTTTGATAAGTTCCTGATTCCTCCTGAAAGAGTGTTGAAAGAAATCAGAATCACAGTATCTGAAATCCCGGGAACGAAGGAAAAAACTTATTAACAAAATAATTATAACTTACTGATAAAGTGAGGAGTTGGCAAAAATGTCAGCAAAATCCACCTGAAGATTACTCTCAACTGTAGGAGCAGTGACTTCAAGCATCCATGCAGCAGGATTATAACCATCCCTAATTTTAGTAATTCCTGGGATAGCCTGGCATAGATATAGATATTAATAAATAGCTAGCAAAATACCTGCTAGTCAATCCCAAGGAATAACACAATCGGTTGAAGTATAAATGAAGAGCATAGGTGTATATATTAGAAATATGGAAAAACTCTTGCCATTTGATTCAATAGGGAGCAAACATGAAAAAAGATACTCACTTCAAAATATTCTATCAGCTTGTGAGAATTGCGACCGAGAGGTCCAGCGTAACTGACTTGTCCTCCTCTTTTCATCAGCAGTAGCTGCAAAAACCACAACGCCAAAGTTGAAAACATATTGCAAAATAGATGCATAAGAAACATGCAAGTGACAAACTCTAACAAGGAAATTAAGAAAATTGAGCTGTACCTCATCAAAAGCTTCAAAAATGTCTATGCTAGGCTGGTGGATTGTGCATACAACAGTTCTCCCAGTATCCACTGTATTTCTCACAGTACGCATAACAATAGCAGCAGCTCTGGCATCAAGACCAGATGTTGGTTCGTCCATGAAGATGATAGAGGGGTTAGCAACAAGCTCCACAGCTATTGTCAGCCTCTTTCTTTGTTCTGTTGAAAGACCATTAACTCCTGGAAGGCCAACTATAGCGTCTCTTATTGGTGTAAGCTCAACCAACTCCATAACTTCTTCTACAAACATCTATACCAAAAACAAAAAATAAATATACAAATTAAATAACACACTTAGAACTTGGATCCTTAAGCAATAGGAATCCAGACAGGGCGATTAGAAACAAATGAATATGTTTCGAAGTCTAGAAAGATGATTCTAGAAGACCGAGCAACATACCTTTCGTTTTTGTGTATTTATATCTGCAGAGAGACGGAGCCAAGCTGAATATAGGATAGACTCATAGACAGTAACATTTGGTGAATGAATGTCATTCTGTTCACAGTAACCACTAACCCGAGCAAAGGTTTCTTGGTTTTTAGGGTAACCAGAGATATTAATGGTTCCTTCAATGTATCCACCGGTCTTTCTTCCGGCTAACACATCCATAAGGGTTGTCTTCCCAGCACCACTGACACCCACAAGTGCTGTCAATATTCCTGGTCTGAAAGCACCACTGACATCTCTTAGCAGTTGAAGACGATCTTCTTCAACTCCTTGACTCTTCATTTCCTGGTATGAAAGACCAAAATTTACATAAGCATTTGGTAGGTAGAATAAAAGTTTGACAAGAACTTAAAGTGATATGATATTCAAAATGTCAATGAAAGCCTAAATTACTTTACCAAAACATGAAATGTTTAAAAATAAGTTACTTACAGGAGGCATATCCACGTAGTAATTCACATGGTTAAATGCGAGTGAAAGGGGTTGAAAGGGCAAAATCATTCCTCTTTTTGGAGAAATATCTGAAGCACCAGTTTCTGAAGAATTTCTCACAGCCATATCAGTACCTGTAAGTGTTTCACAAAAGTTCAGGCATCTCTTAACCATTGAAACACGCATGCATGATTTTTTCTGCTGAAAAATGTGTGGTGCCTTAGAAGTTTATTTTCTTAAATTAGAAACAGATTTCCTGTGAACTTGAACTTGATCTTGCGTGATGCCTGCTCATCCATTGCTGATGATTTTCCGAAAGTAGGTTCGAATGACTTAGTAACCAAACTTCTCTTGCTGTTTCTTCTTCTCAAAATTTAAGTGTCATGTGGCATATTTTAGCCCATTTTTTGCATTATCTTCCGTCTCTAGGGGAAGGTAAAAATTCATTGATGCAGTTAGATATATTTATTTGAGTTAAAAATATTTTTCTGTTTTAATGAGTAGAAAACCATCTGTGAAAAATGCTTCCCTCTTCTTTACTCTCGATAGATTAAACACAGCCTAAAACATCACGTTTTCTGTTGTTCTAATTTCTAATGTTGTGTTACTGCATTAAACCCTACCACCTCTCTTGCTTAAAGGTTTACAACTACACTCATGAATGCCTAGTGAACTGTATTTTGTATAGAGATGTGATGAACCATCAAGCTGATACAAGCTTCTTCAAGATAATATTTTGATTATTACAAAACATGTTAATTTTTATCTTTCGAATTGAAATAGAATTACTGTTGTCATTAGTGGTAGAGCCAAGAATTTTGAGTTGGGAGGCCGAATTATTGTGTCAAGATAATCTCAAATCACAAATAGACACTATCTTAAAAAAATCCACATAATATATGTGTGTATTTCATATTATATAAATTTTAATTTTCTTATTCTAAAGTACACATATACACAGAATTATCGACTTTAATATTTATATATACACACCTAGACTCAAGATTTTCATTATAAGAGAAATTTATAATCTTCTTAAGCTCTAATACGTATACAAACATTGTATGATTGGGTATACAATATACAAATATATAGAACCAAAAAAAAAAATATATATATATATATATATATGTAGTATCTTCCATCAAAGTCATGCTCAACAATAATCCTTCATGTAATAAACTTCATCAATTATTAAATTTATAGCAAAATTATTCATAATTTCCTTTTTAATATAAAAATTGTTTGCAAAACTTCATCCATGTTTTGACAAGTCAAAATCATAATGTTATAATTGAAGTCTCATGTGAGTTTTTTTTTTTTTTTGGATAAAATCTTAAGAATAGAAAATTTCAACCAAATTGCATATATTATCAATGTTGAATGATTTGAACGCATTAATAGGATTTGAAATTGAGCTAAAAATTAGGGATTCCACTATTTACTCACAAAACTTACTACCTAATCATTTCATTCTATTGCAATTGTATATCACCTCTAAACTTTCTTTTTTTAGAAGGATTACTATATTAGTTGATCAATGCTTTTTTTTTGGGGGGCCAACTCCTTTCTTTTTTTCTTTTTTTCCTTTTTCTTTTTTTCATATAACCTTTAAATATTTATAAAATAAACATATATTGTAGAAAAAAAAAAAAAAAAATTTCATGTGGTTCCGCCACTGGTTGTCATTATATGAACTAAATATCAGTAAAAACATTGAAATAAGGGAACCATGAAAATTGAAGGAGAAAGATCATGGATAAACCTTCTGTTCCATGTTGTTTGGAGGATGACTTCTTTTTCTTCTTGTCTTTTTCATCATCCGCAATGACGGCTTTTGAATCACCCAAAGCTGAAATTCATTTTCCACACAAGTATTTGTTAACTATGAAATTTCATTTCCATAAAAGAAACTCCAAGTAGGAATGAGAAGAGATCACTTACGATTCAGGTAAGTCAATGCTGCAATAAAGAACAAATTGAAGAGAAGAGAATATCCAAAAAGTGCTCCAATACAAATCCAGAACCAATAGTCATCGGTAAAGAAACCTCTGGACTTGAGAAGGACCTTTCCAACTGTTGGTGCATTAATTCTGGTGTCGTTATTGGGCTGCAATAGATAATTTTTGTTAAATGTCCATGATGGCTTATGATGTTGAAAAAGCCTAATTTGAGCTTTCATTTGCATATGCAAGTATGTAAAGTGGATGCAATTCTGAAATTTACATATGAAAACAATTAAACTATGAAGATATCTTACTGCACTCCATCGTTTGTCAAGAAATTCATTCATCACCAAGGCATTCTGTCCATACATCATAGGAGAAAGATAGTAGCCCCATATCATCCACGGCTCAATGTCATCTGCAGGCAAAAAAGGAAAGGTGGAGTCTTCTTTTCTTTTCTTTTTATCAAATAAATCAACATTGAAATACACTGGCAGCTGGATTGGAAAGAGATGAAATTACTTTTGGCGACAATGAATCCTCCAAGCACAAAAACCAAAAGCAAGGTGAAGGTACCCAGCGTACTCGCGACAACTTGTGTTCTTCCAAGTCCAGCAATGAACCGAAAGAGGGACAATGCCACTTGATGTGTGCCAAAGCATGCCAAGAACTGTCGGAAAAACCTGAAGTAATATGGGAAGAAATGTGTCAACGAAAGAAACATAGACTAAACCCATGAGTTTGAAACATGCAATTCCAACAACTATTAAGTACTAAGTAGTAAATCAGTTGCCATGGACAAAATTTTAAAATCGTATTTACCTGCCAGCGGATGGAGCAAATCCAATTGTGTAGTATGTAAGACCGATCCATATTGCTGATTCCACGAATGATATAGGGATCCTGAGGGCCCAAATGGGTAAGGCAAAAGCCCATGCAGGATAGAACAAGAAATCCCTCTGTCTAAAAAAGACAGGAAGCTTGACAATAGTCATTGACAATTCAGCCATCCCATTGAACATCACATTAATCAGAGTGAAAAATAGTGCTCCCATAAATTTCCCTCCATCTGCAACAGTTCCTACTGGCATTTCTGTCCTAAGGAAAACTGTCAAGGAAATTACGGCCATGATTGTTAGCTGAGTAGTCTTGAATATATACGTAAAAGAATTACGCTTCATTAGCAGCCATTCCCTTGAAAAGCAAGCCCTGAATAGTTCCCAAGTTGAAATACCATACTTCTCTGTCACCAGTGCAGCTGGGTGCACTCTAGCTTTATCATATGGAACACTAATATCAGCTGCAAGCTGTTGGCCAATGTGGAAAGAGTCGAAGGCCTGGGCAAATTCAGGAACTGAAATGTATCTGTAAGGCTGGTTCTTCCTGAACCAATATTGCTCTTGATCCTTCTTGGATGTTACTTCTTGTAAAAAGTCAGCAACTCCTTTCCTATCGGGGCATTTGAAACCCATGTGCTCAAAGAACTCAAGGACATGTTCTTTTGGACCTTGGTAGACTACCTGTCCTTCTGAAAGTAAGATAATGTCATCAAAAAGATCATATGCCTCTGGTGCTGGCTGTAGAAGAGAAATGACCATAGTCACATCCATAATATGAACCATTTGCCTCATGAACTTGCAAATCTGAAAAGTGGTAGAACTGTCCAACCCTGTTGATATTTCATCCATTAAAAGAGCCTTTGCTGGTCCGACCAACATCTCCCCTGCGCCAAATTATAATAACACAATCAGATTGGTAACGAATCATTACAAATGCTTACATACTAGGAACAAGAATGTGAACTGGATACATTATTCTTTTGTGTAAGATTAATGACTCTTGGTTTCATGATAAACAACTTAAGCTTGTCCATAAAAAATACCGGTTGTCACACGCTTCTTTTGTCCACCAGAGATACCCCTGTTCATTTCATCTCCAAACACAATATCAGCACAAATATCCAGTCCAAGTATCTGTTAAAGATTCTTAAAGGTCAGCTATTTTAAATTTTCTTGTTTTAAGTTCAAAAAAAAAAAAAAAAAAAAAAAAAGGGACATAGCAACATGAAATAGAGACAGCGAACCTTGAGAATATAATCAGTAACCAAACTAGTCTCTTGGCCTGCCATTGCTGTGTTCTTCATGAATGCATCAATCTCAGGATCGGGCTTAATTCCTGCTTCTCTCTCTCTTCTTGAGAGTTCCACCAACATCTCATACCTTGTGCCAACCCCTAGACAGCGTCCTGAGAAATCCAGTATCTCTCTCACAGTCATTTCTCCATAGTGAATATCAAGTTGACTAATATAAGCACAGGTTCTTCGAGGAACAAATTCATGGAATTCATGACCACAGTAGGTGACTTTCCCAGACAACTGTACAGAATTCTCATTAATTTGTAGGCCATAAAAATTAACCTTAGACACTACAAGGATTATGCAAACTAGCAAGAGAATGGGAAACAAACCCTCAAATCCTTTTCAGGTTTCCCGGCAAGTGCCTGCAACAAGGTTGTTTTCCCTGCGCCTGGAGGACCCAGAAGTAGGGTCATCCTGGAATTACCATATCAGTCAAAGTTCATTCTAGAAAATCAAAATAAGAACAATAGCAACAAATACAAAGCTAGCTATCAACCCAAAAATTAAAAAGAGTCTGAACATATAGACAAAATTTTAATTTAGAAAGGCTATTTTACCAGATACAAGGCATGAAAAATCAGTTTTTTTTTTTTTTTTTTCTTGCCCTTACACCCCAGCAAGATTTACTTGGCGAATTCACTTTCATATTTGGACACCAAAAAAAAAAAAAAGGCAGGAAATCAAGTATCACTTCATAAAAAATACCTTGATGGATTAACAATTCCACTAACATCTTTGAGTATCTGGATTTTTCTCTTGTTTGATGGAGCAAGGTGAACCAATCCAAGAATACTCTGTTGTCCATTACGCCAAACAAACAAAAAACAAAAAAAATTTGTGTTGTTAGGGACAAAATTTAAAAACAGATAACACAAACTGTCAAAGATTTCAAACCGAATCATCGGCCCAATAACTTAAAACAACAAAATTTGTTCAATTTTTAGTTCTTTTAGTAATAATTACTACAAAATAGCCCAATTATATATCTCTCTGCTTCTCACAAAACTCTACACCAGAAACCAATTTAACTTAAAAAAAAAAAAAAAATTAAATCATTATAAAAAAATACCTCAATTACGTTCATAGCAACATTAATCAGAGTAGGAATTGCTCTTTTCCCAATATACACATCTCCCTCCACCGACAAATGCTCATACCGAAGTTGAATCTTAGGAATCTCAATCCCCACTCTGCCACCAAAACCAAACTCAAAAATATCAAATCACACAAAAACCATAACCATAGGATGCACGGACATGGACACAGATACTACATGAGCTTTTTTTTTTTTTTGAAAAATTATAACATGAAACAGCCAGTACGACACCAGTACAACACGTTTACGACACGAATATGTCACAGAAACCAGGGGCGGCGCCACCTTAAAGCCAGGGTGGTTGACCTGAAATTTTTTTTTTTTTTTATATATAATAATTAAAAATTTTTTATTTGTCTACCCTTCAAAAAAATTTGGAAACACCCTTATTTTTTTTTATGCCAATAAAATTAAATTTTGCTTCATAATTTGTTTTATATTCAGTGGATGAATGATTATTTGGTTGTGTACATTGAAAAAGATGTAACTTGTAATATTGATAATAAGACAATTATGTACCGATTTTAAAATATGAAAACTCGTAGAAGGCAATTGTAAATTTTATGTATTTGCGTATTTTTTTAATTTTTTTAATTTTTTATTGTTGTTGTTGTTAATATATAAATTTCTTTTTTTATTAGATGATATAATTTATGCTTCTTAAAGAACGCATTGAAAAAAATTGTCTAGAGCGGCCACAGACAGAAAGCTTAACAAACAAGAAAAACAAAACAAAACAAAAACAGAATTACCTGTCCGTTCTATCTCTAAGTCTCCTAAGAAACTTTTCATTGTCTTCCTCAGCAACCCTAAGAATGCTCTCCATCAACCGCTTCTTATCTTGCATCCCAAGATTTGTAACGTCCACTTCCTGCACAACCTTGCCACTGTCAAGAACTTGCCTAAGCATCCCTTTTCTCAACCTATCATAGGTAGGCAATCTTTCTATGGCTGCCCATTTTAACTCTTCCTCGTCATCCCCTTTACTACCGCCGGTGCTCCGGCTAAACACGTCCGGCCCCGGGGTCGTCCACACTTCCCTGAAACTTCTCCGGCTGCTCGTAGACCTGGTGATCTCTTCTCCCGGCAAAGCCACCGCCATTGATAATTAACTACGGTATCCAAAACAACACTCCTCACTATCTCAATCCAGAAAGTGTGTTTCTGTTTTTGAATATTGTGTGTGTGTTTTTTTTTTAAAAATTTTTTATCCCATAGTTGTAGAAAAAAGCAGAACCAGAAAGAGTTGCGGGAGAGACAAGTTTTGTACGGACGCTAAAATCTATATATTTTGTCAGGTTAAAAGTCTCGGTTGTTGGAAAGAGTGGATGCTATATTTGGGTTTTGACCGAGAAAGCGTGTAGGTGATTGTAAAACTTTGTCTACAAAGGGGGAGTGGATAATGGGATTGAGGTAATAAAAATAGGAAAAAAAAAAGAACGAGGGAAAATGAAAACGAAATCTCGGAATTTGAGTGAAAACAGGGAAAATTCAGAGGAGCGATACGCTGGCTGAAGCTAAAATAAGCAAAGCAAAGCAAATGGCAATGTTTTTGAAAGAAAGAAGCTTCTGTAAATGATCAAACTGATTCATCACCCAGAAACGGTTGGCCACGTGTTCTTCATCTATTGGAGCATTAGAAATTCTGTTAGGTTGTAGAGTAATTCCCGCTAAGCTTGTTAAGGGTGTGTTTTCTTCTTTGCTTAAATAGCCTAAGTTCGTTGTAATCTTAACACATAATTCTAATGCAATTCCCAATGTAAACGTTGTGTTTTTATAATAATAGGATGCGCGTTCGAGTTAGCCTAATTTTTAAAGTCTCTCGGCATTCAATATGAAATTTAAGGTGTTTTGAGCTTACTAATAAAGAGAGCAAATGTTATATGTTAAAATTTTATCATATTTATCCTTTTATATATATATATATTAATGAAGAGGTTTATGATCACAGAATAGATAGGATCGTTGGCCCATTGCACCTGTTTGATTTAAGTCATATCAACAAGATATAATATAATTAATCAAGGTGACAACATTTTTTTATTAAAAAAAAGACGACAACATTTTTTTATCTATTTATTTCAAATTACAAGAATAATTTTTTAAAAATTTGTTGGAGCAACTCAAAATTTAAATCTATCACATATTAAAATCTATATAGGTGTTAATTCATTTCAATCAACTTATATTATTAATAATTATCCAAAACCCGTGTGGCATTTTTAAAATATAAATATAATTTATTTAATTTTTATTACAGTAACTTTCAAAGGTTGGATTATAGTTGTATAACCAGCATTTGACATTTTTTAAGTTAAAAATACGGCACAATGATTTTGGAAAATTTCTCAACTAAGGTAATTGAAGTATTGAAGAACACATGCTAATTAGAACACCTTTTGTTGTGAACTCAACTAAGCCTATGTTTGGTTCGATGAAAATTTATTGATTTAAAATATGACATTCTTACTTATATAAGAAAATATTTTTATTTACAATAATAATAATAATTGATTTAGAATATGACATTCTTCCTCATGTTTAGTTGCGTTGACAACAATTGACACAAAAACCATTAAAAAAAAATTAAATACTTGTGAATTCACTAAAAGTAGTCATAACCATTTTGATTTCCTAACTTTTTTCAATGACACACACACACACACACACACACACACACACACACATATATATAAAACCAACATTGTAGTATTTATTCTATATAATTAAAAAGATTACTAATAATATATATTTTTTGTATTAATTATTTTAAAAGGTTCATTAATTATTTAAGTATAATGAAATTTTCATGTCAGTTTTCTAAGATCTATATGAGAAAAAATTGATTAGAAATATGATTTTTTTGCACAAATTTAGTTACTTTTGCAATAGTGGAAAAAAATCCAACAAAGGAAAAAAAAAATTTAATAACACAATTAAGAATGTAAAAATAATTATGTGTGTGTGTGTGTGTGTGTGTTTTTTTTTTTTTAAGTTACACCTAGTGTAACTTTACAAAAGTTACATGTTTTATCTATCATAAATCTCTAAGCAAATTTAACAGTTCAAAAAACACTATCTTAATTAATGTATTTTTCTTGCTCAGATTTGCTTACTTTTGTAACCGTGGAAACAAAGTCCAACAAAAGAAAATTAAATGAATTTAATAATACACAATCAAGAATATAAAAATAATTATTGAAGGATATTTGTATTTTTATTTGTCAAAATGATATTTGCATTTTTTTTTTGTAGGCATGAAACAAGTCTATCTATATCAGTCACAATATCATACAATTTACAAAATCATAAACACATATAGTATGATCAAATCATTACACCACTCTTATTATTTTTTTATTTTGTTGTCTTTCTATTTTGTCTATAAAATAGAACACTAAAGATTACAATTATCAAAGTTGAGAGGTTGGGTCTAGCTCGTCTAGATGCACTTCAATATGAAGAAGATGCTATGGAAGAGAATACAATTACTATGAAATTGAGCGGTCCCTTTCTGAAGTACATGTAGATTAGCGGAATCTCCTTACACAATATATTAAGGGGAATACTAGTAGCTTTGTGCTTTTTGAGCTTATTGCCAAAGGATTCTTAAGGGATCTGAATATTTTTTGCTCACGTGTAACCCATCTTAATCTTGGTGAGAACAAGGATGTTGAGATTATAAAAGTTTTAAATTTCGAATTGCCATTCTACCATATGAACTCTCAATCATCAAAGTTGAAAGTGCTTGAGTTGTGGGATGTTGAATTTCATGTACATAATGTGGTTTGGGATGTGAAGATGAAGTCGGTTTGTTTCCCTCAGTTAAGGCATGTTTGCTTACATTATGATCCAAGAGCTGACATGATTCAAAATAGTTTTCTGGGGTCATCTCAATTGGACTTGGATGTTCGAATGAATTTTTTCTCGTGGCAAGATTTTTAGACAATTACCCCAATATAAAAAAGTTGACCATTATTGGGTATGTTACTACACTGAAGAAAAATATGAAATCCTATCCAACTTCATCTTATCCAAGATAAATCTTATGAGAAAACATGTATGAAATCTCATCCAACTGCATCTTATCCATGATAAATCTTATGAGAAAACACGTGCAAGTTGAGCTTATGCATGAATGAACCAAGTGGCGGCCAAAGGGGCCCGGCTCCCTAGCTTTAAGGGGAGAAAGTGGGAAAAATTGCAAACTAACACCAATTTCAAACAATTTTGTTAGTTAGCAACGTTTCCAAATTATATTGGAAACTAACATCTCGAGACTGTGAGACTTGATTTTACTATAGCAACTCAAGCTTGAGAAACTCAAGTTCCCTACACACCCAGAAAAAAGCAACAATACCAGAGAGACAGAGAGACATACTCGAGAGACAGAGAGACACTTGGTTTGATTCAACAATACCAGAGAGACACCGATGCCAAGATCAACAAAGAACAAACTCAAGCTAAGAGGCTGGTGCCGAGATCAAAACTACCGTGGGTCTTCGTGGATTTGGGTCTTTGTGAGGTTTGGTCAGATTCTTCTTTAGGAAACAACCTCCTTCATGGATTTGGGTCTTCATGGGGTTGTGTTGTCGTTTGGTTTTTGATGAACTCCAAAACTGGAACTTGTGGATTTGGATCTTCGTGGCTGTTTTGAGTTTTTGATGAACTACAGAAACTGGAACTTGTGATTTGGATTTGGGTCTTCTGGTTTGGTTTTTGATGAACTGGTTTGGAACTCGAGTTTCTAAAACTCAAGTTCCGTGTTGAATTTTCATATAACTCAAGTCTTAATTTGGAACTCAAGATGCTAGTTTTCTAAATAATTTGGAAACGTTGCTAACTAACAAAATTGTTTAAGGATTTGTGTTAATTTGCAATTTTCCCCAGAAAAAGTAGTTATTTTCTATTATTTTATATTTGACCCCCTCTTCCAAAAATCTTGGCCTCCTTTCACTACAATATTTGATTTTATTGTAAAAGTATTTGCATCAATTGTAGTAAAATAGCATAGGATTCTAAATTTGCTCCACATCAGTTTATGTATAGTGCAAAAATACATTTGTGCTACAATAACTGTGTAAATGTACAACCTTTTTATAACCATGCAAATGAATATTTTAGTAATTCTTTAGATTGAGGCAATGGTTTTTGGTTGATAACTAGTCGCTAATTTCATAAATTCTTTGGATACATCTTAAGTAATACATACAATCAATTTCAAAAACACCAAATGTTGGGTTGAAAGTAATACACAATTATTCGAAGCAGTGCTATTAGGCTCAGCCAAGCCACTCTCTATGGAAAAAATTTAAAATACAGTAAGGTTCAATATTTGAAGCAATTGCTTGAAATCATTTAAATACATGCCATCAATGAAGCTGCTTGAAATCATTTTAAGTACATACCATCAATGAAGCTACAACATTAACACTGTTCATAACATTATTTTGTTATTTGTAGCACAAGTTCTTGGTTTGTGATAAGCAATGTGGGCATGTAAGATATACATTGGTGCATGGAAATCTACAAAATCACCTACACAAAAATAAAAAAGGAGAGAGTTAAATCAATGATTGTGTAATAATCATAGTGCAGTTTAGATAGAGATGAATTCTAAATGCAGGTTTAGTCTCCTCCTTTTTTAGGTCTATAAAATTTACAAAATCATAGATGCATTGCAAACAAACACCAACTGATTTGATCAATCTATGATCAAATTAGAATGGAGTATATACGTTCATATTATGCTATTCTTTTTTATTTATTAAACAAATTAACAACTTTCCTAATACTTGAACAACATGAACTTTTAAAAAGGAAAGAAGTGAGAGACCAACCACAACAAATTAATATCTTTCCTGATATTTAGTTTTTTAAAGTTGGCAATATCCTGTAAATGTTTGCATTTTGAATTTCTCAACTCCAAATTCCTTGTTAATGACCTTTATTTTTATTTTTATTTTTTTTGTATATAATACAACAATCACACTCATTACTTAAAATTAGGACTCAGATTCACTAACTTTTAATTAGAAGATTTTTAATGCACCTATCAAAATGAATACTCATGGCAGTCTCAATTTTCAATCAATCTTGTATTCCCAAAATAAGGCTACATTGAGCAAAGCAGAAATCTAACAAAGAGGCAAATGAATTGCAATCTGCACTTCAATTTTCTTCAATTGGACAAAGACATAGGAAATGAAAAGATGGAAAAAAAATGACATCAACAAAGACAGATGTAAGTAATAATCTACCTAAAAAACCCTATCTCTATAACTGAAATTTCACAACCAACATTAGGAAAGAAAATTGGAATCACATATATTACAGCACTTGAAACTCATGTTGATATAAGAGTCTTAGGATGCTCAAAACATCCTATGACAAAACTTAAAATTGAATGAAAAAGATGGCATAAAGAAATTGAAACAAATCCTCTACCAATGACAAAACCATAACCTAAATAAAGAAAACTTTAAACTCTCACAAAAGTATACCAAACTGGGAAAAATATTCTAACCAAAAAACAATAATTGACCAAACAAATCCCCAAAAATTGGAAAAATAAAATGGGAAATCAGGGTACCTTTAACCTTGATTCAATTATTATTTTTGGCATAAGACCCAATGTCTGGTACAAAAAACACAGTATACTGCAATTAGAGAAAAGGACGAAAAAGAATGAAAATAAGAAATCAGAAATTAATTAGGAAGATGGAATCTTAACAACAGTGAACAATATAGAAGTATTAAGGCATAAACAATGTAAGAATGGAACCTTTGTTGTTGCAGGGAACCTTCCACTTTGTTTTTCATGTAGATTTTCGTTTTGCGGTCCACTTTCCATATTTGAGGCTCTTAAGTTATACAACTTGGAGACACCCAAACCACCAGTTTTTTTCCCCTTCTTTTTATTGGCAAGTTAAACATGGAACCAAAAGTATTGTTAATTTGTTACTAACACAAAGTCAGCAAAGCCAACATAACCATGATTAAAAAGTTGAAAGGCATATCAGATTTGGCTAATTTAACAAATCAAAGCACACCAAACTCTATCCATGATTAACCATTAAAGAAGTAACTACTAAGTTCTTCTGATCCATAACAGAACCTTCATTTGGGTACCTCTGAATTATTCTTGAAAGAAAAAAATAACTAAAAATTTCAAAAATAAAGCAATTAAAAATAAACACGACATTAGATTTGCAAAGGCTTTGATTACCGCCTAAGCATTTCAAAAACATTGAGCAAGTCCAATTGATACCTTCAGCAAAATCATTAAGCAAGTCCAATTGCCTCCACATCAACCTTAAAATCCTTCAGCAAAACTACACCAATTAAGCTTTCTCTACCATTACCCTCACAACACAAAGCAACAAAAAAATTGATACCTATTCCCTTAACTTCCAAATTATGCATTTTGCTATTATTGGGATTTGCAGACAATTTCTAAACTCTATAGATTCAGCCCTTCGCTGGGCATGGCAGCAACGGCAAAGCCAACGTTAATGAAGGAGGAAATTGGAGAAGAAGCTAGGGTCTTCAACCAAACAAAGAATCTAACAAAACCCCTCAAAAAATCTATTTGGCTCCAAACCCATCAATCTAAAAGAGAAAACACTCCCAAACAAAACCCTAAATCATATTTAACAGGAAAACTTATAAAACAAAATTAGAAAACTTACTGGTAATAGTGTCTGAGAAATCACAGAGTGGGCCTAATTTCTGAGCTTTTCTCTAAAAATGCAAAAAATTGCATACCATAAACTCAAACTCAATAGCTAAACGGAAAAACACAAAAGAATTAACCCCAAAATTTTTTAATTTACATAGAAAATAAAATTTAAAGCAACGCAAATCAAGATTAATAACAAAATCAAAAACCCAACCTAACATACCATACCGTCCCCCCAATGGCCAGATGATTCTGGCGAAAACCCATTAAGAGAAATAACTGAAGCCTCTCTCCAACAGAATTGTTTTAGTCTCTGAAACTTAATTTGTCCCAATGTCCCATGAGAGGCGGTTTGTTAGATCTGATTGGCGTTTGGGTTTTGGGGAAGGAGAAGGGTAGAGAGATAGAGAAAGAGAGAGAAGGGTATGGGTCTTGCAGTGTTTGTTAGGCTGAGTTTGCATTTGAAGGAGAGACAGAGACAGAGTAAGAAGGGTATGGCGTTTGCGTTTGTATCAGGTATTGTTTAGAAGTTGAAGATTATTGGGATTGTTTTGGGGGAGAAATAGATATTGGGTTAGACATAATTACGGTGTTTCGGGTTTTATTTATTTTTAATAATTTTATTTTTATAAATAATGTTGATGTGGAAAATTGTGGGAGTTTCAAAAGTTTCGATTTTATATATATATATATATATATATGTAGAGGAGAGATATATGATTTGGGATAGTTAAAAAAATTGATAAAGAAATTATATTTTTTTAAAATGTAGTATAAAATAGATAATATGATATTGGGTGTTTTGAAAAATGAGTATATAAAACAGAAAAAGTATATTCCTATATTAAAATAAATAATTTGATGTAAGGTATTTTGAAAAGTGAGTAAGTAAAATATACAATTAAATTTATTACATCAAATCAATCTAATTTTTAGTAAGGAACGAATAATATTATCCAAAGTGTTGAACAAGACAATATCACAATAAAACAAAAAGTCTTAATATTCATGTATTTATATTTAAATACTTATAATACTAACTAAATCTTTAACACAAATAGAGCAGGGTGGGGCTAAAAAAAATTCTAAACTCATCCCCGCCTCACCTCGGGGCGCTGGGAAAAAATCTTACGCCATTCCCACTCCACCATTGCAGTGGAGCAAGGTAGGGCAGGTCCAAGCAAGGGGGGGAGGGGAGAATTGCCATCCCTAATTAACAGACCTCCAATTGATTCACAAACACTATCTTGATCATTCCTTGTAGAATTTCCAAGCCATTCATTGCCATTTATTTTTGTTTGAGGATTGAAGAAGGATTCAGTTTTGTTAAATCTTTTTGAATAGAAGTGAGTACAGTTATGTTATTTATTTGAGCATGAGTTAGTGAGAGACGTGGATGGAGGAAACTGTTTGAAACCGTTTAATTTGAATATGTGTGGTAGGAGAGGAAGTTTATCTAAAAGGAAGGAGTTTGGAAATTACTAATGTGACTTATTTGCCCCCATTAATTACAGTAGTTTTTAACCGTTGTGTGTAAGGGCATTTTGGTACAACTGAAAAGTTAAATGCAAACAGTTATTATTAGTACTTAGTAGTATAGATTAGTTATAATTCCTTACTTGGTACTTAGTAGAATGTTATGTACATCTCAAAAGAAATGAAAGGCAATATTGTTGCTAAGCCCCTACTACTAAGATTCAGGGGTGTTGTGTCACACCTCTTTCTGCATTTAAACACTTCAAAAGAAGTTCCTTCCATGTGAAGTGTCAGCTTTCCATGGAACGGAAAAATCATTAGGAAAATAAAACGAAAGAGAACCAACTGAATTTATCAAAGCCATAAAAGAATATGTGGCAGTAAAATTAAGAATATAATGTTCTATTTGCACCAAATCATTTTGGTGGTTCTATTTATACTGCAGGACAAATGAACGAACAATAGCAGCTTTTATTGACAACCAGAGAAAAGAATACAAATACACAAGATGGAAAAAAATATATATACATTACAAAAAAAAAGGAGGTAGCTATTTTGCTTCCCACTTTTTTACACTACTGCTTTCCTACTGTACGAGAAAGGAAAGGAAATAAGACATAATACAGTGACTTCAGAAGGAAGAAATGAAACGACCATTCTATTCCATTATAAGCCTTCCACTCAAAAGTGAAGTAAAGCATTAACTCCCCTCATTGGTTGAGAAAGAATTATGTTTTTATCCTTGTTTCTATAAATACAAATAAAACATAATGAGCATAAGAGTAAAAAATATATAATTTATTTCATTTACTATCCTCCCTTATAAACTCCAAAGAATACTAGAAAAAGAAAAACGTATTCCTTTCCTTCAAAATTTACCTATTTCATTCCTTTACAAACTCCCAAACATACTGTTCGACTAGTACGTGTATAACTCAAGCAAGTTATCTCCTTTGGAAGTTGAGGAACTTGATGCCATAGGCAAACACAAAAAAGAAGAGGAGAACAAAGCCTAGATGGGCCACTGCAACAGCTGGAAGGAAGTCATATTCGAAACCCAAGCTTACTTTGAGGTACATTTTCAATGGCATGTTACCTGCTTCAGGTATCTCAAGCGAAGCATTTTTGTCACCAACTTGAGAGGTTACAAGACCATATAGTGTCCAAGCCACAGGGGAAGCCCAGTAGTACCACCTCCACCATATTGGGATTTGCTGTAATGGGTAGGCAATAGTGAGTTCTGTATGCAAAGATTATAACCGAGTGTTTGAATTTAACATATATTGAGTTAGAATAACTTACCGGCCTGGGAAGGAGGAAACCGGAGAACAAATTCCAGAAACTGAGGAAGAATGACATACAAATGGCAGCAATTTGGTGGCCTGGCGTCAGTGCAACAACCATCATCCCGTACAATGTGAAGTAGACAAAGCATGTAAATATGTAGTAGTAGAACCACAGGAACTTCGCTGCCTTCCACTCAAACCCGATCATAGAGTAAAGGAGAAGAGTGTAAGCTAGAGTTTGAATTGCAGTATAAATCGTCTCAATGGCCACCTGCATAATTAGGATAGTGCCTTAGCCCAGTATAAAATAGCATACTTCTGTAATAGAATTACCTATTTCAAATTAAATTTTCTTGATTCTCAACAAAAAAGAAATTAAGTTTTCCTGATGGCAAGATACATACTGTTGTCAATTTGGAATTACATTCCTACTAGAAAGAGACAAATTGCATTTGAGTTACCTGAGAAAATGCATAAGGCAAGGCAGAATACATCCCAGCTGCTCTTTCACGGTAGAAAACTGTCCTCTCAATGGCAACAACAGACTGCACAGCAGAAGCATTTGTGGCTCCAAGGAAAAGCACAGCAGCATACATGGCTCCCAAAAGATTCATCAAGTCTTGTTGTTTGGCCCTGTTAAAAAAACAATTAGAGTTGACATCTGATAAAAGTACCAATGAAAATTAAGATTAAGCATTAGTGCTTTAATCAAATAGATCCCAGTCTACATTTCATGCAACCCTTTAAACGATAGAAAACAAAAATAATCAATTCAAGAAAAAGTTCAAGACTTACGTCTTTTGTCCCTTGTTCCAGAAGATTAGACCAAATAATACACCAATGACTATTGTCATGAAGAACCGGATGGCATTGTACTGAGGGTTTCTCCAATAAGACCAATGTTGTTTCCAGAAACAAGCTTTGCACTGAACACTGAATGGTTGAGAGTATTTGGTTGGGAAGTAGAGGTCTTTGGAGCCTGGCACTGGAGTACTTAGTTCTTTGATAAGTTCCTGATTCCTCCTGAAAGAGTGTTGAAAGAAATTAGAATCACAGTACCTGAAATCCCGGGAACGAAGGAAAAAACTTATTATCAACATAATTATAACTTACAGACAAAGTGAGGAATTGGCATAAATGTCAGCAAAATCCACATTAAGATGAGTCTCAACTGTAGGAGCAGTGACTTCAAGCATCCATGTGGCAGGATTATAACCATCCCTAATCTTAGTAACTCCTTGGACAGCCTGGCATAGATAGATATTAATCAATAGCTAGCAAAATACCTGCTGGTCAATCCCAAGAGATAGCACAATCGGTTGAAGTGTAAATGAAGAGCATATGTATAGACATTAGAGATATGTAAAAACTCTTTTCATTTGATGAAGCAAACATAATAAAATATAAAAAAAGCATGAAAAAAGATACTCACTTCAAAATATTCTATCAGCTTGTGAGAATGGCGACCGAGAGGTCCAGCATAAATGACTTGTCCTCCTCGTTTCATCAGCAGTAGCTACAAGAGCCACAAACATATTGCTAGGCTGAAGATGATAAACTTTAACAAAATTAAGAAAAGTGAGCTGTACCTCATCAAAAGCTTCAAAAATGTCTATGCTAGGCTGGTGGATTGTGCACACAACAGTTCTCCCAGTATCCACTGTATTTCTCACAGTACGCATAACAATAGCAGCAGCTCTGGCATCAAGACCAGATGTTGGTTCGTCCATGAAGATGATAGAGGGGTTTGCAACAAGCTCCACAGCTATTGTCAGCCTCTTCCTTTGTTCTGTTGAAAGACCATCAACTCCTGGAAGGCCAACTAGAGCGTTTCTTATTGGTTTAAGCTCAACCAACTCCATAACTTCATCTACAAACATCTATACCAAAAACAAAAAATAAATATACAAATTAAATTACACTTAGAACTTGGATCCTTAAGCAATAGGAATCCAGACAGGGTGTTTAGAAACAAATGAATATGTACAGAGGTCTAGAAAGATGATTCTAGAAGACCATGCAACATACCTTTCGTGTTTGTGTCTTTACATCTGAAGAGAGACGGAGCCAAGCTGAATATAGGAGAGATTCATAGACAGTAACATTTGGTGAATGAATGTCATTCTGTTCGCAGTAACCACTAACCCGAGCAAAGGTTGCTTGGATCTTAGGGTAACCAGAGATGTTGATTGTTCCTTCAATGTATCCACCGGTCTTTCTTCCAGCTAACACATCCATAAGGGTTGTCTTCCCAGCACCACTGACACCCACAAGTGCCGTCAATATTCCTGGTCTGAAAGCACCACAAACATCTCGTAGCAGTTGAAGACGATCTTCTTCAACTCCTTGAGTCTTCATTGCCTGGTATGAAAGACCAAATTTTACTTAAGCATTTGGTAGGTATAATAAAAGTTTGAAAAGAACTTAAAGTGACATTTGATATTCAACAATGTGAATGAAAGCCTAAATTAATTTACCAGAACATTTAAAAATAGGTTACTTACAGCAGGCATATCCACGTAGTAATTCACATGGTTAAAGGCAAGTGAAAGGGGTTGGAAGGGCAAAACCATTCCCCTTTTTGGAGCACTATCTGAAGCACCAACAATTTCTGAAGTTCTCACAGCCATATCAATACCTGTAATTGTTTCACAAATGTTCAGGCATCTAGAAGAAGATAGCTTCATTTAACCACTGAAACAAGCATGCATGCTTGTTTCTTTTGTTGATTCTACGTCTCAAAATTTAAAGTCATGTGGCATATTTTAGCCCATTTTTTGCATTATCTTCCATCTCTAAGGGAAGGCAAAAATTCATTGATGCAGTTAGGAATATTTCTTCAAGTTAAAAGATTTTTCTGTTTTAATAAGTAAAGAACCATCATTATTTATAAGTAATAAGTAGAAAACCATCTGTGAAAAATGCATCAGGTTTTCTAAGTAATAAGTAGAAAACCACCTCTCTTGCTTAAAGGTGTTACAACTAAATTCATGGTTGCATAGTGAACTGTATTTTGTGCAGAGATGTGATGAACCATCAAGCTAATGCAAGTTTCTTCAAGATAATATTTTGGTTTTTACAAAACAACATGTTAAATTTTGATCTTTCTAATTGAAATAGAATTACTGTTGTCACTATATGAGTTAATTTTGACTAAATACCAGTAAAAACATTGAAATTAGGAAATCATGAAAATTGAAGGAGAAAGGTCAAAGATAAACCTTCTGTTCCATGTTGTCTGGAGGATGATAATTTATTCTTCTTGTCATTTTCATCATCCGCAATGACGGCTTTTGAATCACCCAGAGCTGAAATTCATTTTTCACACAAGGATTTGTCAACTCTGAAATTTCATTTCCCTAATAAAGAAACTCTGAGTAGGAATGAGATAAGATCACTTACGATTCAGGTAAGTCAATGCTGCAATAAATAACACATTGAAGAGAAGAGAAAATCCAAAAAGTGCTCCAATGCAAATCCAGAACCAATAGTCTTCGGTATAGAAACCTCTGGACTTGAGAAGGACCGTTCCAACTGTTGGTGCATTATATCTAAGGTCAGTATTGGGCTGCAATAGATAAATTTTGTTAAATTTCCATGATGGCTTATGGTGTTGAAAATGCAAAATTTGAGCTTCAATTTGCATATGCGAGTATGGAAAGTGGATGCAAATCTGAAATTTACATATGAAAACAATTAAACTATGAAGATATCTTACCGCATTCCATCTTTTATCAAGAAATTCATTCATCACTATGGCATTTTGACCGTACATCATAGGAGAAATATAGTAGCCCCATATCATCCATGGCTCAATGTCATCTGCAGGCCAAAAGGTTAAAGAGGAGTCATTTTTTTTAATCAAATATATCAACATTGAAATACACTGACAGCTGGATTGGAAAGAGATGAATTACTTTTGGCAACGATGAATCCTCCAAGCACAAAAACCAAAAGCAACGTGAAGGTACCCAGCGTATTTGCAACAACTTGTGTTCTTCCAACTGCAGCAATGAACCGAAAGAGGGACAATGCCATTTGATGTATGCCAAAGAATGCCAAGAACTGTCGGAAAAACCTGGAGTAATAAGGGAAGAAATGTGTCGATGAAAGAATCATAGACTAATAAACCCATAAGTTTGAAACATACAATTCCAACAACTGGTAAGGTACTAAGCAGCAAATCAACTGCCGGGGACAAAATTTTAAAATCTTATTTACCTGCTAGCTGATGGAGCAAATCCAATTGTGTAGTAGGTAAGAATGATCCATATTCCTGATTCCACGAATGATAGAGGGATCCTGAGGACCCAAATGGGTAAGCCAAAAGCCCATGCAGGATAGAACAAGAAATCCCTTTGTTTATAAAAGACAGGAAGCCTGAAAACAGTCATTGCCAATTCAGCCATCCCATTGAACATCACATTAATCAGACTGAAAAATAGTGCTCCAAAAAATTTTCCTCCATCTGCAACAGTACCCACTGGCATTTCTGTCCTAAGGAAAACTGTGAAGGCAATTATGGACATGATTGTTATCTGAGTAGTCTTGAATATATAAACAAAAGAATTACGCTTCATTAGCAGCCATTCCCTTGAGAAGCAAGCCCTGAATAGTTCCCAATTTGAAATACCATACTTCTCTGTCACCAGTGCAGCTGGGTGCGCTCTAGATTTATCATAAGGAACACTAAGATCAGCTGCAAGCAGTTGGCCTATGTGAAAAGAGCCGAAGGCCTGGGCAAATTCAGAAACTGAAATGTATCTGTAAGGGTGGTCCTTGAACCAATATTGTTCTTGATCCTTCTTGGATGTTACTTCTTGTAAAAAGTCAGCAACTCCTTTCCTATCTGGGCATTTGAAACCCACGTGCTCAAAGAACTCGAGGATATTTTCTCTTGGACCTTGGTAGACTACCTGTCCTTCTGAAAGTAAGATAATGTCATCAAAAAGACCAAATGTCTCTGGTGCTGGCTGTAGAAGAGAAATGACCATAGTCACATCCATAATATGAACCATTTGCCTCATGTACTTGCAAATCTGAAAAGTGGTAGAACTGTCCAACCCTGTCGATATTTCATCCATTAAAAGAGCCTTTGCTGGTCCAGCCAACATCTCCCCTGCACCAAATTGTAATAACACAATCAAAATTGGTAATGAATCATTACAAATGCTTACATACTAGAAACAAGAATGTGAACCGGATACATTATTCTTTTGTGTAAGATTAATGACTCCTAATTTCATGATAAACAACTTAAGCTTGTCCAAAATACGTACCAGTTGTCACACGCTTCTTTTGTCCACCAGAGATACCCCTTCTCATTTCATCTCCAACCATAATATCAGCACAAATATCCAGTCCAAGTATCTGTTAAATATTATTAAAGGTCAGCTATTTTAAACTGCTTGTTAAGTATTTAAAAAAAAAAAAACTTAGCAACATGAAACAGAGACAGCGAACCTTGAGAATATAATCAGTAACCAAACTAGTCTTTTGGCCTGCCATTGCAGTGTTCTTCATGAATGCATCAATCTCAGGATCGGGCTTAATTCCTGCTTCTCTCTCTCTTCTTGAGAGTTCCACCAACATCTCATACCTTGTGCCAACCCCTAGACAGCGTCCCGAGAAATCCAGTGTCTCTCTCACAGTCATTTCTCCATGGTGAAGATCAAGTTGACCAATATAAGCACAGGTTCTTTGAGGAACAAATTCATGGAATTCATGACCACAGTAGGTGACTTTCCCAGACACCTGTACAGAACTCTCATTCATTAGTAGGCCATAAAATTTAATCTTAGACACAAAGGATTATTCAAATTGAGACACATATAAAAGCAATAGAATGGGAAACAAACCTTCAGATCCTTGTCGAGTTTCCCGGCAAGTGCCTGCAACAAGGTTGTTTTCCCTGCACCTGGTGGACCCAGAAGTAGGGTCATCCTGGAATTGCCATATCAGTTAAAGTTCATCCCAGAAAATCAAAATAAGAACAATAGCAACAAACACAAAGCTTGCTATCAACCCAGAAAAGACTATTTCACCATAGAATACAAGGCATGAAAAATTTACGAATCTTGCCCATATACCCTGTAAGAATTACCTTGGAAAATTCACTTTTATATTTGGGCAAAAGGGTTTTAAAAAAGAAAAAACAGTAAATCAAGTAGCACTTCATAAAAATACCTTGATGGTTTAACAATTCCACTAACATCTTTGAGTATCTGGATTTTTCTCTTCTTCGATGGAGCAAGATGAACCAATCCGAGAATACTCTGTTGTCCATTACAAATTGAAATGGCAAAAAAAAAAAAAAAATGTTATCAAAAGCTTAGTGACAAAATTTTAAACCAGATAAAAAAAAAACTGTCAAAGATTTCAAACCGAATCATCAGAACAATAACTTAAAAACACTATTTTTTAAAAACTTTTTCATTCTTCTAGTCATAATTACAAAACAGCCCAATAATTTTTACCTCTGTTTCTCACAAAACTCTACACCAGAATCCAATTTCACTTCCAAAATACAAAAACAAAAACAAAAACAAAAAATAAAAATAAAAATACCTCAATTGTGTTCAAAGTAACATTAAGCAGAGTAGGAAGTGCTCTACTCCCAACATACACATCTCCCTCCACAGACAAATGTTCATACCGAACTTCAATCTTAGGAATCTCAATCCCGACTCTGCCATTAAAACCAAACTCAAAAATCTTAGTTCACACAAAAACCAAAACCAAATCCAAAACAAACAAACAAAAAAAAAACTACCTGTCAGTTCTGTCTCTGAGTCTTCTAAGGAACTTTTCATTGTCTTCCTCAGCAACCTTAAGAATCCTCTCCATCAACAGCTTCTTATCTTGCATCCCAAGATTTGTAACGTCCACTTCATCATGCACAACGTTGCCATTATCAAGAACTTGCGTGAGCATCCCTTTCCTCAGCCTATCATAGGTAGGCAATCTCTCTATGGCTGCCCATCTCAACTCTTCCTCGTCCTCCTCTTGCCTACCGCTCCGGTTAAACACGTCCGGCGGCGCCGTCCACACTTCCCGGAAACTCCCAGAAGCCCAGCTTCTCCGGCTGCTCGTCGACCTGGCGAGATCGTCTCCCGCCAAAGCCGATGCCATTGCTACTTACCGATCTAAAACAACAACAATACACTCCTCACTGGTGTCTCTGTTTTTGGATGTGGTTTTGTTTTATAGTTACGATACCAATCATATATATGCATATATATACATATATATATCTGCGTTTTTTTAGCAAAGCACAAACAGAATCAGAAACTACTTTCACACGCAAGCATTTAATGGATATTGATACGAGTATGCGTGGGTGACAAGTGTTGTACGAACACTCACTCTCTTCGTATCCATGTATGTATATATGTATGTATATTCAGTTAGGATCTGATTTCTGAATCTGGTTTTTTCAGGTTTAAGTCTTGGTCGTTAGAAAAAGAAAAAGGTCTGCTTTTGCAGAAATAGAGAGAGAGAGAGAGAGAGTCCTAGTACGGTAGTGAGTTTTAGAGAGAGATAAAGTGGTGCACCGGTTGTTAAACTTTGGTTAGAAAAAAAAGGAGTGGAGGGTGGGACTGAATATTAACACTGTAATAAATAATAATAATTGAAAAAAAAAAAAAAAAAAGGAGAGTGGAAAATGAACTGAAATCCCGGTATTTGACTCAAAAACAGGGATTTTTAAATGAGCGCTTGGCTGGCTTATACAGCTTAAACTAAAGCAAGCAAAATGGCAATGTTTTGAAGACAGAAGCTTCTACTCTTCTGGACTCATAATCTCTCATCAAGCAACCTTTTCAGCTGTGTTCTGCCTTTACCTAATAAAATATGCAATCGCTTATAATTAATGTCCTTCTATATATTAAGTTTTTTGTGTGGTTTTCTTTCTAGAAGACACTTGGAATGGGTTTTGGGTTCAGTGTACAGCTACATTGGACTCATCTAGATAATAATACATGTTGAACAGTATTCTTATCTAATGCAAATAATGTGTTTTTGTAGTAATATGATGAGTTTGAGCTTTTCTCACCAAAAAAAAAAAAAAAGATGAGTTTGAGCTTAGTTTCAGTTAGTTCAATCTGTAAAATTTCTCATTGTCCAATATGAAATTTATGGTCTCTTGAGCCTAACGATAAAGAAAAATCATTATGAGCGAATGTCAAAAGTTAAAATTATAAAGTATTTGTCGTAAAATTTATATTAAAAAAATGATAATATAAGACAAATGGATAGAACCATTGCACCTATCTTTCATTAAAAATATATAGGGTCCTGTTAACGAATGCTCTTAAGGCGTTTGTTAATGGGTTATTTTAGAAATATTTTAATACCATTTCAATGAAAAATATAAAAATTTGTCAAAAAAATCAATTAATTTTTTCTTTTTCAATAAAAATTTTCTAAAAATATTTTATAAACCAATGCCCTTAAGTTTCCGTTAACTTTTCCCAAATATGAAGTATATATCAACAAGATATAATATAATCAACGTGACAACATTTTTATTTTTTTGAGAAAGTCAACATTTTTTTTAATCTTTTTATTTCAATTAAAAGAAAAAATATTTTTTAAATTTGTTGCAGCGACTCAAAATTCAAATCTATCACATGTTGAAATTTATATAGCATATAGGTGTTAATTCATTCCAATCAATTCATATTATTAATAATAATTCAAATCCATATTGGCATTTTTTAAACACAAATAAAATTTATTTAATATTTATTACTGTAACTTTCAAAGGTTTTTCTTTTTCTTTTTCTTTTTGAGAACCTGTAACTTTCAAAGGTTAGATTAGTTGTGCAACAGCATTTGCCATTTTTATTTTTTTTTTTTTGAGAAAGAGCATCTGTCATTGTTGATGTTAAAAATACGGCACGATGATTTTGGATATTGCTCAGCCAAAGCAACTGAAGTGTCAAGGGGCACATGCTACGGATCGGAAAGCCTTTGTTTTTTAACGCAACTAATAAATGCACCTTTTGGTCAAAAAAATAAAATAAAATAAATGCACCTGATTTGAGTGGGTAGCGAAAAAAAGTGAGCTGTACAGCGACCCTATAGAAGATGAGGCCTCTTTTATTAAAATTCTTAAAAAGTGCATGATTGACAGATTGTTAAGGATTATTTTAGCTATAAAATTTGTTATAGATTTATATTACAATCTTACTCAATAATTTTTTATTAAAAGAGAATTTTGATAAATTCATCATTAAATTATATCTTCATATATCTTTTATTCTTGCAAAATTTTTAGAAAATAAAAAATTAATACTTATGTCATCAATAAATTGTTTAAATTGTAAGTTTTTATAGTTTAAAATTATACATAAAATATAAGCTTTTAGATCATATAATAAATAATATCTGATTGACACAAATTTTGACATGTGTATTAAGAACGTAAAAAACATTCAATTCAACGGATAAATTTTTAAAATATGTAGTAATGTTTTTTTTTTTTAAAGTAAAGTAATGTTTATTTTATTAAAAAAGATATTTTGTAACTAAATTTTGTCCATACTTTATAAGTATACATGAAGAACAGATGCTATAAATAAATAAATATCAATGGTAGGCGAAAATAATTAAATAGAATAGATGTTCTTTTGTTCAACAAAAGGGATAGATGTTGGAATATGATTTCTTTTCATTGTCCAATTCACATTTATAAATATATATATATATATATATATATATATATATATATATATTACTGTATTTAACAAGACAGAGAATAGGGCATCATTTAAATTTGTAGTATTATTTAATTTGAATTATAAAACATATCCATTTCAAATTGACAGGATTATATTTATTACCACGAGAAAATGTTTTCTTTAATCAGTAATAGTCTAATAGACAAACGTTTTTCATTCAAAATAATAAGGGCGTGCCTTTTTTTGTTTTAATGTCAATAAGAGCGTGCTTGGGCTTGGTTAGGCTAAAATGTTTGTTATATATTTTTTAATTTTACTTAAAAAATAAAGTGAGAAAAAAACTTCAATTAGATAGTCTTTTTTGTTATTGAAATTTTCAATTAGATAGTATTATTGTCTTGTAAATTTTTTTTTTTTTAATTTTAGAAAGAGTTTTAATTTATGGCATAACATAATACCAATTGATTTTTTAGTGTAGGCAAGGATTGAATCATAAATCTCTTATTCAAGAACAAAAAATTTTATCAATTAAACTAACCCAAACCTATTACAATGCCATTTTTTTTTTTTTTTTTTTTGAGAAGAAACAATGGCAACCATATAGGACGGGAGTAGAGGATTTCATTTATTAAAAAAAAAATGAAAAAGGTTAGAGCCATTGTAAAAATTTATAACCATCTCAAATTTACTTATCATTTTACATATAAGTTAATTCAAACCTACTACAATGCCAACTATATGTCTGTTTGGATAGCTTATTTTTTGTCAGCTTATTTTACTATTCAGCTTATTTTTGCTACTATTTATAAACCCTACTGCACTTTTTGTTATTATTCATGAGTCTCACTGTATTATTTCAGCTAAACTTTACCTTTATCTATAGTACTTTCAGCAAAATAAGCTGATCTCAAATTAAAATTAGAGTCACGTCACCATAAAAATTTACAATCATAAATTTTCATTTATTAAAAATTTTCAGTTTCAGTTTAAAAATTTTTCATTTATTAAAAAAAAATAAAGTTAGAGTCACCATAAAAATTTACAACCATCTCAAATTTGCTTACCATTTGGATTGATCACAATCTAAAAAGGTTGTCAACTTGTCATGCGAGTTGGTATACAAATTTGGGAAACACGGATTTCTAGAAGTCGTTGCTTTGGCAACAATTTTTAATAAGAAAATGCAATTATAGAAATGGTTTCCTTCTTAAATATACCTTTTTTTTTTATTCCCTGGCCCCATATACGCGGGTTTATGCAAATCCTCGGCACATGCTTGCTTGTGAGTTGTCATTGCAGTTGTCCTATGTAGTTATTCTTTTACGAAGTTTTTTTTTTTTTGGTGCCAAATTTGCGTAGAGGAGCCCACCTGTACTTTCTAGAAGCTATCAACGAGGACAGAAAAATGTACAGTTGGTAAGTATTTTATTGATTTTAATTTCAATTTATTGTATAAATTAATTTTTTGCCTAACTATAGAAATAATAACAATTATTTACTTAAAATTTATTGTAAAAATATTATAGACATAATATATCTCTATTTTTAATGAATAAATATAGTCTTCTTTCTTTCTTTCTTTCTTTCTTTCTTTCTTTGAGCAACCATCTTTCTTGTTTACTTTGAAATAAGAAATATCTATTTTACGGTGGAAATGTGATAGTATTCTATTTTTTTTTTTTTTTTTTTTGGGGATTGATAGTATCCTAATTTAAAGTATCACATAAATTTTTTTTTTGAGAAAAAAAGTATCACATAATTTAAGTTACCTATCATTTTTTATTTGGAAAAATAAAATTTTAAATGAGTTCTAACTTTAGGAAAGAATAAATCTTCATTTATTTTTTATTTTTCAAAGCAAATAGTAAGGATGTATATATTTTTAATTTTTTTTGAAAATCAAGTAAGCGAAGTTTTATTAATCAACCAAATCTATTTAGAATACATCCTCCAAATCAGTGGGTAGTTCTTCCACCCATATATTAGTGTCAGCAAATAAAACTGCTTTTCATGCAAAGGCATGAGCTAACTTATTACTCTCCCTCCTAACATGTTGAAAACTAATCCTTGATATTTTTTTTCTTTGATAGGCTTAGGAGACTTGCATTGTTCCAAAACGCATAGGACAAGTGTGCTGATCTTCCGTTGTTTCTAGAAGTCAAATAATTTTCACCGCTAGAAAGAAAAAAAAAAAAAAAAAAAAAAAAAAGTCAATTTCACAAAGCTCATTTCTTTTTTCTTTTTTCTTTTTTTTTTTTTGGGTAAATACAAAGCGCTTTTCCGCTATTCAGATATTGGGAACATTCTGACCAAAAAAAAAAAAAAAGATATTGGGAACATTGGGAATACTTTGTACAATTGTACTTGCGATTCTATTTGGGATCCGCTTATATTTGCTTATTTTATTGAGGGTCCGTTTAGATACGGTTTATTTTGTTAAAAATTAAAAACTGAAAATTAAAAACACTGTAACAAAAAAAATTTTAAATGTGTGAATAGTGCCGTGTGACCTATTTTAAATGAAAAAATTACTGAAAAGTGAAATTTATGAGTCCCGTGAATACTGCATGGGACCCATTGGTGTGCTAAAAAGTAGCTGTAGAGTCAAATATTACGGCTAATGTTCATGAACAGTAATTTTGTCCCCTGAAACACATAAAAAAAAAAAAAAACGCTGAAAACGCAGACACACGCAAAATAATCCGAATCCAAATGCTACCTGAAACTAAATTTTTTTTGCTGAAAATACTGTAGATAATGGTAAAAGTTAGTTGAAATAGTACAGTGGAACCATTAATAGTACCAAAAAGTGTGGTGGGACCTATGAATAATAACAAAAAATAAACTGAATAGTAAAATAAGTTGGCAAAAATAATCTTACCAAACAAACACTTTATTCGAAAAAAAAAAAATTTGTACCTTGTAGTCTGTAGGAACTTGGAGGATAATGGATATGTGTTGCCTCTTTTTTTTTTTTTTTTTTTTTTTTTTAAGAGGAGGATATGTATTGCTTGTGGAGTGCATTTTACTACACTTCAAAGGGGGATCATATAGTTACTTTCACGAACGTTTAAAGATTATTGTAGTACCCATAAAAAAAATTTATTGTTGTTGTTTTTTTTATTATTATAGAGAGTTTTAACTTATGATGTCCATTCTTGATGATAGCTCTTTATTATTAGAACAGGATACTAATCGGTTTTTGGTGTAGGTAAGGATTGAACTCTAAATCCCTTATTCAATTATCAAAAACTTTAATAGTTGAGCTAACTGAAACCCATAATATATATATATATATATATATTTTAGTTATTTCATACAATATTAGAATGGTTGGTCGATACTTGAAAATAGAAAGTAATTGTTATTCTGGAATTTTTGTTTCAACTTTCTCATGGATAATACATGAAAAAAAAAAAAAAACTAATTTACATAATTGATTTAGTAAACTCCAAGGAATATTCAGAAGTAAGTTCCAAGGATATTTATGACGATGGTGAAGGTACCTGTTTTCTATTTATTTTTATTTTTAATTTCTTACGGCAATAGTGTTTGAAAGTTATACGAAGGAGACTACCAAAAGATTCTTTCCATTAATGTGGAAATGCAAGCAAGGTACCAACCTTGGTCCACTCCATAGTTCAAAAATAAAAAATAATTATTAAAAAAAAAATTTGATCCCAGACGTGTAGTCACTGTAGTGCCAAGTTAGAGGCTCATTTTCTAAGGTGAAGACTTATTAAAAAAATGAGTAAACAGAAATACTTATTAAATTACATACGAAAATAGTAATACTAATATTTTAAATTGGGTTTATAGTATATTATATAATCAGAGTACAACTATAAAACGGTATAAATTGTACAAAAGTACAACTACTAGTATCCTCCATGCTTGCAAAATTTTTAAAAAATTAAAAATCAATAATTATATCATCAATAAATTGTTTAAATTGCAAGTTTTTGTAGTTTAAAATTATACATAAAATATAAGTTTATATATCATATAGTAAATAATATTCAATTGATACAAAATTTAACATGTGTATTAAGTGCGTAAAGAACATGCAATTTAACAGTTAGATTTTCAAAATATGTAGTAATGTTTATTTTATTGAGTAACTAAACTTTGTCCTTAAAAAAATAAAACATTTGCTTCTTTCTTGTACTCAACAGAAAAAAAGGTCCTTCTTTTAAATAAATATTTTTTTTCCAAAATTAAATTTATAAAATCCTACTTTAAATATCACAAAGATATTAATTAGCAAAACCTAAATACCAAAACTTAATTAATAATTTTTGTATCTCAAAAAGTAAGAAGAATGTGTTTTAAATAAAAATAAAAATAATTGATTTTAAATATAAAAAATTCATGCTTTATTAGTCACTTTAGTCTTAGGCCTCAAACTATATTAAATCGAGTCTGATTAGATTCAACCGGTGAACCCATTATATGATAGTTATTAAGGCTATTCACATTTATTAAATCACATTATTATTAAACATTTAAATTAGTCTCCTTTTTTCCATAACATTTGAATAAGTCACATCAAAGTAGATCAAGTAACTAAAATATAGGTGAATAATTCTTTGAATTGTTACATAGGGTATGTTAAAGAAAGAAAAAATTCCTCGGAATTAGTTTGGGAAAAAGCAAAGTTGTGTCATTTTGAGAGAAAGGTAAAGGTCGATTTTGGCTTAAATAAATAATAAAAAACCCAATCATGCACCTACCTGGGGCCAAATCTTTTATCACGGGTGGGTCTATATTCTAGAAAAAGTAATAATCCTGGTTGTGTATTTTGCTTCCTCGGACTCCTTTTCTTTTTGGCCAGGATCAAGCAAAGAATTTCGGGTAATACTAAAAACATATAAAATAACATAATTTTTACTACAATTTATTATGTGACGAGTTATTAGTGATAGAGGTATGATTCACATGAACGCATCCAGCGAATTGTAACAAAAATGGTGGCATTTCACGTGTATCTAGCATTTCTAGAATTTCTCTTTTGCATCACCACTATCTATAATCTAGTCAAGAAAAACGTTGGGCATGACTAAACTCTCGTGGAAGTGTGGAACCCACCTCGCCACATTTGACAAATGACAATCAATCATAGACACCAAGTTGATCCCAAAATGATTTTAAGCATTCTAAAAAGAGAAGTCGGCTTTAAAAAGTTTAGCTAAGCTTATAATATTAGCTGAGCTTCGCATCTGTTAAACTTTTTGTTTCTTTGGTAACATTCATTTATCAATTATCATTGACCTGAAAAAAGTCCACAAATTAACTTATGCACATTGATACCCTCTGCTGAAACTCGAAAGTACACCTCGTGAACTAAATGGATATGGTTGGGGTCAGTAGTCAGGCTGTCTTTTTGTTTTTTTGGTAAAAAGTAGTCAGGCTGTCAGTGAAAGCAAACCAGTTCTGTTTATATTTCACAAACTGACAAACATCAGAAAATTGAGGAGTATTCACAGAGGGTGCTACAAAAATGACGCTATAACCCTTCTAACGTCGGCAAATTTTTTTTTTTAGATATTCTGAGAGCAGTATTTGAGCTCTCATACCGCTGATGTGAGAGCCCAGTGCAGGGAATTAAACTTGAAATTTTCAAAAAAATTGAGAAATAAAAATTAAAGAAAATTCATGTAAAAAAAAAATAATCACACGCACAAGATAATATTTACGTAGTTTGACAATTTGCCTACGTCTATAGAGTTGCAGGGATTTCACTATTATCAAAGAAAAATACAAATTACGACTACAGTGTTTCTCTCTCTCTGAAAACATGACAACAATCAAAAAAAAAAAAAAAACCCTAATCATCAAGCTGTGTTTTCTACATCCTACGCACAGGATACACAATAAGTTACAAAACAGGCCAAAAAATCTCCCATTAAAAACTACGCAACATTATTCAGGTCAGGTCAGGTCAGGTCGTCAACCGGATCAAACATAACTATGCTCTACAAAGCCCAACACCCAGAGCACCATTCAAAAATTATCTAAAAATTACCTTGTTGGGGCTCTTTTTTTATTATATGCTTTTATGCACTTATTTTTTTGCCTACGTCCACGGAGTTGCAGGGATTTCACTATTATCAGAAAAAAATACAAATTGCTGCTACAGTATTTCTCTCTCTCTGAAAACATGACCAAAAAAAAAACCCTAATCATCAAGCTGCGTTTTCTACATCCTGCACACAGGATACACAATGGGCTACAAAATGGGCCAAAAAATCTCCCATTAAAAACTTCGCAACATTATTTAGATCGGGTCGTCAACCAGATCAAACATAACTATGCTCTACAAAGCCCAACACCCAGAACACCATTCAAAAATTATCTAAAAATTACCTTGTTGGGGCTCTTTTTTTATTATATGCTTTTATGCACTTATTTTTTTGTGCGAGAGGGTAAATAAGGGTAAGTAATAACCCAAAAAAAAATCAACTTACTTGAATGTGTTAAGCATTATTCGTAAAAAAAAGTAAATAGTTTAAAGGGTAAGGAGGAGGATTATTTTATATATTGGTTGCAATCAAATGATGGACAATGGGGTTAAAGAGCAAAGCTAGCATGTGTATTTGATTATTATTATTTTTAAGTATCATCTATTTTGTTTGATAGGCAGATCAATTGAATGACATTAAAAGCGACTCCTTCAGTAAATAAAAAGATAGACCCTTCTTCTCTGGCTTTTGTTGAAAGGGTCGGGATAAGCTTTAAGCACATTTATGAGAATCGCCAGGGGGAAGTCGATCTCGTGTCTCAACCTGTCCAAACCAAACTAATAAATTGTAGTAACTTGACTTTATGGTCTCTGAGCATAACTGCCACAGTACAACACGTTTTGTTGTTTCTAATTAATTATTACATCGAAGGGTGGTGAGTACAATAGAACTTTATATTTTTCACATTTAGGCCATCGCCTGGGAGAGAAAAACTTTGTTGGCTTCCCTCGAGAAGGATAACGAATCTACAATATTAATTCTTGACTGTTTCACTTAATTGTTTGTTCCTGTTTATCTTTTTTTTTTTTTGAAAAATAATTATAACACAATTATAACATGTTGCTAATTTCGCAGATCGAACCCTTTCTCCCTAGACCTTACTGTTCATCCAAATTTAATCACAACTTTTTGTAGCAAATAGTGCCTCTCTGGAGCTCAAACAATTTTTCCTTTTAAATTTTCTGACATTACATTTTGTGTATGAGGAGGTGTCAAATAAAAATATGCCCTTTAAATTTAATATAGAGTAATTTATTAACGACTTGTGTCTTTGCACTAGGTATTTGTGCTTGCCTAGTGAGAACTTCTTATTTGAATCATGCATGATTCTATATATTTACCATGCATACACAGTATGCATGCAAGACTAATTTTGGTCAATTAATTTCGTTCTATTCCACTTGGAATGATTGAAACTTTCCATTCCAATAAATTAATTAACCGATATGAATCATCCTATTATTTTATTTCATTTAAATAAGGGTTATTTCAGTCCATTCCATTAAATTATGTTCAGAATGGTGATTTCGGCTAGTATATGAAAAATATATTTGATACATTTATTATAAAAATAGAATATTCCAAACATAAGTGATGAGAGTTTCATTTCGTCCATAGTTTGGGTGGTGATCATTTTTTAAAATAAAATATTCCATTATGAAAATCAATTTGATGCATTTATAAAAATCTTAAAGGAGAAAATCATTCCGTCCACCATTTGGAGGAATGTTAATTATTTTATGAAACTTCAAAAAATTTTGATGTAAATATATAATGAAAAAAGTTAACGGATGTCCTAATTAAGGACATCGATTTATAAAATATTTTTAGAAATTTTTTATGTAAAAAGAAAAAACAATTATTTTTTTTTAAACTTTTATAAAATAGTCTATTAACAAATATCCTTAGAACACCGGTAAAAATGACTCATATATAATAGCATAGGGCACTGAATCTCCTGATATATATTGCAATCATTAATAGAACGTTGTTCACTCAAGAGTAATGAGCCAATGAGGTGATCATATTAGAAAAAGAAACAGGGGAGAATATAACAGCCCAAAGAAAGAAAAGTATCATGTAAATTGAAGCTCACATGATCTGTATCTATTGTGTTTTGATTTTGATCTCCTCATTGCTGTTATGTTTGTCCTAAACTGGGAACATGTTCTACTGCTTTCCACAAGATGGACACCATAAAGTTTGCTTAAGGGGACAAAATTTTATTCAGAAAAATACGAAGCCCTCATGGATCTGCGTGAAATAGTGTTAATAAAAAATGAAGATAGCTTGAGGTGCTTGCCTGCTTGCGCTTGGTGGAAACTAGTGCCTGGAAATAGCTCCCCCAATAGGAATATAAGATACATTGCTCTAGTCAATTTTTTTTTTTTTTTTTTAATTCTATTTGATAAAACTTATCAAAATGAGCTGTCAAAGTTAGTGGTGATCATGGGTCGGGTTTGGGTCATCAGCTACCCAATTCAAGAACTTTAAGGCCTGTTTGGTAGAGGTATTTGACTATTGTTGTTCAAAATGATATGAAAAATGTGATTTAAAAAGTATTGTAAAAACACGTATTTAAAATACTCATAATGCAAAAAATGTGTATGGTACTATATTTCTAATAACATTTTTTCAAAAGTGAAAAAAACATAATTATGCATTCGGTATATGTGTGTGTGTTTTTTTTAAGTGATGACATGTAGTCGAATCAATGGGACCTACAGATTTTTATTTATTTACAAAAGTGCTATTGGGCAACATTATTTGAAAATTAAAAACTAGTAAGAGGGGCTTTTCAAAATCAGTGTTTAAACACCCTAAAATAAAAATCAAAACTCAAACACTCCTAAAAAAAATCTTTTACCAAACACGTTATTTTTTTTTAGGCCAACAGTTTTCAGTGTTTAAACATTGAAAACTGTTGTAAACTTAGTCATGCAGTTAACAGTATAATCTTAAGTAATAATAAAAATTTCACAATTAGGTGTAAAAAAATATGAAAACCATAGTGATAGAGCAAAGTAGGGGACTAGGGGTAGGTGGCGGAATTTACTTAAATTGGAGAAAAGCAAGACTTAGATATAGTACTTAGTTGCTATTTCTTAGGTTCCTCTTTTAAGATTCTACCATATGGCTTTTTTCTCATGGATGAAAGTGTATTTTTTAAGTTAAGTAGCCACATGACAGAATCTTAAAAGGGGAACCTAAAGAATAGCACCTAAGGTATTGTATATAAGTTTTGTCCATTGGAGAAATAGGTCAACTTTCTATTTTTGCTAAGTAATTCTTAAGTATTTTTGGGATACAGTAAATGATGATGTAAATTTCTCTCACATTCATGGTAAAGTCTATTCATTAAATTAATTTATATTAGAATTTATCATAAATATAAGGGGAGGAGTACCGTTTCACTATACTCCCAGCTAGGGCTGTCCAGACTCGGCCGAAGCCCGACAACCCGGCCAAACCGCCTGACGCCGACCTGATTCCAGCCCGGACCGAAGGCCAGTCGGTCGGCGGCGGGTTTCCGTTCTCAAAAACTGACACTGGCGGGTCGGTGGCGGGTTTGCATCTCCAAAACCCGAGCAACCTGAACCCGACCGGAGCTGTAAAAAAATCCGGCCAAATCCCGCAAAAACAAGCCAGATTCGGTGAAATCTCGACCAAATCTGGCAAGATCTCAACCAGATCCGACTAGATTTGGTAGGATTTAACTAGATTCGGAAAAATCCAAGCAATTTTTAGCAAAAAATGCAGATTCCGGCGAAATTTAGGCGGGTTTTTCCAGTTTCCAGCGAGATTTTCCAATTTCTGGTGAGATTTTCCAGATTCTAGCGATGCTTTTTTTTTTTTTTTTTTTCGATGCCATTTTTTATTCCGGCAACCAACCCAACTCAACCGATGCTCACCTCACCCGAAACTGACTCAACCGATTTTTTCGGCGATCGGTTTCGAGTTCCTCCGCCTCTCCACCTGACGCCGGCAGGTCGAGTCTGGGTTGGGTCCAAAACTGACCTGGCCCGACTCGTGGACAGCCCTACTCCTAGTGTACTTAAAATTTTATCTTTTTGGTTAGGGAAGGGAATAAATCATAATGAGAAGACATACGGCTACCCTAACTTCCTTTTATTTCTTTCTTGAATGTCAAAGTTGTATTTAAACTTTCAACAACTCAAAAAATTTATGTCCCATAAATAAAATATGGGTCATGCTAACAAGTGCCATTAGAGTATTGATTAACAATCCAGTTAAAGAAAGTTTTTATAGGGAAAAAAAATAATTAATGTTTTGACAGCTTTTTTCATTTCTCATAAAAGTGATGATGTCAAAATTTTCCTAAAATGAATTATTAACCAATGCCCTAAAGGCACTCATTAGCATTTCCCATAAAATATATGTGACCACCTCAGCTATCACAGCTTTGACAATGCTTAGCTGTAAAAGTTATTGGCTCCAGTATATATAATTGTTAGGAATATAAATGAACTAATTCGTTCATAAACAACTCGAACTTGATTTGATAAAAAACTTGTTCATATTTGTTTATGGGAAATGTTAACCAATGTCCTAAGGCATTGGTTTAAGAGCTATTTTTAGAAACATTTTATTGCGAAAATGATAAAATAATAAATGTTGTTGACAGCTTTTTAAATTTCCCATGAAAGTAGTGTCAAAATTTTTCTATTATTGTTTTATCATTCCCCAATAAAATGTTTCTAGAAATGGTTCCTAAACCAATGCCCTTAGGGCATTGGTTAACATTTCCTATGTTTTATTAATAATTATTCTAAGGGCATCCGTTAACATGACCCTTTGTTTATTTATAAACAAGCCAAACTTAAGGGTTGAGCCTTAGTTTTAAAGCTTGTTTGAGATCAAAAGACATTAATATAAAGTGTTAGCTCATAATCTTTAGGGTTATCATGAATTGGGTTGGATTGAAAATTTTTTAGCTTAAGAAAAAGAGTCAAATTGGGTTGAGCATGGAATTTCAGATCCAACTCAAACCCCATCCGCTATGCAAGTTTGATCCAATTTATATGGGTGTTAGAAAATTCATCAACATTGACAAATGCAATAAAGTGACATATCAAACTTGCACATTATTGTTTTGGGTGGGCAACTAAAAAAAGAGTAAGCTGTAAAGTGACGACTTATGAAGAGGTGTCTTTTTAAATTCTTAAAAGCATATGATTGTTTACTCCAAAAAAAGAAAAGAAAAAAGCATATGATTGTTAAAAATAATACTATTAATTAATGCTCTAAGGATAATGGTTAAGGTGAATTAAATGTTGCATTAAATAATATTTTTATATTTTTTTTTAAATGGTCATGTTAACGGATACTCTTAGGACAATTGTTAATAAACCATAATAGGATAGTTTTAACACAATTTTTATGGGAAATATAAAAATCCGTCAACAACATTTATTTTTTTATTATTTTTCTAACAAAGGGTTTCTAAAAATAGTTCTTAAGCCAATGGGCTTTGATGAATTTATTGTGCAAGCCAATGAATAATTAACATGTATATTTTCTTCTTTAAAAAATGTGGGTTACAGCTCATAATTGAGAATTTAATCTTTAAATTGTGCCCTTAGGCACTTTTTATACTTTATTATTGGTTTAATTACTTAAAATTTGAAGTGAGAAAAAACTTCAATTAAATAGTAAAGTGTTGTTTCTCAAAAAAAAAAAAAAAAAAAAAAAAGATAGTAAAATGTTTGGTACAATGCCAGCTATGTAGCATAATATGGACTTTTATTTATCAAAAAAAAAAAAAAAAATCAAAACAATCTCAAGTAATCTATAAAATTGGATTTTTTTTCCTCCTTAAATGTGTGTTTCTAGAAATTTGTTAATAAAATATTTTAAGAAAATTTTAATATTACTTTTATGAAAAATATAAAAATTATATAAAAAATTGGTTGCTTTTTCTTTCTTTTCCATAATTTTTTTGAAAATATTTCCTAAACGAATAAAATATTTTTAATATTTCCTACTGGACAAGTCATCATTTTTTTTTTGGGGGAGAAAAGTCGGCATTTTTCTAAATGGATAAGTATCTTCTTCATTTTTTGTTTCATTGAAAAAGTTATTTCTCATATTACTTTGAAATAGGAAATATATATTTCTTAGTGAAAATGTAATAGTATCCTAATTTAAAGTATCACATAATAAAAATTACCTATAGTTTTTTATTTGGTAAAATAAAATTTTAAAGGTCATTTAAAATTTAGGAAAGGAAAAATCTTCATTATATATAGAGAAATTTTTTATCTTTAAAGCAAATAAAAAGTATATATTTTATCTTTTATCTTAATAGGCTTAAGAGTTAAGAGACTTGCACATTGTCCCACAATCCACCAGTATTTAAGGGTAGAACGGAAGCATTTAATAAACGTTGGAAAAGTGTGTTGATTTTCTGTTCTTTCCATAGAGGTCAAATGATTTTTCTTCTAAAAGTGATTTTTACTGCTAGAACAGATAAAAAAGAAGAAGTCAATTTCACAAGCAATTCCACTTTTCGGATTTTGTTGCCTGAGTAGTCTATTTTAAGATATTATTACACTTCAAGATATTTAAAGGAGAGATTGGGGTTCAATTTCTGCCTACATCAAAAACTTATTAGTATATATATATATATATATATATATATATATAAAGGAGTGTCATAGAGTTATATGAAGTTACTTTCATGGTCATTTATAGATTGTTGTAGTTAATGCGCACAATATTAGAATGATTGGTCAATACTTGAAATAAAGATTTAAGAATCAACAAAGTACTAGTAACAATCGCTATTGATTACATTTTTTTTATTAATTATTAAAAAAAGGATACATGAACTAAATAGCATTTTAAAATCGAGGTTTCTTAATTAAGATAACTAGTGTGTAGCCTAAAAATTTTTTAGAAGAGGTTCAAATTATAAATGATATTAGTTTGCACTTTTTTAAATCATATATTTCTAAAATATGTAATGGTTTCTCATTATATATATATATATATATATGATTTAGAATTTAATTGGTTTAAGATTCTTCGGTTTTTACATTCAATAATTTTACATGCCACAAAAATAAAAAAAATTTAGATGGACACGTGGCAAAAAATTGGATTCTAATTAAAATCCAATTTAGAATCTAATTGGATTTTGATTCTTCGATTTTCACAATCAATAATTCATTAGGAACAAAATTAAAAATTAAATAGGACACGTGACGTGAAATTGAGAATCTAATTAAAATTTAATTAGATTTTCTCTCAACTTTATCTATTAATATTTACTAGCATGTAACTCATGCAAACGCATGAGTGCATTTAAAATTAAACACAATTTTTATTATAAAATATAAATAATTAGTCAAATTATATATAAAAAAAAATAGCAAGTAACACACGCATACGTATGGATAAATTTAAAATTATATATATATATATATATATATATATATATATGATTTAGAATTTAATTGGTTTAAGATTCTTCGGTTTTTGCATTCAATAATTTTACATGCCACAAAAATAAAAAAAATTTAGATGGACACGTGGCAAAAAATTGGATTCTAATTAAAATCCAATTTAGAATCTAATTGGATTTTGATTCTTCGATTTTCATAATCAATAATTCATTAGGAACAAAATTAAAAATTAAATAGGACACGTGACGTGAAATTGAGAATCTAATTAAAATTTAATTAGATTTTCTCTCAACTTTATCTATTAATATTTACTAGCATGTAACTCATGCAAACGCATGAGTGCATTTAAAATTAAACACAATTTTTATTATAAAATATAAATAATTAGTCAAATTATATATAAAAAAAAATAGCAAGTAACACACGCATACGTATGGATAAATTTAAAATTAAACACAATTTTTATCATAAAATATAAACAATTAGTCAAATTATTTTTTTGAAAAAATAAACGTAATTAGTCACATGTTGAAATTCTTACTTAAATTTAATACTACTTATGATCATTTTTTTTCTAATTTTTAATAAGATAGAACATGTAGTGATATTTGTTGTGTGATGATTTTTATCGAGTATATGTGATTGGTATTTTTTTTATATGTTAATTTTATAGTTCATTAATATTAGATTCTTAGTTTTTTGCACTCATTAACTCACTTTGCACAAAGATTAAAAATCTTACGTAAATACATGACACAAATTTAAGTGGATAATTATGATGTGGTTCCTACATAAATTTAGACATACGACGCAAAATTGGATTCTAATTTCAAATTATAATTGAACTTTCTCTGAGTTTTGTCTATTAATATATATATATATATATATATATATATATAGACTAGCATGTAAGCCATGCAAACGCATGGATGCATTTATCATTAAACACAATTTTTATTATAAAAATATAAATAATTAGTCAAATTATTTTTTTAAAAAAATAGTATGTAACACATGCATTAATGCATACGTATAGATAAACACAATTTTATCATAAAAATATAAATAATTAGTCAAATCATTTTAAAAAATTAAACTTAATTAGTTACATATTAAAATTCTTAGCTAAATTTAATGTTACTTATGAACATTTTCTTTTTTCTTTTTTGAGATGAATGGCAGATTTTTTTCTAATTTTTAATATGATAGAACATGTAGTAATTTTTATTGAGTATATGTGATTTTTTTTTAAAAAAAATTTTATACTTCATTAATATTATATTCTTAGTATTTTGTGTTATGACATATGCGGTTTACATATTAAGAACATATGTCATACTTTTATGTAATTGGCTAATCTTTTGACAAAACGCACTTTGCTTGTATTTGGGTAGATTTAGGTTGTGTTGAAATACTTCAAGAAACCATGTTTCAAGATCAAATATTGAAACCTTCAAGTCTGTTCAAGAAAATAAGCTGAAAGTGCAAATTCATTAAAACTCGACAGCTGCATCTATCGAGCTTCAGTAAAGTTGTTCAAGCTCGTAAGCTCAACACCTTCTCGATAGTTTCTATCTGTCGAGGTTTATAAAATCAGAATTTCTGATATGATTTCTTGGGATCCGTGAATGTGTCTTTGGGCCTTCTTTTCTCCTAACCCTAGACATATAAAAGGATTGTTTTAAGAGCCGTCTAAGAGTTCACAAGTTGCACAAGCATTGAGCAAACTCTATTCAAGCAAATTGTGACCGAAGACGAAATTTTTAACCTAGTTTATCTCTTCTGAAGAAGTTGCTATGTATGTGCACCAAGGGTTTTGTGACCAAGCATTTTCTTGATCTTCATGATGTGTATGAACTGAAGAACTTTGCAGCCAACCTTTCTTTCTAGTTAGTGATTGAAGTCGCGCATTGGGATCCGTGCAAACTGGTTAGTCACGTACTTGAGAGCCGTGCATCAAAAGTGGGAACTGTCACTACAGAACAAGTCCAATTGGGTATTGGGGTAAGGGTTCAACTATAGGTTGGTAAGGTACTTGGGATTCCTTTACTTGTAACCGTTTGTTGTCATAATAGTGGGGTTTTGGGAGTGGTGAACTGAAAATCACCTGGTGGAGTTTTTGTCGTTAGGTTTTCCCCATTCGTAAACAAATCACAGTGTTATTTATTTTCCGTTGTATATTTAGTTTATTGGTGATTTGTTTGTGCTACCACGCAATTGCATGTTAATTAACTTAATTAATCAACTTGGTTAAATTAATTGGTTAATTAATCACAAGGGGTCAATTCGTTTTTGGCCTATCATTTTGCACTCATTAACTCACTTGGCACAAAGATTAAAAAACTTAAGTGAACATACGATACAAACGTAAGTGGATAATTATAGTGTGACCCCTACATAAATTTAGACACATGGTGCAAATTGGATTCTAATTTCAAATTCTAATTGAATTTTCTCTAAACTTTGTTTATTAATATATTATTATCTCAAACTTCTAGAATTTTTATTTTAACTCAAATCTCATGGGATAACACATGGAAAAAAAAAATCTAATTTATTCAATTGTTTAGATAAACTCCTAGGAATATTCAAAAGTAAAATAGTAATGCAACATCCACAAATTATTTTACAACATTTTTACAAATTATTGATGTGGTCAACTTCTTATTTGTTTTTATTTAGGCCTACCATTAATATTACTTTTTCATTTACCAATAACCACTCACCACATTAACAGTTTGTAAATTTTTTTGTAAAAAAGTTTGTATCTCTAGCATTACTCAAAGTTTGTATCTCTAGTACATGGATATTTATTTATTTATTTGTATGAGATAGAATTCTACTCTTTTATATATATATATATAACCGAAGCCTTTGACTTTTTGTTGACCTCTCCAGAGTTTGTCACATAATTATTATTTTTTTACACCTCATTATAATTTATTATATATATAAAAAAGGAGTATGATAACCTTAGAATTGCAAGCTAATAGAATTTAGCAGTATTATGACATTGTAAAACTATCCCAAAAAACCGTATCTATCCCACGAAAAAAAAAAAAAAAAAAAAAAAAAAAACATTGTTGGTGAAGATAGAAAGGTTTTTTTTGATGGAAGGTGAAGATAGAAAATTGACCGGTGGAGGAAAACTTCAATAGATATAATATGGTGATATATTATATCAGCATAGTATCTAGGCATTTGATGAATAATCCTAAAAAAACCGTATATAATGTAAATTTATCCCAAAATCCGTATATACCCCCCTCTCCTCCCCCCCCCCCCCCCCCGCCCCGGGGCCGCGAAAGAAAAAAGGCATTGTTGGTGATATATATACATATATTAACGTAGACTTCAAGAATTTTAGGGTATTTGATTTTTACTTGGACACCTTTTAGGTGGGGTATGTATATATATACACGGTTAGTTGGTGTATTTTTTCATTCACCAATCTATTGTACAGTTTTTTGGTTCAGTCTTTAATTTTTCTATGTATTTGTTTACTCTAATTTTTTATTATAATCAAACTGAATATGTTTTATATATTTGTTGCCTTTTGTTTAAGCTAATTTCCTTAAGTTTTATCTAATTTATAAGTTTATAGTTTGATCCAATTTAATTATTTTGTTGTCCAATATTTAATTATATCCTAAATTTGTTCAATCCCCATCAAATCAATTTGGAGCGTAAGGGTAAGAGTTTCACATCAAAAGTTTTTATTGAATAGTTCTTGTGGGGCCCTATTGCATTAACCACGCTGTCCCACTACATGCGGCCCAAGGCCCGCGCCGAGGATGATGTAAAGGCCGAGGACAATGGGAGAGAGCCCAGGTCATCCAAAGGCCTCGCCGAGGATGACACGTCCTCGGCACACCGACTTCACTGAAGGGAAAATATCCCTCATTCGTTGAATATATCTCACCAACATTCTGACCGCTTTAATGGTGAGGTGACCTGAAAACCCTAAAGCATCAGTCACTTCAACTATTATAAAGCCTGCAAAGGCAGCTGGGAAATAACATAAAGCCTGCAAATACATATGATGGGACAATCCCCTGTACATAGAGGCTCCGATAATTGACAAGTGGACGACGAAGACTAACAAAAAGTAAAAATGCTATATAACCAAGAGATTGCCCAACATAAAGGGGGGATCATTCGATGAGAAGTAAAAAAGGATAATAGATCCTCGGCCTGAGCCGAGGACAAATATGCTTCACAAACACTTAGCCAAATTCTCACATTCAGAATCCAATGGATCTCATGCTATCAATTATTTATTATAAACTTTATACTAGCCATTGTTTACTTCGGTGATGCCAAATCCTTAAACCCACTTCTCTACAAATTTTATTGTTAAGGGTCCGTTACAAATCGAGTCCCTACAGTTCTTATAAACATGTTTTACTTTTACTTGCCCATGAAATCATTTATTCTTATTAATTTCTTTATTGAATGCTTCTTATCACCTTTTTACTTACAGTTTTTTGTTTAATTCTTATAACATGTTTTATACATTTCATAAATTCATATAGAGATGGTTAATGAAAAAAAGATTTCTCCAAGTTGTCTTAAGCAAGGAAGGGACTTATGGCACTGGCAAGTTCTGGAGGTCAATAGGGTTGGTAATTTTATGCATTCATTATTTTTACTCTTGAGCCATCACTACAAATAGGTTCTTTTTTTTTCCTTGCAATTATGGAACTTATTTGACTAAAATAGTAAAATCAAAGTTGAAATGATATCTTTTTTTAGTTTTAATTTATTTATTTTAAAGCCTAGTAATAAGTGGTCCTAGACTCATATGTAAGAAATGTTTTGTTGTAGTAAATTCCAATCATAGACTATTAAATTTACATACAATTTTACAATCTATATGGCTCTAATTTTTTTTTTTTTTTTAGCTCAATATAAGTTTAATTTTCTTCTTGATTATTATTTTTTTTTTCAGGTTTGTCAAAAAAGATTTCAAGCATCCTATGAAAGCTTTGTAATCTATACATAGAATTTTGCAATTTTTTTTTCTTTTATAAGAAGTGTCTCCCTTACAATTCAAATGAAAACACTATTCATTTACTTTTTGTTTCTCAAATAAATTACTTATTATATAAGTTTATGTATAAAACCATGCGTTGCACAGCAAAAATAATTAGAACAAAGGTTTTTATTTCTCAGATAGTTCTATCTCTTAAAAGTGACAAATTTTATGTTGCTTTGTCTAAATATTTTAATCATTAATATTATTGCAGATTTATTAGATACAAAATTCATATGCAAATAGTTTGATACATGTAAATACAAATGACATTATAGAACAACTGGTATTTGAGAAGATAATTTTGTATTGCAAAAATTAGAACAAAGTTTTTTATTCCTTGAATAGTTCAATCTCTTAAAGTGGCCAATTTTATGTTGCTTTTTTCAAAAGATTTTAATCATTAATATTTTTGTTAACAATGCTACAAATCACTTATATTGCAAATCACTTATTCAAAAGGGACTAGACGGGGTATGTAGACTTTTATAATGCCCGGACTACATGAGATGGAGTTGCTATTAATGAATAATTAGATGCTTGCACTGTACTTAGGTTGAACAAAACAGTCGAACTTCTCATATTGGTGTATTGTTTTAGAAGATTAGAGCTTTTTATAAAGATTTGTTTTTCAATAAATACTCATGTATTATTTAACATTCTTCAAAAAAATAAAAACTAGAAAAAAATACTATATCTTTAGATCTTAGTTTTAATAGTTTTTTCGTGCATCACACGGATTAGGGACTAGTCTAATCTTAGTATATGTGTATGAAATTTTCTCATGAAAATTTAAATCCTGATCCTTACCCTCCACATGCCACATGTACTTATATAGTTATATTTATAGAATAACCATCACCCCGCTAACGCGAAAAGGTATTCGTCAGGATAAATTGAAATGGTAAAGTTGCCTGTTAAAGTTTAGGGCGATTAAGGGCTCGTTTGGTAGATGTGTTTAAAAACTGAAAATTGTTATTTAAAAACTTTTGTGGAAATACGTGTAGGTGAAAAAGTATGTAAAAATATGTAAAATATTGTTTAAAAACTAAAAATTGTTATTTGAAAACACTCATCAAACACCCCCTAAGATTTAGGAGTTTAAAAGGTCTTTGAAAGAGACTACCGTCATATTTATTTATTTTTTATGTTATATTTATTCCATTTTATTGTGGAAACGCGGAAAGCTAGTGCAATGGACGTGACAGCAGGCTCATTTTCTACGGTAGCCGTTACCGTCTAAGGCCTTGGATAAAGAAATTTTTAAAGACCAATTAGGTCAAAGGAATCCCGTGAATGCTAATTCAAGATAGCACATCTAGAAACATTTAAAAAAAATATATATTTATGTCTTTGTAACTCATCCATAATTCCATATATTAATTTCCATCTAGAACCTTTTTAATTATTGAGGTTTACGCCTCTATCTATCAATTTTTCTTTATTTGAGAAGCATCTATCTATATTTCTTTGTTTATAATTTACCTATCAACCTTATCTAGTATAATATAATGGGCTCCCTCAAAAAAAGAAAAAAAAAAAGAAGGGTATTTAACTTAGCTATGACCTCCTCATTTTTTAAGCCTTCGTGAGCTAAATTTAAGGTGTTTATAGAATTTCACTACCAGAAATTTTGTTTAATTAATTAGGTGCCTATTAAGAAAAAACTTGCCAAATCGGAAAATATTTACTAATAGCACATTATTGTAGCAAAAATACTTATTTTTCTAATTTTAACTATTAATAACCAACGTACATAGATGTGTTTTTGCTCTTTAAGATGCTAAAATAGCATTTTGGGTGTTTTGAATATGAAAAATATAAGAGAAAATTTATATAAAATCTCAAAAATTAAAGAGAAATTCATCAAACTACATCGAGTTGAGTTTGATTTTCCTCAACTAATTATGTGACTATTATGAAAAATATCCAAATACATTAAATCATATAATTTATTAATCATTTAAATAAGTCACGCGAATTATATAATAAAAATTATAGGTGAATAAAATTTTTGAATAAAAATTATGGAGTTACGTATGTAATTAAAAAAAAATCCTCCTAATTAGTCAAGAAAGGAAAGTTTTAAGTCATTTTGAGCTAAGCAAGATTTTTGCTAGAAAAAGACCCACCAGTCACTAGTCCAAATCTCTAGATTTATTTATTTATTTATTTTTAATTTTTTTGAGGAAATCTAGAAAAGAATTAGAGATCGAGCAAATAGTCTTGCGTGGTTGTGTGAAAGCTTTATCGCTCTTCCACAAAGACAAGCAATCAATTGATATGTGGGTCCATTCAGCGAAAAAATAAAAATTGATATGTGGGTCCAAGACACTTTAACAAATAACAACTACTAGAATAGGGGCTTTCGTATTGTTTTATCTAATCCTTTGACGGAGTTGAGCAGATTGAGTATGGGTGTTGCAATAAATATATTGTGTTCACAATAATAGACTCGGTCCTTGTATCGTTTTATGACTTTATCTAATATTTGTTAGGAGTTTGGAGTTCGGAGCTAGGAGTTGAGCGGTTTCAGTGATGGAGAGAGTTGAGCTGTTTGAGTATTAGTACTTCAACAAATGTATTATGTTGACGATGCAATAATAGTTTTAGAAATTTTTTTTTATAGTGGTGATTAAAAAATTTAAATTATATAAAATTTAATAAGAAGAAAACTTCATATATAGACAAAAAAAAAAAAAAAACACACACACACACACAAATACATAACGTTTTATAATTTTCTTCTACGAATTTTCTTATTTTGAAATTGTTGCATGATAGTCTTATTATCAAAATGCTACTAGCTATATATCTTTCAAATTTTTTGTTAAATAAAATTTTTCTTAGACTTTTTCTTTTTGTTTGTAAGGACCTAATATATTATTAAAGGTACAAAAGTTTAAGGACAAAATTTAGTTACAAACTTAGTTGTAGCCTAATGCAACAACTCTTACTAAATAAATTAACATGACTACATATTTTGTAAATATAACCGTTAAATTGTATGTTTTTTTATGTTCTTAAAATACATATCAAATTTTATGTCAATCGGATGATATTTACTATGTAATTCATAAACTTATTTTTTATGTATAATTTTAAACTACAAAAACTCGAAATTTAAAATTTTGATTAATAACATAACTATTGATCTTTGTTTTTCTTAAAATTTTGCAAGTATGGAGGATATAAGAAGAAAAATTAATCTAATGATAGATTTGTCAAAATTCACATCCATTAAAAAAATATTGAGTGGAGTTGTAACCTTAATTTACAACCAAGGTTGTTGTTAAACTTTGTCCAAAGTGTAATTAGGGTGTTCACAATTTTTTTTTAAGATAAAAAAATCATAAATTTTTTAAAATTTATATATAATAATAATTTTTTTTTCAAATTAGAGTGGTCTTGTAACCGCTTGAACTTAATGTGGAGCCACCCTACCACAATGATAGCCTAATCAAAATTTTAATAATATACATGATATTATCTCTTACCGTCAAGTACTACACGAAGGTCCCTGTTTGTTTTCTTTTAAGAAAAAACAAATCGGATCAGTTGATTAAGAAATGGATAACGACTTTCTTGACCTCTTGAGTCTTGAGGGCGAACGTGAACCCCATGAATTATTCCTAAATGGATATGGTTCATTGGTCACCGAGAGCTAGACCTTTTTATTATTATTTATTTTTTAATAAGTTTAGTATCACACATTTTTTTACAATTTTATTATAACTTTGCTATATATGTGACGATTAACAATTCGTAAATGATGAAATCATAGACTTACATAGATCTATTATTTTATTTTTACAAGTCGTTATGTAACAAAATTGTGACAAAATTATGAAAAAATTTGTGATACGAGACTTTTTATTTTTATTTTTTTTTAGAATCATTGAAAGCTAGACCTAGAACACTGTTTATGTTTGATAGATATCAGAAATTTTTAAAAGAATAATAGTTGTGGGGTGCTATACGAAAATGACATTTCTGTCTGTTGATTTTGCTTTCGTGTATATCCGTGAACTATTTTTTGTTTGTTTGTTTATTTTGTTGTTTCTACACATCGATATTAAAGTTTTCAGAATTGCTGGCGGCGAGGTTGGTGACCACAACAGTAGAACTTACATTTAACAACTTCCCCAACCATTTCGTGGAAGAAAAAAAATCTTTGTTAACTTCCCTCTAGATTGATAACGAAATTACAATATTAATATCTGACTGTTTCAGTTGATTGTTGTTGACTTGGCCATACAAATTTTATCACGATAACTTACTACAGCAAATATGAATATTAGGCTCAATTGAACCTATTATAAAAATAAATAAAAATTCACTACTTGTGTCTTTATTTTATTAAGTTTTTGTGTTTGCTTCTTGAGAACTTCTTATTTGGATCATGTATGGATGGTTGTAAATAAAATAAGTAACAAGTCCAAAAAAAAAAAAAAAAAAGTTTAAAATAGTTATAAGTGTTGACATGTTACGTTGAATTTTTAGCTGTATATTTTGGAGCTTTTGGCATTGTCTTATACGTTTGCATTAGCAATAATTTTTTATTTTTAAAAGAGCTTCGACTTATGACTTTTGCTTTTAATGATGATTTTTATCATTATACCAAGACACTAATTAATTTTTAGTGTAGGCAGAAATTGAACCCTAAATTTTTTATTCAATCATAAAAAATTTTACCAATTGAACTAACTGAAACTCACATGAGCAATAATATATCACAAAAGTTTAGATTTTATTTGAATTTTGAGCCCTTTTGAAGACAGGGTCAATAAAAAGATGGTGCTAAGGATTTATTAGTTTACAACTTGATATTTGACTATCTACATAATTTAATTTCATTGCAGTGACTTGTTAGAATTGGGCACAACCAAGCTTACAAGGTGTCGGCTTTCTTTTGCTTAATACTACACGCCAAAACCAAAAGTGCATACAAGGTTGCTACCATGTAACGTGTCGGCTTCACACACACACACACAAATTTTAAGGTGTTATCAAAGGGTGCTACTATGTAGTTATTAAACTTAGCCTAATCTAGCTAGTCGGACTAGTAAGTAACCTAGTCAACAAGTACCTATGTGAGTTCGATTGTTTAATTGGACAAGTTATCCATTGAACCGGTAAAGCCCAACACAACGCAGTGGTTTTTGGGCCACCAGTGCAACCGGGACAAGTTGTTTTCACCTTGTCAATTTTTTAATTTTGAACAAAATATCTTTACATATTCATTACAGTATCATTTTCTGAATTTGGAACATTAAAAAAAAAAAAATTACAGTATATTATAATGAGGTTGATACTAGACTTTTTAAGGGGAAAATGGGTAAATATCCTTAATTTAAAAACTATGTAGCAAAACACCTCTTTTTTCAAACTATTTAGTAAAGTGCCCGTGTTTTTGGAACTCGACATTAGCAACGTTAAGTTCTATGCATATTTTGCCACTTAATTTTTTTTTAAAAAATTTAAGTGAAACTTGACATTAACAATGTTGAGTTTTACTTAAAAATACACATAAACCTCAATTTTAAAGATGTCGAGTTTTACATTAAAATCGAGTTCCAAAATAGAAGCATTTTGCTAGGGAAAATGGACTTTTACCCTTATTTTGAAAAAAATCTAGCACAATATCCCTGTTTTGAAACTATTTAGCAAGATGTCCCTGTTTTTGAAACTCGATTTTAACAAAATTGAGTTTTGTATAAAACTCGATATCCTCAAAATCGAGTTATATGTAAATTTTTAAGTGAAACTTGACTTTGCTAAAGTCGAGTTTCACTTAAATTTTCAAAAAAAATTAAGTGGCAAACTATGCATAGAACTCGACATTGCTAATGTCGAGTTCCACTTGTAACTCAATATTTTTAAAATCAAGTTTCAAAATAGGGACATGATACTTAATAGTTTCAAAACAGAGACATTGTGCTAAATTAAAAAAAAAAAAAAAAAAAAAAAAAAAAAAAAGAGTAAAAGCCCATTTTCCCCCATTTTGCTAAATAATTTGGAAAAATGGGTATTTTGCTACATACTTTTAAAATTAAGGATATTTAACCATTTTGCCGACTTTTTAATAAAGATATAGTTTCAAGACTTTAGAATGTAATAAATGAGATTGAGATATGCAATATACATTTAATGTGACTTTGAAAATTGAGATATACTTTTATTCCTTGAATTTTAAGCCATGCAATGTAATAGAATTTTATTTAGTAACGACTTGGCTACAATTCTATAACATCCATTCATTTTATGTTCTCTAGAGTTGCTACTTGTGAAACCTTACGTTTAAATTATATTAAGTGGTTAATTTTTACACTTAATTTTTAATTAGTAATTTTAAGCTTATCTATTTTTCAATTCTACATATTTATTTTAAAATTTCCCAACCTTTTGTGTGTGTATATATATATATACTTAATCATGCAATTTAATAACTTTTTTTTTTTTTACTAGGTAAATGCGGGGGCTTGAACTCCCGAGTAATAGGTCCCTATACAGCCTGGGTACCAACTCGCCTACACGAGGCAGTGGTCATGCAATTTAATAACTTAGGTGCCAACTATTGAAATCGACTATATTGTACTGTATAGTTCTTAGAAAACAAAAAAAAAAAAAGTCAATCCTCAACTACTCAAAGGGGTCTCTATAAATATTTTGTACATGGATATTATTGATGCTACATAGATTATAGGGTAAATTTAATCAATCTTTCTTAACACTCATGTAAATGACACTCCCCCAACATCTATATAAATGAGTGACATACCTTCATAAATTTTTTATAAACGCAACTAATAAGTTCATGCCTTCTCACCATGTTACTTTCCAAATAAAATATATATATTTTTTAATTATAAAAAATACACAGGCATTTATTTAAACCTTAAGTGATTGGAGTGTTTATATAAACTTCAAGGTAGTGGGAGTAATATATTTTCCATAGTTTAGGAATAGATCTCTTTAAAAATTAGAATATTCCATTATAAAAGTTAGGTATGGACTTATTTGTCTCACTCAAACAAAATTATAAAGCAGAACTAATATCATCTCATTAATATATATATTTTTTATTGATATAAGATAGAAATTCCAATCTAGCCTAATCTAAGTGTAAATGTGTGTGAAACTTCTACTTGGAGACTTGAATTCCAGCTCTTGCCCCCCACTCCCTACAAGCACTTATACTTGTGGAGTGACCACCGCATTAAAGGTGTGCGGTAGTTCTCATTCAATATTTAAATTAAAGGAGTGTTATTTTGTAAAACTTCAAAAGAAATTGGTTTAAGAACGTTGCGCACTCCATCCTTTCCTTTAGAGCTAATGAGGTGATCATATTAGAAAAATGAAAGTGGGAAGAATATAACAGCGAGAAAGGGATGGTATAATTAGTTGAAGCTCACATCACATGATAAGTATATACTATCTATTGCATGTGTTTTGATTTGATCTCCTCATTGCTGTCTTGTTTGTCCTAAAGCGAGAACATGTTCTACTATTTTCCACAAGAAAAGAATACTATAGAGTTTGCTTAAGGCCCAAGGGGACAAAAATTTATTAAGGAAAAAAAATATTTTCCTCATAGATCTGCGAGAAATAACAATAAACTTTGAACATAATTACAGTTTTCATGTGTTTTTTTTACTTGTTCAGTTATAAGAGCATTCCCATTGAAGGTGTTAAAAATGCTAAATGCTATTTTTTAGCATTTTTAGCACCTCAAATGGTAAAAACACACTTCCATCAAACATTCTAAATCTTAAAAGATTTAGCATCAAGCTACAGTGAGCTTGTATCAATACAAGCTCACTGTAGCTGGATTGTAAAAAAAAAAAAAATATATATATATATATATAAATATGTTTTTTATTCACCCCGCGGCTCTTTCTCATTTCTCATTCTCTTTCCTCTCTCACTTCTTTTATCTCTTTTCTCTCTTCTTTCTCTCAAGTGGTTCGGTGATTGTGGGCCACCGATGGTTGTGGTCCGACGACTGTAGGTCATCATGGGTTGTGATCTGATGGTCAGGGTCATGGGTGGTGGCGGCGATGGTCCGATGGTCGGCGATTGTGGTCCAATGGGCATGGGTTGTGGATCCAACAGTCCGATGGCCGTGGTTTTGGTTCCTGTAGGTCGTGGGTCACTGATCTACTGGTTCGGGTCTTCACCGATCTATTGGTTGAGGGGGGTGAGTCGAATCTAGTGGCAGTGGGATGATGGGTTGTGGGTCTGGGTCGTAGTGGGTCGTGGTGCAGTGGATCAGTGTGATGGTGGATTGGGATGTGGGTTTTTGCCTCTCTGTCTTTCTTCTTTCTTCTCACCGATCTGGGTTTTGTGATTGCCTTCTTTCTTCTCACCAATCTGGGTTTTGTGATTGTGATGGTGGTTGTTTTGTGATTTGGAAGAGGAAGGTAGTGGCTGGGCCTTTTTCTTTTCTTTTTTTTTTCTTTTTTTCTTTTTTGGTGTGGTGGATTTTGGTTGCCACAGTGGAGGTTGATACTGTTAGTGCTGTGGCGGAGGTGGCTGTGATCGTTGCTATTGGATTTTGTGGAGGTTGTTTTTATATTATTTAAAGTATTGTATATATTATTTTAAATGAAATGGTAAAAAAATAGAACTTTTGATGTATGGTGTATTGTAAAATGAAATGTTAAAATCAATAAAGTAGGTTTTTGAGATATTAAATGCTAAAAATTTTGAAATCTTTGATATGAATGCTCTAATATTCATCATTTAATAATCAAATAAAGATAGCTTGACATGTGTTGAGGTACAAATTTTCGGGCCTTAATTTCATTAGCCCACTCACAAAAATACTCATATGAGCCTACACATTATTCTAAACCCACATAAATATTCCCATATATATATATTACCCAAATATTCCCTATGCTATTGGGCCTTCACAAATACTCTATACACAAGCCCATAAATTGCCTTGGGCCCTCTCACAAATGTTACCTATTACCCAATTTGGATTTTCTACAAATAATACTCACCATGTTGCTACCAAAATTGGGCCACAAAACTACACTACCTTCACAAAAGCCCAACAAATACCATTTATAAAGCCCGGTACGATCGGGCAACCCTAAACCTCAGTACGATCTGGCATCTCTAAAGTCTGGTACAATCCAGCGCCTCTAAAACCCAGTACGATCCGGCAACTCTAAAGCCCGGTATGATCTGGCGCCTCTAAAACCCGATACGATCCAGCTCCTCTAAAACCCTGTACGATCCAGCATATTAAAAGACTGGTACGATCCGGCATCTCTAAAGTCCGTTGCTACACGACAATATTTTATAAAATCCTAAATCATTTTTACAAAGCCCAAATATTCATTTGGCACTATTTTACAAAGCCCAAGTATTCATTTGGCATTATTTTTACAAAGATCAAAATGCTATTTTTGGCAAAAACAAATACTTTATGCTCCAAAGCCTAAATGCTAATTTGGCACTTACTTTCCAAAGCCCAAAATGCTATTTTGGCAAAAACAATTATTTTACACTTAAAGCCCAAATATTAATATTTGGCACTACTATTAATTTTACACTTATTCCATAAAGCCCAAATATTATTTTGGCAACTATCTTATAAAGCCCAAATGCTATTTTGGCACACATTTACAAAATCAAATACTATTTTGACATTTGTGATTTGTCACTCATCTTTCAAAAAATATTGCTTTCACAAAATTTATGGAAGTTATGTCTATTATTCCCATAATCAACTAAACTACAAAGCCCATGAATATTACCCATGGCAAAACCACTCATTTTATAGGGTTAACCAAGCCCAAGCAAGCTTATCTACAAAACTCAGCTGGGTCAGGCTAGCCCACACACAGATCTCAGCAAATGGAGAACACGTGAACTGGTTAGCTAAATCTCAGCAGCAATTGAACAGTTAGAGCTCATTCCCATCAGGTCTCAACTTGTCCAATCAGATCAGAAAAGGGACACGTGTCCACCAGGGGATGAATCCTTTCTCTACAAGCTGAAATCCCATCATTCCTCAAGTGACATAAAGCTAAAAGTGATGTGACAGAAAGCTGAAAAAAGTTTCAGCCAGCGGTTACTTCTTTCTTCTCCAACTCATTTCAGTCAAAGAACTCAAAGCTGCCATGACAAGGCTTTCAAAGCTCCTGAAACGTGATGGAACCAGCTCATGTTCATACTAAAAATGTGTATTCTCTGGTTCATGAACCAAGCACACGAACCCCAAATGGGGAAACTTAGGGAAATGTGGTTTGGAGGGCACCAAGGGGATTCCAGCAGAGTTTCCAGTAAGGGCTCCAAGGTTGACACCTGGCTTGGGGTGGTCCAATCTGCCCTAGGGAACTCTGATTTTAGTTGCAGCATAATCAAGATAATTAGCCTCAAGCATGCTCTAATCCAATCATCCAAAGTTAATCAGCATTCAATGCTAAACCAGAAACCCAGCTATTACTGCCCAGAACAACAACAACCTTCTAAAGTTGAGCTTACTACTCTTAGCTAAAAATCCTAAGAACGATTTTCTAAGGATTTTCTGAAGATTGAGAAAATTTTAGCAAATATTATTTTTGCTAATCACCCCCCAAAAACTCAAGTATAAATGGAACTCTCCATTAATGCTTCAACCAACTCAAGCCAACTCACTAAGCTACACACCAAGATTTTTTCTCAACCTCTCTGCAAAAAGTCTTCTCTAAGCTCTGAAAAGTCACTGAGTTCTCAGTCTCAAGCTTAGAAACCGAGTTCCCCAATTCTTAGTTCTCAAACACTCATTATACTTATACTAAAAAACGTTTAGCTCTTTGCAGCAGAAAGCTCCATCAGCTTTGCTGCACACTCTCACTCATTACTCATACTACTCACCATACTCTCTCACTCATTACTCATACTACTTACAAATGACTATCTCTACTCATTACAAATATATTATTCATGAGCATGCCATGGCACCATAATGATCTTGCTGCGCTAGCTGGGATCTCTCTCTCTCCCTTCATCTCACACTAAGTTTCTCCATTATTTGTTATTATGGAACCCATGATATTTACTTATTCATTTACTATTAATGGTTATGATGTAACCGTGACTATAGAATTTTTCTCTCATATTGTTGTGTTAGAAGACTCTTCTCCCGAACTAACAGATGCTGAGTATGAAAATATGGACATTTCTCTTAACCTGTGAAATACCTAACAGCTGAAAGTTTATACTGTTTTGTATTATTTTACTGCTGGGTCGTTTTCTGCAGAAACACTCTACCACTGGGCTATCTTCTGCAGAAACACTCTACCGCTGGGCTATCTTCTGCAGAAACACTTTACCGCTGGGCCATTTTTTGCAGAAACGTTTTACTGCTGAGCCATTTCATATAGAACACTTTTTAACCGTGCTGACGTGTCCGCTATCGGGATTGTTTGTGGGGTCATTCTTGTCGGTTCCAATCTAAGCCCAAGGCATAAAATATAGTGGATTTCTTGGATTTTCACCGATAACCTTTGGGCCGTGCATCAAGCCCATCGTTGAGTTTTGGTTTAGGCCCCCAACCCATTGTAAATCTTATTTGTCGGAAGGAAAACTTTTTCGCCCCCGACAACGTGCATGGTGGAAACTAGTGCCTGGAAATTAGTATAGCTCCCCCGATAGGAATATAAGATACACTTGTGTTTATTCAAGTATCTTGAAGAGAAGTCACACTTGTAAATTGCAAATTTGAGAAAGTATTCTTTGAGTATGTGTTATTCTGGAAAGCACGGGAGCGCCTCCAGGGGTGGCGCATCCACATCCGACACGCATGGACGTGTTGTGTGGCTGTTGACACGGCTACACTCGCTTCCATGGCAAATCTTTTTTTTTTTCCTCCAATTTCCAATTTGGCCTAATACTGGCCGACTCGGTTTGATTCAGTCCAAAACGGGCCGAAACAGCCCCGTAGTGGTCCAATTCATGCCGAAATAAGTGTGTGTGTGTGTGTTTTTTTTTTTTTTAAGTAAAAAAACATGGCAAAATGCACCATTTGACTCTAGTGTTTTCTTTCCCTTTTTGTTCCCTTTCCATGTCTTATTTTTTTTTATTTTTTAAAAAAATTTCCAAATAATTTGGTAATTGTATCAATTTAAATAATTACTTATCATTAAAAAATAATATTATTTTTGAAAAATTTACTTCATTAAATATTGGCTATAAATATTAAATTGTTCCCAAATAGGGGCATAGCCAGGAATTTTAGTTTAGGGGGACCAAATTACATATTCACACATAAATACATTTGCACAGCTACATTTTTACCCCCTAACATTAAATTATCCTCTATTTTTTTTTAATTCAACATTTTTAGTCTAAATCAAGCACTGAAAAACAATTGGAAACTTAACAAGAGAAAATTTCTTTTTAGGTATTGTCACTCCCTAACATCACATATCCACAATGTAGTTTTTTTTTTTTTTTTTTTTTTGTTCATTTAATGTTTTGTGACTAACTAATTAAGTATTGACAAACAATTTGAAACTTAACAAAAACAACAAAAAGACTTAGTCCCAAATAATATAAGATAACTCTAAGAGAAAATTTATTTTATTAAAAACTTACCTTTTGAACTCAACAACCGAAACTACCAATTAAGAGAGGAAAAAACTAAAAATTTGAAATTAACAACTATTTTTGTTACAAGGTGGATAGTTTGTTGTTTTTATCAACTATTTTTTGGAACCCAACAATTAGTTGCTCAATTCTTTTTTGCAAGGGCCAGCTCTTATTTTTTGGAGGGGCCAAATATTGATTTTAAGGTCTAATATTTTAAACAATTGCAAACTATGCATACATTATTATGAAGGTTTTTAAAAATTTTGGGGGGGCCATGGCCCCCTCATTGCTAAGTGTAGCTCCGCCCCTGTTCCCAAAGGTTCCTTATCTATTATTGCTCTTAAATTGGTATATGTTTACTATTATATGAAAAAATATGCTTAGCAATATATAGAAAAAATATATTTAATAAGTTATTAATAAACGTATCCTATCGCACCCGCCTCCTACTTTTTCAAAAATTGCCGAGTCACCACACCCGCACCTAAACCCGAACCTGAACCCAAATCCACACCCGTGCTTCCTAGGTGCTATTGTGTTTTAATCCTTCAATGAAAACACACTTATACCTCTTCCTCTAGCTTCACATTCAGGAATGTCAGTTATTACATCAATTTGATATAGCCTATCAAAATGTGCAATCAAAGCTAGTGGTGATCTTGGGTCTGGTTCGATCAAGTTTTGTTCCACCCAACACCCGGCTCAAGAACTTTGGTTTCAAAAATTGGCAATTGTTGTTGTGGGAACCACAATTGGGCCGTTATGAACTCAGTCATTCAGTTTACGGTATAATTAATCTTAAAGTGAAATAGAAAATTACACTATTAGGAAGGCAGGAACGGAGCCAGGATTTAAAGTTAGAGGAGGCAACTTTACTACTAGCTGTATTCGGTGGCTTCAGACTTTGAGTCTACTACTTTACTACAAAGGATTTTTGTTTAAAATTTTTTAAATGACCAAGTTGTTTGTTCTTGGTAAAATAGATTGATTGAGCTTAATTTTTTTAGTTTTATTATTGGTAATTTTTGTTGTTGAGCTAATTTTTTTGGGCTTGTATATTTTGTTTTAAATTTAATCTATTAATTTTTTATGTCTTTTAAAAGGTGAAAAAATACTAAAACTACAAATTTTTTTACAAATCGCTAATATTGTGAGTGGTTATTGATAAGTAAAAAGTAATGCAAGCGTACAAACTAATAACAATTTGCTACCTCAATAGTTTGTATAAACGTTGTAAAAACGTTTGTGGTTATAACATTACTCTTAAAAGAATTGATGGTATTATTAGGAGGGTAAAGTGTAATTTTATTGAATAACATTGCTAAAATTAATACCTATTAATATAGTAATATTTAAAAAAAAAAATTAGGGGGGGCCATTGCCCCCCCTAGTCCAATAATAGCTCCGTCCATGTAGGAAGGAAACATGAAAACCATGGTAATCGTATGATACTAATAGAGCAAAGCAGGGGTGCAAGTAAAAATGTCACAAAACTAACCTAAATTGCAGAAATAGGTCAACTTTCTTTCTTTTTGATTAGGAAAGAGTCATTGCACTTAAAAGAGTACATAATAATTTTCACCGGATAGTGATTTCTTTTATTTCCATGTCTTGGATGTCAAATGTTGTATTTAAATTTTCGACAACTCAATATATATATATATATATATGTGTGTGTGTGTGTACATGCGTGCGCATGTGAACCCCTCATATATGTTGCCGATACTTTGACAATGCTCAGATTGTGTGGATGTGTGTTGCCGATACTTTTGCTCCTCCGTAAATTTTGCTTAGCAAACAGTCATGACAATAATAGGAACTAGGAAGTCAAACTATTACTGGAGTGCTTATGATCACCAACAATTCAACAATATAGTTAAAAAAAACATTGTGGAAAATTTGTACATTGCTTTGGCATACAACCGGTTGTTGTAGAACATTAGCTGGTATATCTTAATCCCTAGCTATTTGCTATTTGCTATTTGCCATAAGACTAAAAAAGTAGATTGCCTTCAACTCTAAGCTAGGCAGGCGCAGAAATGAAAATCAAATTATTTTGCAGGATGTGGAGATATATATATATATAGGCAAGTTTAAATGGCGTTGCTCAATTTCCCAAAAAGAAAAGTAGAGAGTAAATAACAATAAATAAATAAATTGTGATACATACTCTATTGAAAGGCCAAATGAGTCCAACGGATTGTTTATAAAATTCAAATTCACTTGAATATTTTATTTGTCCCGGGAATCAAATTAGGTGAAGAACAATTAGATTCAAGTTAGAACTTAGGAAGAAAGTAAAGAATTAGGGGTTTCTTATAAGGGTATTATAAAGTATTCTATGCAACTAATAATATATGAAATATAATGAACTATTGTGTGAAATGGGGCCATAAGATTAATTTTGCCCGTTTACGTTTACACGTTTCCTCTCTTTCTTTTATTTATTTATTTTTTGCTGCACGTCAGAGACTCAGAGGGGACAAAATTTACTGCTTAACCGAAAAGTTTGACTTTGTTTGTGAATAGTACATATCGTGTACTGTTTATGGACCCACAAATTTTACTTTTAAATAACTTTTTCATTAAAAATAGGTTCTACTGTACTATTCATATATTTAAAAATTATTTTGCTACAATATTTTCAGTTTTCAATTTCAATAAAATAAACGTTATCTAAACGGACCTATTATGAAAATTATTATGAGTTTGTGGAAGCAGGGGCGGCTTGATGCATTTGGGGGCCTAAGGCAAAAATTGGTTTATCTTATTTCATATATAAAATTACTATTAATCAACACAAACCACCTAGAATATATATATATATTTTTTTTAATTTTGACAAAACTTTTTACATTTGTTGATGTGGCTGATTAATAGTAATGAGTAAAAGAGTGATGCCAATGGTGAATCTAGTTGAAAACTAGTAAAAGTTTACTAACTTGATTATTGTGAAAAATGTTATAAATTTTTTTGTGAATTGCTTTCTTTCTTTTCTTTTTTCTTTTAGAAGTGCTAAATTCAAAATATTTTTCATGACAAATCTTAAGTGTTAAGTTGCTTCTTGTTTTCTAGTTGAATCTACCACTAAAATTATTTTTTTGCTGTCAATAACAACTTTTAACAATTTGCTATTAAGATTTTTTGTAAAAATATTGTGAAAAATGTTGTAGACATAGTATTTCTTTCTCTTTTTTATTTGTTTTTCATTTGATAAGAAAATATTATTTTATTTATTGATTAATATTTTCGCTTAATTAATATTATTGGTTAAAATTTAGGGGCCTTTTTTTCACTTAGGGCTTAAGCGGCTGCATCAATGGCTTATACCATTGAGCCGGCCCTGTGTGGAAGATCTCACAAACTAACAAATAATAGGAACGAAGTAACCAAAAATACTTAAATATATACAGCCACTCACGAAAGAACAAAAATTATTTATGTAGCTAGGTCTTAGGTTTATGTTCATAGGTGGCGATGAGAAGAAAATTTCGAATAATACCAAGCCAGAATAATAGTACTCTCACAAAACTCAAACTTCAAATAAACTTAAAAGAACTCTCTCTCCAGTCTCCCGACACAAATAATAGAGAATAGTACATATACAATAATATACTTGAAAACTTCCAACCAAAGTTGGCATTTAATGTTGGCGGCTTGCAAAGCGCATAAACCTAAAATTGAAAGCATCTAACTAAAGTTGGCATTTAATGTTGGCGGCTTGCAAAGAGCATAAACCTAAAGTTGGCATTTAATGTTGGCGGCTTGCAAAGAGCATAAAGTTAAAGTTGATAATAAATAGACTAATGGACTTAATAGGCATTCAATTGAAAAGGATGTAACACATTTATTTTGAGTATAAAATTGTTATAGATTAAAATTCTATCCAATTTATCATAAATAATGATGATATCAATGGATCAGTTGAACTCAAATTTCCATCAAAAAAAAAAAAAAAAAAAAAGTTGAACTCAAATTAAACTAGAGATCCTTAGACATTGATAATAAAGTGAAACCTTATTGAGTTCCCATTGTCCCATTGGTATTTAGCTTAGTGTTTGATCCCATTGTCCCACACTAAGCTAAATACCAAGGGCATTTAAAGATGTGATAGATGGATCAAGCTAAAAAAGAGTGGGGGACAGAAATTAATAACGTAGCTTTTTAGTACTGTTTCGTGATAATACATTATGATAAAATAAATTCTTGTTAATTAAATACATTAATTTTTAAATTGATATTTGAATATTGTTTAAAAAATGTGTCAAAATGTAATTTTGTAATATAATAACAATATAATGCGAGATTATTTGTGAAGTTTGTAGAAATGAGAAAATGAATCTAAGATTGCTTGTAAAGTTTAGAAAGAACTCATATGCAAGATTACTTGAAAAATAATCATCTAACATATTAAATTATTAAAAAAAATTATAAAAAAAAGCCAAACTGCATTCTCATATCGCTAGGTAGGTGTTAGCCCCCTGGCCAAATTCTGCCCTGTGACACACACTAGGAGACATCAAGACAATAAAATCGCGTAAATCCTCTTTTATTGGCCTCAACCCAAGCCTTCTTCAAGTGATGGCCAGTCATAATATTCAATTTCAATGCCTCAATTATGAGGAAGACATTTTGAGATACCTTTTCATCAATACTTTTCATAATTAAGTTCATGAAATTTATATACCTGACACCTTAATTTGTCTCTTTTTATTGATGAAAATTTAGAAAATTTAATTTTTAAGAGAACATTATTTTTAAGAGAAATGTTATATTTACAATATTTTTATAACACTTTTACAATAAATCCTAAGTAACAGATTGTTATATACTTATATGTTATTACAGGTGGGCAAAAAAGTGATATAAGTTGTAAATTCAAATTAGAACTAATAACAACTTATCATTTATGATTTGTTGTGAAAATATTGTGAATATGCCACTTCTCTATTTTTAAAAGAATATTTAGAAAATAGTAGTACATTATTATTTAATGTGCTATCTTCTAAATAAAGTGTATAAACTTTAAAAAAGTATGATCCTTAAATTAAAACTAAAATGAAAGCTTAAAAATTGGGTATTGACTTGTTATTAATATTGTATTTAATGATTTTTCAAAGAGAAGTAGAACTCTATTTTGGGTTCCAAAAATAAATAAATAAATAGCTAATTGATAGGAGTACTTAGAAAAAATATCAATTAAAAGCTCTCAAGTAAGGTATAAAAATAAATAACCATCGTCCACGTTAGGTGCGTTGGTACTTTTCCAAACCTTAAAGGCTTGACGGGATTCGTGGACCCAGGTTCTAGTATTTTTGGAGTGGAGAGGGGTGAATTATATTATATAGATTGCTTAGCCCAAAAGAAGATTAGATTCAATTGGATAGATAAAGATTGGTAATAACACCTCAAAGTGAAACACAACCAATCTCACATAAACTTTACCACTTGGGAAACTCTAATCAATATCAAAGAGGAGTGCAATGAGAGCAATACAACACAAAAAAGAAGAAGGAAAAAAACATAAATCCCTATTAGAAGCTCACATGGTTCATTTATTTATTTCATTTATTTTTTTTGCCACGTATGTTTGCTTTTCGTGTATGGGGGAATCTGGGTAACTAGCCATTAGAATCAAAGTTTATAGTTAGTTGGCCCGGTTTGGAAAGAAAATAAGATAGTAGCATCTCGAGCGTAAAATGCTCGATTTTGGGGCTGTAAATCGAGTATTTTAGACTCGATTTCCATGCTTTGACAATGTCTGATCTGGCATCTTTTTCCACGTGGCGACTACATGAAAATCGAATCTCTAAAGCTCGATTTATAAACCAAAAAAATTTAAAAAAAATTTAAGTATCATGTACCAGCCAAAATACCCAAAAACAAATTTAAGAAAAAGAAATCCGATCAGAGGGAGAGAAAGAGCCGCGCGATCCTAGAGACTCAGATCAGAGGGAGAGAAAGAGCCGCGCGTGCGGTCTGGGCTGCACGAAGCCTGGGTCGCGCGCAGCGCGCGAAGCCCAGGCCACGTGCGGCCTGGGTCTCGCGCACAATGGTGGTCTGAAGCCAATCTGAAGCCACCACTCCGATCTCGATCTTCTCTCTCTGTTTCTGGTTCTGGGTTCTTCTCTAATCTGGTTTTTTTTTTTTTTTTTTTTTTTTTTTTTTTTTTTTTAATTTCTCTGGGTTCTTCTCTTGATATTGTGGTGTCTTCTCTGAAGATTTTTGAGCATATATATAAGGGTTGTAAATCGAGTCTTAAAGACTCGATTTCCATGTCGTCGCCACGTGGAAAAAATGCCACATCAGACCAGATGAGACCTTAAAAATCGACTCTCAAAGGCTCAATTTATGCCCCTAAATCAAGTTTTTGAGACTCGAGATGCTAGTAATATATATTCTTTTTAACCATTGCCAACTAACTACATAGTTAGGATTTTATGGCTAAATTCCCATTTCGTCCTCGTGTATGTGTTATTTTGCATCTAATTAAGTTGGTCCACCACAGAACAAGGCACCAAGCAATATGGCTGTTAAGGAAGGGATTTTGTGTACTTTATTTTTCTTATTTTATTGCTTCAATGATAAGAATATGCTATTATATATAGGCAAAGTTCATAACATATTCCTGTGGTCAAGATTCAACATTGTTATAGAGAGGCTAACAAGTGTGTCAATGCTCTGGTTAGGAGGGGAGCCTTGCTACCCCAAGATTTTGTTATTTTTCTAGAACCCCCAGCTGATATATCCTTGTTGCTTAGCCTAGACCCTGCTGGGGTTGCTTTTGATCGGATTGTTAATGTTTCTGGTGTTGTTATTTAGTCATTAATGAATTTGCCTTTTTACCCCAAAAAAAAAAATCATAACATATATAGTTTATTCCAAAATTGGAACATATAGTAAATGGTTTCACTTCTTTTTAATTTTTCCTTCTTCTTTTTTTAATAATTAAAGAGAGCTCTGACCTTTTAAGGTTTAAACTTTGAAAATTTAGGGTTTTTTCTTTCTCTGTTCTTTGTAAGTTAGCTCTTTTGGCTCTTTGCTAAAACTGCAGGTCAACTTAATTACCTAGTGGTCGAGCCCTGAAGTTATTTCTTGAGCTGTTATTTTCGTTTATAAATTATTTCCATAAATTTGTGGACCAAGAATTGTTTTTGGTTCACTTTCGTTGATTTATTCAAAATATACCAAACAAATAAAATAACAAAGCTTATTACTAAGGGAAACTTGATAGTAACATTTTTTTGGGGTCAAATTACACCAATTTTTATAGAGACTTTATGAAATGATACTCTCCCAAACAATGACAAAATAACATTCCTCCGCTTTAGCTGTTTTCTTGGCTTGAGATCTGCTTCTAGGTTTGTATAAATGCAGTAAATAAGTACATAACTTTTTACAAATGACAAATATTCTAATTTTTAAAAAGATTCATACTCATTTATACAAACATTAATAGAAGAGTGCCATTTATCCGTAAACTTAATGAGAAAGTGTTAATTCGTCCATAGTTTGATTAAAAGTTATTTTTAAATAAAATGAAATATTCGGTTAAGAAAGTTAAGAAGTATGAATTATCTATTATACTTATACAAAACTCGTTTTCAAGTGAGATTAGTACATATTGTTTGTTTTAGGGGGTTGTTACTTGTTAAGAAAAAAAAATTATTTACAAATTATTGATAAAAGGTAAAATACTAATAAAATATTGATGTAGAATATATATATATATATATATATATAATGGATGAAGAAGTTCAAATCCAAATTACCAATAAATAAAACAAAAATTTTAAGACCATATAAAGTGCCACAATTATCCACATGATAGATTGTGAATAATGAAAAAAAAAATGGTGGGTTCTTGGAAAAATAATAAGCAGCCAGTCACAATACCACATATAGAAATTCTCACCCTAACTAATCTAAATAAAAAGGGTGCGTATCCCATGTGTTATTATGGACTAATGTCAATATGCGCGATGGCACGGGTTATGCGGTGAGCTGAAAATCAACTTTGTCTGCTTTAAAACGTAAATTATTTAAAAATATGTAGAAGAGTTAGTGCATGAAAAGACAGAAGCCAACACAACACAACACAATTGCACGCCAATGTTGACCATTATATATTTTATTGGATGCTTCAAAGATGTTAGTTTTACGCTCATCTTCTCAGGAAAAAAAAATTGTTTTAAACTCATTTGCTCATCTATATATATATATTAACGGGAAAAGATAGATAAAGTTCAATTAGAATTTGCAATTAGAATTTAATTTTACGTTATGTATCTAAATTTTTTATGTGGAAACTATTTTATAATTATCCACTTAAGTTTATACTATGTGTCCACTAAAATTTTTATTTTTTGTGCCAAGTGAGTTAATGAGTGTAAAATCCTAAAAATCTAATATTAATGAATTATAAATTTTTTTTTAAAAAAATCAATCACATATACTCAATAAAAATCATCATATGTTCTATCTTATTAAAAATTAGAAAAAAAAATGATCATATCTAGTATTAAATTTAGATAAAAATTTTAATATGTGATTAATTACGTTTACTTTTATTAAAAAATAATTTGACTAATTATTTATTTATAATAATTTGACTAATTATTTATTTTTTGTAATAACAATTGTGTTTAATTTTAAATGTATCTATATATTTGCATAGGTTACATGTTAGTAAATAATAAACTATAGTCACACTATACACACTATTTGAAATCGTTCCAATTATAATTGTGAGATTGTTTTACTAAAACATGATTTCAAAAAGGAGTGTCTATATAGCCTTTTTTTTTTAACTATGTAGCTAAAGAGCCTTATTATCAAACTATGTAACAACATACTTAGGGGGTGTTTAGTGGAGTAGTTTGAAATGAAATTTTTGTAATTTTTTGAAATATGTGTATGAAAAAGTGTGTAATGTTGTTTAAAATATAAAAATATAATTTTGAAATTAGAGACCAAATAAACCCTTATATTTTTTAAAACTCGACATCAGTAAATTCTAAAATAGAGATGTTTAATATTTTGTTACATGGTTTGAAAAGAGAGTTAAATAATTAAAAAATTAAAGGTTAAATAATCATTTTTCATCTGGGTGTGTTATAAGATTTTCCGATAATAAATCATATATACGCCATATTCAATGGATAGTTATAGTCTGTGTCATACAGATAGGGACATTTGAGTTTGACTTCATGCAAACTAGCTGCACAGCCTGCCTTGTCGTGACTCGTGGGTAAGATAGCTAGCCAATGATCTATTATTTTCCAAATTTTGAGTGTAATCGCATCAAACAGTCTAGACATCCACGTCCACAAAAATAAAAATAATTTTTATTACAGTATTAGATTTTGCTGCTGTTGAGTGTCGACTTTTTATTTCATTTTATTTTATTTTTTATACCAAATTATATTATTCCTAGTCAAGCAGTCCAAATCGTTTAGTTGAAAAAGCAGCCAGGTAGACCCCAAATACGAGAAGTGATCTCATATAATACGTAACATATTTAATTTGAAACTGACGCACAAGTTGTAGTGAACATTATTAATTCCCAGAGTGATACTGCTGTCTCACATCATCCTCACATTACTGTCATTTCTGCCTCCAATCTATTGAAGAAGTTTATGGGTCTGTTTAGATATAATTTATTGTTGTTAAAAATTAATAATTGTTGTTAAAAATACTGTAGTAAAATAATTTTTAAATGTGTAAATAGTATTGTGAGACCCATTTTTAATATTTTTTAATAAAGTGATTGTGGGTCTCATGAACAGTGCGTAAACAGTACCGAAACAGTGTGTAAACAGTACTTTTTGTCTCGTAAACAGTGCACGCACCGTTCATAAACAGTACTTTTTGTCCCACAAAGTCAACAAAAACAGGCAAAAAAAAAAAAAAAACGCGCATGAGAAAACGCAACGCCGAATTAAATTGTATCAAACCAATACCATATCTCCCACGTACCCACATACGCCGCAAGGGAACCATTACGTGAACATTTTGGCTAAGGAAGGACTTAAGTTTCCGAGCACGCTTAATTTACATTTTAGTCCTCCTCCTTCTATTTTGTATCAGCTTTTAGCGGACGCTTAAGGTGTTATTTATCCCCGCTCTTGTAAAATGTCTGACAACTTATGTAACATAGTTATGGGGAAATATACAACCCTATAAATAAAATCCCATTGCAGGATTTGCAGCAAAAATTTTGTGTACAGCAAATCTAGTTATATTTTATTATAGCGTGACTGTGATTTTGAAAGTTGGGTAGTCTCTAGCCAATTTGAATGTGAGAGCATTCCCGAAATAATGCAATAAAAAGAAAAAAAAAAAAAAAAAACCAAGAATTGCCAACTAAGCCAAAACAGCAAAACCTAGAGTGTTTTTTTTTTTTTTTTAAAAATATATCAAAATGTGGCCACCAAGAAATTAATTATTTACTTCTATAGGAAGAGTTCCCAGAACTCCGGAGATTGTGTTAGTGTGATTGGTTCGGCGAAAATGGGCAATTAATTTTTTTTCCTTAACTATCTAGTTAGTTGTTAAGGATTCGAAGGTATATAGTTTACTAGCATCTCGAGTCTAAGAGACTCGATTTAGGGTCTATAAATCGAGTTTTTGAGACTCAATTTTTATGAGTTGTTCACGTCTGATGTGGCATTTTTTCCACATGGGGACTACGTGAAAATCGAGTTTCTAAGACTCAATTTACAAAGAAAAAAATTAAAAAAAATTTGAAGTTTCATGCGCGGCCTTACCTCACCGGATCAGATCAGATCAGAGAGAGAGAGAGAAACCAGATCAGAGATCAGAGAGAGAGAGAGACCAGATCTGAACAAACAAGAAAGACCAGATCAGACCCAGGCCGCGCGGCCTGGGTCACGCGAACTCAGGGCGCGCCGTGCCTGGGTCGCGCAAGCTTAGGCCTCGCAACTTGGGTCACGCGACCCAGGCCGCGACGCCTGAGCTCGCGCGACCCAGGCGCGGCGCGGCCTGGGTTCTGGCCTGGGTCGCGCCGGCCTAGGTTATTTCCTTCTTCTTCGGTTTTTTTTTTTTTTCTTCTTCTTCTGCTCTGATTTCTTTTTCGCTGGAGGCGTAATGATAAATATATATATGCTTATAAATCAAGTTTCAAATACTCGATTTTCATGTGGACACCACGTGGAAAAAATGTCAGTTCAGACCCGATCAAAACATGAAAATCGACCTTCAAATACTCGATTTATAGCCCCTAAATCGAGTCTTTTATACTCGATATGCTAATAAAAAATATAGTTTCAAAACCTTAACAACTAACTAGATAGTTAGGAAAAAAAAATTAGTTGGCCATTTTCACCATTCCAAATAAAAAGGTTTTTTAATTGTGTAGAATACCATAAACTATTTCATAACTTTTTGTCATAATTCTGATGTAACCGACTGTGAGTGAATAGTGATTATCTATCACTTATATATGGATTCACAATTTTTTCTCTATCATTTACAGTCTGATAAATCACAATTGTGACAAAGAAGTTATGAGATAAGTTGTGGTATTAGATTTTCTCTTTTGAACTATAAAAGATCCAAAATATTATATTACATTGAAGTTATAATGTTATATGGATAAAATCTTTATTAAAAAAAAAGTCACATTTTTTTTATAATGGTAAAACTTAAATATAGTACCTTAGGTGTAGATTATGTAGTATATTAGTTTCTCTAATTAAATTCAAATACTTAATTGCATTGACTAATAAAAAATAAATGTTGTTGTCTTTTTCAAAGACAATAAAATATAATACAGATGTTTAAATTTTATCGAGAAACCTAATGTACTGTATCTAAGGTATTGTATTTGATTTTTAGCTTTTTTTTTTTTTTAAAAAAATTGTTTGATTTCATCGTTACATGGAGACAATGAAAGGAAAACAAAGAGAAGAAATTTGTGGTATCCGGTTCCTTGTCCTTGAGAGATTTTTATTTCTCCAAAATTTACAGTGTCATCGGTATTTATTTTCTGCTCCCCTTTTTAGTGATCTTTATTTTCTTTTCTTTTTCATTTTCACATAAAATACTTGGATTTTAGTTGGCATGTATATTTTGCACGTTGGCTTAAAATGACAAATTTGGACACTACATCAAACTTAGCTTGCAAATTGGCACAATCATTTAATTTGGTTAGGGAGTGTTTAGTTAAAATATTAAACGTTAAAAAAAAAAAAAAAATCTAAGCTTGAGTTATATTTACTTAAAAGAATCAATTCTATGAACAATCAATTTTATGAAATGAACAAAACAAGATCGCTAGATTTTATGAAAAATCAATTTTATCAATTTCATAGTTCATAATTTCTATAAAAATAAAATAAAAAATTTCATAGTTCATAATTTATTTTTTAAGGATTTAAGTGACAGATTGTACATTTTTAGATTTGTAAGTTTTAACCTAGACCATGAAATGAACAAGATTTAAAATGGAAAGAATCCTTCTAAACTCATGATGAAGATTTGAAATAGAAAGAATCCTTCTTCCAAAGTAATTAAATGATGGTGGTTCCACAAACGAAAGAAAATATTTTCTTTCTCTTTTGACTTGTTTTGTAGACAACATAACATGTTTTATCATTTCTGTTGACTTTCATTTTCCACGAACCAAGCACATAGAAAAAAGCAACAAAAAAACAATGGGTAGAACACTCGATTTTGCACTCACACAATGCAAAACACATTTTCTTGTTGGTTGCCTGATCAACATTGTACGTTATTGACATACTTCGATACAACCACTGGTAGATAATTACACTTTAAAGCTACTCTCAAAGAGAATTCCTTGATGGGCATAGAGGTTAGAGCAGTCCTATCATCCATGGATGAAATGTTTCCTTCTATAGGGCCCAATTGCTCACTCTTGATCGAGATGTGCTTCACTTTTATTAGCTGGGGGATGGACTTTTTTTTCTATTTTTTGAAATATAATTTTAACCTATAACATTCGCTTATGATAATTACTTTTTATTATTAGGCCAAAATACCAATTATTTTTTATTTTTTATTTTTACATTGTAGCATATGCACATATAACAACCTTTTTTCAATTAAAAACAAAAAAAAAATCCATAGTGAGTTCCTAAAATTACATCTAAAAAAATCTTTAAAAAGTTTTATTTTATTTTATTATTATTTTTAACTCAATTTAGCAGTCTTTCACTTTAAAAGGATATATCTTTTAAACGTACAGTAAAAGTTAATTTGATTAGCAGAATCAAACACTTGATGGTGAGAAGGATCATACAGAGTACACAACGGCAAAATTGAAATTTTGAGTCAGATTTCCAAACCATACTTAATTATAACAATAATTTGCCACAGCAAAGGCCCAGTTCAGGATAATTGAAACCAATAGATGGTTTACACAGTTGAAAGATTACAAGGCACCAAGATCTGTAAGAAAGAGAAGAATTAATCCCCACTTGCACAGCCCCTGCAACCGCAATGTACACACTCTATAACCTTCTCCTCTCTCAGGTGCTTCGGCACTCGGCACACACACGTGGTGGCAAAATTGTGATCCCTTGGTTGGATGCATCTTAAGCAGCAGAGACGTTCATAACCCGGCTGCAATTTAAACAGAAGAACAAAGTTAACATAGTGCGAAGTAATTAAATAATGAAGAACAGATGAAACATTTTAGAACAAGTTCCCTAGATGAAACACAGGAAAAAAATATGATTTCATGGAAACATTTCCTTGATCTTGCAAATTCATGGAAACGTTTCCTTGATCTTTCAAAGAAGTCCTACACTACAACACTTCGTATCAACCACTGCACAAATTATAACAAATAATTTAAAAAATCACATGGTATTCACACAATTCACCAGATATTCACAATAACATAAGAATTATAGTATGATTCTAACCATCTTGCATGTTTTCCCTACTCAGATTCTTAGTTATATTGTTTTAACTCTAATAACTGAGTGTGTATAAACTTTTGCTTCAGCAAATAGGACTAGCTCCCAAGTATTGGATGTGTCACCATGTCTGTTCCAAACACACCCAGAAAAGAAGCTAAACACACTCATCAGTCCTAAATCCATATACGAGCAATTTCCAGACAAACCTTTTTCCATTTTGCAATTAGATTGCGGTCAGCATATCCTTGATCCAAACAGAACTCGTACAATTCCTTGGATATTTCCTTCCTCCGGTGGTAAAGGTCAAAAATGTACCGACTCTTCTGATGTGCTAATTTGAAAATGGGCCATAATGCCTCACATTTTCTCTTACCATCATGGGGATCATTCTCAGCTGCTCAAAAAATAAAGGACATAACATTGTTAGTTTCATAAAGTTCAGTGAACTTTGTGGGAAAAAAAATTACCATGTTACTATATGGGAAGATATTAACCTTCTCTCATCTTTCCTTGCAAATCACGAAGAGTAGGCTCAATTAGTTCCCATCCCTCTGGGTATTTAACACGGTTTGTTTTCACCTTTGGCATTGTTCTACCTGTCAAAGTAGCAAAATATGATTAATAGTTAAACTGATACAAATTTCCAAACCTTTCCTCTAGGAATTCCTAAATAACATCTACCATGATCCCAAAAGGAAAAATGAACTTGATCAGATAAGTCACATAATTCTAACAAGTATGCAATAATAAAATATTATATATACACAAAACAATCAGCACAACTTTGAACATCCAACTCAAACTCCAAATCAATTTTCGAGATTTAAGGGGTGTTTGGATCATCAATTTCCATAACTCATAACTCTGTTTCCATAACTCATAACTCAAAAATGGTGGAACCCATAGCTAGAAGTCTGTTTGGCACCACCATAATTCTGTTTTCATCACTCAATTCTTTGATTTTTGAGTTATGAGTTATGGAAACTGAAAACACATTTTAGCTGTTTTCAGTTTCCATAACTCATAACTTAATGACATTTTTGTAATTAAACACACATGGAGAGACCCACAGCCGCACCTTTTGACCTTTTTTTTTTTTTTTTTTTTTCCCTTTCTTCTCCTGGGTTCGGTCTTCAGTTCTTCTTCTTTTTTTTTTTTTTTCCTTCTTCTTTCACTGGTTCGGTCTTCAGTTCTTCCTTTATTTTTTTTTTTTTCCCTTCTTCTTTCACTGGGTTCGATCTTCAGTTCTTGCTTCTTTTTTTTTTTTTCCTTCTTCTTTCACTGGTTCAGTCTTCAGTTCTTCCTTTTTTTTCTTTTTTCTTTTTTTAACTGGGCTCGGTGAGTTTGGGTACTAGGAAAAAAAAAAAAAAAGCTGCACCGAGTGAAGTATGGGGCCCACAATCAGTGTGAAAAATATTGAATGATGACAAGTGAGTGATGGTGCCAAACGGGTAGGGTATTTTAAGTGACGAGTGATTAGTGATGAGTGACGGAAATTGAGTAATAAAAAATATTGATCCAAACAAGCACTTAATGCTTCACCAATGTTCTCATATCCTCATCTACAGATTTCTAGGATACTTTAACATAAAACAATGTTTCCCATATATTCAAGGAAAAATATATCTTAGTAGCATTGATACATCTAAATGTGGCGAGCACAAGAAGCTCACTTCCTTTGGTATACAACAGAGACTAACAGTTGAATCTACAAATATTGTCAGACAAAATTCCCGTGGGATAAACAAACCAAGTGGAGTGTGCAACAATCAATCTAAATTCTCTAAAAGAAGAAATTTTCAAACTACATAATCAACTGAATGTTCAGAAGGTTGCAACTACAAAACAATGTCATTTGAAAAAGAAAATAATCAAATACCCAATTTAACTTAGAAACACAAGCTGAAATTATAAAGAATTTTACACAAGTGAGACATATAAATGCATCTAAATCAGGTGTTTAAACACGGTTGACATTATGAGACAATCACATATTTCAATTACCATGGTATAGCTTACATCCCAAAGCACAATGTTATAAGAAAGCACATCAAACAGGGAACTAAATAACAGGTTTAGAACTGATGGCTTTTGCCAGTCTCTCTTATGTAACATTATTTGATGCCTCCTACAATAATTAAAAAGATACTAAGATGTTTTAAGTGATCGAATTCTAATGGCAACAAGTTATTTGAAGAGGGTGTCCAAGAATGATAATTAGGGGGAAATTTTTGATCTTAAGCAGAGAAAGCTTGTCTAGTGCTCACCAAAAACTACTTTCTATCCCCTGAAACATTTTTAATAAAAGGCATTCCATGTAAAATAGTATTTTAACAGTATGTAAATATTGTCAGCTCATGACCCATTTTCCAAACAAATCAGACCACCATCAAATTCTACATAATAAGCTTCTCATACTTACGAAGGGAAATGGGGACAGTAGAAGGACAGATGGTCATAAGGTGCACTCGTAGTGTATATCACTTAGTCTAGTTACTAAAAAGAAAGAGAAACAAAACACCAACCAGACATTCTCAGGACAGGTCGAAGTGATGCTAATGAGTGAATCTATCTACTAACAGACATGGCTAAACAAATTTCCAGACTGACGAGATTTTTTTTTTTTTAAGGGAAGCAATAAATCTGCTTACTACTTATATCAACCTACTTGGGTAGTAATGTGAAGTGAGACCACATGGTGCGTGGTGAAACTGCTTCATATCAAATAAAACTTGTAATAATATTACATCATCTACGTCAAAGAGTGACATTAAAGTGATTTGTCCAAGTGAATCTTTAAGCCATGATTATTTGATGGCTAAAACTAAAGTTTCAAAGAACAATTTAATGTCAATCGAGTTTGAAAAATGGTAACCTTTATAGGATCTAATTCTAAACTGGTCTAAACCAACACATACTGCATGAATGTGAACAAATTTGGCAGTTGAACCGACAAATCTAACCAATTTTTTCATTAGCTAATGAACTAGTTCTCTCCCCAAACCAATGACCTACAGAGCAAGTATGAATATTGCTACTACACTTCCCTGCAAAACTAAAATACTCAAAAACCCAAAATTTATCTCACTAAGGTATTCCTTTTAAGGATATAGAATCTTCAACCAAAAACTATAAACAATTACTTCAAAAAAATTGCAGGGCCTCTTAAAACTAGACCTAATTTCTCACACCCATTACTTCAAATATCAATCCCAAGCCATCTATGCCTCCACAAAACCCCACTTTGATGAACAATATCACAAACCCATTACCCACATAAATTGCCCCCCACAAATTTTTACAACCCAGAATTGGTACTCACTAAAGATCAAAACTTTAGTTTCTTCATACATAGTCTATAAAAAATAAAAAATAAAATCACACTTTTTCAAAGAAATTGCAGGCTAAGAGCTATTGATAAGCTAGAAATTCAAAGTTACTGAAGTAAAATTGTCGAAAGAAACACAAAAATTGAACGTACCTGCAAGTTGAATAAGCTAGGGTTAGGGTTTGAAGCAATTTTGCGAGAGAGAGAGTAGAGAAGAGGATCAAAGAGTCCACACGGTCGAGTTGCGATGATGATGGGTCCGAATTCTTGTTTAAAAGAAAACTCTGATAAGCTTTTTTGAACCGACATCGTTTTATAATAGTGACAGTAAAAGTGTGGGCTGAGCTGGGATGTGCTGGACCGGGTTGGATATGGGCCCACTCAATAATAAATAATGAGCCTGAGACTATCTAGGCCCATCGGGAATCGTTTCTATCACTTCGTTTAAATTGTTACACCACTCTCTATAAAACGTTAAAGTTTTTTTTATTTTTTTATTATATTTATGTATATATATATATATATATTTTTTTTTTTTTTTTAATTTTAGATATCCAGCCATTAAGGATTTGATTGACACATAACGATTTAGCTTCCTTTTTAAAAAAAAAAATATTGTACGATTGTATTATTGCAAGTATTAACATGTGTTTGTCAATTTGGTTGATAAGGATTCTCTTTAGGTTTTTATTTTTTATTTTTAAATGAATCTCTATACTATAATTTTCAGTGTGTTGTAAGTTGCAAGATTGGGATCAGGTGCTATACCTAGGTATTGTACGATTTGTACCTAATGCAATTGTTATGAGTGACTAAAATTTAAAATTACAAAAAAACAATTTTAAATCTCAACCATTGAATAAAAAAAAGTAAAAATAGTAAAAAATTGTTGTGAGAAGGAGAGGGGTTAATTGCACGGTGCAATTTGCCAGAGCTCAATCTAACCTTATCTGACATAGGCATCATATATGTTAGTTGGGACTTGGAAATGCATTACCAAGCTGGCTAGTTGGAGGAGGCATCTCATTGAGTAGTTCATGAAGCATCCTCTCTCATAGTATGTGAAACCTACCAAAAAGTCTACATACGAAAAAAAAAAAAAAAAAATTCACATACGTAGATGTGACAAATTGTTAATAGTGGGTATTAAAGTGATGTTAGTACTAGGTCTAGATAAGAACTAAAAAAACTTGTCAACTCAACTGTTGTGAAAAATGTGAAATTTTGTGTATGTAACATTGCTGGAAACCTACATATATATATGTATATTCCACATGCTCTAAGTGGGGGTTCATCATGTAGCAACTAGTCCATAAGACAATTTTCCTAACCTTAACTTCAAGATGCACCTCACATGTTAAAACTTAAAAGTTGAAATGTAGGATGACAAGTGCAGAATGTTTATCCAGCGAGGAACTCATTAAGAAGCAGAGCATTCACAAGTATAAGGATTGCAAGGGACCACACGATATGATCATTTCAGTTGCTATTCCTCTTCCTTATTGTGAGTTTGTTTACCTTTCCAAATGTAATCTTTTATTCAGGTACGAGGGATCTATAACAAGTCTCATGGTATTGAAAGAAATAATGAGAATAGCTACCTGCACTGGTGGGTCCTATCAAGTCACATTAGCCTAGTCTTTCGGTCTAATTTGGTCCATTTCGAACCACTTTGGTCTACTATGTTCAAATTCGATCCACTTGGATCTATTCGGTCAACTTCGGTCCATTCCGTCCAATTCTGTTCATTGTGGTCCATTTCAGTCAATTTTGATAGGAATGGCAACGGGTCGGGTTTTTACATATCCGGACCCGACCCGCGGGTCTGGACCCGCAACCCAGACCTGGCCCGATTATTAATCGGGTTTTTTTCTGGGGCCCAGACCCGCCCTGCGGGCCCCACTGGCCCCATTTAGCCCGCGGCCCAAATCGTGGCCCAACCAAAAAAAAAAATTTGAATGAAGCCCAAATTCATTTTTGTCTCCCATCACCATTTAGGCACAGCATTTACAACAAACATAAAATATACAATTTCTTTCACAATATATTACAGTTACACACAAAGTCTCAAAATTTCAAGTCTTTAAACTACAATAACTAGAAGTAGCACAACCCATCTGTTGAAGTCCATAGTTTAAGTAGAAAACACCAAACAAAAAAATTAAAACAAACATCTCATATTCTCAGAGACTCATATTAAAAAAAAAAAAAAAATTAAGAGAAGTAGAGAACAGTTCGATGTTGAGAACTTGGGCCGGCGATGAGAATGAGAGTGGGTGAGAGCTTGGACCGATGGTGGTGAATGCTTGGAACAGCAGTGAGAGGCTGAGATCTTGGGCGGCGCTGCTTGGGTGACGTTGCTTAAAAGTGAGTGAGTGAGAGTGTGAGACTGTGTGAGCTGAGATTGAGAGAAAGAGAGAAAACAAGCTGATCGGAGGTGCACGTGATGACCGGTGGCGACAGAGATCAGAGGTTGGGGAGAGCAGAGTGATGTGAGGAGAGTGAGAGCAGCCAAGTGGGAGAGAAGACTCAGGAGAGTGATGTGAAAGCAGCTGAAGAGTGAAGAAATAAGGATTAGGGTTAAGAATATAGGACTATATATATATAAGGAGAGAGGGTATTTTTGTAATTTTGGATACCGGGTTTTTAACCGAGCCGGGTCTCGGGTCGGGTCTTTGGTCAGGTCTCGGGTTTTTTGATAAAACCCGGACCCGACCCGAACCCGCTTCGGGTTTTTTTTTTTAAACTCATACCCGACCTTATTTCTAATCGGACCAGGTAAAATTCGGCCCATTAAGGTCAGGCTGAGTCGGGTATCCGCAGATCGGGCAAAAATTGCCATCCCTAAATTTCGATCCACTTGGCTCCATTCAATCCATATTGGTCCATTTCGGACCACTTTGGTCTATTACATTCAATTCCGATCCACTTGCCTCTATTCAATCGATTTCAGTCCATTCCGTCCAATTCTGTCAATTACGATCAAATTCAGTCCAATTGGTCAATTTCATTCCACTTGGCTCCATTCGGTCCATTTTGCACCACTTTGGTCTATTATGTTCAATTTCGATCCACTTGGCTCTATTTCGTCTACTTCAGTCCATTTCGTCCAATTCTGTCCATTATAGTCTATTTCGGTCTTCGGTCCATTTGGTCAATTTCGATCCATTTGGTCCACTTGGCTCCATTCGGTCCACTTTGGTCTATTTGGTCCATTTTGGACTAATTGACATTAAATTAATTCTTTTTGTATGTTGCATTTTCAGTTTTTTTTTTTTGGATGAAAAGTATGAAATTTTATTCTATTTGGACCAAGTTTTTGAGTTTTGGGTTAAAAAATACAAATAAAATAGAAATTAGAAATTAGAGATATGAGCCCCAAAAAAAGCAATAAAGTGTTAAATATTCACAAGATTACCTAAAAATTCAAATTTCAATAATATAGGCACTATAGTTATATTTGGAAAGGAAAAAAAAAAGCTACAATTCTAAGCTTATATAATATTTTAAACTTAATATGACATGTTACATGTGTTACATGGAATGAGGGGTGTACCTTTTTTTTTATAAATATTCTTAGATATGTTCAAATTAGTCAACCGATTATGGTATTATTAAAAAAAAATCATAAATCTTCTTCATTTATATAAAACAATATTATAATTATATAATTTAAATATTTGTATTAAATTATGTCTTTTATATATTCCTATTGATTTTTGTTGTATGAAAAATATTTTATATGTTCCACTTAAAACTAAAAAATAGAACATACTTTTAAATACAAATTTTACATTATATTCTTATAAAATAATTATATTACATTTTCCCAAGTATCGCGTGAATTTGCAACTAGTTTTAATAATGCCGGATCTAGTATATGATTGAGTTATGTCTTCATTTCTTTTTGGATAACATTTCAATAACATATCACCTTCTCCAAATGCATGTTTGAGAAATGTTGCATTCTCCATCAGCTTGGAAATTTAGTCCCACGAAATTGTTTAAGATTGGCGCATGTTAAAAATATATCTACAAGCAAAATATTAGGGAATCTACAACGAACAAACTAAAAAATTCATATTGTTTTCTTGGACCATTACCTCATGCTCATGCAAAGGACAACTGCAATCAGCTTAGTATCAAGGACATCAAGTATAAAATATACAAAAATTCCTAACATATAACATCTGAAACAAACAATGTACAGTTGTAGAGCACAAGATAGTGTCAAAAAGTGAATCATTGGTGATACCCATTTTCTATGCCTTGAATAGAAGTCGTCTTGTATGTGTCACAAACTTAACCCATTATTAATGTGACCTTACCAAATTACTTAGTGAAGGCTCCATATCAGTGTCAATCTTTAGAGTCTTTCCTTCACCACTGTTCTCAAGAGATTCTTAACTGTTCCAAACCAGCACTAGTGTCTCCTCGTGCACGGGCGTTCTATGAGCGGAAAGGTTAAAATTACATCTCTGGGACTTGCATCTTGCTATCTTCACAGTACTCAAGAAGCACCTTTCAGTATACTGAGGCAGATAAAACAGGATAACAGAATAGAGCTTAATCACCACAAATTAAAGACTTTAAATGCTCAGAGGAAAAAAGAAGGAAAGGTATGTATTAGAATTATCCTAAACTGTAGCCTCACTAATTTTGTTGCTCTAAATGGTCTTGGTCTTGGTCTCGCCTTGCTTTGTTTTGAGGTTTTGATAGATGAGTCCACTTGATTCAACTGGGCAAAAGGTAAGCCTATGGTCACGTTGATTGGATAACATGGTAGAATGATGGAGCGGGTTTGCATTCAATACAAGGTTTAAATTTGCCAAGAAGAGAGAGAGAGAGGGAGTCTAATTCCTTCTGCCCTATTTCTTGACAATGTTCTGAACCTTCAAAGGGAAGGAAGGTAACCAGAGGGTAGGTTTAATGTTGCTAATTATATATACATTTGGAAAAGTATCCTTAGCAGTGGGTAAAAAAAAAACTAAATATGCACAATATCTGAAGTTCTTTACTTAGATTGATTAATTAATGTACACACTAGAGGGTAGTCATTTTGTAACTTACATCTGGAATGTCAAAGTCACCCTCACTTGCATCACACACATCTAGAGATATCTTCCGAAGCATTGGTAACTGTAATCATGATTAAAGGAGGAAAATATGACATTAGTTGTTAAACTTAATTTCTCTGACAAGAAAGAAACAACAGTAGAGAACAGTGACACTGTAATGAGAGTATGAGAGTACCTTTGAAGCAGCATCAAAAATGAAGGTTTTCTGTATCCCAGGACCCTGAATAATGTTGGTTAGATTCCAGCCCAGCCAATAAGCAGTCAGTCAGTTATAAATCTCAAAGGTTCATAAACAGGAATTAGAATCCAAATTATCCAAACAGAGTAAATATATCTTTATCCTACTTGAGGTGAAAAAAAAAAATATCGACAACAGTTGACACCATAAAGTTCCAACTTCAACATAAAATATTGTCACGGTACAAATTATGTATACAAATTGTACCCCAATGAATCTATGATTTGGCTAATCACAGCCTCAATTCTGTACATTATATAGTCATAAATGTATCTATTCACCTGAAAGAATTATGATGAAAATTAAGTAGGCTGATGACTAGCTATTTTCAAACTTCAAAAGCAATGATCTGGTCCTTCTAGAAGACCCACACAACCGCAGATAATTCATAATTATAATGCTATAATAATTTAATTCTTATAATGCATAAACTGAACAAAGTTAACAAATTTATCTCATTTCCTGGTCTACCAATGCAATCACAAAGCCTATAGCAACCACATTGCGCAATCTTCACCATATTAAACAGGGCTCTTTACAATTCAAACTAAACCACAGACACAAAAGGATAATATAACTAAAGCTATAAACAATAGACGAGGAAGTTCCAAAACAAGCAATCAACAATGAATATATTTGTGTACCATGTTCCAATGGGAGCACGTGTAACAGTACATTAATTAGATCCATTCATCTGAACATTAACTAGATCTGTATCCAAGATGCAAGAAAAAGAGCAGTAAAAGAAGGCTCACATTATGACACAGCACATTATATCATCACATTTGTAAACATACACGAGCACTAAAAGAGCAGAAAATAATAATGCGACAAAATCATAAGAATGAAAAAAAAAAAAAAAAAAAAGAGGTACGGGGTGGCTTAGATCAATTGTTATCAAAAAAGAGTAAGCATTTTAGCTTAAAGCATCTGACAACCAATGTTAGAGCTTTATTCAAAGTTTTCTAAGGCTATATAGACCAACATTTCTTTCTTGTTTTCCCTTATTTTTATTTTTCATGTTTTTTTTGTCCGGCAACTCAAGAAGAGCAAGAAGATGAAGAAGACAGCAGGTGCTTTAACCACCACTCATCTACATCAGAAGCACTTAAGTACGTTTTAGTTGGAAGGATCTGTATCAAATTTTAGCATAATAAAAAATGAGATTTCAGAATACATTTAAAAGAAAAGAGAGAATGAAAAACCTCTAGATGGATAGAAATCAGGCCTGGGCATCCATGTGAGATAATCTTTTGAGAATCTGTGATAAAGGCCAAAAGATAAACATATCAATTACCATCCAACAACTAGAAATGAATATGACCATTATTTCAAATCTGCTATAAAGATATGCTAAGCATGGACAAAATATAGAGAAAAAGAGATATGTCTACCATGCAGCAATAAAAAGAACCAATCAATGATGGGTCTCATACTCTATCATTTGCTTCTTGTTGATATTTGAACTCGAATCATGAAACAACAATAAGAGGATTCAAGAACATGAAATTTATGCAGAATAATGCAAATTATACTTTACAAACAATGGCTCCTGACCTGAATTGAGAAGCTTACATCCCAGCAAGGAAAGCTCAACCAAGTTTGCACAATTCTGAGTCAGAATAACTAAATCATTATTGGTCATCCAAGGGGTTACTCTTTCAAGCCTCAATTTCCTCAGATTTTGCATAGAGAGGCTGAAGCTTAACATAGATATTTCACCAAGGCAATAGCACAATGCCAACACTCGCAAATTTCCCAAATATGCCAAAATGTTCATTATGACAGTATCAGAGATGACCTGTAAAGAACCCAGATCACGAAAAAAGAGAGCATTGTTCATGATGATGAACACTATGGACATGAAAAAGATACAAAAAGCTCAAGAGCCAAAGCTAACAGCTAACAAACTGTAGAAAGCAGAAATTGAAATACGTTGTGTACGACCCCACTGAAATAAAGTACCAAAAAGAAGATGTTTTAAAAGATCTAAAAATCTCTCATTATCTTCAAAGATACAGTTATTATACATGCCATCTGAACATTTTTTAGTTTCTAAGGTCATTTCTTCTGTTGAATGATAATCGATCACATTTTTCCTGATGTGAGTTCTTTCAAGTAATAGGCACCTCAAGATTTTGAAAAGACCACATAGATTGAGGGTCAAGGCAGCAAAAAAAGACATCAAAATTCATGAAATAACAAAATATGGAAGCCCAAAGAAAGCAAAAGGCAAGAAAGGGAGAATTTAGCTAACCCAGAGCTGTTAACAGAAAGCTTTGACGAGTTGATTGAAGTACAGGCTTTCATCAAGCAAGTGAGCCAGATTTCCCTCACTCTTAATTGTTACTTCTATTCAGGCTTTTATTTAAAGGCAGAAAATTACATCAGTACCTTACTACATTATCAATCAATCCTGGAATGGAACTCCATAATTTCACCAATGTTAATAAATAAATAAATATATATATATAAAAAGAGGCCATATCATAACAATTTAAAGCTCTTTTTGCAATTTTATTCCTTGCCCTCCCACAATTAAGTAATTAGACAGTAAAGGATTAAAAATCTTGACTATGAAGGAAGTTTACTTCAATGAAAATATAGCCAGATTATGGCCATGGTCCTTAACTCGTTTGAGTAAATTCATCAGGTATTATGTGGGTGACCAGCTGTTCCCATGGAGTATTTGATGAGCAAAGGCTATGGCCTACTCTTAATTGTTCTCTACAAAAAGAATTGGTGAATCACAAGTGTAAGGACCCAGTTTGAACTCCAAGCCAAAAGGTGTATGAGCTTAAGCCCAAAAAACCCAAAATAATAAATTTGTAGAGAATGGGTTAGAAAACTGGGCTTTAATGAATTAAGTAACAAGCCAATAGGTTTTGATGACAAAGAAAGAAAGATAATAGACGTTCACTAAAGAAAAACATCATCGGCCAAGTCCGTGGAGATTGATTCTAATGTATTGCTTTTGAAGCTTTATTACAAATCTGGTTCCAGATTGCTACAGTGTTTCTTTCTTGATTTTCCGATCCCCCTTCCTTCAGAGGTCTCCTACATTATATATCTCCCTCCGAGTGATCTTGGCCTTCCACTTGTTGATCATCCATAACACTACTTGAGTGTTCGTCCCATCAGACACCCCCTCTGGCTCTCTGTGAGTTGTGGTAGCCAAGGCAGCATTGTTCAGGGGTCTTCTCCACATAAATGCGGCCAGAAAAGTAGTTGCAATGCATTCAATGCGATAGTAGCAGCTCTCCCTTAGATCCCTCTTATCTCCCATCCTTCTTGTACATTCGTATCACCCGTCTCCATCAGCAGATCGTCCTGGAAGGCTATCTTGAGTGATGAGATATGAATCTGATCCTTGCTTCGCTCACCCGAGGAGATAATCCTCCTCGGATCAACTTTCTCAATCTTCCTGCTTGTTTTTCTCATGGGGTTTTGAACTTAACACCCCTACTATAGTTTATCCTCCCTCGGACAAACTAACGCCCTCTGACAAAGCCCAAGGCCAAATATATTATTTTTGGGCCCTTATCCCTACAACAGGAATTTTGGTAGGGGAATGAATATTATAGTTTGAAAAGAACCCTATTTAATGTGGAGAATTTGGTTGAGAGGATTAAAAGGATGTTTGAGGCAAGGAGCAAGCACATTCTCAAGCCACTACATTCCTGAGTTTCAGTGAATTATTCATTGATTTCATTCAGAGCTTTCGGTTCTTTTTTTAGTTTTATAGATAATTTAAATTTTTAGAATTGATGCAATTTTCTTCTCTCTCTCTCTCTCCTTTGTTTCCTAAATCCTTATCTTTTTTCATGAGTTTTCCTTGGTAAACTTCCTGTCCACTCAGGATCCACCACCTTAGAAAGACATATTAAAAAAAAAAAAAAAGCCAATAAAAAGGAAAATAAAAACAATTATATTTCCAATCTGACAGAATTTTTAACAGAGAGAATAACATTTAGGAAATAACACTCACTCTTGCAGCCACCAATATGCAGCTTTTGGAGATTAGATATCAAAGAGTTATGATTCCATCCCAAATCATTAGCCGAAGAGTTACCATAATTAGAAGAAATACCAGAGCAAAGAGCTAGAACTGAATTTTTCCCAAAAGAAGTATCTCAGGCTACAATTGAATGTAGTTTCATACAATTGCATATAAGATTTGAAATGCCAACATTTGTCACCGATATACACCCTTTCAGGTTCAGATCATGCAAGGAAGCACAAAATTTTGAAATATACTGGAGATCCAAGTCTGGCATAAACATTGAAAGAAATGGTCAGTAGGGTAGTGTATTCCCCCCACCCCCTCTTCTCAAAAAAATTATAATAAAAAAAAAACTCCAACCCAAAGGGGTATCACTATCAGCTAGGGACCACATTTCATGAAGTGGAGATAACTGATCGATGACAGTGAGGGTTGAATTGGCTCTAGGGTGAGGCATACATGATTTTGATAAGTGTATGCTAGTCCACATTATTTACAAACCAGCCCACCGTCATCATCATATTTTCAAGTTCCATAGTTTCCTCCTTTTCTGTCCATTTTGGGCAGATACGGAAATGTGCTGGGTAGAGAATACATCACTCCAATTCCCCCCTTCCCCACCCCCAAAACACCCCCCCCCCCCCCCCCCCCCCCCCAAGCTTGAAGTTTTATACAAGACCATTGTCAGTAATTGAAGATCTATTTACTCAAATATTTCTACTGAATTTCTTCTATGGAAAATTACACATATATATACAATTTTTTGACAATGGCTTGGTATTTCTCAACAATAAGAATGGAAGTTAAAAGGTTGTAAGATACAAGATGAGGGGGATCACCAGTAATCTTTGCATGAGCACTGGCCATTAGAAAAGCAATGAAACCCTGAAGAATCTCTTAGAAATATTTCTCTCTTGGTAACAACAGAAACATGCTTCAAGAATGTGTGGCAGTCCCCACAAAGAAGGATGTTCTTCACAATCCGAATAGGTTTTCCTGGCCTGCTCATCAGAAGCCCGTAAGTTGCTGCTAGTTTTGCACTGTGATTGAACAAGAAATCCTTCTTTTGATGCTCCTCTACATCATGAAGAACAAAGCTTGTGTCTGGCACATACCCAGCTTTTCGACATTCTAAGATCAGAATTTCTAATCCACTATAGATGTCTTTAGTTTGGGGATGGGATTTATCTCTTGCGTAGAAAAAATGTATCTTGTTCTGAAAAATGATCCAACTTCGACCTGGGTGTTTCCGGAAGCCCATATCTCTCATATTCTCCCTAACCATTTCAGAGCAATGCCATCTCCCAGATGCGGAATACAGATTTGATACAAGTATGTAGGTGGATGGATCTTTCGGCTCAAGAGCAAGAATGCGCTTTGCAACCCGTTTTCCAACGGTTGTATTTAAATGGATTCTACAACTATCAAGCAAGGCTCGCCAAACAGAGGCGTGGGGCTCAAAAGGCATTGTACTGATCATCTCCTCTGCTTCTTCCAGTAGACCCCAGTAACCCAAAACTCCAACCAAGGAAGCATAATGGTCTGAAGAGGGCTCAATGTCATAAATGCTTTTCAATGATGAAAACAGGCTACGGCAATCATCAACTAAATTGGAGTTAGTGTGCCTGTAAGCTGAAATGGTCAAAACAAAGGTAACATTGTCTGGTTTTGTGCCTATCTTCTTCATTTTTGACCAGAGGGCCAAGGCCTCATCACCCTGTCTGTGGAAAAGATGGCCAGCAAGCAAACCATTCCATGAAACTGTGTTGTGTGTAGGCATATTATTGAATATCTTAATTGCATCATCCATGTTCCAACACTTAGAATACATGGTAAGCAAGGCATTTCCAACCATTAAATCAGATAAAAAATCAGATTTGAGAGCATGGCAATGTATTTGCTTTCCCATGTTATGGTATCCTATATTTCCACAGAGACCAAGTACTGAAGTTGATGCAACTTCATCCACAACCATTGTTCCTTCGGATTGACTAATGTTGAATAGAGAAATTGCCTCATCTGGCTGCCCATTTCGAGCATAACCACATATCATTGATGTCCAAATCACAGAGGTATCCTGGTTAAATGACCACCGTCTGAATATCTTTTCAGCATCTGCCATCTTTCCACACTTTGTACACATATCAAGCAGCGCTGCTTCAATACAAGCATTTGATCCAAAACCAATCTTGAGAATGAACCCATGAATTTGCTCACTAATTTTGCGATCCATGAGCAATCCACAAGCACTAAGAACACTTGTCAAAGTGAATTCTGTTAAGTCTACAACTTCCTCCACCATTTTTATAAATAATTCCAGTGTCTTTGACCCTTGGCCATTTCGACATAATCCTGTCAAAAGAGCATTATAAGAAAAAGAATTCCTTTCTGGCATCTTATCAAATACCTCCACAGCCAACTCCACCAAACCAAAGTCCATATATGCTGTAATCACTTCCGTCCAAGTGATCATATCTCTTATGGGCATCCTCTCAAACAAAGCTGTCACATCTTTCACACCCCCACCACAGTTTGTGTAGAACCCAATAAGCGCATTGTTGACACTTAGACTTGCCTCCAGCCCTACCTTGATTGCATGGGCATGCACTTCTTGGCCTTTCATTATAGAAGCACTGCCAGTACAGGCAGTCAAAAGGGTAGAAACTGTAAAATGGTCAACTCTAAGCCCATCATTTCTCTGCATATCACGAAACAATTCGAATGCCTTATCATACATATACTCACTTACCATACACGATATAACAGTATTCCACGACGCAATGTCTCTGTGCAGCATTTCATCAAACAATTTGAGCACAAATAAGAAACACCCACATTTACTATACAACCCCATAAGCGCATTCGAAACAAAAACAGAATCTTCCAAAACCCCAAGTTTAATTATCATAGCATGAACTTGTAAACCCAGTTGTAAATCCAAAATCCGAATACAGGCAGTCAAAATTGCAACAAAGGTATACTCGTTAGGCTCAATACCCGAATCCCTCATTCGAAAGAAAAGCTCCACCGCCTCGTGCTCTCGATTCGACTTCGAAAACCCAGATATCAACGCCGTATAAGACACCACATTGGGGCACGAAAGGCCGAGGAAAACATTGTAAGCTTCAGAGAGAAGACCCAGCTTGAGATACGCGGAAATGAGAGCATTGCTGAGATGGGTGTGCTCTTGGAGCTTGAATGCATGCGTGGACAGCGTTCACGAGCTGGGCATCGCAGTAGCGAGCTGAGAGGCGAAGCAAATCAAATAAGGTATCAATGAGAGAGTTTTGTGCGTCGTTTGGCGAAGAAGAGCCACGGGAAGACTCGGAGGGCAAAAGGGTTGGTGTTGAAGAAAGAGGTTGGGTTGGGGAAGTGGAGAAGTGGGGTCGGTGGTGGTGAGTTTTGCGAAGCTTGAAATTGGAGAGTGAAGAGAATGGTGGTGGTGGTGGAGTTTTGGGAAAGAGGAAGATTGGGCTAAGGGGCGGAGAGGAAGAGAGAAGAGAGTGTGGGAAAGAGTAAAAACAAGTGGCGGTTGCGGCGGTTGCGGTGGTGGTTGTGGCAGTGAGAGAGGGAGTGGATTGAATAACGGTGGCCATGAGTTGTGAATATACAAGGCGCCAACCATATTCACGGATTGACATGCCGTGCAATAGCACAAATCCCAGCCTTCCATTTAATCCAATGGCTAATTATTTTGACACCTCACCAGTCCAGTTTTTTTTTTTTTTTTTTTTAGAATATCACCCGTCCAGTTTGTTATTTATAATTTCTTTAATGAAATTAGATCGTTTTGGATTTAATTTGTAGTCCGTTACATATTTTTTTAATAATTTGCATTACTTCCATTACTTAACTGAAAAACATAACAGCTCATTACTGTGCTTTGAGTATAGCTGAATATGCTGTGATTGAATTTCTGTTTGATGGTGAGCCTATGTGCGTCCTTGGTGTAAATATGTATTATGCTTATAGCTTTTTTTTGGATTTGAAACCAATGAATGGTGGTTGGATGGGCTATTCATGTATTAGTGTAAAAAAATTTGTAGTGGGTGAGTGTAGTAATCTTCTTCTTGTTTTTTCCCCTTTGCTTTGATTTTTGTTATTGCCTTGCTTGTTGTTTTTATTGTTGTTGTTACCTCTTGAGCAATTTTAGGAGTTTTTTTTTTTTTTTTTTTTTTTTTTTTTTTTTTGACATAAACTGGAAATTCTATTTCTTGGTCATGAGCTTATTCTGAAAATCCTCATGAAAATTTTTTCTTTTGTCTTAATTTTTCTTAAGTGTGTGTTATTTTCCTAAATTTGGATTGACCATGCACTATGCAACAATGTATTATTCTGGTAGGATAATATGTTTGGCCTGTTGTGATTCATTTTATACATACAATCTATGGCTCTTGACAGATGAAAGAGGAATTTTTTTGCTGTCTTGAATTGTTACTAATCATACTTTATAAGTTCAGCTCAAATTTTAGGTAATGAATTACATATTTTTATGTGTTTGTTAGTGCATGCCCAAAATATTATGGGTTCTTGGTTCAAAATCATCTTCCAAAATTTGGTGATTTTATTTTTCTTTTAATAAAACGTTAAGTTGTAGAATTGAAAGAGTAAATTAAATTAAACTGAAAGAGAAAAATTGTTTGGAGTTGTTTGTGTGGTGCTAAATTGCACTAAGTTGTAGAACTTTGTTCTTTTTTGCACGGTGCAATTTGCCGAAGCTCAATCCAATTGTATTTGACATAGGCACCATGTTAGTCAGGACTTGAAAATGCATTAACAAGCCCGTTTGTTGGAGAAGGCATCTCATTGAGTAGTTCATGAAGCCATCCTCTCTCATAGTATGTGAAACCTACCAAAAAGTCTACATATACAAAAAAATTTCACATATGTAGATGTGACAAATTGTTAATGGTGGGTAAAAAAGTGGTGTTAGTGATGGGCCTAAATAAGAACTTGTAAAAGCTTGTCAACTCAACTATTGTGAAAAATGTTGTGAAATTTTGTGTATGTAGATTGCTTGAAACCTAGGTATATGTATATTCCACATGTTGTAAGAGGGGGTTCATGGAGCAACTAGTCCATAAGACAATTTTCTTAACCTTAACTTCAACAATGCACCTCACGTGTTAAAACTTAAAAGTTGAAATGGAGGTTGACAAGTAAGAATGTTTATCCAGCCAGGGAGGAGCTCATTTAGAAGTAGAGTGATCACAAGCATACGTATTGTAAGGGACCATACGATATGATCACTTCAGTTGCTATTCCTCTTGCTTTGGCGGCTGCTTCTGGAGCTCTTATTGTGAGTTTGTTTACCTTTCCAAATGTAAAAAGAATGAGAATAGCTACCTGCCCTGGCTGAAGGCTCCTGCAAGTTTATTAGTTTGCTTTTAAACAATAAGTTTTTGAAATTCCGTCCATTTAATCTATAGTATTTATTGTTTGCTATGCTTCTATTAAGTTATATTAGCCTAGCGTTTCGATCTAATTCGGTCCTTTTTGGACCACTTCGGTCTATTACATTCAATGTTGACCCACTTGGGTCTATTCGGTTACTTTGGTCCATTCCATCCAATTCTGTGCACTACAGTCCATTACGGTCAACTTCGGTCCATTTGGTCAATTTCGATCCACTTGGCACCATTCTGTCCATTTTAGTCTATTCAGTCCATTTCGGACCAGTTCGGTCTATTACGTTCAATTTCAATCCACTTGGCTCTATTCGGTTCACTTCGGTCCATTCCGTCTAATTCTGTCCATTATAGTCCATTACGGTCAACTTCGGTCCATTTGGTCAATTTTAATCCACTTGGCTCTATTCAGTCTACTTTCGCCTATTAGGTCCACATTGGTCCATTTTAGACACTTCGGTCTATTAAGTTCAATTCCGATCCACTTGGTTTTTATTCGGTCTATTTCGGTCCATTCTATCCATTATGGTCCACTTGGTCAATTTCAATCCACTTGGCTCCATTCATTCCACTTTGGTCTATTCGTTCCACTACGGTCCGTTCCATCCAATTTTATCCATTATGGTCCATTTCTGTCCACTTAGATCCAATTTGGTTCACTTCGGCCTATTTGGTCAACTTTGGTCCATTTTGGACTAAGTGACATTAAATTGATTCTTTTTGTATGTTGAATTTTCATTTTTTTTTTTTAAAAAAAAATTTTAAAAATCTGAATGAAAAGTATGAAAATTTATTCTATTTGGGCCAAACTTTTTAGTTAAAAAAACAAATAAAATAGAAATTGGAAATTAGAGATATAAGCCTTAAAAAAACAATTAAGTGATAAATATTCACAAGATTACCTTAAAATTCATATATATATATATATATATATATATATATATATATATATATATCCCTATTGATTTTCTTTGTATGCAAAATATCTTATATGTTCCATTTAAAACTGAAAAATAGAACATACTTTTAAATACAAATTTTACATTATATTCTTATAAAATAATTATATTACATTTTCCCAAATATCGTGTGAATTTGCGTCTAGTTTTAATAATGCCCGATCTAATATAAGACCCAGTTATGCCTTCATTTCTTTTTCAATAACATTTCAATAACATATCACCTTCTCCAAATGCACGTTCGAGAAATGTTGCATTCTCCATCAGCTTGGAAACCTAGTCCCACGGAATTGTTTAAGATTGGCGCGTTAAAAATATATCTACAAGCAAAATTTTAGGGAATCTACAATGAACAAACTAAAAAATTCATATTGTTTTCTTGGACCATCACCTCATGGCTCATGCAAAGGACAACTGCAATCAGCTTAAGTATCAAGGACATCAAGTATACAGTATACAAAAATTCCTAACATATAACATCTGAAACAAGCTTCTTGTAACAATGTACAATTGTAGCACAAGATAGTGTCAAAAAGTGAATCATTGGAGATACCCATTTTCTATGCCTTGAAGAGAAGTCGTGTGACCTTACCAAATTATTTAATGGAGGCTCCATATCAGTGTCAATAGTTAGAGTCTTTCCTTCACCACTGTTCTCAAGAGATTCTTGCTGTTCCAAACCAGCACTAGTGTCTCCTCGTGCACAGGCGTTCTATGAGCTGAAAGGGTAAAATTACATCTTTGGGACTTGCATCTTGCTATCTTCACAGTACTCAAGAAGCACCTTTCAGCATACTGCGGCAGATAAAACAGGATAACAGAATAGAGCTTAATCACCACAAATTAAAGACTATAAATGCTCCGAGGAAAAAAAGGAGGAGAAAAGGTATGTATTAGAATTATCCTAAAATTTAGCCTCACTAATTTTGTTGCTCTAAATGGTCTTGGTCCTGCTTCGCTTTGAGGTTTTGATAGATGAGTCCACTTGATTCAACTGGGCAAAAGGTAAGCCTATGGTCACGTGGATTGGATAACATGGTAGAATGATGGAGTGGGTTTGCGCTCAATACAAGGTTTAAATTTGCCAAGAAGAGAGAGAGAGAGAGAGGGGGAGTCTCATTCCTTCTGCTCTATTTCTTGACGATGTTCTGAACCTTCAAAGGGAAGGAAGGTAACCAGAGGGTAGAATTAATGTTGCTAATTATATATACATTTGAAAAAGTATCCCTGGCTGTGGGTAAAAAAAAAAACTAAATATGCCAAATATCTGAAGTTCTTTACTTAGATTGATTAATTAATGTACACACTAGAGGGTAGTCATTTTGTAACTTACATCTGGAATGTCAAAGTCACCTTCACTTGCATCACACACATCTAGAGATATCTTCCGAAGCATTGGTAACTGTAATCATGATTAAAGGAAGAAAATATGACATTAGTTGTTAAACTTGATTTCTCTGACAAGAAAGAAACAACAGTAGAGAACAGTGACACTGTAATGAGAGTATGAGAGTACCTTTGAAGCAGCATCAAAAATGACGGTTTTCTGTATCCCAGGACCCTGAATAATGTTGATTAGATTCGAGCCCGGCAAATAAGCAGTCAGTCAGTTATAAATCTCAAAGGTTCATAAACAGGAATTAGAATCCAAATTACCCAAACAAAGTAAATTTATCTTTATCCTACTTGAGGTGAAAAAAAATATACATCGACAACAGTTGACATCATAAAGTTCCAACTTCAACATAAAATATTGTCACAGTACAAAATATGTATACAAATTGTACCCCATTGAATCTATGATTTGGCAAATTACAGCCTCAATTCTGTACATTATCTAGTCATAACTGTATCTATTCACCTGAAAGAATTATGATGAAAATCTAGTAGGATGATGACTAGCTATTTTCAAACTTCAAAAGCAATGATCTGGTCCTTATAGAAGACCCACACAACCACAGACAATTCATAATTATAATGCTATAATAATTTAATTCTTATAATGCATAAACTGAACAAAGTTAACAAATTTAGCTCATTTCCTGGTCTGCCAATGCAATCACAAAGCCTATAGCAACCACATTGCGCAATCTTCACCATTTTAAACAGGGCTCTTTACAATTCAAACTAAACCATAGACACAAAAGGATATTATAACGAAAGCTATAAACAATAGATGAGGAACTCCAAAAAAAGCAATCAATAATGGATATATTTGTGTACCATGTTCCAATGTAACAGTACATTAATTTGATCCATTCATCTGAACATTAACTAGACCTGTATCCAAGATGCAAGAAAAAGAGCAGTAAAAGAAGGCTCACATTATGACGCAGCAACAGATCTTCAATAGCTGCACAATCGAGTAGAGAAGAAACCCCGTTAGCTGTGACTTCTCCACATTCCTAAATGTCATCACATTTGGAAACATACATGAGCACTGAAAGAGCAGAAAATAATAATGCAACGAAAAAATCATACATATGAGAAAAAAGAAAAGAGGTGGATGGGGTGGCTTAGATCAATTGTTATCAAAACAGAGTAAGCATTTTAGCTAAAAGCATTTGACGACCAATGTTAGAGCTTTATTCAAGGTTTTCTAAGGCTATATAGACCAACGTTTCTTTCTTGTTTTCCCTTATTTTTATTTTTCATGTTTTTTTTGTCCGGCAACTCAAGAAGAGCAAAAAGATGAAGAAGACAGCAGGTGCTTTAACCACCACTCATCTACATCAGAAGCACTTAAGAACGTTTTAGTAGGAAGGATCTGTATCAAATTTTAGCATAATAAAAAAAAGGATTTCAGTATACATTTAAAAGAAAAGAGAGAATGACAAACCTCTAGATGGATAGAAATCAAGCCTGGGCATCCATGTGAGATAATCTTTTGAGAATCTGTGATAAAGGCCAAAAGATAAGGTAGACATATCAATTACAATCCAACAACTAGAAATGAATATGGCCATTATTTCAAATCTGCTATAATGATACGCTAAGCATGGATACAATATAGAGAAAAAGAGATATGTCTACCATGCAGCAATAAAAAGAACCAATTAATGATGGGTCTCATACTCTCTCAGTTGCTTCTTGTTCATATTTGAACTCGAATCATGAAACAACAATAAGAGGATTCAAGAACACAAAATTTATGCAGAATAATGCAAATTATACTTTACAAACAATGGCTCCTGACCTGAATTGAGAAGCTTACATCCCAGCAAGGAAAGCTCAACCAAGTTTGCACAATTCTGAGTCAGAATAACTAAATCATTATTGGTCATCCAAGGGGTTACTCTTTCAAGCCTCAATTTCCTCAGATTTTGCATAGAGAGGCTGAAGCTTAACATTGATATATCACCAAGGCAATAGCACAATGCCAACACTCGCAAATTTCTCAAATATGCCAAGATGTTCATTATGACAGTATCCGAGATGACCTGTAAAGAACCCAGATCATGAAATAAAGTCACAGCCAGAATAAATAAGCATATTTCAATTTGCAAGAAAAAAAAAATTGTAAATATGCTACTTGATAAGTTATACTGATCTCAGTCATATGAGAGGTTATGAGACAATCTATTACACGAGGAATAAGTTTGTCTCTTTCTGAAAAAAGAAAAAATGTGCAAGAAAGGGCCTTTCAATCGTCCCAAACAAAAGAATATCTCCATGTGTTGTACTGTTTCAACCATATCAGAAATATTGTCTGATCAATTTTTCTCCAGAGAATCAAAACACACAGTGAGCATAATTACTGTGAAGTAGTTATCCCAGACAGGGAAGCATGCCCTTGTAGTGAACAAAACCTACTACATGTGTCAATCCCCTTATTCAATAACAAGTATCACGTAGAAGAATCCCCATTTTTGTTATAAAGAAGAATCTCTAATTTCAAAGAAAATTAATACCTGAAAATGAAGAATTACTGACTCTAGCATAGGACAAGCTGCAGGTAGTCGTTTCAGTGCATCTTCACTTAATGATCCACCTAAACCCACAGTTATTGACCTTAGTGACATAATCGCAGGTTGGAGAGCTTCCAGAGAGAGATAAGAAAATCCCCATCCTAAAGTAATTTCTTCCAATTTGCAATTGCCTAACTCAAGATACAAATCTTTATACAAGTAATAATTTTCTCCCCCTGAGGTGTTACTTTCCTGTCGAAATATATTTCTGCAGCCCCTTGCATTCAAGCACTTTAAACCCAGATTTCCATGGACTACGTGAGCTAATGCAGCTGCAGAAACCTGAAATTTTACAAGCACAATAACCCTGGGTTAAAAAAAAAAACAGTATGTTTAATAATTAGTACATCATCACCATGGTTGCAGCAGCAAGAACAAGGAGACTTAAAAACACATGATCTTTCTATTTGGTCAGCGGTGTCAGATGCTGAAGCTTAATATCTCTCTTCCTTCACTCAAATTCATTAGAAATTTTTTGGGGTTACCTTGATTGTCTACATAGACCGGAAATACAAAGAGAACACATTAGTGACTAAAGAAGAATCAAACTTAAAGCCAAGAAAACAAACACACTTCTTTTTTTATATGCATCTTTGACAAGGACAGCATGCTCTATTTAATGTATTGGATTGGAGGGGCTGATAGATAGTAGCTCTATAGGACCAGCTGACCCAACAACCCATTAGACATGATTCTTCTTCGCACGAATACAAGATGTATTTTACAGTAGGGAACAATTAGGTTGACAATTAAAACCATTTTGTTTCCTAGTCCAAAATAAAATAATTAGAATAATCTGGTAGGTCAATTTTTCCGTAGTTTGGGATTAAGGCTGCCTAGGTCAGATGTATTTGACATGCTGTATCTACTAATTCTATTTTCAGATTCAAACTAACTAATATTCGTAAATTTTATGGCCATTGACTGAGTATTTCTTTACATGAGGATGAATATACAATACAATACATATACAATGCAGAGTCAAAAATATATAATACATTCATATACTCTCCAGGGGAAAATAGGGAAAAAACCAGGTTCCATAAATCGTGACTAACCATGGTATTAGAAACATCAAGCATCTCCAATGAAGAACCTGAGAAACAATGCAGAGCTTGGTCAACAAGCTGAGTATCCCTCAAGCAAAGACTCTTCAGCAGTTTTGTTTGAGAAAGAAGCTCTAAAAGAGATGTTTCGTCAACACCTACAAAAAAAATATTATACATGTCTCAAGTACATCTTTAAGCATCATAACTCCTAAACTACTTTCTCTAAACCAACTATGACAATAACTGAACATGAAAAACCTAATCCCAATTGATTGGATTTGGTTTTTTTTTTTTTTTTTTGATAGATAATAGAACTTTTATCGAAATAAAAAACATCATGTTCGTGATGATGAACACTATGGACATGAAAAAAAATATATAAAGCTCAAGAGCTAAAACTAACAGCTAACAAATTGTAGAGAGCAGAAACTGAAATACAATGTGTAAGACCCCAAATACGAGCCCACTGAAATAAAGTACCGAAAAGAAGATGTTTTAAAAGATCTAAAAATCTCTTATTATCTTCAAAGATACAGTTATTACACATGCCATCTGAACATTTTATAGTTTCTAAGGTCATTTCTTCTGTTGAATCACAATCAATCGCATTTTTCCTGATGTGAGTTCTTTCAAGTAATGGGCACCTCAAGATTTTGAAAAGACCACATAGATTGAGGGTCAAGGTGGCAAAAAAAGACATCAAAATTCATGAAATAACAAAAGTTGGAAGCCCAAAGAAAGCAAAAGGCAAGAAAGGGAGAATTTAGCTAGCCCGGAGCTGTTAACAGAAAGCTTTGTTGAGTTAATTGAAGTACAGGCTTTCATCAAGCAAGTGTGCCAGATTTCCTTCACTCTTAATTGTTACTTCTTCTCAGGCTTTTATTTAAAGGCAGAAAAGGCAGAAAATTACTTCAGTACCTTACTACATTATCAATCAATCCTGGAATGGAACTCCATAATTTCACCAATGTTAATAAATAAATAAATATATAAGAAGAAGCCATACCATAACAATTTAAAGCTCTTCTTGCAATTTTATTCCTTCCCCCCCACAATTAAGTAATTAGACAGTAAAGGATTAAAAATCTTAACTATGAAGGAAGTTTACTTCAATGAAAATATAGCCAGATTATGGCCATGGTCCTTAACTCGTTTGAGTTAAATTCATCAGGTATTATGTGGGTGACCAGATGTTCCCATGGAGTATTTGATGAGCACAGGCTATGGCCTACTCTTAATTGTTCTCTACAGAAAGAATTGGTGAATCACAGGAATTTTGGTAGGGGAAGGAATATTATAGTTTGAAAAGAACCCTATTTAATTTGGAGAATTTGGTTGAGAGGATTAAAAGGATGTTTGGGGCAAGGAGCAAGCACATTCTCAAGACACTACATTCCTGAGTTTCAGTGAATTATTCATTGATTTCATTCAGAGCTTTTGGTTCTTTTTTGAGTTTTATAGATAATTTAAATTTTTAGAATTGATGCAATTTTCTTCTCTCTCTCTCTCTCTCTCTCTCCTTTGTTTCCTAAATTCTTATCTTTTTTCATGAATTTTTCTTGGTAAACTTCCAGTCCACTCACAATCCACCACCTTAGAAAGACATATTAAATAAATAAATAAAAAGCCAATAAAAAGGAAAATAAAAACAGTATTTGAATCTAGCAGAAGTATTTGTACTTCTGCTTTGCTGATGCTTTTTTGCATCTAGCAGTATTTGAATATATTTTTTCTTACCTATCAAAAAAATAAAAAAATTATGGTTCCATCCTGACTGAACTTTTAACTGAGAGAATAACATGTAGGAAATAACACTCACTCTTACAGCCACCAATATGCAGCTTTTGGAGATTAGATATCAAAGAATTACAATTCCATCCCAAATCATCAGCCGAAGAGTAACCATTAGAAGAAATACCAGAGCAAAGAGCTAGAACTGAATTTTTCCCAAAAGAAGTATCACATACTACAATTGAATGTAGTTTCATACAATTGCATATAAGATTTGAAATGCCAACATCTGTCACCGATATACACCCTTTCAGGTTCAGATCATGCAAGGAAGGACAAAATTTTGAAATATACTGGAGATCCAAGTCTGGCATAAACATTGAAAGAAATGGTCAGTAGGGTAGTGTATTCCCCCCACCCCCCTCTTCTCAAAAAAATTATAATAAAAAAAAACTCCAACCCAAAGGGTTATCACTATCAGCTAGGGACCACATTTCATGAAGTGGAGATCATTGTTTCAACAACCCCACCCCCCCCCCCCCCCCTCTCTTGGAGCAAAACCCATAAAAATAAGGCAAAAAATATTCTTTTCATCCCATTAATTTGGTCAAAGTTCAATTTCCATCCCTCCAATTCAAAAAGTTGCAATTAGTCCCTGAAAAAATTAAATGGTATCAATTTCATCCTTCCATCCATCTATTGATAAAGAAGGGGCATACATGACAACCAGAGTGCAGACGGGCATGTTAAAAAGCTAACAAGTGTACATGACCTAGAATAAGTTTTACGAAAGATAGATAGAAGGATAAAATTGATACCTTTTAAATATTTCAAGGACAACATTGCAACTCATTAAATTTGAGGGACGAGTATGTATATATATATACATACATATATATATATATATATATATAATCACAAAGGTGCAATACGTGCTTGCATACACTAGCTGGAACTTCCCTCCAAACATATCCAAGATCAAGATTGTACAATTCATTCTCTAGTTGATGTTTACAGGTTTAAATATAAAAATAAAAAAAATTGCTATGACAAAATTTGTGCTCATATCAATTGCATTGTGCACATATTGTGGTCTAGTCTATCCCACTGATCCCTTGTTCCATAAGAGAAATCACAAAACAAGATTTCATAAAATGACGGACTCTACCCCATTAACCCATAAAGATTTTTAATGAATCAGTGTGCAACTTCTAATCACACAAACTGGGTATGACAAAATTTTTTTGGTGGAATTTTGCAAAATGACATAATCTCACCACAGAGATCAGTTCGGCCCTCCAGCGTGAGTTTTGTAATATTTGACAATAATAGTCCAGACTTCTTTAATGATAAAACATCCTCAGGATGTTCTCTAACACTGACAGGCTTGTTTGATAGTAGCGGAGCAATAGCTGCACTTGAGGATGCAACTGAAACTTGTGCTGGTATAAGAGGACTAATATCAATGGTTAAGTCAACTTCACAGAGCAGAGGGCATTTCTGCACCAATTGATGCAAAGTTGTTGTCTTGAAGTTCAAAAGATAAGCTGCTTTTAATGTTCTTATAGAAGGAAATGACTTGCTGAAGCATGTAATAGCCGCTTCAAGATGCAGCCTTGGACACTTGGAAATATCTACCTCCTGTACCGATTCAAATGATAGCATCGGCAAACCCTGTGAAATTGGACATTGTTCTCTCTCAAGACGCCCAAAGTTCATTGTAAAATTTTTAACACTCTTTCTTAAGGTGGGATCTATGCTATATGAAGAAGGAAGCAGAGACAAGAGAAGAATCGCTAAGGTTATCTGTGGACAACCTGAAAGGTTCACCTTCTGCACAAAGAGGAAAGATTTAAGCCATACAATAATGAAGAATTTTTTTTTTTTTTTGATAGGTACAATAATGAAGAATGTGCAGGTGAAATGAAAATTGTGCATCTCAACCGTAATTAAGGCAGGTGGAATTGGCTGCACATCAACTTAGTGACATAAAACTACAAATATTGGAAAAATAAATGACAGAAAGAACCTGAAAGGTTCAGTTTCTGCGAGGAAAAATTAAGTGATACAATTATGAACTACATGACAGAGACTAGTTTAACAATTGGAGTCAACGGTAGGTAAGATTGGCTATCTATGCAAACTCAACCACATGACTTCCTTCATGAATTTGATACACATAAATAAAGAATTCCTCCATTCTAGAGACACCCAAGGCTAATGTAAAATATTATTAAAAAAGTAGCCAACCCGACTACCTGCGGATGTATTGTGGGGGAGAGACACCCAAGGTTGTTAAAATCAGAATCCTATGTATGATCGATGGAGGGGATTCATAGATCAAATCAAGGATCATAAGATCCTACTTTCCATAAAAAAATAAGTAATAATAATAATTTTAAAAAAAAAAAGCAAATATATATATATATATATATATTAGCAATTATGGTATATGTTAAAGAATTATTAAAATCATTAAAGGACAAATGATAAAATTCAATATAGTTCAGTTTCTATACTATACATCTCCAGTAACTAAAAAAATATAATTTTTTCAGCAAAATTTACCAAAAAAAAAAAGAAACTGAATATGATAACACCCACCATGTTAAATTGTAACTCCCCACCAACCTAAAGAAAAAGGAAAAGCTATCACAACCACTTTGACTTCCATCTACATATAAATCTTCAATTTCTTAGTGAAACACCATGTTAAATTTTAACTCCCCATCAAACAAACTGCATATGATAACAATCCAATTCTAATCCAAATTTTAGTAGCATCTTGTACGGCAGGCGATTTTTTAAAATAATCTCAATTTGTCAAGAAAAAAAAAAGGATCTGACTTGAAGAATATCATGTATCAAAAGAATAAAGTCTCACTTTCCTGTGTAAATAAAATATCTAAAATACCCCTTTAATACTTTTATCCAAACACCCCTTGATAATCTGTTGTACCCAAATTAAAGAATGATAACCAGAAGTGAAAAGGGTAAATTTAAATGACCTCACTTCCACCACTACCTTTTCTCAAGAAGTTGAGTTCAGAAGATAAAGCTTATCCATGTGTAACTGGCCTTATTTATCAGAAAATCACTCAAAGATTTATTTCTATTTTGTCCTACTAGCTTATATTTTTCAACCCAACCGACATAAGAAGCCAACCAAATCCCATAAAGCTCATTGCATAAGCTCAAAGAGCACTTATAGAGTTAGTATAGAGAATACCTTAGAATATTCTGTCAGCCGAACCCTGAGATTGTGCAAGTCACCATCTCCTAAGCCATTCATGGAATTTATGGGTGGAACACTCATTAGTTTAAAAATTGAGTCAACACTCTCCTTAGAAAGCTCAGAGAAATGGCAAGACCTTCTTTTCCCTGAATTATGAAACCAATCAACTTGTATCATTAATGAATTTGATGAAGAACATGAGTAAATATCTTCCAGTGCTTTAAGAAAAACATCCAGAAAATTGAGCATACCTGCAGCAAACCACAATGGCAAAAGGCTAACGCGGATCTTTTCAACAAGAACAATGAATGAGTATAAAGCAAGAATATCACAATTACTAAAATATTATAAAAATGCTAATTTCCAGACAAGAAATAGACAGATTCATCCTAACTTAATTCTGGTCATTTTGATTTCATAAATAAAAAAATTTTAAAAAAAAAGTATAATTCCAAAAGATGATTTAAGAAAATTAAAACCATTCTGAAATCACATGTATAAGACTAGCCAAGAAAATTTATAAGAGAGTTGATATCAAAGTGGAAATTTCAGAGCACCATTCGAAGGGTCCTATTTTATAATGATAAAATAGATCATCATTTGTTATTATGATTAGACCACTTTCATTCCACCATCTACCAAAAACTAAGGTAACAAACTAGACAGTATGTCAAATTTGTCACACTTTGCATTGCATGTGGAGAATCTTTTCCAATCTCATATATAGCTCCATCATTTATTGAATTTAACCTATAAATTACGAAATGGAATAGAAGGATTTGACCTGAGTTTAGTTAAATAAAAAAATTCTCTTTCACTCTAATCTTGTACTTATCTCCTAAAAGAGAGGGAACTTTCACTAGAAAAGTCTAATTGTCCTCAAGTTAAACATTAAAGCATCAAAGCTTACTTGTCTAAAGATGCCGTGACAATCCTTGCTAGTTACGATGAAGTTTTCCAACTGTTTGGCATTAGCATCAACCCAAACTAAAAGTGCATCCAAAAGATGCATTTCACTGTAAATGATCAGAGAGATTTCAGAATTCCCAAATAGATTATATAACATTGAATTAAGCTATTTGAGAGAATAACTGATCCACCTGTCAACCGTCAAATGGGGGTGCTCTATGCAAGATAATAACAAATGGTATGGAACATCTCCAAAAATTTTGCTAGACATGGCCCACATCTGCCCAAAACAACACACCATCATCAGCTTCCATTAAACAGAAAGAGGTTCCAATAATGTAAAAACAAATTACTTGCACAAAGTAAAATCAAATTATCACAACTTTTTGAATTGCCATCCAGAAACCAAGCAATGCTTAAGCCAAACATACAACAGAAGGAAGAGTGCTCAAGTGAATAATTACTTATACGTATTTATCAAAAAATAATAATAATAATAATCACTTATAAGTATTTACTTGACCCTGACTGCTTATTTGGTATACATAGCCAACAAGGGAGCTTCACAGACTGGCAGATTTGACTAATGTGGATTTTCCTTGGCACTCTAACAAGAGACTATGTCTCTTCTCAAACTGAAGCAAACTCCATCAGAATTTTGATTACATCTACCTTGGTTCATGATATTTTTCTTTCCTTCATCATTCAGCTATATCTGTCTAAAACCATCTTCACTGTAAAATCCTCGATAACAACTTCCTTTCTCTTTGACCCGACCCATATACTTTTAGGCTTTCCTCCAGTCCTTCTAGCCTTCCTTGTCTCATTCCTCACCATCATCAATGAAACCCTCCTTTTTTGGGCTTTGCATGAATAATCAGAACTAAACACAGGACAGCTGTCCATGATGTTATATTTAGGTTAATCAGTTTTTTCTGTGGGTGTATAGCTTCAATTATGCAGCATGCTGCACAATCAGCCAGAAATAACCCAGTAAGAACTGAGTCAACTTACTCGTTTTCCTACACTTCTGTGTAAATTAAAGTTAAGAAAAAAGGAGAATTAAATCAAACAAACAAGATCATCAATATCATAGCATGAAAATCCACACAAGATATTGCTTGCTGAAAGGCATTATACAAATACCAGAAAGCACTAGCTAGATGGAGGACAGTGGGTTTCAGAGCATCTGTTACTCAGTACCAAACTTGTGCAAACTAAATGTTTAAGTAGGATTCTTTTATAATAAAAGATTATGAGGAAATAAGTGCTTAAAAGATTTATAAAAAAATATCAAACACAAACATAACCAAATCAAATACAAGAAGTAAATGAAATGCTATACAACATGTGCATTAGACCAAAAAGAAACATAGAAAGTCAAGTACAATTTGAGCGTATACTCTACCGTGAATAATTACTGAACAAACCATCTAATCATGCAGAAATTCCTAACAAAGAAACAATCTGAGTATATATGGCGGATGCTTAAAGGTTAAAGCTAGAGAATGGTTTACACTTACAAAGTTCCTTGCAAGAAAGCTTGCACATAATTCCGGAAGAAAATCATTTGCTGCAATGAATTCCAAATCCATCTATTAGAATGAAAACCATGATGTTAACTTCAAAAATTAAACGATGAGAGGCATGATTTTACATGTTTTATCATTTTTAACAGTATAAAAACCAGAGAGATCCTCACCACACTCTAAACCAAATTTCCAAATATGAATCAAATCATCCAATTGTAATTGCAGTGACGCAGACCCCTCAGAAGAAGATACCTCAGAAAACCAAGTTTTACACTTCAAGAGAATCATCTCCACCCCAAAATAAAGTGCACCCTGGAAGATTAGCACAAGAGTTTTAAAAGAAGAATATATAATTAAGTTTGATTTGAGAAAGTCATACATAGCTGTCTTGGTTTCAAACTTTAAGAACACAGCTTGTAGTTTTTAGCCAATACATGGCAAAGGAAAATGATCCCATACATCACTTTGAGCATTTTCAGTTAGGGTTACAATAACAAATCTCCAATCAATGAGAAATGAGGCGTGCTACATGTAAATGTTAATGCTACCTCTTAGTATTGGTTACGCAATCAGAGCAGATTTTCAAGGATGAGAATTGGCTAAGTAAAATGTTATTTGGAACAGGATCACTATGGTATGAACATTAGAAACATGAAGGTGACATGCTGCTTATCATTGGAAAGTGGTACAACATAGACAGGCTTATATGTGTTGCTCAACTAAAAGTTAGAGGGTGTAGGAGTAATCCAATATAATGGAAGATACATTGAACAATATCTTTAAAAGCAAAATCATGTTTTTCCTTCTTTTGAGAATCAAATTCAATAAAGAACCAATGCAAAAAAGGTTTACTTTCCATATTAATCCTATATATTACATATTGCCCGATCCATATTGCAGATCATCATTAGGGTACTAGCAACAATAGTAGTACCTGTAAGGGTGAAATAGTAGAAATATCAAAACCATGTAAATGATTACCTCAAAAAGAGGAATGAAATTATTCGGCGTAATATGCAATGGGCAGCCATATATGCACTTCAGAACATCCACAAATGTTTCCAGGCTCCACTGAATTGATATGCAATCCAGGCATGATTCACTGGAGAAGATTTAGGTGATGAGAAAGAATAAATACATTCAGTTCAAGAGTTTCGAGATTAAAGATACACGTTGATCACAAGAGGACAACAAATAACATTTATCTCAATCAAGCCCAGTAAAACCAAAAAACAGAACCAATCTCCCCTTCCATTACTGTGACACTTCTCTTATTGCATCTTATGCTCCATTCAGTTGTCCAAAAAAAACATATAAATAGACGAAATCATAATTTCTTGAATTTTAATTTTTGTTTTTTGACAAGTAATAAATTTTATTCAAAGAGAAGATTATTCTTATGAAGCATGGACACTTCATTTGGGGTTCCATAACCGTGTCAGACACTGGACACACGTAGGAAACGCATGCGTGTCCAAGCCATATCCTTTTAGACACAGAAACAAGAGAAATCGAATACCCTTTCACTAAACAAATAGAGCATTGATGCTCTAATAGTAACAATGCATCTGAAAATTAATAAATACTCTTATTCTTGGTTTGTATTCTAATTTCTAATCATCCTTCAATAGTCATGAATTCATTTTATTATCCATTATTACTTTTAAATTGATATATATTTAACATTATATGAAAAATAAATGCTTAACACTATATAGAAAATATAAATATATTTAATAATTATTTAATTTATGTTCACAATGATGAAACAAAAAATCTTAAATATTACTTTCATGTTCACGATGATAAACCAAACTCTGCACTCAACAGGATTAGCTACAACGAGTCGTTTGAAAACTGTCTTTTCCTTTTTATACTCAATTTTCTCGGCAACCAAACAAAGGCTTAGCCAGTAATACATTAATAGAATAAATAATCAGACTAAACCAAATTACCAAGCCTATTAATAGTAATAACCAGTAAAAAAAAAAAATCAAAGCTATTACCTAAAGCTGCCACGGAGGAGGCCTCGAAAATACGAAGATTGTTCAATGAGCCTGTGATTACACATAGAAGGAATCAAACACACTGTAATCAGCACTATAATTTAATCCTTGAAAAGGAAAATAGACTACTTCGTTTTTTTTTTTTTTTTTCTCTCACTTTCCCGAGAACCAAACAGAAGAGAAGAGAAGAGACTGGCCTATTCCGATTAGCGTGAATTTGGAGTGTTTGGGAACAGAGGATCGCGCGCAAGTCCCAGCTTAGGATATCTGTGGTTGAAATGAGACTCTCTTTTTTGTGTTTGGACTCTGACTCTGCTTCTGCTTCGATCGGGTTGGGGTTTGTGCATGTGAGGATAACGAAGTCATCGTCGGAGCTTGATTCCATGGAGGAGAACTAGTATTACAATTCCCTGACATAAACACTGGAATTGGAATTGGAATTACAGGTTCAGAGATTTGCGCAGTGAGGTTGGTTTGGTTTTCTTGGTTAAGGAAAATTTTAGAGAGTCGTTGTGTAGAGAAGGTTTGGTCCTGTTCATGTAGCGTGGTACTCGCAAATTTCCATTTTTCTTCTTCTTTAAACCCAAGGCAAAATTTGCAAAATGAACTGTTTTTGCAAAAATTTTCACTGAACAGTATGCGGCTGAAACATATTGGTTAGTTGGACTGTTTTTGGAACTCGAGTTTGGCAAACTCGAGTTCCAGCCCATTTTTCTCTTAAAATCAACCTGTCATCGACTAAAAAAAAAAAAAAAACAAAAGTGGAACTCGAGTTTAAGAAACTCGAGTTTCATTTACACAGAACTCGAGTTTCTTAAACTCGAGTTCCACTTTTTTTAAAAAAAATCAGTCTACATAACTATATAGTCCACGCGCAATTTACTCACCAAAAACCTTCCAAAAATCAGTCCATTTAGCAAATTTTGCCTTAAACCCAACGTTGCTTTCATCTCGATCCAACGACATCATATCTACAGTTAACCCGTTACTTATATCTCGGCCAAACGACATCAGATTTAGCGTCGTTTTCATTAGTCTTTTTATTTTTTATTTAAAATGTGAAATAAATAAACAAAAACAAAAACTAATCAAAAGAACTTTGTTTTAAGAAGGAAGACATGAACCTAGAGGAGTTTGCTTAATGGTTTCTAAGATCTCGTAATATCCATAAAATCTTGGGTTCAAAATTTCTTATCTCCATTTTAAAGTTAGCCGTAAGTAAATAAATCCAAATACCCTTATTTGTATAAAAATAAAAATAATAAAAACGTTTAAATTATAAATTTTGTCACTATGGTATCAATTTATATTTGTTTATTTAAAATTATCAAAAGAGTTTTAACTTTTATCTTTAACTCAAGATAATAATAATAAAATGGCTATAATTGTCAACTTATATGATTCCCCACTTAATTGTGATATCATCCAAGGGAATGATAACTATTCCCCTTCTCCCTACTTTTTTTTCTTCAAATATTATTTGAGAGATGGATCATGTAACTTCATTAATCAGCAATAGCAGAAAACAGCAATTACAATGATTTAGTTTGAATAATATCAGCAATACAACTAGGTGTCTCTTCCATACATACAAATTCAGGACCCAAAAGTTGAGCTCTTCATGCCAAATTGTGAGCTGCTTTATTCCCTTCTCGATGAACATGCCCGAAAGACCAGCTACTCAGCTCCCTAGCAGACATTTTTGCATCTTCAATAATAGCGCCCAGCAGAGATAAATTTTCTGATGGGTCTTGGAGTGCTTTGAGAATTTGGAGCTAATCACCTTCTATAATCGCATTCCTGAAACTCGTTTCAGCTACAAGTTTTATACCTCTTTTGAATGTAAAAGCTTCTCTTATCTCCACCATCTTGGACATCGTCGACAACCTCAGACAGAGCAGCCAAAACCAACCGTTGGTGTCCCTAAAATCCACACCCATCCCACCCTGATTCCTTGAATAGAGCTGCATCAATATTCGCTTTGTACCAGCTCATGGGAGGTGCACACCAGTAGTTTTGTCTATTTATCTGCCTTGACGTTGCTGTGTCTCTTGCAAGTTGATATTCAGCCTGATAGTTGGATGCCCACTATGCTATCCAGTGGAATTTTATCAGGCTCATTAGCCCATGTTTTGTTCCAACAAAACCATATAGCCCAGGTGGCAATCATAAACAATTCACAATCACCCCTTCACCCTACTTAATTTTTAAAACATGCAAACAAGATAAATGAGTAACTTAGGTTACCCCTGACACCTCCAAGCCAGTCCGGGAGTATTACCAGGCTCGTTAGCCCGTGCTTTGTTCCAACAAAACCATAGCCTAGGTGACGAACAAAAACAATTCAAGGTCACCCAATCTCTCTACTTAATTTTTAAAACATGCAAACAAGAGAAATGAGTAACTAAGGTTACCTCTGACACCATCAAGCCAGTCCGCGAGTGCTACCAGGCTCCTTAGCCCATGTTTTGTCCCAACAAAACCATGTAGCCCAGGTGACGATCATAAACAATTCATGATCACCCCTTCTCTCTACTTAGTTTTTAAAACATGCAAACAAGAAAAATGAATAACTAAGGTTTACCTCTGATACCACCAAGCCAGTCTGTGAATAGGCTCGGGAAGTAGAAGAGAGTGGTGGGGATAGGACAGGGGTATTGATCCGAAGTAGTAATTATCTCATGTATATATCCATTCAAAGGTCATTCACAGACTGATTTTTATTGGCAATAACTTTGCCATCAGCTTCTTCTCTTTAGAGATTTGGAAAAATACCCCCAAAGATGGGGGAGAGAGAGAGAGAGATCCAATAATCGGTTTTTCTTTTTGTCAAAATAAATGAACTGCTCAAGAAAATCAAGTTAGACGCTGTATGATACGTAAATATTTACAACCAAATACATTTCTGAATTCTTTCACAGGAATTGATTTCAATACAAAGGCCAACCAGAAATCAAATATATTCCGGAAATGGATCCAAATTTTTTTAAGATTGTGTTTTTGGTCTTTAGGCTTACTCAATCACTGATTCACAGGTGATGCATTCCATAGATAAACTGACAGGATGTTCAATCAAAAGATGATATAATAATCCAAAAATATATATATAATGATGAGCTTTATGAAGAGAAAAATAGGGAAAAATAAAATGTTGAAAGCATGCAAGTTTCTGTTTACCCCACTTACCCAAAACAAAAACAAAAGTTCCATATGGCCAGGGTTTTTTTTTTTTTTTTTTTTTTTTTTTTTGGGATTGATATATACACTGACTCCAAAAAGTATAAACTAAAAAGATTGCAACATATAGGATCTTTAGAGGTAATCTTGGATTGAAAATGTGGTATTTCTCAAGGCAACTCAGGCTATCTCATGAGTCATGAAGCCATGTATCAAATCCTCAGCTACAACTTTCTATACCATAAAGGACAGGCTTTAACCATTCTCAACTAAATTTACATTTTAGGCTACATATTAGATACAACAGGGGAGGAGAGGTCTAAATTAAGAACTAACCTAATTAGAGAGCTTCTCTTCCCAAAAGTAGTGCTTTCTCTAAAACAATTCAAACTCCAGGTGCTCTCCTGTAGCTTTACACTCCAAATACTTATTTGATGTTTCCTGGGAAGACGGGGTTGCAAATCCAATATCAAAAAGGTCAGGTAGCTCTGGTGGAGTGGTGCAACGTATCAATGCCCAATTCAGGCCTTCAAAAAAGGGGTGCTGCTTAATCTCAGCAGCCCCTTTCATGGATCCTAACCGATTCTCTGGCTCCTTTACCAACAACCCTCTGATGAGATCTCTTGCCTGGAAACTGACAAGTGGGCTGTCAGGGAATTTGAGACTCTGCAACACTACATTAGCTAAAGTTTCTTCATTATTACCACCTTTAAATGGTGTTCTACCATATAGAAGCTCATAAAGAAAGACACCAAACGTCCACCAATCAACTGCAGCTCCGTGACCCTCTCCTTTAATGATCTCAGGAGCCAGATATTCATGGGTACCAACAAAGGAATTGGATCGTGCATCGGTGGGCTCAGCCACAAGCTGTGGCAACGATCTGACCTTGACTGCAGGGTCAACTTTTAACTTCCTTGTTTTTGCAGCAGCAGGTAAAAACCTAGGGCTGAAGCAGGGGACTTGACAGGAAGGTTCAATGCAGAAAGGTTCAGCGCATCTAGATTCTGTACATGGGCCGGATATCCTTACAGGATCTGCAGTGGATGAAGATGAAGATGATTTCAAGAGAGTTGGACTCACAGTACATCTGAGTGAGAGGTCAAAGTCTGTGAGCATAATGTGACCATCTTCCCTAACAAGAATGTTCTCTGGTTTTAAATCCCGGTACACAACTCCAAGCATGTGCAAGTACTCCAAAGCAAGGAGAACTTCAGCAACATAAAACCTGCACACACACAAAAACTTTAAATTAGTTTAGTGGCCTAATTTTGCTAAGATTAGATAAGTTCCAGCACCAATCTCAATGTTCATAAAAAAGAGCACAGAAAGACTTGAGAATGTAGGCTCAGAGGACATAAAACACACGTTCAGGTGCCCAATTTGATTTACATCCAAATGCTGGAGCTCTTCAAAGCTCCCGTTCACAACATGAACTGATGTTAAGAATGAGGAACAGAAGTTTGGATCTAACACAAACTAAAGAGTTACTTAGTAGTTAATGACCCTTAGGTCATCTGCACCACTTCCTGGTGTTTCCAACATACCCCACTTAATTTGTTCAAAAATACAAAAGAGTTAATAAGATTTAGAGCTTTTTAAAGTCAAGGCACCATTGAGACAATTTGTGAATATCTTTGGTAATGATGGCAATTCAGCGAACAGCTGACATTGATAAGAAAAAGATGCTTACTACAGTTTGTGGTGACAGTAGCAGCAAAATTGGTACCATCAGTTTTTTTTACATGATTAAGATGGAAAAGGCAAAATAGAGTGGTTTCATAGATGGACCAGAAGGTACCAAGTCAATACACAAGCAGGTGCTGTTGGTAGCTGAGAGCAGCAGCAGTGGTGTTGGTTGCAGAAGATGGAAGCAGAAACAAGTCAGCAAGATGCAACAAGGGCGACAGGCTGCCAGATGAAGGTGGAGGTATGACATATTTGCCTTTTTAATTTTTATCTAAATTAGCTTAGCTTAGTTTCAATTCAAACTAAATTATTTCATAATGGATTACGATGTAGTACACAAATGTATCCATGCTGGGTTGACTATAGAAATGTTTATATAGAGAAGTGCACAAGAAGCAGCAAGTACAAGTCATTCAGTAGGTGTCAGTCAGCCCAACTAGTAAAGTTTTTGTTGTCAAACAAATATAAGATCAAACCCAACTGAGAAAAAAGGTTATCTCCTGTTGTGTAGCCCACAGGCCTGATGGCACTCCAGTGGAAAACAAGCAAACAAACAAAAACAAAAACAAGAAGCCATTCAAAGAGTATCTCTTTGTAAATACTTGATCATATTGAATCAACAAATATGCATGGAACAACCACATGATAATTGAAAATGAATTATTATATAGATCAATTAGAGTGAACTAGACGACTAGCACGACTGTTTGCTTATTAACTTCAGATAACCTCAAAATTAAATATATGAAGACTTTCTAATGTTAGAGAATCCACACCGGTGCAATTTATGTACCAAACTAGTTCACATCTCATATATAGCTAAAGTGATGTAAAATAGCACTAAAACCTTCACACGAACAAAGAACAAGAAATATAAAAGCCTACCTACTACTTTCAACTTCCAAAAGGCATGATCCAACACTAACATGGTAAAAAAAAATCCAATAAATTCATACATCAATTAGAGTCTTATTCATACTTAATTCAAATATGTTAGGTTTAATATTGTTTCTAGGTTTTATCTCTGGTTTTGTATTTTGTGCTTGATTGTGCATAATGTTTGGTAAAAAAGGGAAAAATGTGATATAAATGGACCATCATTCAAGTATTTTACCTAGCTGCTGCTTCAGGAAAACACCTGCCAAGCTGCTTCTGCCGTAGGACATGAAGATCTCCACCTGGACAATACTCCATAACTAAGCATGATAAATTATCTGCTGCAAATTGGGTATATAGTGTTGGAAGAAATGGATGATCCAGCATTCTCAATATTTCTCTTTCAGTTTGAGCCCTTGGCATCTTATTCCTTCTAGCCAAAAATTCATTGTCCATGACCTTTATAGCAAATCGGCAATTTGTACCAATCAGCTCAGCAAGATATACAGTTCCAATGTCACCACAACCAAGCTTCTTTAAAAGATTGAAGTGACTCAAACCCAGGACTCCCTGCTGCATTCGTGCACGACGGATGGCTTCCCACCTCACATCCTTTGACATGTGAGGCCTGTTACCACAACTAGACCCACTCACATTGCTCTCATCACTGATACTCGTGCTACTACTATACTCACCTTGACTACTTTTTGAACTTTGGGAAAATTCCCCCTTCTCTTTTGATTTTGTGTTCTTTTTTGCTTTGATAAAGACAGCTCTGCTTTTACTAATGCTGTTTGAGGCGATGCCTGGCTTGCTTGCTCCAGAGTGCACATTATTTAGGCTTACTTCAATGGTTGGACCGGCTGAGTGGGACATTAGAGGATCTTGTTTGAACTCGTTACTTTCATTCTTCAAAGTACAGTGGCATCTCTCACAAACCAGTTGACCTTTACTAGCATCCAAGTCATTATTAACTTTGTCATATGCAGTAGAAGTGCAGGCAGCAGAGCTTGAATTCTGCTTTAGTTTCTTCTTGACAGAAGTCTTATTCCTAACAATTGATTTGACAGAGCGGGGGGTATTCCTGGATAACTTGCTCGCCCTACCACCAACAACTGAACTAGAAGAAGGTACGGCTTGCATCCTGCCTTTCCGCCCAGGCTTAGGTGCCACTGCTTTATTTGCTAACTTCATTGAGGCAGGAACTTTTTCAACCAGCTCTGATATGTTGCCAGCAGTACTAGAAGAAGATGGTGAAGGTGCAGATGCATGCTTCTCTTTCTGTGCAAGCTCTACCTTTGGTGTATGATCCCCAACTATCCTTGATGTAGAAACAATCTCATTTTGTATATTACCAACATTATTTTGTGTTTTTGCAGCAGTAAATCGAGGAGAGGAATGAGAACTTTGACTTGGTGACTTCATGTTGGGCATTTGACAATGCTCAGGCATCTTCCCAAAAGAATTTGATTTGCTTTCTTCTGGCACCAGTGATATTTTGACCATCCTCCGTTTACCTTCAGCTAAGGACAGGCCAGATTCACTAGCTTCAACCACAACTGCATTGTACAATGTCTTTATCCTTCCAGCTTCTGAGACTCCTGGAGAACCAGTTGACTTCGATAACCGTTTCATAGCAGCCATTTCTGATGCCTTGGAAATGCATAGCTCCCTTAATGCCTGTTTCAGCGATACAGGTTCTGAATTCCCAAATCTCGGTGAATTAGACATACCAACTGTAATTGGCCTTTTCAAGGCACTTTTGTTTAAAGGGCTTGTTCCATCTTGTGAAAGACGCAAGTCCTTGGACAAAGGTTTAAGACTAATTGCCTCAAAAAGTTGATTAATATCACCTTCTATGGAATCCTTATGTCCGAGTCTGAGCATAGGAAATCTCCGATCTTTGTCATTATATGACCTAGAATGTTGACCACCTAGATTCAGCTCCTCACTTGCTTCAACAATTTCACAAGTACCGGAAAACGAACCCATTACAGGGTTACTCTACTAAAGCTACTTGAATGTAATGCCAAAAACAGTAAGATGGAATTCAGTCCTGCAACATTTATCCTTAAAGGTCTCTAAAGAAGCACTTCAGACACAGGAAATTCATGGAAAAAAGAACAGAAGATGTAATTTAGACTGTTTGTAGATCAGTGAAGTTCACAATTTGTATAGTTTTTACACTTCTTTCACTGGCTCCATATTATGACATATAAACCCTGAAATGACAACCAAAGTTTGGATAACATCAGCTGACCAAAAGTCAATCAGATAAATTGAAATAAAAGGCAAAGGTACATTTTGTTCATATCTACAACAGAAATTGCAATCACTGGTGGCATAAACCACTAATCAACAATAATATGCCTTTAATGAGATCTTTTTAAGTAGTTGGTTCTAGATTTGGAAGCACAACACTGCAGCACTACAATATCCAATCAATTATCTGATGACACATGAAAGTCACCTCACCTCATGAAAATTACAGTAACCTTAACATAATAAATTATTTTAGGCACTTTAATCTAACTTTGTCTTTTACCAAAAATGTTAGACGAAAATTCAACTTTGGCATTACAGATCAAGAATATACTAATTACAATGTTTAGTCTGTCCTGTTCACGATTTAAATGTCAACATGTCGTACAGCTAGCTCCGAAAAAAAATCACAAATCTAAATACAATTTGCCAAGCAAAAAACCCAGTTGTAGACCCATTTATAATAAGAACTGTTTTACATTTTTATACACTCAGATATTCAATTATTTGTCCAAATAAATGGATCAGAAACAAAACCTAGTAGTAATTTTGAATGTGCCAAGCTAAAAAAACCCAGTTGTAGACCCATTTGCAGCAAAAACAGCTTTACATTTTCATATACTTAGATATTGATTTACTTGTTCAAACTAATGGATCAGAAACAAAGTGAGGCAAAACCCATTTGTAATTTTCAATTTCTGGCAGTCAAGCTTAAACACATCACTGATTTAACAAACTAAAGCAAATCAAAATGAACCCAAAAAAAACAAATCATCAATACTACTTCAACCAAATCATGAAAACAAAAAAAAACAAAAAACACTAAACTAAACATAAATGGAAATAAAGAAAAACCCAGATGAGTAATGTTTGAAGGAACCAAAGTCTGAAACATAAACACATATTATAATATATACGTGTCTAAAAAGTGAAATGAGGATCGGAGAGAGAGGGAAAATTACCTGAAACAAGAGGTGGGGTGGTGTTGTTCTTTTACACATTAAGTGAGATACTGTCATAAAAGCTGAGGAATGACGAAGGAATCAAAGTTTAGGCTATGGAAAACCCTAGAGGTGGTGGGTGTGGTGCTGGTGGGGTTTGAAGAAGCGGTAGGAGAGAGAGAGAGAGGAGAGGAGAGAGAAAGCTAGTACGATTTGGCACAGTGTGTTTTTCTTTTCTTTCCCATACTGGCTCTGATTATTTTGAAGATTAAAGGGACCCATGTTTATGCTGTCGGGGGAGAATCGAGGAAGAGGGAAATACTAGAAAATTTATAGAACGGAAAAAACCAAACACGAAAGCAACATGTATGTACATTGTACACATGTATCTATCCTTATTTTTGAATCCATAATAATCCATGATCTAGAAAATTTTTTTTTACTGAAAATAGAAAGGCAAAGAATATACTGTAATTAGTAAGATATTAAAAATATTTTTTTATTTACAAATTTATGCATCCGTTTATAGAATTATATAATAAATTTTTTTTCAATGGATTATAAAGTGAATTGTATTTAGAAAAAATGAAAATTTAAAATGTTAAAACTAACCAAATAAAGTAAAAAAAATAAAAATAAAAATTGAAACAAACATATAAAACATACACACAAGATATCATTAAAAAAATAAAAAAATAAAAACATACGCATAGGATAAACTTATTGTAGATCTAGTAACATCTATTTATTCTTTAGAAGTCGTATAAATCAATTTATTAGATATCATTGGATTTGTGGATTACATAATTATTGTAAAATTTAATTGCTTTCCTTAAACTCTTCCTAGTCCCTCCCTTAAGAAATCGTACAAAAATGTTTAGGTTAGTGGTTGTTAAAATCAAGATCCTAAGCGAAATCAATGAGAGGATACTTGTCCTTAAAAAAAAAAAAAAAAATTCGTTGGGAGGATATTCTAGATCTAATTGAGAATTGTAAAGTTATACTTTTCATAAAAATAAAAGAAAAATCATTGTAATAAAGCAATGTAGTCAAGAATCATCACCATATATATAGTAAATCTTCTTTAAAGGGAAGTTATGAATGATAACCCAAACAAATCAAAACAAATTTAAATAGATAAATCATAAAAGTACTTATCTTAAAAATATAAATAAGTTTTTAACTATAAAACACTATAGCAATACCATCAACATGAGTTTATTTATTTATTTATTTATTTGAAAATCTAGACCCTGAGGCCAAGTTTTATTCAATGCAGAAAAATTACAACGAATTTCTAGTAACAAGAGGAGCTATATCATCCGGGGTAAATTCAATTTAAATTTGTAGCTCATTGCCTAACTTGAAACATATCATCCTACCGTACCTTCAATCTAAATCTAAATTTGTAGCTCATTGCCTAACTTGAAACATTAAACTGTATTGCTTCCTTATGTGTTTTTTATATACCATATGGATAGAGGGAAGAGAATAAAGTTTTTGGTTGTCTTAGTGAATAATTCAAAGTATGATGACCATAAGAATTATTATAAATTATAATATGCATTGTAGCATTTTAATATTAAATGGTTAATTTTAGTATTTTAAAGAATAATAAGTACGTAAATCTAATATAAAGATATGAGATTTAATGTGGTAAATGAGGAGTAAGTATTATCAAATTTGAAATCCCACATTATTAAGAAGAGAGACTCATTCTTTTTATATAAGTGTGGTGATTTATTAGGCTTAAATGTATTGGAGGAAAAATTGGGTCAGATACGCACGTCAGAGGAAGGTGAAGGGAGAAGGTCTGCTGCACTAGTCTTAGGCTTTGCCAACCAAAATGGCTTGCATCTCCTTAAAGAGAGCAAGAGTTATTTATTTATAAATGTGGTGATTTATTAGGCTTAAATGTATTAATGGAAAATAAAGGGAGGGCTGTTGCACTGCTCTTGGGCTTTGGCAACTAGGAGGACTTGCAGTCATTAAAGAGAGCGAGAGTTGTGCCACAGTCCAACTGCGCTGAAATTTTCATTTACATTTATATATATATATATATATATATATTTTTTTTTTTTTTCTTGTATGTTTTTGTATTTACTATTTACACTAAGATGTCAATTAGAGACAGGGACTTTTATTTCAGAGAGAGTATGGATCTATTGCAAAAAGTCTTACAAAATTATAAATATGTCAAATTTTATGAAGGGATCGTCCTTGACTCTCTGCCAATCCATCCTACCACAATCCTATTAATTAAATATCCTAATGTGATATAAATCGTACGATCTTAAACATTTCATATCCAAAATTTAGCAACCTGTTAAGGTTAGACCATTCCATTAATTGCAAACAATCTTCTTTCTTTTTTCTATTATTATCTAACTTATCTTAAAAACATAAATAAGTTTTTAACTATAAAACACTATAGCAATACCATCAACATGAGTTTATTTTATTTTTTTTTGAAAATCTAGACCCTAAGGCCAAGTTTTATTCAATGCAGAAAAATTACAACGAATTTTTAGTAACAAGAGGAGCTATATCATCAGGGGTAAATTCAATCTAAATTTGTAGCTCATTGCCTAACTTGAAACATGAGATTAAAATTTTAAAACATGGATTCAATTAAATATAAATATAAGTTAATTAATCATTAAATTGTACTGCTTCCTTATGTGTTTTTTATATACCATATGGATAGAGGGAAGAGAATAAAGTTTTTGGTTGTCTTAGTGAATAATTCAAAGTATGATGACCATAAGAATTATTATAAATTATAATATGCATTGTAGCATTTTAATATTAAATGGTTAATTCATTTCAAAAAAAAAAATTAAATGGTTAATTTTAGTATTTTAGAGAATAATAAGTACGTAAATCTAATATAAAGATATGAGATTTAATGTGGTAAATGAGGAGTAAGTATTACCAAATTTGGAATCCCACATTATTAAGAAGAGAGACTCATTCTTTATATATAAGTGTGGTGATTTATTAGGCTTAAATGTATTGGAGGAAAAATTGGGTCAGATACGCACATCAAAGGAAGGTGAAGGGAGAAGGTCTGCTGCACTAGTCTTGGGCTTTGCCAACCAAGATGGCTTGCGTCTCCTTAAAGAGAGTAAGAGTTATTTATTTATAAATGTGGTGATTTATTAGGCTTAAATGTATTAATGGAAAATAAAGGGAGGGCTGTTGCACTGCTCTTAGGCTTTGGCAACCAGGAGGACTTGCAGTCATTAAAGAGAGCGAGAGTTGTGCCTTAGTCCAATTGCGCCGAAATCTTTAATTAATCATTAAATTGTACTGCTTCCTTATGTGTTTTTTATATACCATATGGATAGAGGGAAGAGAATAAAGTTTTTGGTTGTCTTAGTGAATAATTCAAAGTATGATGACCATAAGAATTATTATAAATTATAATATGCATTGTAGCATTTTAATATTAAATGGTTAATTCATTTCAAAAAAAATATATTAAATGGTTAATTTTAGTATTTTAGAGAATAATAAGTACGTAAATCTAATATAAAGATATGAGATTTAATGTGGTAAATGAGGAGTAAGTATTACCAAATTTGGAATCCCACATTATTAAGAAGAGAGACTCATTCTTTATATATAAGTGTGGTGATTTATTAGGCTTAAATGTATTGGAGGAAAAATTGGGTCAGATACGCACATCAAAGGAAGGTGAAGGGAGAAGGTCTGCTGCACTAGTCTTGGGCTTTGCCAACCAAGATGGCTTGCGTCTCCTTAAAGAGAGTAAGAGTTATTTATTTATAAATGTGGTGATTTATTAGGCTTAAATGTATTAATGGAAAATAAAGGGAGGGCTGTTGCACTGCTCTTAGGCTTTGGCAACCAGGAGGACTTGCAGTCATTAAAGAGAGCGAGAGTTGTGCCTTAGTCCAATTGCGCCGAAATCTTCATTTACATTTATATATATATATATATATATATATTTCTCTTGTATGTTTTTGTATTTACTATTTACACTAAGATGTCAATTAGAGACAGGGACTTTTATTTTAGAGAGAGTATGGATCTATTGCAAAAAGTCTTACAAAATTATAAATATGTCAAATTTTATGAAGGGATCGTCCTTGGCTCCCTGCCAATCCATCCTACCACAATCCTATTAATTAAATATCCTAATGTGATATAAATCGTACGATCTTAAACATTTCATATCCAAAATTTAGCAACCTGTTAAGGTTAGACCATTCCATTGCAAACAATCTTCTTTCTTTTTTCTATTATTATCTAACTTACTCAATGACATATATACGATTGAATGTTCCATTCTCAAATTTAAAATTTCCCTTTAGGTTCTCATTTTGTTGCGAGATTGTATAGAGCATAATGGACATTTTCACATATCTTCATTTATTTTATCATGTTATCAACGTACAATTACATTTTTTTTTTTATAAATCAAAACAACTTATATAAATGTATAAAATTTGAAGTTACTAGTATATTTTATAGTTGGCAATTAATTATTTAATATATGATCCAAACAATAATTCTTAGCAATGTTTTTTTTTTAAGGTACGGTAGGATTTTCATATGCTTTGCTTATTAATTACTACCAAATTAAAATATACACTTTTTTTTTTCAAAAATTAAGATATATACTAATTGGTTCTTCTTCTTTTTTATGTATAAGTGGAAATCCAACCATATCCATTGTTTGAAAGAAAAGGAAATGCTAACAAGTGTAGTTAGGGCAGTAGTTAATAATTTATTTAAAGAAAGTTTTTATGAGAAATGAAAAAAAAATTAATATTTTGATAGCTTTTTTCATTTTCCATAAAAGTGGTATCAAAACTTTCCTAAAATGAATTATTTCACCCTAAATCTGCATTACTCTTGAAACCCCACCCACTGCAATGATTATGAAAAACGGAATACCCAAACTCTTTTACTATCAATTAAATGGTTTTCATCATTGTTATTGGTCAATACTCAATACATTATTCCAATTGCTCCGCCTAACCACATAATGATACACCAAACATCACATTATACCAACCGTATGATTCATTTCTGGCCACCTAAATCGTTAATCATGGCCAAGTCAAATTTCATCTTTCATTGATCACAAATCACTAAATTACGGATTTAACCATTAAAAGGGTTAACTTATAATGCCTCAAAAAAAAAAAAAAAAAAAAAAAAAAAGAGGTTAATTTATAAGAGTAGATTTACAATGGACTTCAGCAAAGAAATTAGTCAACAATGTATTTTATTTTTTCACAAGTACTTTTTACAATTAATTATATTAACTTTTAACATGTTATATTACAATTTTGTGAGTTCTAATTAATTCAATTAACATAACATCTTATTATTGAATAAGAAATCTTAGTTCGAATCTTGTCTACACTAAAAAGACAATCATTAACGTTTTGATTTGATGAAAGAAACCAATAATTATGAAGCAAAACCTTCAATTGCAATAATAAAGTTTTTCTCTAAATTATCTACTTGTATTATTTTAAATAAGTCACATGATTCATAAAAAGCCAAGTAATTAAAAATACACAAGAATTTTTTTTTTTTTAAATGCAGCACAAAATTTAACCAAAAAAAAGTAGCACAAAATGTCAATTACATGCTAATACTTTTTCTTTTTCTTTTTTGGTATTAAAAAAAAAAAAAAAAAAAAAAGGGAGGTAATACAGCCTATTATTACCTAAAAAACGAGCTATGAATGAGCTCTGCCAGATTCCTACCATACACCTATACATTAGCTCTATTATTCAAAGGACCCCACATCAGTAATAATCATACTTTTGATATTATTACAGAATAAACTGCCGAGAGGCAATAATTGCTGTTGCTGTTTTTCTTTTTTCTTTTTTCTTTTTTTTGTAGAAAATGGAAAAAAAAAATTTTTGAGAGAATTGTGGAAAATGGAAATAATTGTTGTTATTGGACGCAATATCAATGTGAGTAGGATATTGTGTACTGTGTAACTTTGAAATCACAAATTTTCTGACCATTTTTGGCTTGTTCTTAATGACATGTCCCCAGTAAAGCAGTGCACCCTATAAAATATGAAAATATCTATACAGATTGAAAATCAAATTTTGATAAATGATTGAAAAAAAAAAAATTTTTTTTTGAGAAAGAAATTAAATTAAATTGGATCCAATGTAAACTCAGTATTAACTCATACCCCAAACATAATAAGTACAATTACAAGTATATACACGGTACAATTACAAGTCTACAATCTTATTAAAAAAAAAAATACAAGTCTACAATATCTCATAAGATTAAATATTTATTCAATCCCCACTACAACTTTTTGTTTTACCTTTTTTAAACCATCTTCAAGATCTAAACCACTCCTATTTTAATGGCTAATTTAGACAATTCTCCCATTAATTATTATTTAATATAAGGTTAAGCAACCAAGAGCATCAGGTTACTTACTAAACAATAATTTATACGAATATAAATGCCAAAAAAATAAATATTATTCTAACTACAATTTTTTGTGAAGCAGTTGTTAATCTTGATGAGCTTAGATTAAACTTTTAAATAGATTGCTCAAGAATCCTATGCAAATGCATATAAAATGTTGACTAAGCTCTACCTTCTTCCTTAACTACTAATGTTTATATTATCCCAAAAGAAAATGTTTTTTTTTTTGGGTATCTTATATTTGGGGTTTACAAATGTGTATAATGAAAGAACCCAAACACTGACCATCTTTCTAACCTTTGATAATTGATTGACTTTTAATTAAGCAATATTTATATCATTTATCTTGATTCTGGAGTTAAATAAATAACTTTGCATATATCTAGATAAACATGACATTCACTTAATTAAGTATATAATTTTGCATTTTTCTAGATAAATATGTTTTTAATTGGTAGGTAGTAGGTACAACTTACAAGGGAGTGCTATGCATGTAGTATCCTTCCTGGCAGAATTGATATTTTTTTTTTGATTTGAAGACTGGAATTTTCATTAAAAGCGAGAAATAGAAATTACATCTTGGATAAGAGCTTGCTCGATACAGCAAGGAATCTCTTCAATCCAGCTAATAAAATCAACAACATTAATTGCGTGTTTCGCTAAAAGATGTGCAGGGACATTCCCTTTTCTGCGCACATGAGAAAAGACAATGTTTCTAAACACCTTACACAAATCTAAGACACCCAAAATAATAGGTTCCACAGCCGTATGAGGAGAATAGGTCCCACGCAGAGCATTAATCAGGTTAATTGAATCACCCTCAAGCACCACATCCTGGAGACCCACATCCCTCGCAAAGGTTAGCCCTACCTCAAGAGCCTTGGCTTCTACTTCCACAGCGCCCAAAGGAGCCTCCACCTTCATGGATAGTGCAGCTTCGACTCTTCCCCATTCATCCCTGATCAGCACACCAACCCCAGCATTTTTCTGCTTTGAGAAAATGGTACCATCCACGTTGATCTTAAACCATCCCGCAACAGGTGGTGTCCACTTCACCGGCATCACCATAGACGGCGCAACTTCGGTCTCCATTTCCACCGCAGCACCAGATTCTGCAAGATAATCCAGCGCCCCTCTAACCAGCACATGCCCCGGTTTTCGAACACCGCCGAGACGAAACACGTTTCTGTTCTGCCACAGAGCCCATGCGATCAAGAGCACCTTGGCTGCCACATCGTCGCTACTTCCCTCAATCATAAGTAGCTGCCACATCACATCCATAAAGGAGTTACTCTCCGTCAATGTAGCCAACCCCGGCACCTTTGAACAACTCCAGGCCTCTTCGCTTTCAGACAGCTCCAAAGTGCATGTCCTGTCGTCTCCGAAGCTTCATTGCATCCATCACACCGGTCCTCCTCGACCACCTTTCGCTTTAGCAAATTTCTTTTAGTGGGTAAGGCTTCACGGCAAGCTCTCCACCCGAAGTGACGGATTTTCTGAGGGACCGGCAAGCTCCACAGTCTCTTCCAGAAGCGCCTAAGAAGCCCTACATCTGAACTGCCCCCCTTCACCCCACAAACCTCCATATTCTGAGCTAATCTATATGCACTACGCACACTGAAGTTGCCATTTTGTGTTTCAGTCCATATTTGCTTATCCCCAGGCAGCCGAGAACTCAAGGGGATGCCTTTGATCACGTCAGCCTCATGAGGAAGAAAAAGAGTGTCCACAATTGAATTTTTCCAGCAGGCAGTAGAGAAGTCAATCAACTCATTGACCCTTGTGTCTTCATGCAAAAAAAGCCGTGGGGAGGTTACCATAAACGTGGAAGGAACGGGCAGCCACTTGTCCTCCCAGACCCTAACATTTTCGCCGTTGCCAATTCTCCACCTTATTCCTTTCTTTACCAGCTTTTGCGCCGCCATAATACTACGCCAAGTGAAAGAAGGGTTATGTCCTAGAGAAGCATTGATGAAGTCGCTCTTTGGGAAATATTTTGCCTTCAGTACTTTGTACACTAGAGAGTCAGAATCCACCTGCAGCCTCCAGCCTTGTTTCGCAAGGAGAGCAAGATTAAACAGTTTTAAATTCTTGAAGCCTAGCCCTCCAGCACTTTTAGGTTCACAAAGCTTTTCCCAACTAATCCATGGGATTTTCCTCTCATCATTCCTATGTCCCCACCAAAAATTCCTGACCATGCACGTTATCTCATCACATAGGGAGTCCGGGAGTCTGAAGCAGCACATTGTATATGTCGGAATAGCAAAAGCCACAGCCTTGATAAGAACTTCCTTTCCTGCTTTGGACAACATCTTCTCAGTCCAGCCGGCAAGCTTCTTCCCAATTTTTTCTTTAATATCATTGAACGTGCCTCTTTTATTCTTTCCTACAAGTGAGGGCAATCCCAAGTATTTCTCATGTTGCTTGATGACTTGGGCTCCAAATCTTCCTTTGATCTCCTCTTGGATACTCATAGGAGTGTTTCTACTAAAATAGAGGGAGGTTTTTGCCCGGTTTAATTGTTGGCCAGAGGCTTTTTCGTAAATTTCAAGCACCTTTTGTAGAGAGGCACACTCTTTCAGTGAAGCTTTGCAGAAGATGAGGCTATCGTCAGCAAAGAAAAGGTGGGATAATTTCGGGCAACCCCTACCAATGGCAATGTCGTCCATTTGACCCGAGGAAACAGCCTCTTTGATCAGAGCAGAAAGACCTTCTGCGCACAGAAGAAATAAATAGGGTGATAGGGGGTCACCTTGGCGGATACCCCTAGATGGTAAAATGCGACCTCTAGGGCTACCATTAATCCTAATAGCATAGGTAGCAGAAGTAGTACACTGCATGATAAGCTTTATCCACCTCTCATCAAACCCCAATTTAACCATAATTTTCTCAAGGTATAGCCACTCAACCCTATCAAAAGCCTTGCTCATATCGAGTTTGAGAGCCATCTCACCCTCCTTCCCCCCTCTTTTCCGGTTGATATGATGCATGGTTTCATAAGCTAACAAAATATTGTCAGTAATAAGCCTCCCTTGTACAAAAGCACTTTGGGTATCACTGATAATAGCTGGTAGGATTTTTTTGAGCCTATTAGCTATAGCCTTGGAAGCTAATTTGTATACTACATTGCATAAACTAATAGGCCTATAATCAGTGACTCTCTTGGGGTCTTTAGTTTTGGGAATGAGTACAATATGAGTATGATTGAAGTTTGGAGGGACAATACCATTGTTGAGGAAATCTAGCACAGTCTTTGTGACCACTGCGCCACTGATGCTCCAAAATTGCTGATAAAAAACGGGTGGCATGCCATCAGGACCAGGAGCTTTGAGCGGAAACATCTGCTTCAGAGCAACCTGAACCTCCACATCAGAAAACACCCGGGTCAGTTCTTCATTCATTTCCGGGGACACTTTTGGTAAGACTGCACTTAAAATTTCAGAAAAATCAACCGGGTTGCTAGTAGTAAACAACTCCCTGTAATATTCCACTACTATTTCCTCTACCTTTTCCTCGTCCCCCTGCCATACATCATTGGCGTCCAGCAAACCTTCCATAAAATTTTTCTTCTGTCTAGCAGAGGCTTTAGCATGAAAAAAACTTGTGTTTCTGTCTCCCCCCTGAAACCAGTTAAGTCTAGAACGTTACCTCCACATCGAATCTTCTTTTTCCAGCCAACAATTCAATTCTATCCTGGTATTCTTCAATGCATGGACTAACTCATTGGAGGAAGGGAGCAATTCAAGATGTTCAAGCCTGCTTTGTAACTCAGATATCCTCTTTCCCACATGGCCGAATTCGGTCTTGTTCCACTCGGACAAATCAATCCTACATCTTTCCAGGCATCCTTCTAACATACAATCCGATGCAAGCATTTCTCCCTCCAACCAGGCTCTTTTTACCACATCAACGCATCTTTTGTCTTTTAGCCACATGGACTCAAACCGGAACAACTTTCTTGCCCTCCTATTTTTATTACGTTGCACTAAATGGAGGCACAGGGGAGAGTGGTCAGAAGCCGATGAGGAAAGGTGGTGAAGCTTGGCAAAAGGGAACAAATCCAACCATTCCTGTGTTGCCAGAGCCCTATCAAGTCTTTCCCTTATTTGAACTCCATCCTTACGTTGGTATAACCAAGTGAACTTAGGACCCACAAAATCCACCTCTCTAAGATTGCATTGATCAATAGCTTCAACAAAAATTTCCATTTGCCTCCGAGGTCTCATGCTTCCCCCTTCTTTTTCAGACAGCCCAGTGATCTCATTAAAATCTCCAATAGCCAGCCATGGGAGAGAGGAGGTATTCCCCAACTGTTTAAGTTTCGCCCAAGATTCCGGTCTTTTCGCTGTTTCCGGATTTCCATAGAATCCCGTTAGGTGCCACCATCCAACCTCAGCTCCCCCAAACACCCAAGCATCAATATGGTCTTCAGAGAAAGTTTTCACATCAAGGGAGACCCCCTCTTTCCACAATAAAGCGAAGCCGCCCTTGCTGCCTTTACTTGGGACAAAAAAGCCATGCTTCAGATTGCATTTTTCTTTTACTGTCTTCATCCAGTCACTGTTAGATTTGGTCTCCATTAAAAATACTATGATGGGATCTTCTTTATTTACAACCTTCTCCAAGGCTCTAACTGTTCGGAGGTTCCCAAGCCCCCAGCAGTTCCAGCTGAGGAGACTCATTGGTCTCGGCGGGGTTGCCCAGCAACCTCCGCCGTTTCTGCAATGCTACCCAGTTCATGCATCTTCTTCTTTTTTCCATGCTCATTTACGTGGATTGCTTCCGGATTAAAAATTTCAGATTTGGCAGAATTGATTTTTAGTTTTGTTCATGGGTTTACAACTTTACATACTGGCTTGCTAGCTAGTATTGTAAATTCCATTGCTCCAACATCAAAATGGTTTGATTTAAAAATGCATTATAAATTTGTTTTCAAAAACTAAAACTAATTTTCAAATTAGCCTCCCAAGAACATGAAATTTTACGCTCCATGAAAATGTTTTTTAAACAATCATGGGATTTCACATCATTGAAAAAGTTTTTCAACAAGCCCCTAAAATTCCCCCTTGAAAAATGATATCCAAGAAATCCATGAAATCAACTTCTTTTTGAAAAAGTGCCTTCCAAAATTCATGAGATTCCATTTCCTTTGAAATTTGTTGGAACATCTCTTTGAAAAAGTGTTTTCCAAAATCCATGCGGTTTCATTTCCTTTGAAAATTGTTTTCCAAAAATCAATAAGGTTCTCTCTTTGAAAAAAAAAAAAACGTTTTCCAAAAACCATGAGATTTTCCAACAAGAAAATTTTATTTGAAAATGATTTTCCAAAGGATTTGAAACTCTACCCTTGAAAAATGATTTTCTAAAACACATGAAATTTTTTTCCTTTTAAAAAAATGTTTTCTCAAACCTCTGGGAAATCTCCAATTCTCTAGAATAATCCATAAAAACTTCAATTTACCTTAAAAACTCATTTTCCAAAAACTTAAAAAAGACATGAAATTTCCTTACTCAAAAACTTGTTTTTCCATCAAAACCCCTTTTTCAAAATGATTTCAAAAATAAAAAATACACTTTATCCATGGTTTAAATTAATTGGGCTCATGGACACCAAAAGCAAGCGAACAAAGTCTCCCTCCCCATTGTGAGAGAGAGGGAGTATACTCCTGGAGTATCTAATAAATTTACACTCCTCCCAAGGTTAACCATTTGCTTTGCTGACTTTTTTTGTATGAGAGTTGCATGAAGATTAAATTGCTAAATGTAAAAACTTTTAAAGGAGAAGGAGTGAGTTAAGCAATATTTAATTCGAGAATGCAATTTATCTTTCCTAGTAAATATGCGCATATACTTTACTCTCAAAATGTTTTCAAAACCCAATTGCAACCACTTAAATAGTGAAAATTAGGAATATTTTCAAACGAAATACGATCTTAGGATAGATGTTGTGAGATGTCTAACACCTTCCTTACACATAACCAATTAAACATTTGAGTTCATTTCATTGGTTCAAGATATTTTTATTCCTTTGAGCATAAGAACCTTTAGGCACCGCTTGGGAGTTCATAAGGGAATGAAATGGAATCATCATAAGGGAATGGAAAAAAATAGAATGGAATGGAATGTATTTAAGTAAGGCTCCGCTTGGGAGTTCATAAAGGAATGGAATAGAATCATCATAAGGGAATGGAAAAGAATGGAATAGAATATACTTAAGTAAGAGAAAGGAATGGAAAAGAATAGAATGGAATGGAATCAAGTAACCTAGATTGGATGTTTTAAAATAAAGGAATGGAAATGAATGGAATGTAAGTAATCTTGTTTAGGAGCAATATAGAGGGAATGAAATTTGAATCAGCATGTGCAATCCACATGTCCACTCATAGGTTGCTTGGTCTTGCGAGTCATCTCGCAAGTTGCACTCTCTAGCTGCTATTCATGTTTCTAACCCAACCCAATTACAATAAAAACACACAAAATACAAGAAAAAATTGCACGTAATTACAAAGAAATTGACACGAAATAGGGCCAACAAACAACATAGAAAAACGACAACTTAATAGTGGAGACTCTTAAAACAAGGAAAAATAAATAAATTGTTTCAGATGCCTGCCGTTTTCCACTTTCAGATAGACCATTTAAATTGTCTTTATCGTTTCATATGCTTAGATTGTTTTCCACATTAGAAACTTTGAAGCCTTCCTCACTTGAACTGATTTAACAGTCCATTCTTGAAGATGCTCGAGTTTACATGCCCTTCCATGCTTTGCCTATTTCTCTCTCCATCAAACCCATTTCTCTTTCATTTTGTGGTTGGGTTTCTCTCTCGCGTAAGGTTTATCTTCATCTAGCTTTTTTAATTTTATTTTAAATGGCTCAAAGTAGGGAGGCTACCCTTGGTTTTCTTTTCCAATAATTTGTTAGAGATATATTAGCCCATTAACATAGGTCCAAGCTTAATTCTACTTTGTGTGCAAGCCAAGTCTCCTACTTGTACTAGAAGTCTATTAGTTTAGAATTTAGTCTACTATATATGCACATGTTATAGTTCATTATAACACAGGATTTATACTATACTCTAATATATTATTGATGTAGCCCTTTAGGTTTCCTCTGTCGATGTAGGTCGTTAGGCTGAACCACGTAATCCTCATGTGTGTTATTGTGTTTTATACTTTATGCTTTCACTTCCGCATTCATACTAGCATATTCAATATGGTGTATCAATGCTAATATTTAATTCAAATTATTTTCTACCCTTGGTTTTCTTACCCTACCCACAAGACCAACCTCCTTCTATTATTTTTTGCATGCCTCGTGTGTAGAATTTCTTTTGGCATGCGATATGTAATCTTTTGATTTTTTTTTTTTTTTTTGCCTCATGTTGTCATAGATTTCAAGATTTGCATCTTCTTTATTAAATTCTACAATTGTGTTGCATCTTCTTTATTAAAATCCCATGCAAAAAGATTTCAACTTTTTCGTGCCTATTTCGCCTATCCTAAATTACCATTTATACCTTCTAAAAGAAAATTCAATAAAAATATAAATAAAAATAGAATAAAAGCCTAACCTAAGAAGAATTAAAATTAAAGAGTGCTTGAGTGATTGGTGATGGGGTGGGAGTTAAGGATGGTGGTTATGGTTGTAGTAATGGGGATGAGGGATCAAAGAGTTGAGAAGATGTTGTGGTGGTGGTGGTAGTGGCTGTGACTACGGTGGTGGAGGTTTTTTGTCCCATTATTGGAAGTTGGGATCGGCGAATGTGGAAAGTGTAACCAAGGGGATGTATTGCTTGCGATTTGTATTGTATTTGCATCCGTAGGTAGGGTTTTTGATTAGAGATTAAATTTTATAAGGATATAGTTCCATATCATCTTATCACAAATTGAAATTTTTTTTAGAACCCACCTAATAACATCTTAATAAACTTTAAGGCCTAATTATGTTTAATTTTAAATGAGTAATAGAATTCATTGAGTGTGGCTATGCCTATTCTTTAATATGTAATATGATGATGTGGCATGGTAGAATTTAATGTGTAAAACTTGGGTTTTACACCACATCCTTGTAGAATTTAATCTATATTAAAAAAAATAGATACAACCACACACAATTAATTCCGAGAGTCCGAATTTGGTAAGGATGTGTTGTCAAACCCATGTTTTACATAATCCAATAAAAGATCATCACATCAGTTTTTTACATAAAACTCAATACATTCTCCCACACCTAATAACATCTCAATAAACTCCCAATTGGGTTTGATTTTTAAATGAGTATTAGAATTGATTGAGAGTAGTTATGCCTATTCTTTAATATGTGATAAGATGATATAACATGTTGGGATTAGAGGGTGTAAAACTTGAGTTTTCACCTCATCCTTATAGAATTTAATCTCTAATTCTAATACCCATATTAAAATCCAACCTAATTGAGATGTTATTAAGTGTGATAGGATGTATTGAATTTTAAGTAAAAGGTTAATGTGGCAATCTTTTATTAGATGTTGTAAAACACGAGTTTTACATCCAATCCTTACAAAATTTGGACTCCTTTCATTATTGTATATATATATATATATATATATATATATATATATATATATATATTTTTTTTTTTTTTGACAATATTGTAGATTAAAAACTAGAGATACAACTTTTGTGACATGATTTTGGTCACAATCATGTGGTTAATCGTACGTAATAAAGAAAAAATGCATGATCGATTCAAGTGAAACTGGTAAGTAGTTAGTCACAATTTAGCACGTGAAAGTAAGAGTTATGACAAAAATTATGGCCTAAAAATCGTGATTCTGCTAGAATTTACGGTGGGTTTCACCTTTCAACTAACAATGTTATCCCAAAATTCTACAAATATTCAAAAAAAATGTCTCTCATAACCCCCACTCCCCTCCCAAAAAAGAAAAAAGAAAACCTCTACACTATAAAATATAATATAATATATGAAAAAGGTTTTCTAGCTTTTATATACGGACTTGTGTGCTGTAAATATGTATCTAATGCCTACTTATGTAAAACTTACAAATGTCTATTTGACAAGAGTTTTTTCCTTTTTAATTTTAAATTATTTATTTAAATATAAATTTTTAAAAGTTCATATTTTTTAATGCACAATTATACTATAGTAAAATTGTTAGAGGAAAAAAAAAAACTACAAGTCTACAACAAGCCCTCTAAATCATATCATATAAGCTCATGAAACCTATAAAGGTTTGAAAGCCAACGTCTGTACCTATAGGCAAGAGCATTGTGGTTTTAATTGGTTAGCACCTTTTGATGTGTCTATCGCATTCACGGTTTAAATCCCTACTCCTCGATATAACTATCCAATTATCAATAATATATATATATATATATATATATATATATATATGTGAAGCTCGTTATATTAAAATTTTGGTCATTTTCTCTCTCTTTCATCATCAATCATGACATAATGTTATATTATTTTCTTAGAGTCATCATAATGTTATATTCAATTGAATGATTATAGAATTTTGGGATAATATTGTTAGTTGAAAGGTGAAACCCACCGTAAATTATTCTCTCTCTCTCTTTCATCATCAATCATGACATAATGTAATATTCTTTTCTTGGAGTCATCATAATGTTATATTCAATTGAATAGTTGTAGTTTCTCAAAAATATACATAATATGGTCACTCTATGATAATTGCTCTTTATTAGTAGATCAATATACCAATTGGATTTTGGTATGTAGTTCAAATCTCATATCTCTTATTTGAGAAATAAGAGTTTTTACTAGTTGAATTAATTGAAACCCTCACACATGTTGTTTTCTTACCAATAAACAAATATGAGATTCAAATAATACATTAGAACATTAGCATTCAGGTTTCTAACAAATTTATCACTTTACACTCTAAAAAACTACTTTATTTATTTTAATTTTTAACACACAATTTTACAACTCATCCTATATCTCATTTCGTATTATACAATTCACTATCCCATAACTTATTGATCACATCTAGCCAAACACTATTCATTTATTTATTCATAAATCTCTCTCTCTCTCTCCCTGAAGCAACCTAGCAACCTCTTTCACCACCGCCAACAACCACCAAACCCACTATTGTAACACCACCAAACCCACATCGGTCACACCTACTGCCATCTAAAAAATCTACACCACCCACACCCACTACTCAGCAAACCCACATCACTCACACCTATCACTACTCAGTAAATCCACATCACCCAATTCCCACCCAATTCCATAAATTGCAACCCTTAACCACCACAAATTGCAACTTAGCACCAATGCAATTAAAACCCACCACCATTACGGACGAAACCCAACATTGCAAACAAAACCCACAAATCCCAATAGATTCATCGGAGGCTACAAATTTGACAAGTTAAGCAACCTAGCAACCTCTTTCACCACCACCAACAACCACCAAACCCATTATTGCAACACCACCAAACCCACATCGGTCACACCTGTTGTCATCTAAAAAATCTACACCACTTACATCCACTACTCAGCAAACCCACATTACTCACACCTATCACTACTCAGTAAATCCACATCACTTAATTCCATAAATCCCAACCCCTAACCTCCACAAATTGCAACCCATCACCAATACGATCAAAACCCACCACCACTACGGACAAAACCTACCATTGCAAACAAAAGCCACAAATCCCAACAAATCTGTCGGAGGCAACAAATTTGACAAGTTGAGAGAGAGAGAGAGAGAGAGAGAGGGAGAGAGGGAGAGAATAAAAACCAATAAGAAAAAAAGCACTAAAATTGCTTGCAATAGTAAGTAAGAATTTACTATAGTAAAGTTGTAAAAACTTTAGCTACAAACATCTGGATGTCGATGGTTTTTGGTATTTGGAAGTTTTAAAATAACATTTTGGGGGTTTTACATCTTTGGAAGCTAATCCTCTTAGGGTACGTTTGGTACGCTGTAATAGCTCCTGTAATGGAATAGTTATTCATGTGTAATATCAATTCGGTAATTTGGTTGCATCTTTATTACATGGATTAGTTATTACATTGGAATAACTATTCTTTAAATTGAAGAATAGCTATTCCTCTTTAAAATGGATGTAATAGCTATTCCTTAGTGTATGTAATAGGTTTTAAAATTAATATATTTCCAAAAATAAAAAGTTTCCTTATACATCATCTTTTACAAGTTTTCCATATGTAACAACCAAACTTATGAATAGTAATAATTATTCCATTACAATGTCTTCTATTCCCAGTAATAAAGATTACTATTCCTAATGTAATCTACATTCAGTGTACCAAACGTACCCTAAATGAGGATTATAACATGAATGATATTTTTTATTATTGGTAATAGATGTATTATAATGGAATAACTAAAATTATTCATAAATTTAGTTGTGAGTTGTAACATTAGAATAAAATTTAAGATTTATTTTAAGAAAATCTTACCCATATATAATTAGGTTATATTTGGTAACAGTTTTTGGTTTCTATTTTCAAAAACTTGTTTTTTCGGAATATAAATAAAAAATAATTTTATTGTATTTTTGAAATCAAAAACATGTTTGGTCAGTTAAAATTAAAAAAATAGTTTTTTGAAGAAAAAAATAGATAATACTAAAATATGTTGTTACTAGAATTTGAACTCCAATACTAACTCATTAAATGAAACAGATTCATTAAATTAAATGCGTGCTTTTATTGACTTTTGAAAATTAGAAACTGAAAACAATCTTTTGCATATTTTCAGTTTCCTTTACAAATTGAGTTTTGAGAACAATTTTTGTTTTCTGTCTATTTTGAGTTGCCAAACAAGTTTTTTAGTCTCAAAAATAAAAAATTATTTTTGGAAACAGAAAATAAAAAATTATTTTTGGAAACAGAAAATAAGGGGAAAAAACAGTTACCAAACAGACCCTTATATTTCCTTAAAAATAAATTTTTAATTTGAGAGAGAAATGAAATATTTTTTAAGATTTTTTATTTTTATAATTTTTATGTGTATATGAAAGGTTTCTTTATTTGGAAATATATTAATTTTAGAAATTATTACAGTTACTAAAAAATATCTATTACAACCCTTTTAGTTTTAGAAATGAATGATTATTCTTCATTTTAAGGGGTAACTATTCATAAGATATGATTATACACCACAAAAAAAAAAAGCATAACCAAACTAAAAAATAACTATTACATTATTTCTGTTACAGTCTACCAAACATGCTCTAATAATAGTTTTTTTCTGGAGTGTATTATGTTTGTGGTTTTAATCTCATATTCTCTTCACCCATTATCTTTATTAAAAAAAGAAATAAGCAGATTTTTCATGTGGAGAACATGACGACCATCAATCACCTCAAAGTTTTTATTTTTAATTTTTTAGAAAACATACGAAAATAGCTAAATTAGTCAAAATTTATGTGAACATGACAACGTTAATATTTCCATAACAATCATTAAAAAAAAAAGAAAAAACTAAAATATGTTGAAGACTTTATTAAGCTTTTAAAGTTCTAGTGTTTTTGGGGGGTGACTTCTTGTTTAATTGGGTGAATAGCTTCTGCAGTGAGAATGTCCATACTTTTATTAAATGGACTTTGTTTCTTTTGTAATCTGTCAGGCCTTTTTGTCCTGTGGAGTTTCCCCATGAATCTGTCCGCTTGTCCCTGTTTAATCTTGTTACTATTCCTTTTAATTAAATATTATTTTTTTTGGGGTCATAGCGAAAAAAATAATTTTGTAGGTTCTGGAGCAGAACTATGCCTATAAAGAGAGTTACATTATTCCAATGAAGACAATAGTACTGGATCCATCACATTCATGGTTTCACATGGGTCTGGCCCGCCACATTTCTCGAAAGAGATGGTTAGTTTTGACATATACTCTTTTGTCTTTGCCATAACGCACAAAGGCCTACTAAAAGTATAGGAAATAGTGGCATTCAATCAAACACTATAGCAAATTGCGATTCTAGTAAGTGTCTGGATGGAAGAGCAAATTTGTGTGCGTTTGGGTTAAGTGAAAAAATTAAAATTATTTTTCTATTCAGTTTATTTTTATTATTATATTATTTATGGATTTTATTGTATTTTTAGGTATTATTTATGGGGTTTATTGTACCATTTTAACTAACTTCTATCTTTATCTACAGTACTTTCAACAATAATTTTTTAGTTTCAGCAAAATAAGTGGTATCCAAACACACTCTTAACTTAAACTAAATTTTTTTTACTAAAAGCATAGAAAACAATATTAAAAAATAGAGAAATGATATGTCCACAACAATTTTACAATATTTTTACAACAAATCCTAAGTAACAAGTTGTTACTGATTGTTATTGTTGGGGTAAAAAATAATTTTAGTGTTAAGTTTAAATTTGAACCAATAATAACTAACCACCTATAATTTGTTATGAAAATGTTATAAAAATATTGTGGACGTAGTATCTCTCTAAAAAATAAGTTAAATAGTACATTGAGATCTATTAGTAGTATAAAAAAGTACAATGAATCCCATAAATAGTAGTAAAAATAAACTAAAAATGAAGATAAGCTGACAAATTTAGCTCCTCCCAAACTCACTCTAATGACTCACTTTTCACATCAATGGAGAGATCAGGAGATGCCAAAGATAGTTGGGATCCGGGCAAGACTCACTTTACCAGCTTGTGAATAGGAGGTCCTACTTGTATTTTAAACTTGTTTAAAAGGTCCTTATATGATTAAAAAATAAAGGCTAAAATTTATTCAAAGTTATTCAATTTTGTTAAGAAAATTATTGTTAAGTATGCAATTAACTAATAAAATAAAATTATGTTTTAAAAAAATCTTACATAAAATATATATAAAATAATTTTTACTAATTTTATAGATTTTTTTATGTGAAAATAATATTTTTTAAGGGCAATTTTTTTAAACAAAATTGGACAACTGAATTAAATAAATTTAAAATTTAGAGAACTAAATTGAACGAAAATAAAGTTAGATTACTTAATTGAATTTCAGTCAAATTTAGAGGGTGTACTTTGCATTTTAGCTATAAAAAATAAAAAATAAAACTTGTTTAAAAGGTCTAACATTTTCAAAAGTACAATTTTCCTCTCCTTCCACCCTTGAAAATTTGAGCTAACATAATGAGCCGCCAAAAGGGAGAATATATATATATATATATTCTGTGCGCGCGCGCGTACACACGCTGTTACTAGGTGCATTTAAGGCATTTGTTAATGGACCAATTTAAGAACATTTTGATACCACTTTTATGATCAATATAAAAAGTTTTAAAAAATTATTTTTTATTTTTTATTTTTCAATAAAAAGTTTTTATAAATATTTCATAAAATGATGTCCTTAGTGCATCTGTTAACTTTTCTATATATTGTTGGTTAACATAAGTGGCTTCCTAAAAAATAGCTAGCCCTTCAAAGTTACAATGTTATTTATGAATTGTTTTCAAAATATTTGTTCGATTTTCTTTTACGTGCTCTGATTTTCATAGCAAATTATACAACATATATACTCATTAGAGTTGTAAAGAATATATTCTCTTCAACAATTATATACTTTTTTTAAAACAAAAATTTGTGTACACTTGCTGATATGCATGTTTGCGCGTGCATGTGTATATATGCTATCTATTTACTTTGAATTTATCTTGACTGGTATGTCAATATCATAATTTGCCTCTCATAAGTGACAGTCTTGGCTCCGCTCTTAACTTGGGTTATTAAATGAAATGCAATACTGGAGGCTACAGTTAGATTGACCAAAAGATCAATTGGCTTGTTGAGGATGTTAGAAGATTAAAAGTGACCAATGGTGAGAAGCTACTAGATTTTTGATGCAAAAGAAGGACAACAAGGGTTAAAGGATGGCGGAAAATGTTAAAGGCTAAGAAATTGGACACAATTAGGTGTGGTTCAATGAGTTTAGGGGGGATTAGGGGGGATAGGATTTGAAGCTCAATCACAATCGATCGGGTTTTGGGCTAATTGAGTTGATTTAGGTTTGTATGTGAGGTTGGGTCTTTGGAGTTTTGAACATTATTAATAGCTGGTGTTTTATTACCTAAATAAACAAAATTACATGGGAAGTGTTCATCTACAATCTTGCATGGCTTAAATTTACCCAATTAAATTGATTTTTCTTTATTATTTCTCACTCAGTGATGTTGTCACTTGCCACATCATCAATTTTTTTGTTTAAAATGAATGAGAATACTTTACAAAAGTACATAAGAAGTAAGGGTCACAAAATAAAATATACGTAACCTCATATTTAAGGGAAATAACACGTATAATGCTATATGTAGCAAATTAGTAAAACATCAATTTGGGGGAGGGGGCCAAGTTTGTTGAAGCCAAAATGTTATGTGTGGTATGTCTGTCGCAAGTTTGCATGATGTTAAACTCTAAAGTTTCAATTAATTTTTTGGTTAAAAAACTAAATTACATCCTTTAAATTTATGTGAATTATCAATTTTTTTTTTGATGGGATTTGAATTATCATTTTGTCACATTAGTGTATTTATTGTGCAATATATGATTGGTAATCAAATCACAACTCAAAAGAACATATTGATTCCCATAAAATATATATATATATATATTGATAATTGAAATTTATTTACTACTATTAAGAGACGGTATCTCATGTGTTTGATCCATGAAACATTGGGGTATGAGACTTATGTCTCATAGGTTCGGAACATACAAAACTTTGGCATCTACTTTGGAGAGTGATACACTAAAAAACCTAAAATTCATATGGAATCACTCAAGAAAAACAAACAAAAAAAAAAAAAAATTGTCAAAGAAAGATGACTTGGAACCGTATACGATTACAATTACAATGTTGCCATTGCATTTTCAAGTGTGAACGGTGAACTTGTTCCAAGATTCTTAACAAGTGTGGACAGTGGCCTCTCATCAAAAGTGCTCTTACTTTATTGGCCAAACGTACGCACGCGATGAACAAATGATGACGTGGTCACACTTGTGGGGCCCAAATTTTATGCCTTTTTTAGTTTCTTTTATACCAAACTATGAAATCGTTCCAGTGGATTCAAACCGTCTAGATCATCCAAACTAATGGTCATGAGACTCATGACTCATCAGTGACGTCACAACTCATAAAATACGTAAGCAATTATGTTTAGCTACAACCGGGAGTACATAACTACGTGTGCCTTAGCAATCGCCGCCTTTGAAATTCCATCTCAGAATTTCACACGCCGCAATCATCTAAATAAATCAATCGTATAGTCGTATTAGTGTTTTATACATATATATATATATATATATATAATTAGTAATGTATGAAATTGTCAAGTTTGGTGTATTTGTAAGAAATGAAAGAATTTTAGTTTGAAAGGTTTTGTAATATTATTGTGATGAGTAAAACTAGAACAGTTATTTTTGTTATGAAAAATGTATAAGTTATTATTATGAATAGTATAAAATACTATGCATGAAAAGATGTTCTCCTATTTGAATATTTATAAAATGAAATTATTTGATTTACGTGTATTCTTATTCAATTCTCATGTAACTTACCCTTACTGAGTTGTGTAGCTTGCTCATTCCATTGTTTCAGTCAACAAATTTTATTATGGAGCAGAGGGAACCTTAGTCAAATTTTGGGAGGAGCTGGATTTAGTTTTACAAGTACAGCCCTATCTTGGCAGTTTGATATTTAGCTATATTGTGTATTTTAGCTATATGGTTACAAATTTAGGTATCAAGTTTGGGTCGTGACAAACATAGTATCATATATCTATATATATATATATATATATTTATATGGTTCAGAAATACCACTAGACCCTATGTTTAATAGAGATAAAACTTGAGGACAACTTGGAAAAAATATATCTCAAACTCCACGTAAAATGCCTACAAAATAGGACTCTCTTGACTTGACTCTCCTACTAATCTATGTCTTCAAAATAAACTTATTCAAAAAAACAAAACAAAAAAAGCCTTATTGCACACGCAAAATGCATGTGATGAGACTAGTATATATATAAGAGGATTCTCCTTTTTGTACTGGATTTTTATGTGGTTCAAAAATACCCTTAAACAATATATCAAGTTTGGGTCGTGACAAACATGGTATCAGATATATATATATATATATCTACGTGGTTCAGAAATACCACTAGACCCTATGTTTAATAGAGACAAAACTTGAGAACAACCTAGTAAAAATATATCTCAAACTCCACGTAAGAGGACAACCTGATAAAAATATATCTCAAACCCCATGTAAAATGCCTATAAAATAGGACACTCTTGACTCTCCTACTAATCTATGTCTTCAAAACAAACTTATTCAAAAAAAAAAAAAAAAGCCTCATTGCACACGCAAAATGCGTGTGATGAGGCTAGTATATATATAAAAGAGGATTCTCATTTTTGTACTAGACTTTTATGTGGTTTAGAAATACCCCTAAACATTACATTTAACAGGGAAAAAAATTTGAGGACAACCCGGAAAAAATATATCTCCAACTCTATTTAAAATGTCTACAAAATATAACACTTTTTCACTAATCTGTGTCTTCCAAACAAAGTTATCCAAATTTTTTTTTTAAAGAAAAATTATGACACTAGACAAAAAAAAAAAAAAAACCTCATCACACGGGCGATGAGGCTAGTATATATAATAAGGGCTACATTTTAATCAATCAAACTCAAAACCTATTCACATTAAACAATGATCATGCAAAAGTTTATAAAAATACATGGTTGTTATGATAACTACATATATATATATATATATACAAGCACTATTCATATTGTATTTCAATATTTTATTTTATTTTCTTCCTTTTTTCTTGCTCTCATTTCTCATCAAATTCCCGCTCTCTCTCTCTATGAAAATAATAACAAAAAAGAATGAAAAATAATTATTTAAATAAAATATAACGTAGAATAAATAATATTTTTTAGAAGGTTGAATAAATAATCTAATTGTGGATATTTTTGAAAAGTGATTGTGTAAGATTAAAAAAATAGGTTTTTAGGCTAAAATAGATACGGGTTTCTGAAAGAAAAAGAAAATAAAATGATTATAAGAGAGAGAGAGAGGGTTTGAATTTGAACCTGGTCTTGTTTTGGGTAATTCTACATTCTAGACATATAATAAGAAGTTAGGAGTTTATTTGTTTCCAAACATGATAAAAAATCAAAATAGTTTGCAATTTTGCATTACACAACAGCTCTCATCTCTAGATCCATAATTTTAGCACATATAATTATATATTTCTTTTTTTAGGGAATTTTAGTATATTTATAAATTTCAATTTTTTTTTTCTTTGACCCTGTATATTTCAATTTTTCCCCCTCTAATGATCAAAGATCACATTTTTGTTCAAAATTATAAAGACAGGTCTAAATTATACTCTCTCAGCCGTATTTTATTTTCCCAAAAAATTAAAGGAAATTTTTTTTTTAATCATCTGCAGTATTATTTTATGGAAAATTATCAATTTACTTTTAACATGTTATTGCAAACCCAAAAAAAGAACAAAAATTATCTTCGAACAAATAAGACGATAATTTTTTATCCAAAAAAGAAAAAGAAAAAGAAAAAAGATCTGCCATGGGATGTCGGGAGGATGCACAGTCAGCAGAATGGACGGTCAAAATACTGCCACGTGGACGATGGTGTATTCTAAAAAAAGCCCCACTTTTATACATAATAGTCTGCCAATAGGCCTAATAGTCTGACCAATCTCATTTCTCGCACAGTCACACGTAATCGCATTGAATTTTTCCTCTTCTATCTGCTCAAAGCAGAGACACACACACACACACGAGTCTCTCAGTTCATAGCAAAAGCGAAGAAGGCACAAAATCTCCATTTCGATCATCATCATCAATGGCGGCGAAGAGCTTCAAGTACGTGATCGTCGGTGGCGGAGTCTCAGCCGTGAGTTTCTCGATCATTTGCTCTCAGACTAAATTTTTTTTTTTTGTTTTCACAAGCAGATAACTTTGCTTTTGTCCTTGTAAATTTTGCAGTTTTTAGCTGCTATCTGTTTGATTTATTTGGATCGCTGATGATTTTTCGTTTTCGATTTTGAATTGTTAATCTGAATTATCGTTTTGTTTACACAGAACACAGATCTATATGCCTTTCTCGAATTTTCATTTTCTTAGCTTTTTTCAGTCAACACTATGAACTATAGTGGTTGCTTTTTGCAATTATATAAATATATCCAAATAATTGAGTATTTAATTGATTTTAGCAGAGATTATATTGATTTTTCTGAATATTTGAGGATTAAATATAATTAACTAAGCGTTTCATTGAATCTATTGTGTTTTGGAAATTAGCGAAGTGAATTAGGTTTTTCTGGCCGGAATTAAAACAAAAAGAAAAAAAAATTAGGTTCTGATTTTGATTCATTAGAAAGTGAAACATTATTGCATATATAAAATGTTGGTGTTATATATTCTATAGGTTGTGTTTAGAGAGGTTTGTGTAGATGAATTTTTGTTTTCTTATTCTGATTTGAAAGTTGTTGATGTTATAGGGATATGCGGCTAGGGAATTTGCCAAACAGGGTGTTAAGCCAGGAGAGCTGGCAATCATTTCCAAAGAGGCGGTATGTTTTTCATGCCATTGTAGACTCAGTTACCTAATGTGTGACACGCAATGTCATGTTATAATTTTCCAGAAATTGCTCTTATCGCCATGTCATACCTGTACTCGTGTCTGTGTTCGTGCTCGTGTCCATGCTTCCTAGGTTTTAAATTGTTGTATCACTTGTTTTTTTTTAAAATAATTTTTATAATCTATTTTACATTGAAAGATATGGTACCTATAAGAAGCATCGACACCCCCAAATCATTGGCGTGTCACACATTAGGATACTCTCAAATAGGGGTGGCAATTCGTGTTCGTGTGTCGGGTTTGTATCGTGTTAACTCTTGAGTATTTGAATATATAGGTCCCCTAACCTGACATGTTTATTAAACGGGTCAAAATTTCTTAACCCTAACACAATCCATTTATTAAATAGGTTAATCGTGTCGACTTGTTTATCAAATTTTATCAAAATGAAAAAAATATATATGAAAAAACAAGCAAATAAATATTCTTAGTATAAAATTCAGAACTAATAAGTAACTGCGTCACAAATAATCATTCAAAACTAAATCATATCTCAATATCACAAATAATCAATTACAATATGTTAAAGAAAATAAACCACAACTACTAATAAGTTTATATACTTTAGGTTTGAAGGGTATATTGGTAAAATGTCATTTAATTAAACAAGTCAAATGGGTTTCGTATGTTGAACACTAACCTAACCCATTTATTAAACGGGTTAGTCGTGTCAACCCAAATGTAACATAAATCCATTAAACCTCAACCCATAACCTGCTAATTTCGTGTCATGTCATATCTGGTTCGGGGGTCGTGTCCAATTTTGCCACCTCTACTCTCAAATATGCGTGTGTTGGGAAGAAAAAATATAGTTTGTTTTATTGTAAAAAATTACTTTTGATTTTAGATGTGTTTTAAAAGATTTTGATTGTTGTTATTTATTTTCAAAACTTGAAATAAACATAAAGTATGTCTAAAAATAAATAAAATATATCTAAAGATGTATTAATTAATTTTCTTATCCCTAACATGTCATGTCTTTTTCAAGAATTATTGTGTTCTGTGTCACAATGTGTTTGTGTTTGTGTACTTAGTATGGTACAATTTTAAAATTTGGATACAAATGCATAATTTTATGCCAGGACACTTCATTTGCTTATGGTGAAGTTCATCTGGTCAAGTTCATCTAGTCGGTGTTAGAATTCATGATGTTCCTGACTTCTTTATTTCTACATTGTATTGCTCATGGTTTAATTGAGATAATAATAGCTTCCTTTATTTACTTTCACAAACAAGATATTTTTATACAATTTGTAGGCAGAACAAAAACAAGAATTATGGTTTATAATTACAACCACTAAAACAAAAATTAAGTCTTAATACCAAAAATTTTGTAAATCTTCAATAGTCTAGTCAAGGTTGATCATATGTTATTTTTTATTTCCTATTCTATCTGAATACTTTTTGTCACTTCTTTAATTGATGTCATTTTTTGCTATTTCTATTAATGTTTTTTTTTTTTTTTTGGTCATAATATATATATTTTTTATTCCCTCAACTTGAATCAACTTACTATTTCTCATTGGAGTATTAATCCCCCTCCTCTAAATATGACCAAACCATTTCAAGCAATTCTTCCTCATCTTTTCATCAATAGGGTCCACCCTAATCTTTAAGCGAATTTTTTTTTTTTGATAAGTAAGAATGTTATATATACGAAAGTCTACTCTATGCATGAAAAACATAGAGCAAACCTAGAAAATACAAGAAGAAGAAAACTGAAAAAACAAAGAAGAAAACCAAACAACAAATAAATTACAAAAGAGAAAGAGAGTTAAGAAAAGAGGGGAGAGAATCACTAGTCGTGAGTAGGGATGGCCATGGGTAGGGTATGGATCGGGTATACCCATACCCTACCCAAAAAGTTTACCCATGGATACCCGATTATCAATATCCATTAATATCCATACCCAAATCTTACCCGAATATATTATCCATGGATATCCATACCCTACCCGAAACCCATTTAATTTTTTTTTTTTAATCCAAAACATTTTAACGTAAAAACTAACCAATCTTAAAACATTGTATTTGCTTCTTCTTCTTCTTCTTCTTCTTCCTTCTTTTTTTTTTTTTTTTTTTTTTTTTTGAGATAGAGATAGAAATTTTATTAGATAAAAAATTTTAAAAATAAAATAAAATAAAGAAGCAACATTTTCCTCAAGAGTAAAATGAAGGTCAATGTAACAGTAGTAAAAGTCACTTTCAGACTTTTTTTTTAAATACGGGTTTTTTGGATAGGAAATCGAGGAATTCAATTGACTGCCATTACTAGTTGCATTACAAGCTGAAGGCAGAGATAGTGAACTATCCACTGGCATGCAACGATTGGTTTGACTACTGAATTTTGTTGGAGAAGAACAATCTGCTATCAAAGGGATTTTCGTGCACAATCCAATTTCTCCGCAAATGAAAGGAATATCACACTTTTCAACTGGTCCCGCAAATCCTAGCATCCATTTATTTCTCACAAAGCTGCTTATGCTAAATCTGCCTTCAAAACCCAACTTACCTATTCGAAATCCCGATGGACCAGTGAAAACCACCTGAATCACAACCTTGGATCCATCACTTGCAAGCAAATACAAACCAGTACCATTCATCAACATCAACGATACTGCTCCATTGGAGTTTTTGTAAGCCTTTGTATCCATGGACAATTTCCATTGCAGCACGACATCACTGTCAGTAAGCTGATATTCCATTCCAGTGATAGGGTTTTTTTTTTTTTTTTTTTTAATACGGGTCGGGTTTGGATAATATCCATACCCTACCCGAACAATTCGGGTAATATCCATACCCTATCCGGTTAAGCTCTATCCATGAAGAACCGGGTATTACCTGAAACAATTGGATCGGGTAGGGTTGGATATCCATTACCCAATGGGTATGGCCATCCCTAGTCGTGAGTCCCCAAGCCCGAGACCAATAAAAAAGAGTCCCACTAAAATATCTTTCTTTGTATTTGTACTTATCCGTCTTAATATTCTCATTTTAGCTACACTCAAATATATATATATATATATATATATATTTTTTTTGGAGAACCACTACACTCAATTTATGAATAGGTTTCTTCTTAATAAAATTCAGTATCATAGAGTGTAGCTGATCTTATAGTAGTCTTATATAATTGCTCCTTTAACTTAATAGGTATTGTAGGATCACACAATGCTCCTAAAATGCTTTTCCACGTCATCCACATTACTTTTATCTTATGATTCACATCCTCTTCAATCTATCAATATTTTTGAATTATGGATCCAGGATTTTGAAAACTCTTGCTCTTTGCATCTCTTGACTGTAGTCTTACAACCCCTTCATCTTTGTGTTTAGTTTTACTAAATTTACTTTATATGTACTCTGCTTTAGTCCTACTTAACCAAAAGCCTCTAGATTCTACATTAACTCCATGTCTAGTGTTAACCACCAAGATTATATCATCTCCGAAAATCATTCATCATAGGACTTCCTTTGAATCAATTTAGGCTGTGTTTGTTTCGTGTAAAACGTTTTCCGGAAAATACATATTTTTCGGAAATGCTATTTTTCGGAAAAGGAAAATATTTTTAAGTGTTTGGTTGAATTATGAAAATTATTGTGGAAAATATTTTCATGTGTTTGGATGTATTCTGAAAATGCTATTTTCTGGAAATTTTTTCACATTATTACAAAAAATTTCAACATCACATCCAATTCAACAACAATTTCCGGCAGCAAATTCCGGCAACAACAACACAACAACAACAACAACAACAACAACAATAATCAGTTCATCCAAAAAAAAAACAACAACAACAATCAAATAAAAAAAAAAAAAAAAAAAAAACGGAGAGATTGAGGAAGAGAGAGTGTGGTGGCGATGGGTCTGGTTCGTGAATCGGCGAGCTCGAGGAGGCGATGGGTCTGGGTTCATCGGTTCGTGGGTCGAAGGCGATGGGTCTGGGTTTCTCGGATCGGACTGCGTGGTTATGAGGGGTGGTGGTGGAACGGCGTTGAGCGGCTCGGTGAGGTCTGGGTTTCTCGGATCGGACTGCGTGGTTATGAGTGGTGGTGGTGGAACGGCGTGGATCGGGATGTGGAACGGGTTTGGTCTCTTCTCTTGGCGTGGAGCTCCGGTGCTGATTTCTCGGATGGTCTCGCCGTGGAGGATGAGTTCTTCAAGTTTCTTGGCTCTCTCTTTTGTGCGTTCTCTCTCAACTTCTCTGGCTCTCTCGTTTGTTTCTCTCTTTTGTGCGTGTTGTGCGATTTCCGGAAATGATTTGAAGGGAAAATAAGAGCGTAAAATCATTTCCAGGTCAAAGGCGTAAATATGGTCAAACTGAAGCTAATTTTCCGGAAATTAAAATTTTCCTCCCCTACCAAACACTGGGGTCAGGTGGTAAATGATTTCCGGAAATCATTTACCACCAAAACAAACGGACCCTTAGCGAGCTGATTCATCACTAAAGCAAAGAGATTTGGGCTTAACGTTGATTCTTGATGCAAACGTATAGTGATAAGAAACTCACTTGAGATGCCTACACTTGTTCTCACACTAGTTATTAGCTCCATCATACACATCCTTAATAAACTTAATATATTTAAGAGGTACTCATTTTTTACATTCATAATAGAGTGACTAAATTTTATGCTAACTGTCAACCTACCGCAACCTTTCTCTTTCCAGACAGGATTGGCTCTTTCCAGACAGGATTGGATAAAATATATGACACTCAGCAGTAAGCACATACATAGGCAAAGTTAATTATGTTTTATAATTGACTTATCAAAAAAAAAAAAAAAACTGTCACTAATTTTTCCTTATTGAATCCTGGGCAACTTAGGGCCTGTTTGGTTTAGGCCTGTTTTGAGTGATATCACTGGAAACTCATAACTCAGTGATGAAAAAATGCGGGACCCACACAGATTTTGTTGTTTGGCTTAATTTTCACATTGTGTTCCCATCACTCAAAACTCAACAATTTTGAGTTAGAGTGATGGAAACAAAAAACAAGAAATCAGTGTTTTCAAAAATTGAGATAGGAAACTCAGTGGCATTGCTGTAAATATTTGGACTCTATGGGACCTAGAGCTTTTGTGTTATCCTGTCAGTTCAGATATTACCGTTGCAAACAACCACAGCACCACCACAACAAACCCAGGCTGATCCACACCACCGAAACACCAAACCAATTCAAGCCAGCCCCAACTGCTTCAAGCCACGCCGTGACCCAGCCCCAAAAACCCAATCTCAAACCCGATCTCCACCGTGAACCACCACCCAAATGACCACCACCGAAACCCACCATCACCAATCTGAACCTAGCAACCACTGAAACAACCCACCATCACCAATTCAAACCAACCAAAAACAGCTGAGAAAGAAACAGAGGAGAGAAAAAAATCAAATACAGATTGAAGAGGGGAGAGACTGAGAAAGCTGAGAAAGAAACAGAGGAGTGGAAAAAAAATATATCAAATATAGAGTGAAGAGGGCAGAGACAGAGAAAGAGAGATAGATAAAAAAATTTGATAGAAAAGAGGGAGAGTCAGAGAAATGAAAGGTGAGAGGATGTGTAGGAGAAGTAAAGGGGAAGATTTTTTTGTTAGTGAAACGCGGGTAGCAGCAGTAGTAACAATGGGTAGTGTCAGTGGGTGGGGTCCATGGTTTTGGAAAAAAGATGTAGGGATATGTAACTGAGTTATGAGTCCCAACAGGTGTTTTGCAATTTTTGAGTGAATGTGAGATTTGAGTAGTGAGTTATGAGTTTTGAGTTTGAGTTATGAGTTTTGAAAATTGAGTTATGAAAACTGAGACACCTCTAAATCAAACGGCCCCTTAGTATTTCCATTTGAATTTTGAATTAGGATTTTAGATTTATTTTCTTTCTATTATCTCTATCTTTGTTATGTTTCTTAGATTTGTTAGAAGTCTATATGGAAGGTGAAGTTTTATCATAAAAAGGGATATAGGGGATCTAAGAAGAAATAATTGTTTGTTTCTTTATCATATTATTATATGCTCTAGCACTCTTATATCTCATTCTATTCATCTTGATCCTGGCTTGACAACTCATAAAGCAGATGAGTTGTATTGCTGATCTTATTTCACAATTTTTTCCACTGTTTCATTCAGCATCAGCTGTGGGCCTAAGCAGCCTTTGCATCAGAAGCACTAAGGTCTCATGGAGCCTAGTTGTAGAACTCAAATCATGTGAGATGTTGTGTGAAGTAAAGCACATTAATCGATAGAGAAAATAACATAGTTGCAAAAATTGAACATGTTGGAAAATTGTAGTATTCAATCATGTGATCAACTATGATTTTAAGATGTTTCATCCCACTTGGACGTAAATTACATGACCCCCAAATTTAACCACTAAACAATACAGGATATATTTTATATTAAAATTCACCTATACGACAAAAACTTTCATCTGTATGCTACTTAGTGATTCAAAATTTTCTTCTGTTATAGCAGTTCATGGATTATGCTTTTATTACCTCCTGTAATAAACTTCTATTGCATGTTCCCTAATTCATGCTTTCCTTTTTTCAGGTGGCACCTTATGAACGTCCTGCACTTAGCAAGGCCTACCTATTCCCTGAGTGTGAGTTGCATTATTTGTATACTTAGTTTGTTTGACTGAATTTAGATCTAAGCTGGAGTGTTGTACCGCTGGCCTTTTACTTACAACCCACTATACCATTGATCATTAACTTGGTCTTGTTCCATGTATTTTGCAGCTCCTGCCAGACTCCCTGGGTTCCATGTCTGTGTTGGAAGTGGAGGAGAGAGATTGCTTCCAGAGTGGTACAAAGAGAAAGGTTATGCTTCACGCATTAAATGTCACTTCTAATTTAGCATCAATTTACAAGAAATTTCTATAGTGGATGCTAATAATCTAAGGATATTAAGGAAGTAGTCATTGATCATTTCTGTGTTTTGGTAGCTTATAATTTATGGGCAAAACTTAGATACAATACTTAGGTGTTGTTCCTTAGGTTCCTCTCTTAAGATTCAACTATGTGGGTGTACTTAACTAAAAATATACTTTCATCTCATGAGAACAAAGCCACATGGATGAATCTTAAGAGTAGAACTTAAGGAATAATACCTAAGTATTGTATCTAAGTTTTGTCCATAATTTATAGATGTCCAGTAGAGAATGGCTTAGTTAACATGTTCTCGTTGAAATTTGATTATGGTTGCAGGAATAGAATTGATCCTCAGCACAGAAATAGTTAAAGCAGATCTTGCTGCCAAAACTCTGATTAGTGCTGCTGGAGAAACTTTCAATTATCAGATTTTGATTATTGCAACTGGTTCATCTGTAAGTATTACTGAGGATTTCCAGAAAACCACTCTTGCATGCCTTTCCCATCTTGTTTGCACTGTGTAATTATTATTATTATTTAATTTTGCTATTTTGCAGGTTATCAGGTTGACAGATTTTGGCGTACAAGGAGCTGATGCCAAAAACATCTACTACTTGAGAGAAATTGATGATGCTGATAAGCTTGTAGAAGCTATCAAAGCAAAGAAGAATGGGAAGGTTGTGATTGTTGGGGGAGGCTATATTGGTCTTGAGCTTAGTGCGGTTATGAAAATCAACAATTTGGATGTCAACATGGTTTACCCTGAACCATGGTGCAGTAAGTGGAGACTAATTTAAGGCATTATTTTGTATTATTAATTTGACTATTTAGTTCTTGTAAGTAGATGCCTATTCATTCTTGGATTTTATTGGTAGATGCTTTGTTTCCTAATTCAGGCTGTGTTTTTGCAGTGCCTCGGCTTTTCACTGCTGATATAGCTGCTTTCTATGAGGGTTTTTATAAAAACAAAGGAATCCAAATTATCAAGGGAACAGTTGCTGTTGGGTTTACAGCTAATTCAAATGGAGAGGTAAGTATTCAAATGGAGAGGTAAATGTTCACATTATCTACGAGATTGAAAGTTTTATGGAAATATTTTGCATATCTTTCAGGTAAAGGAAGTGAAGCTTAAGGATGGCAGGGTGCTAGAAGCTGACATTGTTGTTGTTGGTGTTGGGGGAAGGCCTCTTACAACATTATTCAAAGGTCAGGTTGAAGAGGAGAAAGGTGGCATTAAGGTAATTGTGACATATGATTAGTGTTGCTGATTACTGTTTTTGTTATCTTACTCTGGAATCCCTGATTAGTGTTGTTGTCTTGACATATAATTACCAGGTATGTGTCAGATGGTAATTTTGAAATTTTAGCTTATGACACAACTTGTTGATTGCAGACTGATTCATTCTTCAAAACAAGCGTTCCTAATGTATATGCTGTAGGCGATGTGGCCACTTTCCCTTTGAAATTGTACAAGGAGTTGAGAAGAGTTGAACATGTTGACCATTCACGCAAATCTGCTGAGCAGGCTGTGAAGGTGTGCACCTTCTCAATTGTCTCATCTTCACAAATTATGAGCCCATCTAAATGCTTCTTTCTGAAATTGGATCACCCATAAAATTTCTTTTTTCCACGACAAGAACGCATGTTAAGCCCATCTAAATGCTTCTTTCTGAAATTGGATCACCCATAAAATTTCGTTTTATCCCCAAAAATTGGGGATAATTTCCAAATTTGTAACTTTTGTTTCTGTGCCTCCTGCTAAATCTTCTCACTTGCTCTTTATTGTAGATGGCTCTCTCATAATTACATTTATTGTACTTTTATAAAAATTAAAAATAAAATTTACATACTGTTTTTGCAGGCCATCAAGGCAAGTGAGGAGGGGAAAACAATTGAGGAGTATGACTACCTTCCATTCTTCTATTCTCGCTCATTTGATCTGTCATGGCAATTCTATGGTGACAATGTTGGTGACACAGTGATATTTGGAGACAATAACCCAGAATCACCAAAGCCCAAGTTCGGATCATACTGGATCAAAGATGGGAAGGTCTTTGGAGCTTTCCTGGAGGGTGGGACTCCTGAGGAAAACAAGGCTATTGCCAAAGTTGCAAGGGTGCAACCTCCTGTTGAGAATTTGGATGTGCTATCAAAGGAGGGTCTTTCCTTTGCTTGCAAGATATGAAAACTTTCTTCCATAGGGGGGAAGATGGATAGCTTTTGATGCCACTTCTTGTCTATGTAGATTACATAAAACTGTTGGCTTCTGTTTTCCTTCTGTTGTAATGTTCTTCCTAATCACTTGTGGTTTGATTTGGTAACTTACGAACCATGAGCTGCAGATACTCGTTCCTTATTGTCGCTTTGAATTTAATAATTTGTTACATTGCCACTCCTATTACCATATATATACGTTTTAACCAATTTAGAAGGGACATGAGAAGATTTGACAACTGCTGGTTATTTGGGTCCAAATTATTATATATTAGGTGCTTAAATTTCCAATAGTGTGCAACTGCAGAAACATAAATTGTAAAACTTTTCATCCTTAATTCGGTTGTGAATAGCTACCCCATTACTTTGAGTATAACCACCCCAAATTTTGGGACTAAGGTGGGCCAAGACTCGTGGCTCAATTGGTGTTTGCAACAAAGACATCCAATTATAGATTCAAGGATTAAGGCTATGTTGTCAAATCTTCTCATGTCCCTTCTAAATTGGTTAAAACGTATATATATGGTAATAGGAGTGGCTAGGAGTGGCAATTTTACTAGTTGTTCGTGAATTGATGACAAGATTGAAATGTATGTATATAGTAAATTGTTTGTGAAGCAGTAAGTCAAACAATTTACTTGGTCTCTGTTTGCTTCACAAATATTTCGGTGTGAGAGCAACTCCTTGAAGATTATAGCGAATTCACCAATTGCAAGAAAAAAGAAAGACATGATATCCATAACATAACAAACCAAAATCACATATACTGACAAATATCAGCATAGCTGCACTCATAACTCATAAGGCGTCTTTTCTACCCAATGTTAACTGAAACTAGGTTACTCTACATGAGTAAACTTCAACATCTAATTAGGGGCTCTGAATTGAGAAAGGCTTCGAATGGAGAGAAAAGCGATCAACCCCTTAATCAAAGAGACCAAAGAGACCACCCTGCAACAAGTTCAAGTAAAAGAGAAAACAATTAGATAAAATCCAACAGTTCAGATATATATCTATATATATATATATATATATATATATATATATATTTTTTCAGTACCTGCAAACATAAGTAGTATGATATGATGGTTTCAGAAAGGCATGTTATGATATGATCCTTACACACAGCATATTGGCATGTGCACCACAAAAATGACTCAAATGAGAATGCATGTTTTTTTTTTTTTTTTTGAGAAATAATTACAACATGCTGCAAACCCGCAGTTCGAATTCTTTATCCCCTAGACCCTTAAGCACTTTGTGCATGGAGAGATGCTAATTCAGCTATAATGCCTTTGACAAATGATATTGCATGTTAATAATTAATGCATGTACAACTTTCAACTGAAATCGTCATGTAAAAAAGTGCAGACTATGATTTAGGCAATTTTCAAAATATGAGTAGTGCAAAATTGATGTACTAGCTCCAAAAGGATTATGTCAAGAAAGGCTTACATCTTCCTCCTCTGACTCCTCCTTTTCCTCTTTCCTAGACTCAGCAGCAGCAGGAGCAGCGGCAGCGGCAGCGGCACCAGTATCAGCACCACCTGCAACTGCCACTGCAACTGCAGCACCACCACCAGAAGGCACTGAGGCCAGCTTCTCTCGCCCAGCAGCAATAAGTTCTGTTATGTCTTTTCCCTTAACTTGTGACAGAAGAAGCTCAATCTTGTCATCATCAGCTTCAGCACCAACTGTAAACCATGAAACAATAAAGAAGTCTCAGCCAATTGTGGTACATTAATGTAAGGGGGATTTCCACAATAGAGAAAAACAAACCAGCAACTTGTGCTACAACGCTTGTCTCCGACAAAACTAAGCAAACAGATAATCCAAAATCGGCATTATAGAATCCAACAGTAACACAATGAATATCATATTAGCAGTCTTATGTATGGTCTCCAATAATAACAAGTCACATTATTCACAACTCCCATTCCCAAACTATTTAACATAAGTCACATTACATTGAATTCAAACAATGGCACTCCCAACTCCCAAGCCAAAAGATGGGTCGATAATATATTTTTTTTCTCTCCAAAATAAGAAACATAAAAAAATAATAATAATAAAGGTAAAATATTATTTTGATCCCTAAACTTTCACAAAATTTTTTTTATTTTCATCCTTAAATTTGAAGAAGTCCATTTTTCATTTCTAAACTATTAAAAAAAAGTTTTTTTTCCGTCCCTATTCTTGTTTCTAACTATTAAAATGATTCTAACTATTAAAAAAACTCTTTATAAGGTTTAGGGGTGAAAAAAGAACTTTTCAAAGTTGTAAGAACGAAAAACAAACTTTTGTTAAAGTTGAGAGAGACCAAATAAAATTTGACCCTAATAATAATAAAATACTACACATACACAGAACATATATATTTTTTAAAATAAAAAATTGTAAATCCCTTTTTGCAATTTATTCTAAAACCAAGCAAACATGAGTAATGTATAACAAAAAACCAGTCATACATAGATCTATACAAAACAAACATGTTTATACAAGTAAACAAGTAAAAAAAGAAAGCTTTTTTTTTTAAGGTGTGAAAAAAAAACCAGAGCCGAGAATGTTCTTGATGTCTTCAGCAGAAGGGGTGGTGTTCCCTCCCAACACAGCAAGCAAATACGCAGCGATCACCTTCATCTTTCTCTACTCAACAACTCACAAACCCTAGCAATCCAAATTTTTAGAGGCAACAAAATAAAGGCCGAGAAAAGAGGGTTTTATATGTGTGTAGAAGAGACTAGGGCATTTGTAGTACGACGTGGAGTACAAGAAACATGTCTGTTTGGTTCGGGTCCAAATTCCAAATCGGGTCTGGGCTTTACATGCAGGCCTATCACGTGATCTCTCGGTGGTTTTTTTTTTTTTTTTTTTTTTTTTCGCCCTTTTATTTTTAATTTTCCTAACATTAATATTCAAAACTCTTCAAATATCTGATAGTTTCTTGTGTAGTCCCTTGTTTCTCATACACAAGTAATTACAATGAATTTTTTTTTAGGAGTGGCCCTAATAAGTTTGGTTAGGAATTTTGAATCTAGAATCTTATGATACTTTGGGAACTCAATTAGAATTTCAAGTAAGTAAGGATACAACATTTTCATAAATCATAATACTCTTATTTTTAGTTCTGGTAGTCCGGGTCTAATATTTTATTCTTCTATTTAATTTTATTTTAATATATGAGGGATTGACATCTCAATTGTTGTGAAAATATTATAACAATTTGTTGTATTCGTAGAACAAATCGTATAGTAATTATTAAAATGGTTTCAATTATATGAGTAAAATGTTTTATTTATTTTATATATAATTTTTCCTTCGTTTCATATATAATTATAATTAATCCATGCATTAATTAATTGGGAAACTATGGTTTGTACTCTCACTTTGGGGACAATTTCAAGATAGCTCATGAAAAGGAGCTCTCATGATTGTCATGATTTCTTTTTTCTTCATAGAAAAATTGATGCACAACACAGCAGTACAAGGGTACAAGGCCAACTGAATCACCTAGTAGGTTATTCACTTCAAGATTGTGAAAATGTAAGATAGAAGAATTGTGTGAGAATGAGAATGACTCATTATAATATAGGTTTTTTTTTTTTTTTTTTTTTTTTTTTTTTGTTGTTGTTGTTGTTGTTGTTGTTGTTGTTTGGGTTAAACAGATAGTATTCATAAACTAGAAATCAAAATTCAAGGAGCGGTTATGCTCATACAGAGTTCCCACTACATCCTGACTAGCCAACATGGCAACATCTGTTGGAGGGGATTGACAAATTACAAAATCTTGAGGACTAACGGCGCCTCTCCTAGTAAGGGCATTGACACACTTATTTGCTTCCCTATAGCAATGTTGAACTCGAACTCTTGGGATTCTTCGTAAGCCTTCTTTGCAATTAGCCATAATGACATCATTGTCATTCATATTTCCCTCTTCTTTCAAAAGCAAATCAACCACAATCTTCGCATCAAGCTCAACTACAACATTTGTCATATTTAAATTAATGCACAAGTTGATACTATCACGGATAGCCCATAGCTCAATAGCCACACTGGTGGTGTGACCGATTGCTTTAGCATACCCGCTCACCTAGGCCTCATTTGAATCACGGATAAGACCACCTCCACCAGCCCTGCCTGGGTTGCCCAATGAAAAGCCATCCGAATTCAGCTTATACCAATTCTCTGGTAGAGGGTGCCATCAAACTTGAACTAAAACAATAGGGCGTCTCAACTTGCCATTAACACCAAGGAATGCAAATTCAGATGCTCTAGCAAGAGTTTCTGACTTGAGGGGTCTTTAGGAGGAGGTGTCTCTGAAGACAACCTTATTATGCCAAAGCCATAGACTCCAAACTCCAGTGTTCGCTTTCCAAATCTAATCCCCTGTAAACGGCCTACAATGGATATTCTCATCAGTCATGCATGTCAATCTATAGGCCTCCTTAAGTTCAAAATCTCCATTAGGTGATGAGGTCCAAGAGATATGATCCACGCTTGTCACTGCCAAAGGGAAAGGGGCGGCCTTGATTTTTTGGGCCAAGGGTGAGGGGAAAGTGAATGACAGCCTTGCCCAATCCTAAAAGTTATGCTGAATAACATCTTTCAAGAGAAGGGAGCCTTTCCCGCTTTGAAAAGAGCCTACAATAAGGCTTCTCAATGGACTATCACTCAGCCATTTATCATGCCAAAAGGAGAGACCACTATTCATACCAGCTATCCATTTCAGTCCTTTTTGAAAGACTGTTTCACCTTTTTTAAGCGCTGCCCAAGTAGAAGAACAAGATCCGAGTTTAAGACGGTGGTTTCTTCTTCGACCAGTATACTTGTGAGCAAGGACTTGTGCCCATAGAGAATTCTTCTCCCGATGAAAACGCCAATTGAGTTTGACAAGTAAAACCACAATTTTCTCTTTTGCAGGTTGAAGACCCAAACCCCCATCCTTCTTAGCTGTTGTGATTTTTTTCCAACTAATTAAATGCATTTTCTTTCTATTCTCTGTAGACTCCCAAATAAAGTTTCAAGACAGTCTATCAATGCTTTGTGTTATCTTGGTAGGGAGGATCGCACATTGTATGGCATAATTTGTGATAGTGGAAAGGGTGGCTTGTGTCAACACTACCCACCCAGCAAAGGATAAAAGATGAGTTTTCTAACCTACTAAGCGGTTTTGAACACGCTCAACTATAGCCCCAAAATCTTAAGGAAGCGATGTGTGCTTGATGGGGAAGCCAAGGTATTTCCCCAAAGAGAGGGTTGACCGAAATTAAAGAATATCACACAACTTGTCTCTAGTGTGAGATGCCAGGTTAGGGGAGAAGAAGACACGAGATTTCTTGGCATTAACCTTTTGACCTGATAGCCCACAAAAGGTGTCCAGCACATCCCTGACAACTTTACAATTCTTCACATTAGCCTTTGCAAAGAGAACAAGGTCATCAGCAAAAAATAGATAAGAAAAGGTTGCCTCACCTTTCGAAGCTGAGATAGGGTCCTAGAGCTTTGCATCGCATTTTTCTATTATAACATAGGGTTTGTTCTTTGCCTTTGTTTATATCAAAAGTCATAGGTGGGCATGGAAAGGTCGCAATTAGGGCAGAAATTCATGACAGCCAAAGCCCACAATCTACACTGGACCTCATTACGATAAGTTGGAGCTGAAGGTGTTCAATAGCTACTGGACTCAGGCCTGTTACCTGTTATAATATAGGGGAAGGGGAAATCCTAATAAAGCAATGGCACAGTCCAATGAAGCCATAAGTTTTTCTCTAAGAGCCTATTCTGTTGATAAGGTTTTTGATTCTTTAAGTTTAAAATTTTAGATCAAGAGTCTTATAGCTCAACTAATACGTTTTAATGTTTTTATTAGGAGTATCTAGGATTCAAATTCCCAGACCCCATTACTGTAAGCATCGAGATATCAAAAAATTAAAATTTTTGGCTTCTTGAATTGTTGAGATATCATGTCTTATTATTTTAAGGGGGAGAAAGAAAACAATCTAGGTGGCCATTATGGTGAGCTATTATAAGATTTTCACAGTCCAATCATATTTACTCAAAAAAAAAAAAAAAACTCCTATAATATAAGACCTTACTTTTTTCTTTTTCTTTTCATTTTTTTTGTAATTATCATGTTTTTTTGAAATACTTTTTTTTTATAATTTTTTTTTTGGCAATATTATAAGACGAATATTTTATTTTAAGAGACACTCTTTTGTTTGGGGCCTCTCTTGCCTAAATAGCCTAATGATTGAGCTGCCTTTACTCTTCATGGGGGACAATGCTTACTCTTCATGGGGGACAATGCTGAACCAACATTCCTCTAAACACAAAGTGAGATAATTATCTTAGTCCTTGACTGATCAAATTGAAGTTCAATATAAGAGCATTGAATAACCACCTGTAATCACATCAAATAGATTAAAATAACAATCCTCTCATACACCAACAAATTAACGAACCCAACCTATATGGTGAAGTACTTTGTGAGGTGTTTGAGCTCATTTCTCCATTATTAGGTCTTTGAATCGATCTAAATTTTTTGTTTTCTTCTTCTTTTTTGGTTGGTGACACTATTTGTTAGATAAAAATCTTTAGTGGTGTAAGTATTATTACGTGTACCGTTTTTGAGGTGTCTGATTGACTTGTAGGGTCTTTGAGCCATCTTTATCTCTGACGGGATTTTGAAACATGACGTGGTGGAACAGAAACCTCAGTACCATGCAAATGTAAAAACGCTTTGAACAATTGGCACTGGTTCTAGTTGTCCACTTTACAACAAAAAAAATGGTCTCTTAATTTTTTTCAAAATAAAAAATAAAAATTCATTTCGAAACTAAACTAAATTATCTTTACTAAGCAAGTGAAGTCTCGTCCTCTTCGACGATTTTAGTAAAATTTATTATCGTCGAATAAAAAATTTAAAATTTAAATTGGATCTATTACATAAACTAATTGACGTTACGATAAATCAATTATAAAATAATGCGGTAAGTTAAATTTTTTTTTATCTATTTTATAAAAAATTGTCTCACCCACTCTTTTGGACGGCTAGGTCTTCCCACATGCCGCTGACACGACTCACGAGAGTCAGGACATTTATTTATTTATTTATTTTTTGATAAGGAGAGTCATGACGTTTATGCAACAATAATTATAGTGACAAAGGGACAAATTTTTGGGTAGGTATATGGTCCGAATAATATATTAAATGCAAACATGGGAGTAGATACAAAATTTAAGAAGCTAAAAGTTACTTCAGAAATCTAATTAATTACGAGTGGAAGGAACTATTAAGATTTGTCTTGCATGGTTCTGAATATTGTACAGTGATCTTAATTCATAAAAATCATAAACCACTGTTGATTCTTGGGCCCGCTTTAATTGTAACTTATAAAAAATATGTTTGAGCCCTGGAATCTCCAATTTCTTTAGCTTGACTTGTCCTTGTCTGGCTTTCTCAATTTTATTCATTGTAACTTAGAGCCCACACTTACCTGTAAGGTTTTTGTCATCCTTTCAAAAAGTGAAGAAGATAAGACACATGCACACTGTATTAAGTGAGCAAAAGTAGTATCAGATGTGTTGTCTTTTTAAATAATTCGAATGGTACAATTTTTTTTTTGAAATTTCAAATTTGTTTTATAATTATATACTAATGTCACATCAAACATATCAAACATATTATAAATAGTGTATAATAAAAATAATCTTAAAATTAGATTCACGTGAAAGTAATACTGTTTTACTATTTAATATTGTAGTTGCTATCTCAATAAATTATGGTATTATGTGTGACTAACTTTATTCTTATTTTACACCCAAAAAAAAAAAAAAAACTTTATTCTTATTTTCGTAAAAAAATAAAAAATAAAAACTTTATTCTTATTTTTAGGATTATGTGTGTCTACTTGTTGGCCAGAGTTAAGTTATGGGGCGCTATTATTACTTTTAAACTTTGGGTGTAAGGCTTGGTCTTTGGCCGGTTGGAGAGTCGTGATTATTCCTTTTTTAAAATAAAAATAAATCCACTCTCAAAAAAAAAAAAAAAAAAAATTAATATATATTTCCTTAGACTTATTTTTTGGTAACAAAACAGAGAAAATTTATAAAAAAATAAAAATAAAAAGAATAAGAGGAAATATTATTGTTTTATATTCTGTGTAATGATTTATTATTATGATTATTATTTTGGTATAAGTTGCTTCGTAAAGTCATGTTGTCCCACAAATATAATTAATTTCTGATACTAATGTCTTGTACAATGTTTAAATGATATTATAATAATATTTTGTTCAAAAAAATCATATATAAATATTTATAAATGATGTATAATAAAAATAGTATTAAAATTAAGTTTACGTGAAATTGATATTATACTACTATTCATAACTAGTTGCTATTTCAATAAATTGTGATTTTCCGTGTGACTAACGTTAGTCTTATCTTTCTAAAAAAAAAAAAACGTTAGTCTTATCTTTTATTTTTTTTGAGACAACGTTCGTCTTATCTTTAGGATTAAGTATATCCACTTGTTGATCAGAGTTGAGTTATGGGTTGGATTATTACTTTTTAACTTTGGCGTGAGGTCTCATCAAAAAATAAAAAAAAAACTTTGGGTGTGAGGTTGGGTCTTCAGCAGGTGGGTACGTCGTGATTATTCCTTTTAAAAATAAAAATAAAATATTGCATTTTTTTTTTCCTTAGACTTTCATAGTAACAAAAACAAACAGAAAGTTTATATATATAAGAACTAGTAGCTAACCTATGCTATGTATGAAAACTTATCTATTTGTGATGTAGATTAAAATAATTTTATAAAAAATATAAGAAATTACACCATTGTATGATTTGCTCTTGTATGACTTCAGTTTGTGTTACAATTTGATGAAGAAGCCATTGTTTGAATATGCAATGACTTAAAAAAATTTGTCAGACTTACAAAAAAACACTCAAAAATTCAGATATTAAGACTTCTAAAAGATTGAATAATATTAAAAAATCAGATCACTGCTTAGAAATTATTGAAACAAAACAAAATATATATGACTAAACAATAAATAAATATTAGAGAAAGATGAGTTACATTCAAAAGAATAATTTCAATTATTACTAGTTTTTTTATCTTGTAAAAAACAGTTAAAGAGAGTTTAGTGGTTCATATACGAAAATTACTTTTTAAAATATACATAAAAAACCATAAAATAAAATTTTTTTAAACAAAGTAGAGAGGAAGAAAATAACATAAGAAGAGCTCATACCTCTGCTCGGTTTTAAAAAAAACTATTGGGGTTTGCTTTGTTTTTATAGTGATCATGATTAACTTCGCAAATTTGGAGATAAATTATCAATATTTGAATTTGAGTTTAAATGGAACTTGTTAGAAAGATAGAATTTCACTCATTATAGAGTTTGGACTAAACTAAAATAATTTTTTTTAAAAATGATAATGATGAGTTCGAGTTTAAATTGGACTTGTTAGAGAGCTAGAGTTTCACTCCTTATTAAGTTTGGACTAAACAAAAATAATTTTGTCGGTTTTATATATATATATATATATATAGATAAACTTTTTAAATTTTTTTTTTTGGTTTTGTTAGGTATCATTAGTCCTATAGTATTATTTAAATTTTTTCATTTTTTTCCAATGGGATTTTCTTTGAAGTTGATCATTCTTCGTGCCGCATTAATGGCTAGTGGGGTCTGTCATGGTCTTTTATTTTTTGAATAACATAGAAGTTCTATTCTAAATGCTAGGACATTCTGGCCTTTTGCCCTTAATTTTTAAAAAATTTAGCAATATGCCCCTGTTTTGAAACTATATAGGAATATGCCCCTGTTTCGATACTCGATTACCATAAAATCGAGTTTCAATGCAAAACTCGATTGGTTTAAAATCGAGTTATGCCCGATCAAACTCAAAAAAAAAAAAAAAAATTTGCATAGAACTCGAGTTCCGGGAACTTGAGTTTCATGTAAATTTTTTAAAAACTTTTATAAGTTTTTTTTACAAGTATGCAAATCAGTTTCAGTGGCCCTATAGCGGCGTTTTTTCATCCCTATAGTGATGTTTTTCTGGAAAATTTTTTTACAAGTATGAATATCGGCCCTATAGCGGCGTTTTTTCATCCCTATAGTGACGTTTTTCTGGAAAATTTTTTTTACAAGTATGAATATCGGCCCTATAGCGGCGTTTTTTATCCCTATAGTGGCGTTTTTCTGGAAAATTTTTTTTATAAGTATTCAATATCAGTTTCAGTGGCCTTATAGCGGCATTTTTTAGCCCTATAGTGACGTTTTTAAGCCCTATAGTGGCGTTTTGGTACTCGATTTCCATTTACTCGAGTTTTATGCAATTTTTTTTTTTTTTTTTTTTTTTTTTTTTTTTTTTTTTTTTTTTTTTTTTTTAAGTTTGATTTGGCATAACTCGATTTTAAACCAATTGAGTACTTTAAGTAACTCGATTTTAGGGTCATCGAGTATCGAAACAGGGGCACGAACCTATATAGTTTCGAAACAGGGATATATTGCCAATTAAAAAAAAAAAGGGGGTAAAATGCCAGAATGTCCCTAAATGCTAAGTAGCACATAAACAATAGTACACGATGTGCTCAATAATCGGCACATAGACATCTTGACGTAGTCCAAGTGTCCAGCTGTCCAAATCCAATATCGCTTGAATTTGTTGAGCAACAACAGTTGTTAAGCAAATTTTATTATTGACTAATAATGATAATGATGAGTTTGAATTTAAATTAGACTGGTTAGAGAGATAGAATTTCATTCTTTGTTAAGTTTGAACTAAACAATAAAAATAATTTTGTTTTAAAAAAATGATAATGATGAGTTTGAATTTAAGTTGGACTTATTAGAAAGATAGAGTTTCACTCCTTGTTAAATTTGGACAAAACAAAAATAATTTTATTTAAATATTGTGCTGAAGTAAAAAATTGTGAGAGTTTCAGAGGTTTCGGTTTTATAGATTTTGATGGGGTAACCAAAAAAATTACATCTATGGCTCGTCCAGATGGGTCGTCCATCACCAATGGTTAGCCAAATCTCTTATTCGTTCAGAGATCTCGTCCATGAGAAGCTGACCCAATTGAATAAACCTCGTAATCAAAGTGAAAGAGTCGTCCATATGCGAAGCAGATGGACGACCAAACAACGGCATGACAAAGGGTCGTCCATAGGGTCGTCCATAGACATTGCACATGGACGACCCTACAACACTTAACAAATTCTGGAACGGATAACTAACCCGTGTTCATCGCCAGCAATTTCTCTTAAGTATGTAACTTCCATCAGCGGTTACTGCTTCTATAGCCGTTGGGGAAGTTACCTCCGTGAAGCCAGTTATTCCACAAACCTTGGGGAGGTTACTAAACCAAGTAACCGTCCCAAGATCCCCTATATAAAGGACCGGTCTGAAACAGGCAAAGGTATGATGAAAACTCTGATACTTTACTCCCGAAAAGTTGGAATTACATTTCCTTGTTAAGAAAACTAACTTTATCATCGGAGAGTATTTGACCGGTCCACCCCGGTCACTTCCTTCAGTGTTTCTTCTTTTCAGGCCTTCGCTACCGCCTTCGCTACCGCCTTCGCTACCGCTGTAGCCGACCGAAGCCGAAGTGTTCAACCAACTGATTTCATACATCATCAGTTGGTGCCGTCTGTGGGAACGTAAGTTGTTTTACGACTTGATTTTCTGCAACAAAAGGTTGAATGGTTCGAACTAGGTCGAGGGCTACAAGCCCAGGCCATCAGGGAAGCAGAGACGCTTCAAGTAACCCCCTTCGCGATCGCCAATCGGCGCCTGTCATGCCGTCGCCTTCCATCCTACACATGCAATCCATGGCGGCCGCAATGGCGGAGTTAACTCGCCAGAATCAAGAATTGACTAGGGAGATGGAGAGGCAACGCCGTGAAGGACATGCTCAGTCAAGAGGCACCACTTCGCGAAGGGTGCCACATTTGGAGAAAGAAATGGACCAGATGAGAAAGGTCATGGACGAGATGAAGGAAAACATGAGAAGGGCAAATCCCGTCGAGGATTTGGTTCACCGAACAGATTCCCCTTTCACGGCTTCCATCAATGGGCATCCCTTGCCTCCGAAGTTCAAAATGCCTTCCCTGGATTCATATGATGGAGCACGTGATCCTTTTGATCATATCGCTACTTTCAAAACAACAATGCATCTCCAAGGAGTACCAGACGAGATTATGTGCAGAGCCTTCCCTACCACCCTCAAGGGACCAGCGCGAGTGTGGTTCAGCAAAATACCTCCGAATTCCGTAAGTTCTTTCGAGGAGTTAAACAAATTATTTGTCAATAATTTCATTGGAGGACAGAGACACAAACGTTCTTCGTCCAGTTTGCTGACCATAGAGCAAGGGGAGAATGAAAGCCTGCGTTCTTTCATCACACGCTTCAACAGGGAAGCCTTGACAGTAGACGAGGTGGACGACAAACTACTTTTGGCAGCCTTCCACAACGGGGTGAACTCGGACTTGTTCATTCACAAGCTGTATGAAAAAGAGCCCCAATCCATGGCTGAACTCGTCCATTCAGCCCAGAACTTTATGAACGCAGAAGATGCCATCATAGCCAAGAAGAGGAAGAGAGCTGAAAGAATGGAAGTCCATCCCCCGCGTCACTCTGATCAAGGCCCTCGTCCAAAGAAGGGACGAACGGAAGATAGGAAGGACCGAGACAGGGATAACAGGAAGGCAGGCCCATCAGCAAGAAGTCAAAGTTACACACCCTTGAATGCCCCACTCGACCAAGTGCTCATGCAGATCAAGGATGATCCTTCCTTGAAGTGGCCAGAGAAGATGAAGGGAGATCCTAACAAGCGCAATAAGAATAAATATTGTCGCTTCCATAGGGATCATGGGCATGACACTGACGAGTGTTACGACTTGAAGCAGCAGATTGAGAATCTCATAAGACAAGGAAAGTTGAGGCATTTCGTTGGAAGGGATAATAAAGATGAAAAGTTGAAAGCAAAGATGGAAGAGTCGTCACGACCCCCACTAGGAGAAATAAGGGTTATCATTGGTGGGACATCGACAGGACAATCTTCCAAAGCAAAGAAGACGTATCTCAAAGCAGTGCAAAATGTCCAACTCTCTGGACGATCCCCAAGGACGAGGGGGACGGACGAGCCAACCATTTCATTCACGGACGAGGAAGCTGAGAGAATCCATCATCCACACGACGATGCAATCGTCATTACCCTACTCATAGCAGATTACAGAACCAGGAGGGTGTTGGTGGACAATGGAAGCTCAGCAGATATATTGTATTATCCTGCCTTCCAGCAGATGAGGCTTGGACGAGATCAGCTTCGTCCAGCTTGTTCGCCACTGATCGGATTCGGAGGAATGAAAGTGCAGCTTGTAGGTACCATTACCTTGCCTGTAGTGGTAGGATCATACCCACAGCAGATAACTAAGGAAGTAAATTTCCTTGTGGTGGATTGTTCATCCTCATACAATGCCATCATTGGAAGACCAACTTTGAACAGTTGGAAGGCGGTAACGTCCACCTACCATCTATCAGTTAAATTCCCTACGGAGTGTGGAATTGGGCAAGCACAAGGAGATCAATTGGCAGCCAGAGAGTGTTATCTAGCCATGTTGGCTATGGACGAGCAGATGCAGACTATGAATATAGAAGAGAAAAGAGTTGTTGCGGAACCTACCGAAGTATTAGAGAATGTTTTGTTGCAAGAAGATGATCCTGAGAAATTCACTAGAATTGGAACAAGTATGAAGGAAAAGGCGAAAGAAGACCTCGTTCAGTTTCTCATAAAGAATGCCGATGTTTTTGCATGGAGTCATGACGACATGCCTGGCATTGATCCAAGCGTAATCACTCATCGACTGAATGTGTCCTCCTCTTCTAAGCCTATTCGTCAAAAGAAGAGGGTGTTCGCCCCTGAGCGAGAGAAGGCTATCAAGGAAGAGGTTCAGAAACTAACCACAGCACAGTTTATCCGGGAAGTCTATTACCCGGATTGGTTGGCAAATGTAGTAATGGTAAAGAAGGCAAATGGCAAGTGGAGGATGTGCGTCGACTTCACCGACTTGAACAAAGCTTGCCCTAAGGATAGTTATCCTTTGCCTCGTATTGACCAACTGGTTGATTCTACAGCTGGCCATCAACTATTGAGCTTCATGGACGCCTTCTCTGGATATAATCAGATAAAGATGGACGAGGCAGATCAGGAAAAAACATCTTTTATTACAAGTCAAGGTTTGTTTTGCTACAAGGTGATGCCCTTCGGTTTGAAGAATGCAGGGGCAACTTACCAAAGGTTGGTGAATCATATGTTTCGTCCACAGATAGGACGGAATGTAGAGGTATATGTGGATGACATGCTTGTGAAGAGCTTAGATGAGGGAAGCCACTTAGATGATCTTCAAGAAACTTTTGAAACACTTAGGCGATACAAGATGAAGCTAAACCCAAGTAAATGCGCATTCGGAGTATCGTCAGGAAAGTTTCTAGGATTCATGGTATCAGAGAGAGGAATTGAGGCAAATCCAGACAAGATCCAAGCCATACTGAACATGGAACCACCGAAGAACATCAAGGAAGTCCAGTCACTAACTGGACGAGTGGCAGCACTGAACAGGTTTGTCTCAAAAGCCACTGATAAGTGTTTACCCTTTTTTAAGATTCTCAGGAAGGCGTTTGAGTGGACGGACGAGTGCCAAAGGGCCTTCCGGGACCTAAAGCACTATCTCACTACGGCTCCATTGCTAAGTCCGTCCGTGCTAGGAGAAGAATTATATCTGTACTTAGCAGTGTCCCCACATGCCGTGAGCTCAGCGCTGATCCGGGAGGAAGAAAAGGTGCAGAAGCCTGTGTATTATACCAGCCGGGCATTGAGAGGAGCGGAAGGAAGGTACCCATTAATAGAGAAGTTAGCCTTTGCGCTAATAACAGCTTCCAGGAAGTTAAGACACTACTTCCAAGGTCACGTCGTCATAGTCATGACTGATCATCCGCTCAAGAAGGCAATGAACAAACTTGAAGCTGCAGGACGACTAATCCAATGGGCAGTTGAGCTCAGTGAATTTGATATTCGGTATCAACCGAGGAATGCAATAAAAGCTCAAGCCCTAGCAGATTTCATTGCAGAATTCACTCCAAGCTATGAGGACTTAGATGAGAAAGAAGACAGTAAAAAATGGGTCGTCCATGTAGATGGATCATCTACACTGCATACAGGAGGTATAGGAGTTGTTTTGCAGTCACCAGAAGGAGATAAATTGAAGTACAAAGCTCGCCTACAGTATCAGACAACTAACAATGAAGTGGAGTATGAAGCCCTTCTTAAAGGGTTAGAGTTGGCCAGATCTGTAGAAGCAAGCTCAGTACTCGTCCTGGGAGACTCACAGTTGGTCATAGGTCAAGTAAATGGAACATGTGAAGCAAAGGAAGATAGAATGAAGAAATATTTGAGGAAGGTGTTACGCCTTGTGAAGAAATTCAGGGAAGCTAATTTCGTTCAAATCCCGAGGGAAGAGAACACGGAAGCAGACACACTAGCGAAGGAAGCCTCCGCTAATGAAGCCATAAACGAGTTTGATGAAATACGATACATGCCCAGCATAGACCTTCCAGAAATGTTGCAGATAGAAGGAGAGGAAAATTGGATGACCCCGATAGTCTCATACCTCAAGCATCTTCCAGAAGGGAAGGACGAAGCTAGGAAGCTAAGAGTCAAATCAGCCAGATACATCCTTATGGACGAAGTGTTGTACAAAAGAGGTTTTTCACAGCCATACCTGAGATGTTTAGCTCCAGACGAGGCGAATTACATGCTAAGAGAAGTTCATGAAGGAGCGTGTGGAAACCACTCAGGAGCTAGGTCACTCGTCCACAAGGTCATTCGTGCAGGGTACTACTGGCCGACCGTCCAAGCTGATGCTAAGGCATATGTTAAGGTATGTGACCAATGTCAACGTTTCAGTAACATTCCTAGACAGCCTTCAGAATACCTCACCCCAATGATGGCCCCTTGGCCTTTTGCACAGTGGGGTTTGGATATTTTAGGCCCCTTTCCAACTGGAACCAGACAGATGAAGTTCTTGGTAGTTGGCATAGACTATTTCACTAAATGGGTGGAAGCTGAACCCTTAGTGAAAATTACACAACAAAATGTCAGAAACTTCGTCTGGAAGGACATTATATGCAGGTTTGGAATACCAAGAGTACTAGTATCAGACAATGGAAGACAGTTTGACAACACCCCCTTCAGAGAATTTTGTGATCAGCTTGGAATCAAGAATCACTATTCCTCACCCTCCCACCCACAAGCTAACGGACAAGCAGAAGTAGCAAACCGATCCTTGTTGAAAATCATCAAGACTCGGCTTGAAGGGGCAAAGGGAATATGGCCAGATGAATTACCAGGTGTTTTGTGGGCTTACAGAACAACAGCAAGGACTCCCACAGGAGAGACCCCTTTCAAACTGGCTTATGGGAGTGAAGCGGTCATACCAGCAGAGGTACATATGGCCAGCCATAGGGTGATGAAGTACCAAGATGAGGAAAACAATGAGCAGCTTCGTCTTAACCTTGATCTTATAGACGAGGTAAGGATGGACGCGGAGCAAAGAACAGCAAGGTACAAAAATCTCATGGCTAGGCAACACGATGCCATGGTGAAACCCAGGCGCTTCAGCATTGGAGATCTTGTCCTGAAAAGGGTCTCTCTGGCAACCAAAAACCCAGCCCATGGGAAGCTGGGACCAAACTGGGAAGGACCTTACCGAGTTATCAACTCCAAGAGACAAGGATCCTACTATTTGGAAGCCCTGGACGGACGAAAGTTAGAGCACCCATGGAATGTTGAACACCTAAGGAGATACTATCAATGAAGGGAGGTCATGGACGAGCCCTGATGACATGGACGAGAACCTTGGACGATTGAAGTAATGCTTAATATTATTATTTTCCAGTATTTGCTTATTACTATTGTGTTTTAAGTGTGTATGCTATGCTACTCATGGACGAAGTTATGTTGTATTATGTATTTTTAAGCACAAGCTCTTAAGCATGTGTCATGATTGTGGACGAATGATTACATAGTATGGATTTCTAAATATACATATGATGTGTTTTAAATATGTATGGGAATCCTTCATTTTCTATGATTCAAAATGATCCACGGAAGGCGAAAAAGCCAAGGACGAGTAAAATCCTTGGACGCAAGGGGATATCGTCCGAAAGCTTTCCTTTAAAAAAGGATAAAGCAAGAAAAATAAAAGTTAAGGACGAGTAAAATCCCTGGATGCAAGGAAGTATCGTCCAAAAGTTTTCCTTTAAATAAGGATAAAGCAAGAAAAATAGACAAGGTATGTCCGTCTAAGCTCAAGACGAGACAAACCTGAAGTGCAATCGTCCAGCCCATGGACGAGCAATGTGCATTTAAAAAACAGCTCTGTAGACAAATTTAACCAACTTTAACAATCCAGCCCATGGACGAGCATTAGTTGGGAAATTGTTATTAAAGACGAATAAACAGTCGTCTAATGAGCAACAATTGAATTTGGTGAAAAGACCTCATTCATGGACGAACATTACAACTCATGATGTTATACATGAAGGAGCTCGTCCATATGTTCAAGACGAGGTAAAGCCTTAGTAAGAGGGAATCCCACAACTATAAAAGTGGTATGGACGACATGAATGAAGCTTGTTCACAAAAAGAATATTCAAAACACAATGAATAGTGAAAAGGAAAAGCGTTCATACATTTATAAAACTTAAAGGGTAGACGACCATCGTCCAAAAACCCTTATGTATTGCTTGTTCATAAAACTCGTCCATAAACTTGGACGAGGAAATTGTACTCAAATAAATTTTAAAAAAAAAAAAAAGAGAGAGAAGAGAAAAACCCAAGACATTGGGCACCACTACACAAAATACAAAACTTTTCAGAAAAAGTTATCATTGATCACTGGGAGCATTCTTTGGATCGTCTTGTGTCACTTCGTTATTGGCGTCGTCCACCACATTGACGTCCTCAGAACTCGTCCCTAACATTGAGCTCTCCGTTGCAAGGGGAAGTTTGAAAGAATCGAAGTTAAGATCAGGGAAGGCTTCCTTGGCATCAGCACGGAAGTCCTCATATCCAGCAGCATAATGGCTGTCTAGACGATTCTTGTACTCGTCAGACTTCTTGAAAGCTGATATGGCTTCTTCCTGTGCCTTCTCCAAAGACGAGGTGAGCCTTGAGACTTGTCCTTCCAGATATGTGACGTGGGTATCTTTTTCAATGGCATCCGCCTTGAGTTCCTCAACTTCGTCTTTCAGCTTCGTCTCAACCCCCAGCAAACGGTTGACCTCGTCCATCAACCTGATCCCTTCCCCCTTCTTCAGCAGGATTTCCTTATTCAGCTCCTCTGTCTTCTCCTTCGCTGTCTTGGCCTCCTCAGCAAGTTCCTTGGCCTGGCACGTCGCTGTATAAAACTTTGACATAGCCTGATCATGGACGAAAGAAAGTTAAGAAAATTCTACTTTTTTAAAGATTCAGTAAAAACACTCAAGGACGAAGGGAACTCATACCTTGAAGAGATCATGGATACCAGAACGTTCAAACTCCTTCACTGACATGTTGTAACATTCGTTAACTTCATTGTCAGTGACGATACTTTTGAACGTCCTCCATGCATATCCCTCGTCCAGCACAAGGTTCGAAGGACGATCAGACGCTTCAGACGAATGAGGCTTGCGAGGAGTCTTGGCTAGAGAAGGAGTGGGATCAGTTGTAGCTGGATGAATTACTTGGACGGGCTCCACAATGACAGGAGGGTCGTCCAGGTTCACCGTCGGAGTGAACTTAGGGACCTTGGGAAGGGAAGTCTGAGTGGTTTTTGGTTTCTTAGGACCTCGACGACTAGGAAGGTCGCCCAGGTCCACACCACTTGAAATCTTCTTTGACTTCCTCTTCCCAGCCTGGACGGCTCCTTTCTGGACGACGGGAGGCACAGAAGCTCCCTCGTCCCCACTAAGCACTGTTTTGTCTTTATTCTCCCTCATTGTAATTATTCCTATAGACGAGGAAAATCAGTTAAAAAAAAGGGGGAAAGAAAAAAGAATGAACAGAAAGAAGTAGAAGGATGGACGACACTTACTTCGTCTAGTGGTTTCCTCGTGGCTTAGGTTCTCAGCAGTGGGTTCTGGACCAAGTCCCCAAGTAGCTAAGCTGCTGAAGGTCACTAGCTCGTGGAAAGACCTTCTAGGGAAGGCACGAACTTTGTCTATTTGATCCAAGTAAAACCTGTCCAAGCGTGGACGAGTAACAGCTGCACCAATAAAAGAGAAGTGGTTAGACGACTGAAAGATAGAAAAAATGCAAGGAATAAAATAAATGACATAGAAAGAAAACATACCCTCAGGACGAAGACGACCTATGGGGCTGGTAAAAGGAGGGAAGGGGGCATTACTAACTTCCGTTGGATCCCCAGCCCAATCTCCAGAAATAATAAAAAATTCTTGTTTCCAGAGCCTGTCAGACGAGCTACGGCCCGTTATTAAACTATAGTGAGAGCCTCTGGACGAGAACTGGTAAAAACCAGCAGACTTCTTTATCTCTGAGGGCTTATAACAGTAAAGGAACTCGTCCACGGTTAAAGGACGGTTCCCTTCCAATGCCTCGCGCCATAACACTTGCATGGCAACCACAGTCCTCCAACCATTGGGGTTAAGTTGGTTAGGACCAATGCCTAACCTATGAAGAAGACCTCTACAGAATGTATTTAGGGGAAACCTAAGGCCAGCTAAAAGGTAGGACGAGTATACTCCCAAGCCAGAGGAAGGTGAACAACACCATTCCCCTTCCATGGGTAGACGAGGATTGAATTCCTTAGGAATTTGGTATCTATCTACTAAAGTTTTTAACTTAGAAACGTCTAAGGTGGACGCTACCTCAGGTGCACAGCTATAGATGACATTTTCTTCCTCCTCCTCGTCTTGAGGAGGGCTAGGTGACCTTCTGGACGAGCTAGCCCCAGCCCCAGAAGCCATCCTACGCTGCATTTCCTGGAATTCTTCTAAGGGAATACCAGGAACACCGGACGAGTACTGCTCGTCCGAAGAACTACTAAAACTAGTACTACCCTCATCACTCTCATAACTTCCAGATGAGACGTCCTGGTACTCATCTATTTCTCTCTCTATGCTACTAGACGAAGACATAACTAAAGGAAAGATGAAAACGAAAACCTAAAAAGAAGAATAAGTACCTGAGAACTAGGACGAATGCTAGACGAGGGTCTTGGACGAGAGAGCAGAAGGAAGTTTATGATGAGGTGAAGGGCAAGAAAGAGAATGTGCTTATTTATAGGGCCCAGCAGTAGGGTCAGCGAAGCGACATCCTCCACTAAGGAAATGACACGTGGCAATTGCATAGGGAAATGCAAATCGATTTAACTGCTCAACATATTAAACCACGACACGTGGCTGTATGAACGGGATAAAATCCCTATAATGTCCCTGGACGACACCCTGGACAAGGGGGCAACTGATGGGGTAACCAAAAAAATTACATCTATGGCTCGTCCAGATGGGTCGTCCATCACCAATGGTTAGCCAAATCTCTTATTCGTCCAGAGATCTCGTCCATGAGAAGCTGACCCAATTGAATAAACCTCGTAATCAAAGTGAAAGAGTCGTCCATATGCGAAGCAGATGGACGACCAAACAACGGCATGACAAAGGGTCGTCCATAGGGTCGTCCATAGACATTGCACATGGACGACCCTACAACACTTAACAAATTCTGGAGCGGATAACTAACCCGTGTTCATCGCCAGCAATTTCTCTTAAGTATGTAACTTCCATCAGCGGTTACTGCTTCTATAGCCGTTGGGGAAGTTACCTCCGTGAAGCCAGTTATTCCACAAACCTTGGGGAGGTTACTAAACCAAGTAACCGTCCCAAGATCCCCTATATAAAGGACCGGTCTGAAACAGGCAAAGGTATGATGAAAACTCTGATACTTTACTCCCGAAAAGTTGGAATTACATTTCCTTGTTAAGAAAACTAACTTTATCATCGGAGAGTATTTGACCGGTCCACCCCGGTCACTTCCTTCAGTGTTTCTTCTTTTCAGGCCTTCGCTACCGCCTTCGCTACCGCCTTCGCTACCGCTGTAGCCGACCGAAGCCGAAGTGTTCAACCAACTGATTTCATACATCATCAGATTTAAATTGGGACAAAACAAAAATAATTTTATTTAGGTGTAAATGCACTTTTAGTCCCTATATTTTGGTTTTTTTTTTTTTTTTTTTTTCATTTTGGTCCATACATTTTCATTTTACCACTTTTAGTCCCTAAACCAATTAATGCGTGACATTTAAATCCTTACCGTCACCCAACTAACTGAAAAAGCTGACGTGGTTGACAGCACATTAAAATAATAATTAAAAAAAAATCTATTTTGGCATTAAAAAATGCCACATTAGCATCTAAATTAAAAAAAATTATTAATTTTAACTAAATGGAAAAAAATTAAAAAAAAATCACATGAATTGAGATCTAAGAGTGCCTTGAACAAGAACAACAAGAACACAAACCTAGAAATTTTCAAAAACAAAAAAATAAAAATACAACAACAACAACAACAAACAACCATTCAAGACCAAATTCTCCAGCAAATCACTAATCCACATGATTTTCACAAATCAAACCCATAAACCCAGTAAACAAACCAATCTTCAACAAACCAATAAACCTATATTTTCTTAGGAAACAAACACAAAATAAACCCAAAAAATTTAGCTTTCTTCCTCACCACCACCAAGAATATCCCTCAAAGACCTGTACACAATCCCCGGCTGCTTTGAGCACCTAAATATGGTGTGACTCTTGCCCGAACCCGTTGGACCACACATCATAATGGTGCATTTTTCTCCTAACTTCACGTTGTGGATTCTTGACTCCATGAATGTCTTGTAGAAGAGATCAAGATCTTGGTCTTCAGAAAGAGAAACTCCATCTAGGCTAAAGTCTTGGTACCCAAAATCGGCTCGAACTCGAATGGAATGGTTGTTTACATTTACATTCAAAACTGAAGTGGGTTTTTCTTCCCGATCTGGGTAGTCTTGGATCCGAGCGATTACTTAGACCAGGTGTGGGGTTTCTTTGGCTGGTGTGTTTGGATTCGAAGATGGGTTTGGTTTGTTTACATTGTTTTAATGCAAACGAAGCTTGGGTTGTGGTGTTTTGATCTGTGTTAGGTGGGCTTGATTTACTTTTGAAGATGGCGTGGGAGCCATTAAAATGAGAACCAAGAAGAAATTTCAAGATTGAGTTTAAAGAAGACTCCAAGAGAGACAAATAATTCTATTTGTGTGTTAGATTTGGGTTTGTGTTCTTGTTCAAAACACACTTAAATCTCAATTCATGTGATTTTTTGTTTTTAATTTTTTTAATTTAGTTAAAATTAATTGTGGGTGTAAAAGCCCAACGTCATGTGGTGGGCCTAGGGCCCCATTCGAATATCACTATGTGTCCGAAGAGAAAAAGGAGTTAGGAAGGAGTCCTGGTGGAAAAAATGTAACTGGAAGTGAACGGTAGGAGCAGTCCGAAGAGAACCCTATCTATCCGAAGACGTCATTCTCCTCGGATTCCAAAGGGACTCGATCAAACAAACATCCTGAAGGTCCGAATGATCTTCCCAACTACTTCCACGACAAGGACAAGCTTCGGGCATGCCTAGAGATGAGAAGAGCAGAGAAATATTTAAAAGGAAAAGCTACTACCACCACATTTAATACACTGCAGCAGCTTTCCTGGCCGCATTTACGTGGAAAAAACCCCTGAACAGTGCAATCTCAGGTACCACCACTCACGGAGAACTGAAGCAGATATCTGATATGACATGTACTCAAGTGAAGGCTTAGATGAAGAACATGTGGACGGTGATGATGAAGTGGAAGGAGAATATATAAATGTAATAGGCCTCTGAAAAGAAAAAAAAAAAAATCGGGGAAGAAACTCTAAGAATTATATTCATCTTTTAATCAAGAACAATCCTCTTCAGACTTAGGTGGATTTTTACTTTTAAATGTGTTCTTATGTCAATTATCCGTTGCTAAATTCACAACGAGTCTAGTTTTTTCACCAACTCTCTATAAATTCATTGTTCTGGGTTTGTTGAGCTCACAATCCTAACCTTTTGGGCTTGGGCCACGAAATTTGGACCCTACATTAATAAATTTTTTTTTTTTTAAAATTTAGATGTTGATGTGGCATTTTTTAATGCCAAAATAGATTTTTTAATTATTATTTTAATGTGCCGTCAGTCACGTCAGCTTTTTTTGTTAGTTGAGTGACAGTAAAAATTTAAATGTCACGCGTTAATTAGTTTATGGACTAAAAGTGGTAAAATGAAAATGTAGGGATCAAAATGAAAAAAAGCCAAAATGTAGCGATTAAAAGTGCATTTACACATTTTATTTAAATATTATGCTGACGTGAAAAATTGTGAGAGTTTCAGAGGTTTCAGTTATATATATATATATATATATATATAAAAGAGGAAATATTTTTTATATATATTTTGTGTAATTATTTTTATTGTTAATAATATTTTTTTGGTATAAGTTGCTTCTTCTTTTTTTTGATAAGGTATAAGTTGCTTCTTAAAGTCATGTCGTCCCACAAATATAATTAATTTCTGATACTAATGTATAATGTCTCGTACAATGTTTAAATGATATTATAGTAATATTCTGTGCCAAAAAAAAAAAAAAACATATAAATAATTAAATATACAATTTTCCCTGCTCTAGTTGACGACTAGTTAGAAATTATAGACTCAGACTTTCGAAACCCACCTCCCATTTTATAAAGAAACCTTTTTGTTTTTCCTCTTCGGCATAGCATTAACCTGACGTGGATAAAATATTAATAAGAACCTGACGAGATTCACGTTGCCTTAGTAATAGAGAAAATAGCAAATCTCAGGTCTCAGCCAAAATCAAGGCCATTGTGTGAAAGTGTGAAACCATTTCCACGAGAAAGGGTACTAAAAAAATCAGATTATTTTATATATATATATATCATTAGAATTATATATATATATATATATATTTTTTTTTTTTAGAGTCAGAAAAAGGTGACTCATGTGTGATATCATAACCGATCACACCCCACAGAATTAGAATTATATAACCGCACTAAGAAGATCACTAATGTAAATAATAAAAACCACTCATGTAAATAATAAAAAATAGATTTCAGTTAATTTAATTGGTAAATTCTTTTATGGTTGAATAAGAGATTTAAATCTTAATCATCGTCTACACCAAAAACCAATTAATACATTTGTTTAATAATAAAGAAAATAATTACCAGAAGCAGATGTGATAAGTTGAAACTTTATTATTAATAAAAAATTTATAAAAAAAATTGTAAACAATAAGATTATTAGAGCATCATTATCAGCTGTGCCATATGTGCCAAATGTTAAATATTTGGCACATTTGGCACATCAAGCACCATTTCACCCCATTTATCAGATGTGCCATATCCCAAATTTTTTGCAACATTGAACAGTACCGTGACAAATTTGCCACGGTACAGAACGCGTGTGGCAAAATTTTTTTTCTTTTTTTATTCCTCTCTTTCTTCTCTCTCCGTCATTCTCACCTCTCTCACCTCAATCCTCTCATCTCTCTCTCTCACCCCAATCCTCATCACTGCTCTTCCATGCCCACGCCAACGCTAATGCCGACGCCGACGACAACGCCGACGACGACGCCGACGATCACTTCCACGCCAACGCCGACGCCGATTTCTCTCTAGCAAGGTTTTTCTGTTTTTTTTTTTTTTTTTTGGCTGTGTTTTGATGGGTTCGGTTCCGACGGAGGTGGGTGGGTTCGGATGGGTCAAGGTTGTTGATTTCCGATTTCCGATTTTCTGTTTTTTTTTTTTTTTGGTTGTGTTTTGATGGGTTCGGTTCCGACGGAGGTGGGTGGGTTCGGATGGGTCAAGGTTGTTGATTTTGCGATTTTCTGTTTTTTTTTTTTTTGGTTGTGTTTTGATGGGTTCGGTTCCGACGGAGGTGGGTGGGTTCGGATGGGTCAAGGTTGTTGATTTCCGATTGTGGGTCAAGGTTTTGGTGGGCTATGAGTTTGTTTGTTGATTTCCGATGGAGTTCCGATGGGTTTCTGATTTGTTCCGATGGGCTATGAGTTTGTTTGTTGATTTCCGATGGGAGTTCCGATGGGCTATGAGTTTGTTTGTTGATTTCCGATGGGAGTTCTGATGGTTTCTGGTTTATTGGGTTGTTGATTTGTTGTTGTTTGTTATTCTTTTATTGGGTTGTTTATATTATTTTAATGTGTAGGAAATATTATTTTAATGTATAGAATTGTAGTATAAAACATCTGATAAATGGTATGTTGTAAAATAACGTGGCAAAATAATAAAGTAGGGTTTTGATGTGGCAAAATGGCATAATTTTTGCCACATCTACTGCTGATGCTCTTATGTCAATGTCATTGGAATTATGGATGTATTTACTCATCCATATGTTCTACTATTTACTGTATTTAGTTGACCAAAAAAAAAAAAAAAAAAAAGTTCTACTATTTAGGTCAACGAATCCTAAACACGTGATCCCATCACTGTCCCTAAAAGTATCAACAGTGCTAGTGAGGAAAATATTGTGAAACTTACAAAAAAGATAAAAGTAATGACTAAAACTACCACTATAGCGCCATTAAAACGACCAAAAGACTAATTTTTGCCACTAATTGAAGAAAAGGTTCTGTGAGAATTTGCATTACTGGCTAGGTCAGAGTTTGTGTTCAATTAGAGTATATATTCCCTATTATAGAATTATTAGTTTAAGTGTTAAAAAGTTAAGGCTACCTAAAAGTTAAAACCGTTTTATAATGATATATATATATATTTTTAATTAAATCTCCGATTGATTTTTGTTGTAGTAGTTGGAATTTTCGAATCTCATGTCTTTTATTCAGTGACAATAAATTTTATCAATTACTTAACTTCTCACTAACTGCACAATCTTATGGGTGGTATCCTTCATCATTTGGAAGTACACCCTCATTTCAAGTGGGCTGCTGGAGGATATTCATAATGATATTACCAAAAAGCAATTCTAAGAAATTATCCTATTAGCTTTTACCTTTTAAGGTCTCATGATGTAGGTCCATGAGATCATATATATTTAAAATTACTTGCATAGTGTACGTGGGACGGGGAACTATATATACACCTAGGAAAATAATCAGTATTTTAAGAGCTCTAAATACCTATGTTAACAAAAAACAAATGAAACTATAAAGATTCGTCTGAAATAGCCCTTGGCTATGGAATGTAGGCTTGAATTGAGTTTAGTCTCCAGAATCTAAACCTCCCTTTTATTGAGGCAACATGGTTTAGTTATGAAGGTATATATCATTATATCAATCGAGGGAAAAAATAAATAATTACTTCTGAATAATTCAATTTGAGTGGTACTTCCAAACATCACCCATAGGAGATGTCTAGGGTTCTATCCACCACAATAGAACTCGTGATGTAGAAAAGAAAAAGGTAAATAATTCATTACATTTCTTATGTGCCATTGACAATGAGCTATCTTTACTTTGCACATCTTTGAATTTTTTTTTGTCAACACGAGGACTAAATAATTATTGACCTTAACAATTACTACAAGCATGCATGTGTTTTAGTCCTTTTGATGCTTTTTCATACTTTTTTTAGAGAGTTTCAACCTATGACGTCTGCTCCTTATGATAGTTTTTTATCATCAGACCAACACACTAATCAGTTTTTAGTGCAGGCAAGGATTGAACCCCAGATCTCTTATTCAACCATCAGAAACTTTACCAGTTGAGCTAACTGGAACCTACTAATGCCTCTTCAGACCTTATAATGGGAAATGAGTTTCATATTCTATTTCAAGTTAAAACTTGTTTAATGGAAGGTAGAGAAAAATAAAGATGATAGAGAGAGAAAATAGGGAGCCTGTGGAGGGGGTTGGTAACTTGAGATTTAGGATTAATAAAAAAAAAAAAAAAAAAAAATCAGTGACCCAAAGGTTATTTCAAGTATATGCAGGGACCATAATGATATGGTTGATACTATCTGGATCGATCAATCACTATTATAGGAAATTCTCTATCACTTTGAAAACAATTTGTCTTATACAATAAAAACCATTTATCATGAAATGGAGATTCAAATCCTAATATATATTCTCTATTGTCCACAACCTAGCTACACAGGAAGCTTCTTCTCATATCAAGTGACCTAATCTTATTAGTTATTCCTTTCATGTCTTCTCGGGTCTTTGTTAGAGTTAAGGAAGATGTGTTATCTTTTTAAATAATTCGAATGGTACAATTTTTTTTTAGAAATTTCAAATTTGTTTTATAATTACATACTAATGTCACATCAAACATGTTATAAATAGTGTATAATAAAAATAATCTTAAAATTAGGTTCAAGTGAAAGTAATACTGTTTTACTATTTAATATTATAGTTGCTATCTCAATAAATTATGGTTTTATGTGTGACTAACTTTATTCTTATTCTTATTGGGGCTGTACCCTCAACCTTACACCTTAAGGTCAAGTACCCCATTCACGGGGGAGTGGGAGAACTGGTGGGGGATCAAGCGATGGCCCGACAATGCCTGGCGACTGCAGTTACGCAACACTCGCCTGGCCCGACCCCCAGTTATAGTGATGCAGCCCAATAGCAATCACAGGGGGCTGTCCCCGAACAGCCAGCCGAGGCATTGCGACAGTCATCCGAGGAATTCATAAAGGTGTTAATTGGTACATGCGAGGAGCGGTATTTTCAGATAGGGTCGCAATTACAACCTAAAGAAAGGTTAGAGTTGGTGGAATTCTTGAAAGCAAACTTGGATGTGTTCGCGTGGGATACGAGCGACATCCCCGGAATCAGCCCTGAGCTGGCGTGTCACCGATTGAATGTGAATCCCGAGGTGGCCCCACAAAAACAACCCCCTCGGCGATCATCTGACGCACACGCCGAGGCGGTTAGGGAGGAGGTGAGCAGGCTAAAACAGGCTGGAGCAATCAAGGAAATCTTCTACCCCGAGTGGCTAGCCAACACCGTGGTGGTGCAGAAGAAAAGTGGGAAGTGGCGAGTGTGCGTGGTTTTATGTGTGACCTCAATAAATTATAGCTGCTATTGATGTAACAAAACCCCTCCCACGTTGTTGCAAACTCAGCTCGGAAGGAAAACAGATTGGGTGGGCGCTCCTCAAGTTTGAACGGCTTCCTAATTTCTGTTATTGGTGCGGTAGGTGCAACCATGTTGATAAAGACTGTGCTGTGTGGTTAGACAGCAGGGGAAGTCTGAAGAAAGAAGACCAACAGTACGATGAATGGCTTAGGGCTGAACAGGTGAGGTCTTTCAGGAAAACAGTAGTAGTTGTGGCTGGTAGTTCCTGTGCTTCAAGGTCTTGGAAGAGAGGTCCGCCAATGGAAAAAGACACAGGTACGAAGAAGAATCATGAAAAAATGACCTTTGACACCCAACCTGATCCCATTAGTGTGATTGAGAAACGGCAGGAAGAGGCTTCAAGTGAGACATTGTCCAATACCAGGGTGACACAAGTTGGTAGAGGGGAGGATATGTCAAACAATGTTAATCATAGTAGGGAGGTTGAGGTACTGGTTGGGTCTGTCAAAAACATGGGGCGGACTACTACTGTTCTATCAGATGATTCTTTGGGAAGTAGTGCGGTGGAGGATGAGTGTAATTTTTCTTGGGTGGGTCCGCAGACTAATAGTGGTCTTGATCCAGTTCTCAAGCCTTTGAATGACATTTCAAATGGGGGGTGCCCTCTGGCTCAACCAGTGATAGGCAGGAAGTGGAAGAAAATAGCCTGAGGGGGTGGGTTGAATGAGTCAGTTGATGACATGGTCGTTGATGAACACTGTAGACCTGCCCTTGAAGTGGAGGATATGGGAGCATCAAAGAAAAAGAGGGTGAACAGAGGCAATGGCGAGAACAAAGAAAACTTTCAGGTGGTGACTGGTTTCCAGCACCACCAGACCAGATGAGTTGCCTTAGTTGGAACTGTCGTGGGCTTGGGAACCCACAGATAGAGAATGAACTCGCTACCCTAACCAGTAGCAAAGATCCCAAACTTGTTTTCTTAATGGAAACTAAAATGGAGAAGGAAGGTTTTGAAGGTATTCGTCGTAAGATTCAGTATGATCAAGTGTTTGTTGTTCCTCGCCATAATCAAGGTGGTGGCCTCGCTTTGTTTTGGAAAAATGATACTAGTGTGGCTGTCCAAAGTTCTTCAGATAATCATATTGACGTAGTAGTAGACCATGGGATTGATGACGCCTGGCGGTTTACGGGTTTCTATGGAAATCCAAAGACCGCCAACCGGGAAGATTCCTGGTCTCTACTACGTGACTTACACAGCCATTTTTCTCTACCATGGTTATGTATGGGTTATTTTAATGAGATTTTGAGGGGAGAAGAGAAGCAAGGCTGGCTTGATCGTCCAGAAAATCAGATGCAAGGATTTCGTGATGCATTGGACTACTGTGGGTTAAAAGATCTTGGTTTCAATGGCTTTCCATTCACTTGGTGCAATCGGCGTCCCGGAGACCATAATGTGTGGATTAGACTTGACCGTGGGGTTGCTAGTATTGATTGGATACTCAGGTTCCCTTCTACCCGCATCCATCACCTGGATGCATTTCATTCTGATCATAAGCCAATTTTGTTGATGGCTGACTCGGAGTTCAAGCGGTTCTATCGTAAAGGCAGGCCTTTTCGATTCGAAGCAATGTGGTTGAAGGATAGCACTTGTGAAACAGTTGTCAGAGACTCATGGGTAAGCTTATCTGAATCAAGTCCGTTTAGAATTGTGACTAATAAAATTTCAATCTGCCAGGATAATCTTAAAGCTTGGAACCGAAATTCTTTTGGCCATGTCCGGATCACACTTGCCAAAAAACTCAAGGAGCTTACGTGGGCTGAAGAGATGGGTCTGTATCTTTCAAATCCTACTAGAATTCAGCAACTCAGGAGCGAAATTCAGCAGCTAAAAATCAGAGAAGAGTCTATGTGGAAGCAACGATCCCGAAATGACTGGTTGAGGGACGGTGATAGCAATACAAAATACTTTCATTGCAGGGCTAATCAGAGGAACAAACGTAATTTCATTACTGGGTTGGAGGATGATAATGGAGTTTGGGTTGAAGATGAAAGCCGTATGGGTCATTTGGTGGAAGGGTATTTTGACAACATTTTCAAATCCACAAACCCGGTTGAGTTTGATGATATCCTGGAAGGTATTTTGCCTTCAGTCACCACGGAGATGAATGTGGGCCTAAACCGTGAATTTCAAGCTGAGGAGGTTCATAGGGCACTTCAACAGATGGCTCCCCTTACAGCTCCTGGCCCTGATGGCATGCCCCCCATTTTTTACAAGTCCTTCTGGCACATTGTGGGAGAGGATGTTACAAAAGCAGTTCTGGCAGCCTTTAATGGAGGTATTATTCCTGATGCAATTAATTCCACATATATATCTCTCATTCCTAAGATTGATAATCCTAGGAAAGTGTCTGATTTTAGACCCATTAGCCTCTGTAATGTGTTTTATAAGATTATTGCTAAAGTTTTGGTTAACCGGCTGAAATCAGTTTTACCCTATGTAGTCTCTGACTCACAAAGTGCTTTCCTTTCTGGTCGCCTGATTACTGACAATGTTCTGGTAGCTTTTGAAACCCTACATTACCTTAAGCGTAAATCTCAAGGGAAATCAGGTTACATGGCCCTCAAACTCGACATGAGTAAGGCTTATGATAGGGTGGAATAGGTGTTTCTTGAAAAGGTTATGATTCACTTGGGATTTACTGGAAAAATTGTGACAACCATCATGTCGTGCATTAAGTCTGTTTCCTATGCAGTTATTCTTAATGGTGAGCCTGTGGGACACATAAAACCGGGTAGAGGGCTATGTCAAGGTGACCCTTTATCTCCTTACTTGTTCCTCCTATGTGCTATGGGTCTCCAAAGCTTGCTGCATAAAGCTGAATCGGAGGGTTTGATTCGAGGGGTTTCAATTTGTAGAAATGGTCCACGGGTTTCTCATCTTTTCTTTGCAGATGACAGCATCCTTTTCTGTAGAGCAAAAGCATCAGAATGCCAGGTGATTCTTGATATTTTGGATGTCTATGAGAAGGGATCTGGCCAGAAAATAAACAAAGAAAAAACAAACATCTTCTTTAGCTCAAATACCCCTCGGGATTTGCAATCCCAGATCCAGCATATTCTTGGTGTCCCAGCAATTAGGCACTTCGAGAAATATTTGGGGCTCCCTGCCCTCGTGGGGAGAGCTAAAAAACAAAGCTTCATTTATATTAAGGAAAGGGTCTGGAAAAAGCTTCAAGGCCGGAAGGAGAAGTTGCTATCGCAGACAGGGAGGGAAGTCCTAATCAAAGCAGTCATCCAAGCAATTCCTACTTATACCATGAACTGTTTCAAACTGCCAAAAGGATTGGTCAAGGAGCTGGAATCTATGATCAGGAAGTTTTGGTGGGGTTACAGTGGTGATAACCGGAAAATCCATTGGGTTAAATGGGAACGTCTCTGTGAAGCAAAGGAAGATGGTGGGATGGGCTTCAAGGATATAGAAAAGTTCAATGATGCGCTCTTAGCCAAGCAAGTATGGCGGATGATGAATAATCAAGATTCTTTGTGCTATAGGGTCTTCAAGGCAAAGTTTTTTCCGGATTGCTCCATATTAGAAGCTAGAGATTCGACCCAAGGGTCTTATGCTTGGAAAAGTATCTTAGGTGCAAGGGATGTCATTAAGAGAGGTATGGTTTGGAGGATTGGGAATGGGCAATCAGTTCTAGTTCGGGAAGATAAGTGGTTACCAGACAAATGTTGCAGAACAGTCCTCTCTCCACCACCATCCTTGCCCCCTGATATCAAAGTTTCGGCTCTGATTAATACTGAAACTGCCTCATGGAATGTTAACCAAATCCAGAATCATTTCATGCCCAATGATGCTAGGCTGATCATGAGCATTTCCCTGAGTCCTAGACTCCCCCCTGATCGCTTAATCTGGTCCCTAACGCCTTCGGGAGTATTCTCTGCCCGAAGCGCTTATCATATGTTGGCTAACAATGCTTTGGTCAACAACGCAGGTAGCTCAAACCCAAACCCCCAGAAGTCATTTTGGAGAGGACTTTGGCAGCTACGTGTACCTAACAAAGTATATCTGCCATACTCAAGATGAAGATCCCCTGCATGCTGTTTGGGGTTGTCCCGAGCTGGAGTGTGTGTGGAGGGATAGTGCCACGTTCAATCCAATGGCCTTTCCCCCACCAGCTGATTTCACTGACCTATTGGCTAGTTTTCTGCAGGTTCAGGAGGATGATAGAGCTGAATTGTTTATATGTATGGCCTGGTTCCTATGGAATCGAAGGAACGCCATTCGTCTTGGCAAGCCATCGCACGCATTGCACCTGGTTGGATCTCTGGCTGGACGTTTTCTACAGGAATACCAATCTGCTCAAGAGAGGCCCACAAGGACTACTCAGATATCTTCTCACAACCATTGGTGCCCCCCGGATGCCCAAGTCTTCAAAGCAAACTTTGACGGTGCGACTTTCAATAGCATCAACGCTGCTGGTCTAGGAGTGGTCATCCGAGATAATAACGGCGAAGTAATGGGTAGCCTTTCTATGCGGGTCCCTCTCCCTCACTCAGTAGCTAAAGTTGAAGCACTTGCTTGCCGTCGAGCTGTCCAGTTTGCGATGGAAATTGGGCTGCATGATGTCGTCTTTGAAGGGGATAGCATGATTGTCATTCAAGCTCTCAAAAACGGGTCTGGCGCTCTTTCATCTTATGGGAATCTCATTGAAGATACGCTGGTTCATGCTTCCCAGCTGCACTTTGTTGATTTTTGTCATGTAACCTGTAGTAGTAGCGCTGTGGCTGATGCTCTGGCTAAGAAAGCCAAAACAGGGCCAGAGCTTCAAGTTTGGTTAGAGGAGCTGCCTAGAGATATTGCTCCATTAGCCCTCTTTGATGTTCATTAAGTACTCTTATTTGTTTTGCTAATAAATTGTTCCAGGCACCTCATGGTCTGGATTCTCAAAAAAAAAAAAAAAAACTTTATTCTTATTTCCATAAAAAAAAAAAAAAAAAAACTTTATTCTTATTTTTAGGATTATGTGTGTTACTTGTTGGTCAGAGTTAAGTTATGGGGCACTATTATTACTTTTAAACTTTGGGTGTAAGGCTAGGTCTTTGGCCGGTTGGAGAGTCGTGATTATTCCTTTTTTTAAATAAAAATAAATTAATATATATATTTCCTTAGACTTTTTTTTGGTAACAAAACAGAGAAAATTTATAAAAATAAATAAAAAGAATAAGAGGAAATATTATTGTTTTATATTCTGTGTGTAATGATTTATTATTATGATTATTATTTTGGTATAAGTTGCTTCGTAAAGTCATGTTGTCCCACAAATATAATTAATTTCTGATACTAATGTCTTGTACAATGTTTAAATGATATTATAATAATATTTCGTTCAAAAAAATCATCTATAAATATTTATAAATGATGTATAATAAAAATAGTATTAAAATTAAGTTTACGTGAAATTGATATTATACTACTATTCATAACTAGTTGCTATTTCAATAAATTGTGATTTTCCGTGTGACTAACGTTAGTCTTATCTTTCTAAAAAAAAAAACGTTAGTCTTATCTTTAGGATTAGGTGTATCCACTTGTTGATCAGAGTTGAGTTATGGGTTGGATTATTACTTTTTAACTTTGGCGTGAGGTCTCATCAAAAAATAAAAAAAAACTTTGGGTGTGAGGTTGGGTCTTCAGCAGGTGGGTACGTCGTGATTATTCCTTTTAAAAATAAAAATAAAATATTGCATTTTTTTCCTTAGACTTTCAAGGTAACAAAAACAAACAGAAAGTTTATATATATAAGAACTAGTAGCTAACCCGTGCTATGTATGAAAACTTATCTATTTGTGATGTAGATTAAAATAATTTTATAAAAAATTTAAGAAATTACACCATTGCATGATTTGCTCTTGTATGATTTCAATTTGTGTTACAATTTGATGAAGAAGCCATTGTTTGAACATGCAATGACTTAAAAAAAATTTGTCAGACTTACAAAAAAAAAACTCAAAAATTCAGACATTAAGACTTCTAAAAGATTGAATAATATTAAAGAATCAGATCACTGCTTAGAAATTATTGAAACAAAACAAAATATATATGACTAAACAATAAATAAATATAAGAGAAAGATGAGTTACATTCAAAAGAATAATTTCAATTATTACTAGTTTTTTTCATCTTGTAAAAAACGGTTAAAGAGAGTTTGGTGGTTCATATATGAAAATTACTTTTTAAAATATACATGAAAAACCATAAAATAAATTTTTTTTTTAACAAAGTAGAGGGAAAGAAAATAATATAAGAAGAGCTCATACCTCTGCTCAGTTAAAAAAAAAAAACTATTGGGGTTTGCTTTGTTTTTATAGTTGCGGGGGTAAAAGCCTAACATTACGTGTTGGGCTAAGGCCCAATTCGAATATCACTATGTGTCCGAAGAGAAGAAAATGGTTAGGAAGAAGTCTAGGTGGAAGAAATATACCTGGAAACGAATAAGGAGGATAGTCCGAAGAGAACCTTAGTGATCCGAAGAGGTCATTCTCCTCGGACACCAAGGGGACTTGATCAAGCAAGTATACGGAAGGTTTGATTGATCTTTCTAACAACTTCAATGACAAGGACAAGTTTTGAGCATGCCTGGAGATGATAAGAACAAATAAATATCTAAAAGGAAAAACTGCTACCATCGTATTTAATGCACTGCAGCAACTTTCCTGGCCGCATTTATGTGGAGAAGACCCCTGAACAGTGCAATCTCAGCTACCACCACTCACGGAAAACTAAAGCAGATATCTGATATGACATGTACTCAAGTGAATGCCTAGATGAAGCACAGGTGGGCAGTGACGATGAAGAAGAAGAAGAATATATAAATGTAATAGGCCTCTAAAGAGGTGGGAGAGAAAAAATCTTGGAAAAAGACTCTAAGAATTGTATTAACTTTTCAGTTAATAACAAGCCTCTTTGGATTTGAGCTTATTTAGCTTTCAAGTGTGTTTTTATGTCAGTTTACCGTTGCTAGATTCACAATCAGCCTAGCTTTATTACCCACTCTCTACAAATTTATTGTTCTGGGTTCGTTGGGCTCATAATCCTGACTTTTTGGGCTTGGGCCACGAAATTTGGACCCTACAATAGTGATCATGATTAACTTCGCAAATTTGGAGATAAATTATCAATATTTGAATTTGAGTTTAAATGGAACTTTTTAGAAAAATAGAGTTTCACTCATTATAAAATTTGGACTAAACTAAAATAATTTTTTTTAAAAATGATAATGATGAGTTCGAGTTTAAGTTGGACTTGTTAGAGAGATAGAGTTTCACTCCTTATTAAGTTTGGACTAAACAAAAATAATTTTGTCGGTTTTATATATATATATATATATAGATAAACTTTTTTAATTTTTTTTTTGGTTTTGTTAGGTATCATTAGTCCTATAGTATTATTTAAATTTTTTCATCTTTTTTTCCAATGGGATTTTCTTTGAAGTTGATCATTCTTGGTGCCGCATTAATGGCTAGTGGGGTCTGTCATGGTCTTTTTTTTATTATTGGAAAAGGGATACATAAGCAGACAGAAAAGGAAATACAGCAAAGAAAGGCAAAAAAGAGCTACAATCGGAATAAGCTACAAGCATTCTGGATGAAATGTTGCACCATGGGCGGGCAAACCCCTTTCCAACATTGAGAAGCTTCATTCCTTTTGGCAGATTGTGCGAGCTCGTGTGCGACTTTGTTGTAGTCCCATTTCAAATGCTTTAACTCCCAGCTCTTAAAGGACTTGAGAAGACCAAAGATTCCAAGATACAGGTGGCCCAATCCTCCATCAAATTCACAAGCAGCAATACATTGAACAACTGATAGAGCATCAGTTTCAATAATTACTTGCGTTAACCCCATTTCCCGAGCAAGAAGGATGCCACATTCAACTGCTAAAGTTTCAGTTTCTAAAACTGAAAACTGACCTGGAAGGTAATTTGCACAAGCAGCAACTGTCATGGTCTTTTATTTTTTGAATAACATAGAAGTTCTATTCTAAATGCTAAGTAGCACATAAACAATAGTACACGATGTGCTCAATAATCGGCACATAGACATCTTGACGTAGTCCAAGTGTCCAACTGTCCAAATCCAATATCGCTTGAATTTGTTGAGCAACAACAGTTGTTAAGCAAATTTTATTATTGATTAATAATGATAATGATGAGTTTGAATTTAAATTAGACTGGTTAGAGAGATAGAATTTCATTCTTTGTTAAGTTTGAACTAAACAACAAAAATAATTTTGTTTTAAAAAAATGATAATGATGAATTTGAATTTAAGTTGGATTTGTTAGAAAGGTAGAGTTTCACTCCTTATTAAATTTGGACAAAACAAAAATAATTTTATTTAAATATTGTGTTGAAGTGAAAAATTGTGAGAGTTTCAGAGGTTTTGGTTTTATATATTTAAATTAGGACAAAACAAAAATAATTTTATTTAGGCGTAAATGCACTTTTAGTCCTTATATTTTGGTGTTTTTTTTTTCCATACATTTTCATTTTACCACTTTTAGTCCCTAAATCAATTAATGCGTGATATTTAAATCCTTACCGTCACCCAACTAACTGAAAAAGTTGACGTGGCTAACGGCACATTAAAATAATGATTAAAAAAAATCTATTTTGGCATTAAAAAATGCCACATCAGCATCTAAATTAAAAAAAAATTATTAATTTTAACTAAATGAAAAAAAAAAAAAAAAATCACATGAATTGAGATCTAAGAGTGCCTTGAACAAGAACAACAAGAACACAAACCCAGATCTAAAAACACAAACCTAGAAATTTTTAAAAACAAAAAAATAAAAATAAAACAACAACAACAACAACAACAAACAACCATTCAAGACCAAATTCTCCAGCAAATCACTAATCCACATGATTTTCACAAATCAAACCCATAAACCCAGTAAACAAACTAATCTCCAACAAACCAATAAACCTATAGTTTCTTAGGAAACAAACACAAAATAAACCCAAAAAAATTAGCTTTCTTCCTCACCACCACCAAGAATATCCCTCAAAGACCTGTACACAATCCCCGGCTGCTTTGAGCACCTGAATATGGTGTGACTCTTGCCCGAACCCGTTGGACCGTACATCATAATGGTGCATTTTTCTCCTAACTTCATGCTGTGGATTCTTGACTCCACGAATGTCTTGTAGAAGAGATCAAGGTCTTGGTCTTCAAAAAGAGAAACTCCATCTAGGCTAAAGTCTCGGTAGCCTAGATGTGTGTTTACATTTACATTCAAAACCGAAGTGGGTTTTTCTTTCCGATTTGGGTAGTCTTGGATTTGAGTGATTACTTAGACCAGGTGTGGGGTTTCTTTGGCTGGTGTGTTTGGATTCGAAGATGGGTTTGGTTTGTTTGCATTGTTGTAATGCAAACGAAGCTTGGATTGTGGTGTTTTGATCTGTGTTGGGTGGGCTTGATTTACTTTTGAAGATGGCGCGGGAGCCATTAAAATGAGAACCAAGAAGAAATTTCCAGATTGAGTTTAAAGAAGACTCCAAGAGAGACAACTAATTCTATTTGTGTGTTAGATCTGGGTTTGCGTTCTTGTTCAAGACACACTTAAATCTTAATTCATGTGATTTTTTGTTTTTAATTTTTTTCATTTAGTTAAAATTAATAAATTAATTTTTTTTTTAAATTTAGATGTTGATGTGGCATTTTTTAATGCCAAAATAGATTTTTTAATTATTATTTTAATGTGCCGTCAGCCACGTCAGCTTTTCCTTTAGTTGAGTGACGGTAAAAACTTAAATGTCATGCGTTAATTAGTTTATGGATCAAAAGTGGTAAAATGAAAATGTAGGGACCAAAATGAAAAAAAAGTCAAAATATAGGGACTAAAAGTACATTTACACATTTTATTTAAATATTGTGCTGACGTGAAAAATTGTGAAAGTTTCAGAGGTTTCAGTTTTATATTGTTAGAAATACTGAATGATTGTATTGTATTTCTTAAAGAATGAATATACATGCGATGCCTTTATATAGGAGGCATATGTGTGCGGTACAAGTAAAGTGTAGTACAAGTACAAATGTGCTATACAAGTAAACTAGCTGGGCCTAAAGCCCATAACATAATATACATTAACATATATATATATATATATAGATAAGAGGAAATATTTTTTATAAATATTTTGTGTAATTATTTTTATTGTTAATAATATTTTTTTGGTATAAGTTGCTTCTTTTTTTTTTTTTTTTTGATAAGGTATAAGTTGCTTCTTAAGGTCATGTAGTCCCACAAATATAATTAATTTCTGATACTAATGTATAATGTCTCGTACAATGTTTAAATGATATTATAGTAATATTCTGTGCCCAAAAAAAAAAAAAAACACATATAAATAATTAAATATACAATTTTCCCTGCTCTAGTTGACGACTAGCTAGAAATTATAGACTAAGACTTTCGAACCCCACCTCCCATTTTATAAAGAAACCTTTTTGTTTTTCCTCTTCGGCATAGCATTAACCTGACGTGGATAAAATATTAATAAGAACCTGACGAGATTCACGCTGCCTTAGAGCATTCACAGCAGTGGGGGCAAAATTTTGGCTATTTAGCTACACCAAAAATCACTTTATCTATTATACCTACATACGTGCTGCAGCAGTAGATCTATTTTAGCTTCTAACACAATAAAATAATATAAACATTACAATAAAATAATAAAACTACTCTAATCTATATATTCTATATATAAAACCGAAACTTTTGAAACTCTCACAATTTTCCACATCATCACTATTTTCTTTTTCTTTTTATTTTTGATTCTTTTTATTTTAGGTTTTATATCTTATAACAATAATATTGAAAAACGTATACAAATTTGGAGGCCTATTTACGAGCTCCATAAAACTTGATGGACAAGAAAATATATTCTAAAATAAGCCCTAATTAATACCTAACCATAATAGGAACCAAATTTGACCTAAAAAAACATTAAAAGAGCCTAAAAACATGGAAATAAATCACCTAGACCTAAAATAACGTTTTTTGCATAAAAATACTAAAATCTCTTCTCTACTTAAAACTCTAGCAATTACCATCTCAAAACCCTAAACTCAACTTCACTTTAAGATTAAAATAAGAAGGAGAGAGACTCACGTAAAAAAAAAAAAAAAAAAAAAAAAACGTAGGTTTTGTCTTTTTTTATTTGCTTTCATATGTGCCTGAAATTTTCATTCTATCTTATTGTTTTATTATGTTTAGAATTGATTTTCTTATAAGTATTTGGGTTAATCTCTATATTTTGATAGTGTTTTTATGGGTTTGGTTTTTGGGTTGAAATTCTAATAATTATTTTATATTGTATATGGCAGATGAAGCATCTCTATTTTTTGGAGAAAAATCAAAACTGCAACCTATGTCTTCCAGCCCAAAGTGTGGTAAATTTTTATATGTTCTTACTTTATTGAGAATTTTTATTTGGGTTCATGTGATTTTTTGTTTTTTTATTAAAACTTTGATTTTTGGTTGATTAATTATTTGTTTGGATTCAATGTAAAAGATAATGGAATTAGGTGTTATAAATTTGATAATGTTCTATATTTTGAATTGTTTATATTATTTAGACTCCTGGTAGGATTCTCTCTTCTCTCCTTAAAACCCTAGCAATTACCATCTCAAAATCCTAAACTTAACTTCACTTTAAAATTAAAAAAATAAGAAGGAGAGAGACTCAACTAAAAAAAAAAAACGTAGGTTTTTTCTTTTTTATTTGCTTTCATATGTGCCTGAAATTTTCATTCTATCTTATTGTTTTGTTATGTTTAGAATTTATTTTCTTCTAAGTATTTGGGTTAATCTCTATATTTTGATAGTGTTTTTGTGAGTTTGGTTTTTGGGTTGAAATTTCTAATAATTATTTTATATTGTATATAGCAGATGAAGCATCTTTATTTTTTGGAGAAAAATCAAAACTGCAACCTATATCTTCCAACCCAACGTGTGGTAAATTTTTATTTGGTATATTATATATGAATTTTTTTGAATTTGAAGGGTTTTGTTTGGTTTTGAAGTAGAATTTGGGGATTCTATAAAATTTGGAAGGTTTAAGTTTTGGGGTTTTTGGTATTTGCGTCTTAGTAGGTTGATCTTAATTCTTTACCTTATATGTTTTTTCTTTATTGAGAATTTTTATTTTGGGTTCATGTGATTTTTTGTTTTCTTAATTAAAGTTTTGATTTTTGGTTGATTAATTCTTTTTTTGGATTAATTTCAATTAATTATTTGTTTGGATTCAACGTAAAAGATAATGGAATTATGTGTTATAAATTTGATAATGTTCCATATTTTGAATTGTTTATATTGTTATTAATACGACTAAATAAGATTTGTTTTTATCTTTGTAGTTTATATCAGTTTTGAGTATCTGTATATATATAACTTTTGGGAATTTTGCTTTATTAATTTAAGAATTGTAAATTACTTTGTAGGTTTCAGTAACTATGTACCTGCAGTGAGACATTGACAATATAAGCATATATATATGGTATTAACATTTTATAAAAATCTTTCTTACAACCCAATAACATTCTACGTTAGACAACACTTCTAAACTAATGAAAAGTATAGAAGTTAAATATTTATTCCCATTGTATTTTATTTAATTATGACAGATCCATTTTTTTTTTTTAAACGCTAACTAGCAAAATGTCTATAATATGCATATTATTAACCCAATTTTCTATTTCTAAATTTCTTAGATTTTATTATATCAATCTTTTTTTCTTTTAAATTCTTGGTGGGCAAATCAGTCTCTTACTAATTCTTTTACCTTAACGTGATGTTGGTTAATTGTCCTTTTATTTAACTATCCTGTGCATCGCACGGGTTAGCGACTAGTAAAATAATATATCACACTCCCAAAAAAAATCAACAGCACCACCCACAACCCATTCTACCATCAGCCACAGCCACAGCCACAGTCACAACCACCGTCACTACCACCCTTACCACCACCACAGCACCAGCAGTCCACAGCAGAAAAAAAAAAAAAAAAAAAAAAAAAAAAAAAAAAAAAAAAAAAAAAAAAAAAAAAAAAAACCCACCACGAGCAAGCACTCCGATCACCAACACAGCACAGCACAATCATCCACCACCACCAGTCCACAGCCAAAAAAAAAAAAAAAACTTAATCACAGCAAAGAGAAAAGAGAGATGGGTGCGGCAGCGGTGGCTTGCGGGAGCTGGGTCGGCGAGCTGGGTTGGTCGAGAGAGGTGAGAGTGACTGAGTGAGTGGGTCGTCGGCGAGCTTGGATGGTGGAACAGATCGGCGATGAGGAGGGACGGCGAGCTTGGATGGTGGAACAGATCGGTGATGAGGAGTGGCCGGCAAGCTGAGGAAGTGGCCGGCGAGTTGAGGGATGAGGGAGATGAGGGAGTGGCCGGCTTGCTAGAGAGAAAAAAATTGAGGAAGAAGAAGAAAGAGAGAAGCCGGAGAGATAGAGAATGGGAAAAGATTATTTAATGAGAGATGAGAGAGAAATGTAATAAAAAAATAATTTTTTTTTTTACCTGTGTGCTACAGTACACATCTAAACATAGATGTGTACTGTAGCTGTGGAGCTAAATCTTTTAGATTTAGCTTCACTGCTGTGTGGTGTTTTTTGTGATTTTAAGCTAAAATTATAGCATTATACCTATATAGCACCACTGCTATGAGTGCTCTTAGTAATAGAGAAAATAGCAAATCTCAGGTCCCAGCCAAAATCAAGACCATTGTGTGAACGTGTGAAACCATTTCCACGAGAAAGGGTACTAAAAAAATCGGATTATTGTTTTCAAAAAAAAAAAAAAATCAGATTATTATATATATATCATTAGAATTATATAACCGCACTAAGAAGACCACTAATGTAAATAATAAAAACCACTCATGTAAATAATAAAAAATGGATTTCAGTTAATTTAATTGGTAGATTTTTTTATGGTTGAATAAGAGATTTGGATTTTAATCATCATCTACACTAAAAACCGATTAATATATTTGTTTAATAATAAAAAAAATAATTACCAGAATCAGATGTGATAAGTTGAAACTTTATTATTAATAAAAAATTTATAAAAAAAATGTAAACAATAAAATTATTATGTCAATGTCATTGGAATTATGGATGTATTTACTCATCCATATATTCTACTATTTAGGTCAACAAATCCTAAACACGTGATCCCATCACTGTCCCTAAAAGTATCAACAGTGCTAGTGAGGAAAATATTGTGAAACTTACAAAAAAGATAAAAGTAATGACTAAAACTACCACTATAGCGCCATTAAAACGACCAGAAGACTAATTTTTGCCACTAATTGAAGAAAAGGTTCTGTGAGAATTTGCATTACTGGCTAGGTCAGAGTTTGTGTTCAATTAGAGTATATATTCCCTATTATAGAATTATTAGTTTAAGTGTTAAAAAGTTAAGGCTACCTAAAAGTCAAAACCATTTTATAATGATATATATATTTTTAATTAAATCTCCTATTGATTTTTGGTGTAGTAGTTGGAATTTTCGAATCTCATGTCTTTTATTCAGTGACAAGAAATTTTACCAATTACTTAACTTCTCACTAACTACACAATCTTATGGGTGGAGTCCTTCATCATTTGGAAGTACACCCTCAATTCAAGTGGGCTGCTGGAGGATATTCATAATGATATTACCAAAAAGCAATTCTAAGAAATTATCCTATTAGCTTTTACCTTTTAAGGTCTCATGATATAGGTCTATGAGATCATATATATTTGAAATTACTTGCATAGTGTACGTGGGACGGGGAACTATATATACACCTAGGAAAATAATCAGTATTTTAAGAGCTCTAAATACCTATGTTAACAAAAAACAAATGAAACTATAAAGAAGCGTCTGAAATAGCCCTTGGCTATGGAATGTAGGCTTGAATTGAGTTTAGTCTCTAGAATCTAAACCTCCCTTTTATTGAGGCAACATGGTTTAGTTATGAAGGTATATATCATTATATCTATCGAGGGAAAAAATAAATAATTACTTCTGAATAATTCAATTTGAGTGGTACTTCCAAACATCACCCATAGGAGATGTCTAGGGTTCTATCCACCACAATAGAACTCGTGATGTAGAAAAGAAAAAGGTAAATAATTCATTACATTTCTTATGTGCCATTTACAATGAGCTATCTTTACTTTGCACATCTTTGAATTTTTTTTTTGTCAACACGAGGACTAAATAATTATTGACCTTAACAATTACTACAAGCATGCATGTGTTTTAGTCCTTTTGATGCTTTTTTAAACTTTTTTTAGAGAGTTTCAACCTATGACGTCTGCTTCTTATGATAGTTTTTTATCATCAGACTAACACACTAATAAGTTTTTAGTGTAGGCAAGGGTTGAACCCCAGATCTCTTATTCAACCATCAGAAACTTTACTAGTTGAGCTAACTGGAACCTACTAATGCCTCTTCAGACCTTATAATGGGAAATGAGTTTCATATTCTATTTCAAGTTAAAACTTGTTTAATGGAAGGTAGAGAAAAATAAAGATGATAGAGAGAGAAAATAGGGAGCCTGTGGAGGGGGTTGGTAACTTGAGATTTAGGATTAATAAAAAAAAAAAAAAAAAAATCAATGACCCAAAGGTTATTTCAAGTATATGTAGGGACCATAATGATATGGTTGATACTATCTGGATCGATCAATCACTATTATAGGAAATTCTCTATCACTTTGAAAACAGTTTGTCTTATACAATAAAAACCATTTATCATGAAATGGAGATTCAAATCCTAATATATATTCTCTATTGTCCACAACCTAGCTACATAGGAAGCTTCTTCTCATATCAAGTGACCTAATCTTATTAGTTATTCCTTTCATGTCTTCTCGGGTCTTTGTTAGAGTTAAGGAAGCTAGGCTAGTTCCCTGTGAATTGGTCTTTGTTTTTTGGTTTCTCTTTTTTCTGTCTTCTAATGAAGTATTCTTATTTAGGGGAAAAAGAGAGATATTCTTGGTAAAGTAATTATCCATAAAGGCTTTTACTATAATTGATGTACTTTTTTCAATTAACTGTGGGCACGCCGGCCACCTCCCTATTTATTCTTGTTTTTCCATCTTTATTGCATTATTATCAATGTAACCCAGTGTAATTGATGCCATTTATATGATATATCCACTCAAATGTTTTGTCACCACAATTTTCTTGCCTAAAAATTCTAATGTCACATAAAAAATGCTACAACTATATATATAATAAATTGTGAGTTGTAGAGAAAAAGTAATGAGTTTATGTGAAAATAACAGACAGTCAATCATAATATAATATATAAGATAATTGTGGCAGTTTATGTGGTACTAGAAATATTTGACGAGAGGTCTTTCAAAAAAAAAAAAAAAAAAAAAAAGCGCCCAGAGGAGGTTGTTTAAAATTTAAAGCAATCTATCGGAGGAAATCATTTTTATATTTTGAAAAAAAATCAGAGGAAAGCATTAAAGATTAAATAAAAGAGTCTTTATATCTTCCTCATGAACACCGACACCGTTGATTGATTCAAAAAGTGCATAGCATACTCAAATGACACTCTTTCTTGTCTTTCTTAATTTTGAAAGGTCAAATGCAAATGTAGGTAAAACACGTACTTCCCCTTATCCGTATATGAAAGCACTAGAGTACTCTGTTTTAAGATGAGGCTTTTTTAAGGGAAAAAAAAAAAAAACCATTGAAAATATTATCTTAGTAAATTTTGTTTTTGTTTTCTGGGAAAAGAAAAGGTTTACTAAAATGTAAAATCACAACAAAAACGGAATTATCATGTTTAAACCTTTTTTTTTTTTTTTGAGAAAATATCACGTTTAAACTTTTTAAAGTCTTCTTCATGTTCTTTGAAAAAAACAGTTCGTAAAAAATTTTATTTTTCTTAAGATACAATTAAAGAATCTGATAAACAAAGTGGTCTCAAAGTGCCAGCTATGACCAAACAAATTTTGCTTTTGTTTTCACAAAGTCATATTGATTATATGACTTTGACTTCGTTTGCACAAAGTCTTTGGATAAACTCGTCTGGGACTTCGAAGAAGGAGGGATACATATTACCAGGGACGGAGCTACATGTTGGGGGGGGGGGGGGGTGGGGGGGGGGGGTGGGGGGGTTGGGGGAGTTCAAATATTTTTATAGCATGTAGAAATATTTAATATTTTAAAACTTAGCCCCCAAAAATAGAACTTGGCCCCCCAATTATTTGAGTTAGTCCAATAATTTTCTTAAGAAAAACTGTCCAATTGGTCATAGTAGTTATAGAGAACGTATTGTTTTTCAAATTCATTTTTTGTTGTAAAATATGTTCCCGTATCTCTTAAAATTTTGGATCATTCATGTCTGAACACTTCATTAGTTCAATTGAAAATTTTTTACTCGTAATCGTAGACAATCTGGTAACTTATATTTAAAATAAAAATTTTAAGGATTTCACTATAGAATATGGTGAAAGATGAATTTAACTCTATAAAACATTTAATTTTTAAGGATTTCACTATGAAAGATACTAAATTGTGTGTGTGTGTGTATGTATGGAAGTTTGTATAGACAACAAATTAGTAACACAAATTGGCCCCCCCCAAACAAAAATTTCTAGCTCCGCCCCTGCATATTACATGTTCTTTGAATTCCTTTTTATTTTTGTTTGTTTTTACTTTTTAAATTAAAGAAGAGTATTAGCTTGGATGGTGTTTGGTTTGAAAAAATAAAAAGGTGTTTTGTTTATATTCATTTTCAGTTTTTTGTGAGACCAACCACTATTTAGTTTTTATTTTTTGTATCCTATAATATAGATTTAAATAAAAAAAAAATGAATATATATATTTTTTGTGTTTTCATTTTCAGTGAAAACAAGTAAAGTGAAATTTTCGTTAATTTCTTAAAAATAACTAGGACCCATCAACTATTAAAAAACATCCCATTAAGTCCACAGGCGGACTATCAAAGGTAGAAAAATCAGCATCTAGACAATAACTCATTCTAGCAAGACTATCTGCACACCTGTTCGCTTGACAGAAGCAATGCTTAATATAAACATGTGGTATGCGAGAGATCAAAAGCTTGCAATCATCCAAAAGAGGCGATGTGAAGTTATTCACATAGGATGGATTCCTTAAGGCATCCACAATAGACTTGGCATCAAGTTCAACTTCAAGAGTATTAATGTTGAGGTTGTTGCATAACAGAAGGCCCTCCCTTAAACCCTACAGTTTAGCGGCAAAACTGTTTGTCATGCCAATACTCCTACTAAAACCCATAACCCATCTACCTGCATCATCCTTAACCACCCTTCCACAACCTGCCAAACCTGTGTTGCCACAACAGGAGCCATCTGTGTTAAGTTTCCACTAGCCTTGGATCGGCTTTTCCCATTTAATCCTCTTCAAAACATTCCGGGTCAGCAACCTTGGAGAGGAAAGGCAATGAAAAAATTCTACAGCTTGGTTCACAATCACCAAATCTAGCTTCGGGTTCCTGCTTTTGCCATTGAAGACCACATTGTTTCTACTCTTCCAGACATTCCACACAGCAAAAGGAAAAACAACTTTCCAAGGCGAATGAGTAGCACCTAAACTGTGCTTAAATTTGCTATTTGACATCAGCCAATCTTGGAGGTTACTCCTCCAAAAGGTTTGATTAGAGGGTAAAACCCCCAACTGATTCCACAGGCACCTTAAAAGCGGGCAGTCTCTTAAGGCATGTAAAATGTTTTCATCTCCTTCCTGGCATAAAAGGCATGTAGTATCATGACTAACACCCCTCCTCTCAAGGCAAACCTTAACTCCAATGCTGTTATGGGCGCACTTCCAAAGAAAAGTTCTAATCCTTGGAAGAGTATTCACTTTCCAAATCCAATGAGCTGAAAAAGGCTCTATACATTCATCCCCCATGACAATCCTATAAGCACTCTTCAAGTCAAAGGTTCCTTTAGGAGACCCCGACCAAGCCAACTTATCAACACCTCTACTCAACAAAGTCATTGGGGTTGCTTGAATCAACCTTTTAACCTCTACAGGAAGTTTAAAGGGAATCTTCCCCCAATCCCAACCCGTGTCCATCATAAAGTCTTTAACTTCTAGCTGGCTAGCCTTCCTCGTGATAGGACCCTGAATCAAACCTCTAAGAGAACCTCCATTTGTCCATTTGCTTTGCCACACATTTAGCCCACTATCCCTACCAACCAGCCACCTGCTACCCTTATTGAAAGCATCCATACCTTTTTTCATCGCAACCCATATGTGAGAACAAGGAAGCCTGTTAGCATTGGTAGCAACTCTTCTTCTCTGGTTACAATATTTCAGATTCAAAACTCTAGCCCAAGGGGCCTCCTTGTCAGTGTGGAACCTTCAATTAAGCTTAGATAGGAGAGCTATATTCTTGCCTTTTGCTGATTGCAACCAAAGCCCCCCTTCCTCCTTAGACTTTATCACCTTATCCCAACCAACCTAGTGAATCTTCTTAGCTGCCTCCGAAGAACCCCACAGGAAATTTCGATTCACTCTATCTAACCCATCCAAAATTCTACCAGGCAAATGGGTACATTGCATAACATACGCAGGAACAGCAACCAAAGAGGCTTGTATGAGAACATTCCGCCCCGCCAAAGAGAGCATGTTAGCCTTCCAACCCAAAAGTTTTTGTTTCACTCTATCAAGGATGAAATTGTATTCCTGAGATGAAGAGCCAGGATGCTTGAGAGGAAAGCCAAGATACTTCCCCAAGAATGGAGTGGAAGCAAACCCAAGAATGTCACAAAGAGATTCCCTTGTGTCTCTGTCTACATTTGGAGAGAAATACACTCACGACTTAGCTTCACTCACTGATTGCCCAGATAAATCACAAAAATCATCAAGAACATCTCTAATGGTGGAATAATTAACCCAATTTGCTTTAGCAAAAAAGATGAGGTCATCCATAAAGAAAAGATGAGAGAATTCAGAACCACTTTGAGAGGCTTTAACTGGCTGCCATGTTTTCATATTGCACTTCTCTTCTATTAGCTAACCAATAAACTCCATCCAAGTGATAAAAAGATAAGGAGAAAGCGGGTCACCCTGCCTTATCCCTCTAGAAGGAAGAATCGGATCCAAAGCTTCCCTATTAAACAATATGGAAGTGGAGACGGTCGAGACATAATTCATTATAACATCTATGAGCTTTGTGGAAAGGTTAATCCTGGTAAGCATGTTTCGAATAAAACCCCACTCAAGCTTGTCATAAGCCTTCTCTAAATCTATCTTTAAAGCCATGTACCTCGTCTTCCCTTTCTTTTTCCCAAGGGAATGAATTATCTCTTGGGCAATGATGATTGTCAATACCCTTTCTACCAGGGACAAAAGTCGTCTGTAAGGGAGATATAAGCTTATTCAAGAAAGGTCTCAACCTTGCCACAATAATCTTAGTCACCACTTTATACACCATGTTATACAAGCTAATAGGTCTGTAATTACCTAATGTCTCAAGACCTTGGATCTTAGCAATCAATCTAATAAAAGTTTTATTCAGATGCTCAGGCATTTTCCCACTCCTAAACATCTGCTTAACTTCCTCAATCAAAGAGTCCCCCACTACTGGCCAAAATTTTTGGAAGAAGCCTGCATGGAGCCCATCCAGACCCGAGGCTTTAAAAGGTTTTAATGACCACAAGGCAGCCTTGATTTCTTCTTTAGTAACCTCTCCACCGATGTTCTCCCTATCCCCATCCGAAAGGCTGGCCTAACACTGGAAAAAACTAGGGTTTTCCTTTGAAACAGTCTCATGAGATGTCGAGTATATTCCATCAAAACCGCTTCTAATAAACTCTTTAATATCACCCTCCTCATGAATCCATTCCCCCACTGAATTTTTAATTGCCACGATTTGATTCCTTTTCCTCCTAACCAATGTCGAAACATGGAAGAAAGTTGTATTACGATCACCCTGAACCAGCCAATTTACCCGAGACTTCAGAACGCATAACTCCTCCTCTTGGTTCAGAACAAGATCAAGATCCCTATGGAGATCCACTTCCAACTTAAGAAGAAAACTAGAAGGTTTAATAGCAATAGCCTTCTGAATACCATTGATCCTAGCCATCAGAATTTTCTTCCTTGTAAAAATGTTCTCAAACTGGTTTTTATTCCAATCCATAACATTCCTAGTGAAGCTATCAACAACCTCTACAAGATTATTTGGACGCATGAGAAACAACATCAGGGAAGGTAGGGTCTAACAGCCAGTACGTTTGGAACCTAAATGGCCTCTTCTTCCCACTGCTTACTCCTGGTTGCATCTCTAACAGAATAGGGCAATGATCAGAATGGTACCTAGGTAGATGGGTAATTTTTGCATCCGGGTAAAGCAAACACCACTGAGGGTTCACAAAGAACCTATCTATTCTCTCCTGTATCAAAGCTTGAATTTCCCTTTTATTGGTCCAAGTGTAACGAGGTCCCGCAAATCTGATGTCTATCATATTACATTTATCTAAACACTCCTCAAACAAAGGAGAACTGTTTACACTCACCACTCTACCCAAAAATTTATCATCATTTACCAAAAGTTCATTAAAGTCCCCTGCTATAACCCAAGGCATATTGTGAAGGTCTGCTACTTTCATAAGGTTATTCCACAAAATATGCCTTTCAGCACACCTAGGACTAGCGTACACAGCAGAGAAAAGCCACATAACATTTGAAATTCGTACCTTAACCGTGAAGTGAATTTCTTGTTTAGTGCTAGCTAAATGGGCAACGTTAACTCTGTCAGAATTCCATAGCACCCATATTCCACCAGCATACCCAACTGCATCAGAGCGAATAGCTCCATCAAAAGGAAGTCTCTCAGTGATTTCCCTTGCTCTGTTACCCCCAACACGAGTTTCCATTAACACCAGGATAGTCGGATTGTGCTTTTGAACCAACTCCCTAACACGCTTTTGAAAAGAGGGCTTTGAAGCACCTCTACAATTTTAAATGATGCTATTCATAAGGACTTTATGATTTGGGATTTGACAACCCTTATTGGGAAGTCTCACCATCACCTCCCCCTTCTAAATCCATTTGATCCGCATCATGAGCTGCACAGCCCCAACTCCCATCACTTAAGGAAGCATGATCAGATTGAGCTACCTGTAATCCATCTCCAGTGCCAGAACAATCACCAGGACAGCCCAACAAGCCATCGTTATAGTCAACCAGCCCTTCTTCCACACCTTGATCTTTATGTTGCCCCATCTCATACTTCTGGTTCAGGTTGCTCACCTCACGGCCACTCCGATCACCAGAATTAACACCGGTACTTTCTCTTCGAGCCTAACCCATCTCTGACACAGCGACGGCAGCGAAACGAAACTCTCCAGCAGGCGATGGCGCGCTAATGCGCGACACAGTGACCAGACCTAACTCTACGCAACGACAACATTGGCTTGACCCATCATGTGCGACGGCGCGCTACTCACCTTGCTTCTCACCTCAGAGCATTCCTTCTTGTTTTTTTCCCCAACGGCACAAAACAAAGTAGTGTACCCAGCCCTTGCACGTGCAACAGCCTTTATGCCCTTAACTGAGTTAGCCTTACGGGCTTGATCACCTTTAGGAACTTTAACTTTCAAACCTGCACTTTGGGCCGAACCGGTTTGGGCTTCTTTCCCTATTCTGTGTATAGCCTGCTCCACTCGGGCTTTATCCAGAATCCTCAAGGGAGACAATTTTCTCTTTGTCTCCTTGTTAAGCCCGTTGGAACCATCATCCTTCTCCACACCAGCCCAAGTCCTCTTATTAGTTATCTGATGGCCATTACTCCTCTGCTCAAAAGCTAGACCGTGGTCAGGTAAGTACCCCCCACTCCTCTGAAATTTTGTCTCTTTCTTTCTACGTGCCATGACCAACCATGGCCCATACGATCCTTCATGCATGTCCTCTCGTATGGCATTGTCCTTCCCATGTGGTCCCACCTTTGCCTCAGTGTTGTCAGCAGCATGCACAACGTGTGTACTTGCACCTCTATCACCTGCACCTCCCACCTCCGCTTCCTCACACGGTGGCACCGGCTTAACAACAAATGGACAAAACTCTCTTCTATGGCCCATTCTTCCACACTCAAAACATAAGTTATGGATACCCTCATAGGTAACGGATTGCTGAAGTTTCCCTATCATCACCGTAGTGATAAGCGGCTTATCCACATCAACTTGGATACACAACCTTGCAAACTTGCCTCTAGATTTAGTCGCCGTAAAGGTATCAATCCTTAACACATTACCAATAGCCTTCCCGATGTGTTGGAGAGCCTTAGCATTGTAATACTCAACAGGTAACCCACTGAGTCTTATCCAAATTGCAATGGAAGACACATTGGCTGACTCAGGCTTGAAATCTGGTTCCCATGGTCTAACTGAAAGGAAGTGGTCTCCTATAAACCAAGGACCTCTTTTCAGTACATTCTCAACATCCTCTTTCAATGACAACCTTATGAGAAAGAAGCCATGTTCTAGGTCTACAACATCCAGTCGCCCTGCTGGCTTCCACAGAGATAATAGTCTAGCTTGAAGAAAATTTAATCCAATAGCTCTACCGTATACTTTCACAATCAAAGCTCTCGCCCATGGTCTTCGGATCTCTTGTTTAAGCTCCTTCGAGAACTTCACAGCTACCATACCTTGCCCGAGCATTTCCACTTCGTCAACCGACTCGGCATCGTCATCCATGAACTCCTCAAAACAGAATGCCTGCGTGTATGCACCTGGTATTTCACCCATAAGTTTGTCTCTAAATGAAGCATTTTGGCTGCCAGAACCCCCAACGAAGCTAGGAGATGAAGACCCCGAGCTTTGGCCTTCACAAAATCCGGCATGGTTCACATTTTTAACTTTTTTATTGCTGCGGGCAAGTTCCGCTTGTTCCACGAGAGAGAGAGAGAGAGTGTTCCATAACCCCTAAAAGTTACTGTGGAAAATCACATTTTTTTCAACTGGTCAGTTATGACTTGATGGGACTTAATAGTTGATGGGTCCTAGTTATTTTTAAGAAATTAGCGAAAATTTCACTTTACTTGTTTTCACTAAAAATGAAATCGCAAAAAATATATATATTCATTTTTTTTTATTTAAATCTAAATTTTAGGATACAAAAAATAAAAAAAACTAAATAGTGGTTGGTCTCACAAAAAACTGAAAATGAATATGTAGGGACTCAACTTGTAATAGACCCTTAACAATAAGAATTTGTAGAGATGTGGGTATAAGGACTTGGCATCACCGAAGTAAACAATGGCTGGTATAAAGTTTATAATAAATAATTGGCGACATGAGATTCATAGGAATTTAGTGGTGGGAATTTGGCTAAATGTTTGCGAAGCATATTTGTCCTCGGCCCAGGCCGAAGATTTATTTTACTTAGAACTTATCTTGATTGAGTCCCCCACCCCCCTTCCTCCCTCTTTTGCGCTGGGAGCCCTATTGGATATATAGTCTCGTTTTTCTTCATCTTAGCCATCCACTTGTCAATTATCTGGACTCTATGTACAGGGGTTTGTCCCATCATCTGTATTTGCAGGCTTTATGTTAATTCTTAGCCACCTTTGCAGACTTTCTATTAGTTGAAATGACCGAGGCAACTGGGCTTGTTGGTCACATCACCATTAAAGCGGTCAGAATGTTGGTGGGACATGTTTAATGGACGAAGGATATTTTCCTTTTATCAATAGTCGGTGCGCCGAGGATATGAGTATCCTCGGTGAGGTCTTTAGACGACTTGGGTTTCTTCCTTTTTATCCTCGGCCAATATACTCTCCTCGGCGCGGGCCTTGGGCCGGCTATGGAGTGAGCCTGGTTTGATAATATTTGGGGCCCTACATTAGCCCCTCAAAATTCTGCTGCACATCCCCTTAGGCGGGGAGGAGGATTTTGACTTCCTCGGCGTATTTTCGCGGCCTGTTGGGCGTTAACTCTTTGTCAATGTTATCGTTATTTTAGCTGTTTTTTGCAGCTTTCTTTTGGCGCAAAGGGCCGCCCGAGGATGGATAGGTTTGGGTCGTTTGTGCTTTAGCGCTCAATTTCTCGTGGTTTTCGTCCCTGATAGGGCTCATTATTTAGCGACTAAGGGGGTTGGCTTTGCCGTAGATTTGGACTCGTGACCCTTACAAAGACCCTGGCTATTCTTAGTGCTTAGTTTTTTATGAGGAAATGTTCTTCCTGTTGGCCCGAGACCTTGGACCATGCAATGTTTAAGCTTTGTCTAGCACTTGGCTTTTATTTTAAAATATCTGGTTTCCCCTGAGGCTTGGGTCCGAGGACCATGCAATGCCTTGGTTCTGTCCAGTACCTAGTTTTCTCATTTATCATCTGAAGTATCTGGTTTCCCCATGAGGCTTGGGTCCGAGGACCATGCAATGCCTTGGTTCTGTCCAGTACCTAGTTTTCTCATTTATCATCTGAAGTATCTGGTTTCCCCATGGGGCTTGGATCCGAGGACCATGCAATGCCTTAGTTCTGTCCAGTACCTAGTTTTCTCATTTATCATCTGAAGTATCTGGTTTCCCCATGAGGCTTGGGTCCGAGGACCATGCAATGCCTTGGTTCTGTCCAATACCTAGTTTTCTCATTTTTATTTATTATTTTATCTATTTATCCGTCGCCTTTTAATTCTGTATTGCTATAATTTACAATAAGCATTAAATAAATACACTTTTCAAGCAAAATAATAATAATAAATGCGGGCTGGAGTTGGTGGAGGATAAGACCCTGCCGTGTTCTGCCTCTTCGTTTACTGGGACTCTTCTGATTACAAGGTGTCTCCTGGGTTGTCCGAGTAACGTGTTTTGATGCTTCGGTGTCTTTTCGTCAATGATGCGCTTCCTCATTAATGTCAATCGTGAATCCACGAGAATCTAACGGCTGATAAGCCCCTTGGAATTTGGGCGGAATTATGGCCTCCGGAAATCTCTCCTTAGGACTTAATGCGGATTGGCCTTCCCCAAATTTCCGCCTTCTATATAAGGCATTTCTAGGGCAACCTTCGCCTTCACACTTGACAAACATTCGTCCTAAATTTCTCCTAATAACATATTGTCCAAAGGTTCTGCAAGACATAGCCCTTTGAGCCCCTTCGAATGACTTGGCCCTGGGAAAGGGCGGTCCCGAGGATGCACAGCCCCTATCAGGAGCTGAGGATGGCACTCCAGCCCTGGACGTCATGTTGGGGTTGGTGTAGGAGAGATCCGAAGATTCTCTTTCTTTTCAACCTAACCGGAGACGGAGCCCTCCTTGTTGTTTGGAGGAGTTTCCGGAGAGAACGTAACCTCCCTCTCTTGGGTTTGGGTCCGTGACCCCCCAAGCCGGCTGCTACGGGGGTGGGAGGGAAACTAGGCGGAACTCAGAAGTGGAGTCGTCCTGTGCCGCGGCCTCTTCCGCCTTCTATGTAGCTCTTCTTCCCTCTTTTCCCCTTTTTCTTTTCTTCTTTTGCTCCTCAACGAGCCTTCCTTTTTTCTTTTCCTCTTCTCTTGCTTCTCATCCAGCCTTCTTTTCTATCTTTTGTTCCTCTGCCAGCTTTCTTTCTTTCTTTTCCTCCTCTCTTCCTTCACTTCTTTTCTATCTTTTGTTCTTCGACGAGCCTTCTTTTCTATCTTTTATTCCTCTGCCAGCTTTGCCAGACGTCAGTCTTTGTAGTTAGCTTTAGAACAAACCCCATGGGCATCACTTGTAAAAGATGTAATTTCTCTTCATATATGAATAAAAAAAAGTAGACTTGTTTTGTCTCTTTCTATTTCTCGCATATTCTTATTCTTGTGATTGCTGACTTCTGAATGAATGTTGTTGCTGTAGATTGTATTGTTTTGGTGTTTTATTTTTGAAAGCGTTGCTCTTAATTTCTTTACACCAGCCACCGCACTTGCTAGCGCACAAATCGGTTCCACGGTGGGCGCCAATTGTAGGGACTCAACTTGTAATGGACCCTTAACAATAAGAATTTGTAGAGATGTGGGTATAAGGACTTGGCATCACCGAAGTAAACAATGGCTGGTATAAAGTTTATAATAAATAATTGGCAACATGAGATTCATAGGAATTTAGTGGTGGGAATTTGGCTAAATGTTTGCGAAGCATATTTGTCCTCGGCCCAGGCCGAGGATCTATTTTACTTAGAACTTATCTTGATCGAGTCCCCTACCCCCCTTCCTCCCTCTCTTGCGCTGGGAGCCCTATTGGATATATAGTCTCGTTTTTCTTCATCTTAGCCATCCACTTGTCAATTATCTGGACTCTATGTACAGGGGTTTGTCCCATCATCTGTATTTGCAGGCTTTATGTTAATTCTTAACCGCCTTTGCAGACTTTCTATTAGTTGAAATGACCGAGGCAACTGGACTTGTTAGTCACATCACCATTAAAGCGGTCAGAATGTTGGTGGGACATGTTTAATGGACGACGGATATTTTCCTTTTATCAATAGTCGGTGCGCCGAGGATATGAGTATTCTCGGTGAGGCCTTTAGACGACTTGGGTTTCTTCCTTTTTATCCTCGGCCAATATACTCTCCTCGGCGCGGGCCTTGGGCCGGCTATGGAGTGGGCCTGGTTTGATAATATTTGGAGCCCCACAGAATATAAACAAAACACCTTTTTATTTTTTCAAACCAAACACCGTCCAAGCTAATACTCTTCTTTAATTTAAAAAGTAAAAACAAACAAAAATAAAAAGGAATTCAAAGAACATGTAATATGCAGGGGCGGAGCTAGAAATTTTTGTTTGGGGGGGCCAATTTGTGTTACTAATTTGTTGTCTATACAAACTTCCACACACACACAAAATTTAGTATCTTTCATAGTGAAATCCTTAAAAATTAAATGTTTTATAGAGTTAAATTCATCATTGTTAAGGATGACCTCAATGATATGTTTTTTAATAGGGTCTGTACTGAGTTTGTTGCTGCTGCCTAATTTGTATTGAATCATATTTTCACAAAAAAAAAAAGAAAAAAGAAAAAAAAAGTGATTTTCCTAAAATAGAGAATAATAGCCAAACCAAAAAAGGGTATACTTCCAAATTTGAAAACGTGTCTTTTTTTTTTTTTTTCTATATTCAAATTGAATAATAAAACACTATTTATTTTGTAGAACCAAATGTCACCTCCCAGTCTCCACAATTGACTCAATAGAGTTCTGTTCTCCAGAAGAAAAAAAAAAAGTGCAATTGATGTGTCTATGATATCACTCATGACTTTTGGAACCCAACTGTACGTTGTACTAAGCGTACGTTGAATAATTAATTACTTTTATTATTGATTTATTTTATTTAAAAAGAAAATTAGATAAAAGTGTATATCTATACAAAAAATAAGTGAGTTTTGATTCTTTTGAAAAAGTTGTATTTTAAAAACAACCTTTTATGAAAGTACATAGGATATACTATTGAAAAAGGTTGAAGGGGATTTATTTAGTGTCCGTTTAGTAAATATTATTATTTTTAATTTATTTTATTATTTAATTTATTTTTGTTACTATTTATGAGTCTTTTTTTACTTTTATTTATAATACTTTTAGTAAAAAAGTTTTAATTTCAATAAAATAAGTACATCTCAAATAAATCCTTAATATGCCTCTTTGCCTTTTCGGTGCATGTGGATGTGGCTAGCTTTTGATTCGGTCAATGCGTATAAATTGATACGGATAAGTACTTCATACCCCATATCTTGAATCCTTGATGAATATAGAATACTGATATTTTATCTCATTTTAAAATTTGAAGGTGAACCCCAAGATTTGACTAAGAAGTCAACTATGGAATCAATGGGGCATGCATAATCTTATCCCTACTTTATAAATCCTTTTGAAAGCCTTTTGAAGTTATCAGCTTATCAAAGCTCAAAAGGATGTTTAAGTTTTAAATATTTCTCAAACTCTTAAGGATGTCGAGGTTTAAAGTTTAAACATCCAATAACAAGGTAACATGGTGTGACATAAATAAATCTTTATAAGATGGATTTATTTGAATGATGATCCTTTTATACGAGAAACTAAAAAAATATAATGTCAAGATTTTTCTAACTCAATCTCGAATTACGTTTTCCTATTTGTTGTAATTGGTAAGAAAAATGTCATTTTATGTTTTCCTTTTGATGATATATATATTGACTGTACAGTCCTTTTGTGGCCATATGCATTTATAGATATCAAACCAAACACATTTTAGTGTAGTACATGCTCTTCTCCAAAATGTTATTGTTGCTTTGACATCTGAAATGAAATTCATAGTCTTCCTATAAAAAAAGAAAAGAAAAGAAAAGAAAAAAGAGTGCACTAGTTCATCATCTAATACAATTATCTCTACTACCAATCAGCCGAATTCTTTTAAGTAGTTTTCAACTGTAAATTTGTTTAGAGAAAATGTACAGGAGCATTCTTCTGTGGACTAATTGTGTGACATTGAGTCAACAAAATAATTATACTTTTTGATCATGGTAGTTATTTGATTATTTCAACACTTTTGACTCCTCAGTCTTAATTTTTTATTTTTAGAGATAATTACAATATATTGCTAGTTTTGTAGTTTAAAATTTTTTTTTCTCTTAAATCTCCAAACATTTTATATGTGTAAAAGTACCAATTTAGTTACAAAATTCTTGACAATTCTCAACTTAACTCATGTGAAAAATAATCCATTTTCATTGATTTACTAAGTTTAAAATCAAAATGAGCAAAAGATATTGTGAGTGATAAGGCCCAAAGCCACACACTGGGCCTGAGGCCCTGTTCGAATACAACTATCTGTCCGAAGAGGCTAAGAGTATCAATGCTTTGCCATCCTGGCGGGAGTGCAACCCATGAGGGACAAATGTTTCATCCGAAGACAACCGGGCCGGTCCGAAGGGGTCCTATCCAATGGATCCCCCCAGAGCTTGATCGAGTAGATACGCTGAAGATTCCCCTGTAAGGGCCGAGCTTTTGGGCATGTCTAGCTGCGTAGCTATCATGAAATATCTCACAAATAAAGCTGCCACCGCCGCATTTAATGCACTGCAGCAACTTTTCTGGCCGCATTTATGTGGAGAAGACACCTGAACAGTGCATCCCCACCCACCACCACTCACTGCAGGCTAAAGCAGACTTCTGATGTAATTAATACTCGAGTAGACGCCTAGATGGAGGATAAGTGTGCGGTGAAGATGGGGAAATGGTGTATATATAAAGGAAACAGGTCTCACAGAGAGGGGGAGAGGGAGAAAAATTGTATTCACTAAGTTTTTAATACTAAAGCTCTTCGGACCGAAGAAATTCTTGTTAAACGCTAGTCTGAACTCTTCTTTACACTGGTCTGCCTGTATGAGCCGTTGCTAAATCCATACCCAGCCCAGTTGTTTAACCCATTCTCTACAAATTTATTGTTGGAAATTTATTGGGCTCATAATACAAAAAGTTGCTATCTGACCCAACAAATTTGGACCCTACAGATATAAATTGTACCTAAAACACGAGGCAAGCACTTAAGTAGTTCTTACTTCTTACACTAAAATCCAGGGCCATATCTTAACATCCTTGAATGTAATCAAACCCAATATTACTTTCTTAATATTAAATCATTTTTCTATTAATTTCTTTCTGGTTTTGTCATTTAAATTTTCAATCTAGGCCATTAGTTCATGATTTCTTACACTTTCACATGGCTCATGCCTTGGAAAAGCCAAAGCAATGAATTATGACCCTCCAATAATGTTTTAACTCTCACTAGTGTACCACGTCAAGGGCGCACAAAGTCAAAGTCTTTCTTATTTGGCTTTCATTCTTCGCAAAACACCAACTTGTCAAAGTAGCTTTTTCATTCAAGTCTCCCTTCTAGCTGCTTAACAATTTCCATTCGTTTAACAAGACAAAAATGTTGCCTTTATACTTTAGAGAGCATTTGTATCGTGTGCAATAGAAAAAATGTGACTTTTACAATTAAGTTCCAAAATTATTCACGCCAGCGAAGCTAAAATGTGTAAATTTATAAAATTACTATAGTAATTATGTAAATATGCACCGTTGTTATAATTTTGTATTTTATTATTTTAATTTTTTTCTCTCACCTCTTGTTTTATTAAATTTTTCAATCTCTTACTTTCTTTTTCACTTTAGGAAGATAATAATAAATAAAGAATGAAAATTGATTATTTAATTAAAATAAAATGTAAAATAGATAATTTGATATGAATAATTTTTTTTAAAAATGGTTACTTTCTTTTCTGCTTTATGAAGATAATAAATTAATAATAAATAAAGAATGAAGAATGATTATTTGATTAAAATAGAACATATAATTTGATGCGGATAAATTTAAAAAATAGTTTTTGTAAAATAGAAAAAATAAGTTTAATTTTTTTTTGAGAAATAATTTCAACATACTGCTAATTTTGTAGTTCAAACTCTTTTCTCCCTAAATCTCTAAATTTTTTGTACATAAAAAGGTACCAATTCAAATTCAAAGCGTTCGGCGTTTAGCAAAATAGGTTTAAAATAGACTACGAATTTTGTTGTGCTTTAAAAAATCGCCGTAATAAAATGAAATTTCACAGGGTTGACTCAACAAGTCGATTCTGTCTGCAACAGCGAGTAGCCTTAGCTCTACAAAAAAGCGCGTAACAAAACCGCTACTTCCAAAAACAGAGAAAAGGAAAAACATAAATATAAATTGCCAGGTGGGTTTCCCGGTAAAACCATATATAGTATCAGAAACTCCGAAACTCAATGCTTGTTATTATTCATTTGATTCCAAAGAAATTAAGGTTCTCTCTGTCTCTCCCCTTGTGTTCTTGACTTCTTGTTTGGTCTTTGTTTATAGCATATAATCAGAGACTCTTCATAGCTCATTATTTTGACGCAGTCTTTGAGTTTTGAAATTAATGAAGGTTCAAGTTCAAAGCTTGGAGCTCCAGGCAAAGCCAGCTTCTTCTTCTTCGTTTCCTTACTCTCTCGGCGAAATGGGTGTGTCGTCTTCGTCGTCTTCGGGTCTCATTCACCCGGACTTTCGGAGCTCCGACCCGCTTGACTCACCATCCTCCACCACCGACGAGTCACTGAGGAAGAAGAAGAAGAAGACGACGACGTCTGACGTGGAGTCCACGCTCACAGTGGTGGAGGAGGAGGAGGAGTCTGAGACTCACGCGCCGGAAAGCGCGTGTCCCGCGTCGGACGCGGCGGTGAGGTTGCAGAAAGTGTACCGGAGTTACCGTACGAGGCGTAGGTTAGCGGACTCCGCTGTTGTCGCTGAAGAGCTCTGGTGGGTGCACCATATCTCTGTGCTATATGTGTATTTTTTTTTTTGTTGATTTGAATATTTGACTGAAGGATGAGACTATTATTAGAGTGTGATTTTGTGTATAACTGTGTGTGTAGGTGGCAAGTGATAGACTTTGCTAGACAGAGCCACAATACGATATCTTTCTTTAATTTCTCCAAGCCAGAAAGCTTGGCTTCCAAGTGGAATCGGATTAGTTTGAATGCTGCAAGGGTAATTTGTTTTTGTTATTTTGAATAAAGGTTTAATTTTTAAGTTTTCTTATTGGATCAGAAAAAGAACAAGTTTTGCAGTTACTGTAGGGAATACTTGGCATGTGCTTGATAGTAATTTGGGAAAAAGACGATCTGGGTGTGAGTGAAGTGAGTTCAAAATTTAATTACAATTTGGACTTTTATTGGGCAGGTTGGCAAGGGTTTGTCCAAAGATGCCAGAGCCCAAAAATTGGCTTTTCAGCATTGGATTGAAGCTGTAAGTACTATTTACTTTCTTCTCTCTAAAGCCTTTGCAATTTATCTGATAATTAGAGTTTTGTTTTTGTTTTATAATTTGTATTCACTTATGTTAATGTTATTACTTGAAATTGTAGATTGATCCGAGGCATCGATATGGGCATAGCTTGCATTATTACTATGAAGAGTGGTGCAAAGCCGATGCCGGTCAGCCATTTTTCTACTGGTAAGCAAAATTTTCCTCCAAAATAAGTTGGCATTGCAAAAAGTTATTCTTTTAGTGAATCAGAATGAGCATAATTCTTAGAGGTGAAACAAATTCGTCAAGCTTTACGAAGCGAGTTGTCTTACATGGACAAATTTGTCCTAGTATGCATTCTGGGTATATAATGTTTCTGATGCCTTTGTAACATATGGCGTGGATTTGGCAAGAATAATTTATGTACCTTAAAAAAAGAATATTTTGCTCTGAAAATATTCTAGTTTTATATTGGATTGTGCTAGATATTGATAAGGTGCTTTTTCAGTTATCACAAACTATGTAATTATTTGATGGTTGTCTTGTGAGTTTTGTGTCTCTCATTTATTTATCATATGTAATGACGGCTCAACGTCATGGAAAGGTTCTTCATCCATTTTGTTAATGTTGGTTTCTGGTTTATTGCTCAAGTAGGATTATATTCAATTAGAAGGTTATGGTCATACAGTATCTCCATGCCATATATGTTTCATATGATCTGAAAGTCACATATTCCCTTAAAATGTTCTAGAGATGATAGATAAATAGAGCTTTTATAGAGTTACATAAGGGAAAATTTGGGGAAAAGGTGGGGGGGGGGGGGGGGTGGTTAGAAAACTTACAAAATATGTGGGTGAGTAATTACTTTTTGCCTGTTGTTGACTTCTTGATACAGCCTTCATATGGAAAAAACTGTCTTTTACTAGTTGTAAAGGCAAATAGTTGCTGAAAGTTTTGTTATTTTAACTTTCTGCAGGTTGGATGCTGGAGAAGGCAAAGAGCTTGATCTCAAAGAATGCCCAAGATCAAAGCTACGACAACAATGCATCAAGTATCTTGGACCTGTATGTGTTTGCATGAATTGAATTAAATTAGAAGTGATTTTAATGCAATTTGCTGCATAATAACTGAAATTGTTAAGGATCTAGCATTTTTTTTTTATTGTTTCTCCTTCCTTCCCCTTATAATTTTTCTGCCTTTCTCCTGGTGGCTTTTATTTGCTGAAATTAGCAAGAGAGGGAACATTATGAATACATCATTATTGAAAGGAAAATAATTCACAAGCAAACTGGAGATCTCCTTGATACTACCCAAGATTCACAATCAGCCAAGTGGATATTCGTCATGAGCACCTCCAAAAAACTGTATGTTGGTCAGGTAAGAGATTTAAAAAACTGGGAACCTATTTCTTTTTGACAAGTTATGTACTTCCATTGCTCTGATAATATTCCAGAACAAACTAATACATTGTTAATCCTCTACAGAAAAAGAAAGGAGTATTTCATCATTCTAGCTTCTTAGCTGGAGGAGCTACGTTAGCTGCTGGAAGGCTAGTGGCAGAGCAAGGAATTCTTAAGGTAAATTTCCAACAGATTTATACATGGCATAAGTTGTCAGCACTGGAATGGGTACTGATTTTTACAACAAAATTCTGAGCAGTAGTTGTCTACATAGGGATACCTTTGGAAGACTGCTCCAGGTGTCCTTTTTTAGAGCTTATACATGGCTCTACTCATTGATAGTATGCTTAATTTTTATATTTGAACTGTGGCTGTGATATTCAGAAATTCTAAACTAAGTGCTCATATTTGTTGTTTATACCTGGAAAACAGTGTAATTCATAATAACTGTACACTGATGTATTGTTGGATATAGTTGGTGGCTGTCTTCTTCTTTTCCTACACACATGCGCACAAAAGTTACATGTTAAAATGCCAAATCAAAGTTCTGGTTCTGGTAAGATGCGTTCATCTTGCGTCTGATCTTTTGCTTTAATTTTCAGTCCGTATCTCCATACAGTGGACATTACCGACCAACAGACGACAGCCTTGACAGCTTTTTATCCCTTCTCAAGGAAAATGGGCTGAACCTTGATGAAATTCAGGTAATTGTTCATTTGTCTGACCACATTGCTCATAATTGTCATTCTAAAAAAGCTTGGTGTTTACTTGGCAAAGAAAAGTTTGGATAATGTAAAAGAATTAGGGGGGAAAGGGGGGGGGGGGGGGGGGGGGTGTGGGGTTGTGGGGATAAGAAAAATCAAATCAACCTAATACCAGGAAAGAAGATTTTCTAAAACGATGCAAAAAACATGGCATTTCAATGGGCTGTGTTCTTTGTTGTTAAACTTCAGATTACAGAGCAGTCGAATGGATTGGTTTTTTATTTTTGATAATTAGATTGTTACAATGGGGGAGGGAGGGTTTGAATCCTGGATGTCTCTTTTGGAAACACTAGGAGGTGCGGATCGAGCTACAACCGTACTAGAACCGGAGTGTATCTTTTCTGATCACATTGCTTGTCTGTCGTCTGGTTATTTCAAAGTTAAATTGCCTTCTGTAATTGCCTGACAAAACTTTCGCAACCTTGTTTTCAGGTATGCAAAGCCAATGAAGATTCGGATGCCTATGACGAGGGTAAACTCAATGGGAATGAGACTTCAGTTGAAGGGTCGATGAAATCAAAAACTCAAGAACTCGAAATTCCAGATGAAGAAGAGAAACCCCCATCCCCAGAATCAACTGAATTTCCTCAAACTGAAACCAAAAACATTTACGAAAGGACACTGTCTGGTGGTCTTCAAAGCCCGAGAGCTGAGGTTCCTAAGACTGCAATATTGCAACGAATCAATTCCAAGAAGGCAGCAAAATCATACCAATTAGGCAATCAGCTCTCATGCAAGTGGTCAAGTGGAGCTGGACCAAGAATTGGTTGTGTCGCTGACTACCCTGTAGAACTGAGGCATCATGCCTTGGAGTTTGTTAACCTGTCTCCAAGAACTCCACCCACACCATCAGCCTTCAGGCGAATGGCTGGTCTTGCATCACCAACTGCATCATCTCTGCCTCACCACGAGTCTGGTCTTGCATCACCAACTGCATCATCTCTGCCTCACCACGAGTCGGATATCAGTAATGGTGATGGGACCTCTGCTGATTAAATTCATATATCACTTAGTTTTTGCATCCTGCCTAACGAATGCTTAGTGTACATATCTGTTCTTTATGCCACCTAAAACTCTTTTGAATGGTTAGAGAATAATGCTTTTTAGGTCTAATCATGTTCCATAATCTCTACTTATTCTCTGTTTAACCCACTATATTGGAATTCCAATTGGTGGTCAAAAATTTGAGGCAAATCGTAGGGCGTAGAAGCTTTATAATCTCCTGTTGAATCCAACTATTATATTCAAGAGTTCACTGCCCATGGAAAGAGAAAACGTGCCCTTTTAACTTAGCCATACGTTGAATGTGTTCCTTCTAGTGCTCTCTCATCATGTGAATTATCTCGCTTGGCCTATTTTGTCACATCTTGACATCCCAGATTGTGTATAAGTATATTTTGTCACATCTTGACTTTTAAGAGTGTATAGCACATGGCAAACACAAGCAAATAAAACATCAAAAAGGTGATGATGAAATTATCTTTTTTTTTTGTAAAATCAACAGAGTACGATTTTGGATAGAGTAGAGTGACAAAAAAATAAAAGTGATTGACCTTGATTAATTTGTTGAAGATTTATAACTGACCTCAAAATTTTTGAAATAACCATTTTTGAACCAAAGGTTGGTTGTTGTTTGTAAAATCAAAATCACCATGGGTACAGAATTTGTAGGATAGTCCTAACTCCTAATGGCATTGCAGGTTCATGGTTGCTTCTGAAGGGAAAGAAAAGTGGTGCAACATCGAACCCAAACGCATTAATAGGCCAATTCATTCCCATTCCCACTCTTGTTAATTAAACCCTAACCCAATTCATTATAGTATAGGTTGGGTTAGGATTGAAATTAGAAATCCACTTATGAAGGGTTATAATGATTTTAATTGTTCCTAAAATATGAATTTAATAACTAACTGAAAAAAAAAATGCTATTAAGAAAATCAATATAACTGAGCTCTCATTTAGAAATGAAGCATTGTTAAATTCTTGATGCTCTCATCTACAAAGTGGCCTTCCTCACTTAACACGTTGTTTTTTATTATGTTATGCTGTATGCGTGTGGATATAGACAACGACTAAAAGCCACAAGGACCATTGGACAAGACTAAGCGTTAGTCAACTCTATGTGCTTCTATAACCAAAAACACAAAGATGACTTTGAAGGAGGAATTCCACTTATTCACAAGCACGACTTTGAAGGGGCAAGTCCACCCATTATCATTTTAATAGTTTTTCTTTGGAGGCTTTGAAACTCGAAAGTTCATCAAAATATTATTTCATACTCCCAATATATTATATCTTGCTCTCTCACATGAAGTGTGTGTCACATGTGTGGAATCTGCAAATGAGATCCACTTTTATATAAAACAAGAGCATAATACATTGAATAATTTCAAGATAATGGCTTTATATTTATCTTCAATAATTAAATTGCATACAAAAACTTAATTTATATCTCAAATAGAGAATGTATAGTCATGTACACCTATGGATATTGAGGATGAGGAGGTGTTACATTTGAGAAACCATGAAACAAATTTAAACAAGTTTGGATCTAAACTTATTTTACCAAATTAAAAGTATTAAAAAACAGGATACATTGTTTCTAACTGATCAAGTTTTGTAATTGTTCACCCTTAAATCTTATGTCATTAGAGATGTCTAATTTTTTTTTTCTTTTGCAAATTTTTTGATGTGACTGACACTGACTACATTATTCTTCTCTTATAAATTCAGATTCTAGCCCTTTTAAAATTTTTTTTCCTTAGGTATGTCTGTATCAATGATAAAGGTAGTTGAATATTTCTTTGTTCTTTACCATTTGAAGATAAAAATTCCTCTTTGGTCACTCACAATCCACTGGGTCTTGCCGGCGTTGCCGCGAAGGATACTAGTGAGAATGTGCTTTGGAAGTGGACCACGTGAAAACTAAGGAATAAATAAATTTATAGTATGTTTTCTCATACTATAAATTGACATGTTATATTTCCCGCTAAAGCCACAACTGAAACAAAGTACTTAGCTCTCTCAACTCTCAACGACATAAAATGGCCATTGATTCTCTGCAGGCTGCAACTCACGCAGCTGTGAAGTTGCAGAACATGTATAGGAGTTTTCGTGACCGGCGCAAGTTAGCCGACACCCTTATAGCCGAGCTCTGGTATTTCTCTCTCTCTCTCTCTCTCTCTCTATATAAATATCATATGTTCTTGGAATATCTTTGCTTATTGTTTATCTTGCTATCTGGTTTTTTACTTGAATGTTGGACTGAAAAAATGGTGTTGATTATGAAGGGGACACGCAATAGACTTTGCTATACTGAACATCAGTACGACTTTCTTCTTCGAGTGCTTGAATGAGAGGAGTTCCAATACTCGCTGGACTCGGATTGGCTTTAATGCTTCTATGGTTTGAATATCAATTCTTGGAAATCTTTCTTTTATTATTGTGCCTATTGTTTTGATTTTACTTTTTTTTTTTTTTGGTTAGGATTTGAAGAATGGAAAATTATAACTGTTTGTATCTAGTATCTCCTTAATTCGAGGAAGATTCCGTTGCCCAAAGCCAATTCTAGAGAATAGTGAGTGTGAGCTTTATTTACGGAAAATTCTTGTACGAGACAGTCTCATGAGATTGTCTCCTACAATACTTACTCCTTATCCACTTATGAATTTTCACCTATGGTAAAAGATGGGTTTTTATCTTGAGAAGAAAAATAAGACATAGTTACTTTTGGGGTTTAATGGATTTTCTTGTGTTATTTTTAAGATTTGATTTTCTTAGGATTTTTTTTATTGTCTTTCCTCTCACCTCCCTTTTTGAGAAGTGGGGTAAGGTGTTCATGGGTCCATCAAGTAGCAGGCAGTCAGGCAGGTTTGAGTTGACACTCAACTCTCTACTCGATTTGAGAACATCGATGAGTTTAAAAAACAACACCTACCGCTAACCGATACCAATTAGGTTGTTGGCCTAACATAACCTCTAAGTTCTCGGTTGAATATTGTGATTATTATTTTGATTTTAAATTTTTTGGTTAGGATTTGAAGAACAAAAAATTTATAACCATTGTATCTTGTGACTCCCTCAAAGCATGAGCCTTATTCACCTATGGGTTCACCTATTGTGAACAGTAAGATACTACTTTTAGAAGTACAAAAGAGCAAATCATGGTTACTTTTCGGATTTAATAGATTTTCTTGAGTGATTGTTGAGATTTGATATCAACTTAAAAATGACAACTCAATAAATAATGAGAGAGGGTAAAGGTTGACCAAACATCATAGTCAATGGCAAGGAAGGGATGGCAAGAAGGGGAGAATGGATGCTTGATCTGGCCTCCCATGGATGTATCACAATAGATTTTTGGCCTCCTTCGACCATAATCATGATTGGTCAGTCGGGTCTATAAGTTCTATTACCTAAACCTGATATTCGACCAAATTGGATCATGTTTGATGAGAAGTAATCCAATATTAACCAAACCATTGATTGAAATAGCCCAAAATAAAATGGATTGGCCCGATTTGGATGAGTGGATTGGATGCTTGAGCAACCCTAATTGTCCTTACAAGTACATTTGGTTAAAACGAGTGATATTTTAATTGGATAAGAAATAAGAGTCTTTCTCTCATATATATAGTGTGCAGAGGGTATACTATTAAATAAGTTGGTTTTTATTAGATCTTTATCTGTTGTGAAGTCAAATTTTTTTTAAGGAGACTAAGGAAACTTAAATATGAGAGATACTATCGTTAAATTACATATTTAGATGAGAGGGGTTGCTAAACATGTCATAAGCTAATTCAATCCATCTAGCTATGTGAAGTGGGGAAGGTTATTTGTAGAAAGTTTTGATTACATTTTCTTCCTTCAATTATGGTACAAATTAAATATCCTCCCTAAAGTTTAAAATTTGGTAATATCTCCTTTTTTTTTTTTTTTTTTTGAGGAGGGTAATATCCTCCTTTAATTGTTGCTAATAAACACTTTATATTGTTAGGAGTGTCAAATTTAACATAAATGTTTTCCCAAAAAGGTATCTTATAGAAAATTAAATTTTTAGTTTATTTTGAAATTCTACAGATGCGAATACTTATTGTCAATAGTTATGGAGGTTATTGTTCACACTTTTTTTTCCTTATCTAATATAGAATTCTACTTTGACATAAATTAAGTGTATATGTGTGTGACTACCGCACACCTTTGGTGCGATGGTCATTTTATAAGTATAAGTGCTAGTGGGGTGTGGGATGTAGGGGGCAAGGGCTGGAGTTTAAGTCTCCAGAAGAGAGTTTTCACACCACTGATGTTAGATATTTTGTAAAGTGAGAATGTAAAATAGATAAAGTAGCTTTTTGTGGAGCCATATTGTTAAATTTATAGCTCCATCAATGTGAATACTCTTAAAGACTTAAATCTTGGCCTTTCTTACCCCTTTCTTCCACCTCACAAAAACTTATACTTGTAAAGTGATCATTACGTCAAAGTCTCGTAGTGTTCATTGTTCACTTTTGAAGTTGAGGAAATATTGCAAGTTCACCGAAAAAAAAAAAAAAAGTACATTTTCCTTTTAACAATGAAAAGCCCAAAAAAAGAAAAAAAAAAAAAAAAAAAGAAGAAGAAAAAAGAGAAAAACAAGGGGGCCTACCAATATCATTAAGACTCAACAACGTCAACCTGTTCCAAAACAACATTATAATGATAACATAACCTTTTTTGTCTTGTCTATGTAGTCATTTTTTCAATCATAACCACAACATTTTTTAGAAGTTTATCTTATTCCTCTTTTTTTTCTTTTCATAATTCAAATAATAACTCATTACATGGAGGGAAGCTTTCATAAAGAAGCACTTTCTTTGAATTTATATTTAAAGTATAGGAAGTGATATATTTTGAAACAGTACCCTTCTTTGAATTTGAAGTAGACTTTTTCAGTCTTTCTTAATTATTATATATGGTAGAGATGTCATAAAATTATCAGAAAATTATGTAAAAAACGATCAGTTGATGAAAATTTTAAAACTCATATATAGTACAGTTCATAATTGATTTCAAGATGTCTTAATTTAAAATGCGCATATTTTATTTTCAAACACAAACGGATTTAAAATGTGTTTAGATGGCTTTTTTTTTTTTCTTGTTATTTTATTTGTTTATATACAACTTTTTAAAACTTTTTTTTTCCTTCTAAATCCAACTATACTTTTATCAACTTTCTACAAATAACAAATAATCGTCATGAAAAATCTAATTTAACTTTTACTAACATGAAAAATTTAACTTCTTGGGCAGGTAGGCAGAGGTTTCTCAGAAGATGACGAAGCACAAATACTGGCTTTTCAGCATTGGATTGAAGCAGTACTAGCTTCTTCTCCAAAACCTTTCTGCTTAATAATATATCTTGTTAATTTGTTTTTTTTTTTTGCTAATTTTAACTGTATCCTATTTTTTATTATCATTTTAAGTCTTTTAACTTTACTCTTCATTGTATTTTGAACCACATAGATTGATCCACGGCATCGTTATGGGAGTTGCTTACGTTTGTACTTCAACCAGTGGTATAGATCAAATGTTGGTCAGCCATTTTTTTACTGGTAAGCAAATTATGCTCAAAGGAACTTTTAGCACTACAAATATAGAAATTAAGAAGAAAAGTTTGACTTTAGAACTTTGGATATTGAGAGTACTTTGAAAAAAAAAATGTGGGCTAAGGATTTGGAAGCTTTGCCATTGCTTCACTGAAAAATTTAAATCACAAAATCATAAAATTCATAATATTTGAGGTCTGTTTGGGGTCCGCTTATTTTGTTGAAACTGAAAATTTTTTACTAAAAATATTATAGATAAAGGTAAAAAGTAAAAGTTAGCTGAAATAGTACAGTGAAATCCATGAATAGTACCAAAAAGTGCAGTAGAGCCAATAAATTGTAGCAAAAATAAGCTGACTTTTTAATTTGGAGCCAAACACACACTTGGTCTAGGTTTTAGATGAAAAAGGACTTTAAAAAATGAACTTTTATCACCACAGATATAGAAAAAAAAAAGTTTGACTTTAAAACTTTGGATATTGAGACTTTGAGAGTACTTTGAAAAAAAAAAATGTAGGCTAAGGACTTGGAAGCTGTGCTTCAACGAAAAATTTGAATCATAATATCATAAAAGTCTTAATACTTGGTCTAGGTTTTAGATCTGAAAATGGACTTAAAAAATGAGTTTTTAAAACTTAAAAGTCTAAATACCATTCAATAATTTCAATTCCTACTAGCTAGAGTGGTTGGTGATTTGATTCGAGTCCACCATTGATGTATTATACGTGAAGACAAGAAATGATGTTTAGGACAGTTTGTGTACGTCCCTTTTTTTTTTTTGGTAAGTGGAACTGTTGAACTTTAGCTAGTAGGAGTTGAATGGTAGTTCAACATTATTAATGGTTGCAACTTTCTTTATTAGGAAAGTGGAGTTAAATCAAATCACATAAGATCTCCATATATATGACAAATAATATGGGCCTCATGAATTTCTTGAGAAAAATTAACATTTGGATCATCTGCTTGAGAAATATTAGTAGGAGAGTTAAGACTTTCTTTACGTTCGTTACTTTGAATAGAATCTATTCCTCCAGATGTTTTACATTTCCTTGTTTCTGATTTTTCAAATTCTTAATATAAACAACATGTTCCTTTTCCTCAGAAAAAGAAAAAGAAAAAAATGATCGTCTGCTTGATATTATCATAAATTACTATTTATCCCAAAAAATTAATAGACAATAATAAATTTGAATATTTAACCATAATTTTAACAGACATATTTAACAGGTAATAGACAATTGTTATGCTCAATCAAGTTTTGGAGTAATTATTCTAGTAAGGATTGAGGTTAGTTTTTGTTGCTTGAAGTTTTGTTACTTTTACAATGCAGGTTGGATCATGGAGCTGGTAAAGAGATTGACCTCACAGAATGCCCAAGAAAAATGCTTAAAAAACAATGCGTCAAGTATCTTGGACCCGTATGTGCTTCCATAAATCAAATTCAGAGCATTTATTGGACTAAAATTGAGTATTAACTGTTATGCATATTGCTGCATTATAAATGAAATTGCAAATTAATGAAGGCCATTCTTTTTCTGGCGAATATGTTATTTGGTGAAATTAATTAGATAGAGGGAAACCAATACGAATATGTGGTTGCTGAGGGGAAAATTGTTCACAATCAAAGTAGACATGAGCTTCATACAATTGAAGGATCGGAAGGGCCCAAGACAAAGTGGATATTTGTTTTGAGTCCCTCAGGGAGACTCTATATCGGTAAGGTAAGATAGACTAAACAAGCAGAAACTTATTTGGTTTTTTTTTTTTTGTGGACAAGTTTTTCATATTTCCATGCTTCTATAATTGTCTTTTACAACTAATTAACACACTGTTAATACCTTGTAGAAAGAGAAAGGAAAGTTTCATCATTCAAGCTTCTTGGCTGGAGGAGCTACAATAGCTGCTGGAAGCCTAGAGGCAGAACATGGATTTGTTAAGGTACAGTTTTATAGGGGGATTGTTACATGGGAAAAGTTGTTGGGCTGAGCTTGGCCACTGGCAATTATGTTGTTGATCTGGTTTGTAATGTACTGTAAAACCTGTTACACACACCATTTTGCACACTCGTGAGTTGAAGACGTACACGATTTCAATTCAAATCACCGTGCGTGTATACAGACCGTGTGTGCAAAATGGTGTGTGTAATTATTAATTAATGCTGCCCGATCATGTATTTGTGCCCTTTTTGTGGCGTCTAATTATCGAATGCTCTAACATTTTCAGCTCATCTCTAGAAATAGTGGACATTACCAGCCCGGAGATGACAGCCTTGAGCGCTTTTTATCATTTCTAAGAGAACATGGGGTAAACCTTGTTGGAGTTCAGGTAACTATTTCCTTTCACCCAATAATTATTTCATGTATGACTTATCAAATATACGCTTTTACTAGCTTATTGGGTTCAAAATATAAGTTAGATAAAACTATAGTTGTATTTAGAAAAGCAAAACTTTAAAAAGTTAGACATTAAGCTCTAGCAATCAAGTCATATTCGCACGTGGGTCTTATCTTTTTTGTTTGCATTATTTGTTTGTTATCTATAAGGATTGTGCATCAATCCCATCAATCTAATCAAACCAACCCAACTCCAATACTTTGGATTGGTCTTTTGTTGATTGGATTTGTATTTTATTTTGAGTCTTAGGTCACGTGAGTTTCAGGTTGATAGTTTTTTCAATCTGGTTGACTTAACTTATATAAATAAGTTTATTTTATATTCTTTATTTTCATTTTTTAGTTTGATTGATTTATTTTGGTATATTAAGAATTAGTTTAGATAAATTTGAAAATTTACAATATAATCTGGGTATATTATGTGAGTTGGTAGTACTTTATTTTAAAAAGTAATTAAATATTTAGAGAAAATCCAACTTTTTACGAGGAATAGAACATGTAAGCATAACCCACTGACCCTCAAACCCAACTTCTTTTTTGCTTAAATGTCATCTCTTGTAATTGCCTGACGGTATGGTTTGCGCATTGCTTGTTTGCAGATAGGAAAGGTGAATGTAGATTCTGATTAAGGAAGATTATGGCCATTAATGGAAATGGAAATGCTGTTAATGTTTTGACAATGTCAAAATTTAACTCCCTTACCTAAAAAAAGCTGCCCAAATAATAATAAAAATGTGCTTTATAGCCATAGATCCTGCTCTACTTCTCCTTCTGAATCATCTTGATCGTCCTGTTTATTTGTTCCTGATCGTACTATTTAGATTCTGTTTGTGTATTATGTACTGCGAAGATTTCAAGCAATTATAATAACAGGGTGACAATGATGAAAATAAGCAAATTTGGCTACCAGTCTTTTCAGTGACACTATTTTCACATTAACCAATACAACAGTTGCGAAAAAAAAAAAACAAAAAGTTTTGTCTCTAGATTTCTTTATATATAAAAGCCGCTATGACGCTACAGAGCTTTGATACTGTACACTCGGCGTGTTTGCAATTTGCAAGCACTGTAGCGGCAACAGTACTTTGGTGAATCCTTTCCCTTTTTTTTTTTTTTTTTTTTACGGTGCTTTTGGTTGTGCTAACCGGTACTACAGCTACAGTCCCTAAATTTTTTTGGGAGCAACTTGTGTTCAGTGCCATGATTACTTGGACACGTTGTGATGTTATTATACTGACACAATAAATTTCATAATATTTTCACAATTATTAACCGGTACTATAGCTATAGTACCTAAAGTTTTTTTTTTCTTCAGTAATCGGTTTGTGTTTTTTTTTTCTTTTAAATATTTATGTAAGTTGGTATATATATTGTTATACTGACACAACAAATTTCACAATATTTTCACAATTATTGACATGTCAATTTCTTACAAGTCGAAATAAAATAATAAAACATGAAACTGTGACTAACCACAATTAAAAATAAATTTTCTTTTTTGAGAATCACAATTAAAAATAAATATTTTGAAAAAATATTACAACACTTATTGTGTAGTACTTTTGCTTTATCGCGAATACGTGTTTGCACGTTAGCTACAATGCTTTTGGTTTAGTTAACTGGCACTGTAGCTACTTTATATAAAAGCGCAAATGCGCTAAATTACTGTAGCTACACTGATTTGGTTTCGTGAGCCACTTCTTTTTTCTTTCTTATTTTTCCCAAGTTTTGAACAGTAACTACAGTACCACTTCTGCAATAGCTACAATTTTTTTTAGTAATCAGTTTGTGTTTTTTTTCTTTCCTTTTAAATATTTATGTAAGCTGATATATATTGTTATACTGACAAAACAAATTTTATAATATTTTCACAATTATTGACGTGCACAAATACGCTAAAGCACTATAGCTACAAGGCTTTAGTTTCGTGAGCCACTTTTTTTTTTTTTTTTTCTAAGTTTTGAACAGTAACTACAGTGCCAAGTGGCACTGTAGCTACAGTAGTTATAGTTTTTTTTTTTTTTTCCTTTTAAATATTTATGTAAGCTGGTATATATATTGTTATCCTGACACAACAAATTTCACAATATTTTCACAATTATTAACGTGTCAATTTCTTACAAGTTGAAATAAAATAATAAAATATGAGAATGTGACCAATCACAACTAAAAATAAATGTTTTGAGAAAATGTTACAGCACTTATTATGCAGTGCTTTTGGTTTATTCAACTGGCATAGTAGCTAAAGTGCCTTAAGTTTTTTATTTTTTTTCCAGTAATCGATTGGTGTTTTTTTTTTTCTTTAAATATTCATGTAAGCTGATATATATATTGTTATACTGACACAACAAATTTCTCAATATTTTCACAATTATTGACGTGTCAATTTCTTACAAGTTGAAATAAAATAATAAAATATGAGACTGTGACCAACCATAACTAAAAATAAATGTTTTGAGAAAATGTTACAATACTTATTGTTATCACAATATTTTCACAATTGTTGAGATCTCAGTTTTTTATAGATCAAATAAAAAAATGCTAAGTCCACAACATTTTAACATTAATTTCTATAGTTCCTAAAGTTTTTTTTTTTTTTTCTTCAGTTATCAGTTTGTGTTTTTTTTTTTTTTTTTTTTAAATATTTATATAAACTGGCATATCTATTAACTATATAAAAAGAGCGAAAGACTCATGAATAGTATTTTTTGGTTTATTCAATTAGTGAGGTGCACTTTTTCTTTCCTTTTTTTTCCCCCTTCAAGTATGCCAGTTGGTTTGAGCTTTATTTTTGTTTTTTTGTTTTTTAAGATCTTTATATGTTTACTTTGTACTTGCAATGCTAGTTTACATTGTAAATACACAAAAGTGGTTAATATTATATACATTTGCACAAAAAATGGTAAATATTGTACAAATTTTGTAAATGTGTACAAAATTTGCCAATTTTTTTGTGTCTACAATATAAATTTACATTGTAATTAAGTACAATGTATACATAGAGATATTATGAAAATGTTGTGACGCATGTATCAATTCCTTATGGGTCAAAATAAAATAAAATAAAATAAAATAAATATTATACCGAGATCTAGCACAACTAAAAATGTTGTGACATTTTGTTGCTATTATAATATATTCACAACTATTGAGGTGTAAGTTATAAGTCAAAATAAAATAATAAAATATTGGACTAAGATCTGTCACGGTCTTATACGAATGAGATTAACTTTTTATGACATAATTTTCAAAATTCTTAAAATTAATGTCTCTTTTGATTAATGTAAATTTCTATGTATTTAAAAAATCAAATGATTTATATCTTTATTTTGTGATACAAATAAAATCTAAAATTGATCCTAATTACTATTTTTTTTCCCCATGGCTAGCACGTGCTGCCCTAACTAGTACTGATAAATAAAAGAGAAAGAATCATCTATTTCAGTCATTCCTGAACACTTGCTGTAAAACATACACTTTTTCACCAAAAAGAAGATAAAACAAAGGGGAAAAATAAAAGAAATGAATTACTGATTATCGAAGATGGTGGTAACCCTTGTTCTAAAACTTCATGTTGACTTATTAATATACTTGCTGGTCTTTGATAATTTAATAAGAGATTTGTGGTTCAATTCTTACCAATACCAAAAACCGATGATGTCTTATTTCATTTTATTTTATTTTTTGAGAATACTAAGTATTGATATCTTAATTTAATGATAAAGAACCTAATCATCAGAAGCGGACACCATAAATTAAAACTCTATAATAATAATAATAATAAAAATTATACTTGCCATCTATATTTATTGCTCATGGGTCACAATAGCAAAGATTTTTTTTTTCTTCCAGCTGCACGTCAAAGGCCAAAAAGGAAATAAACTTTTTTTTAAAAAAATTTTTATGTAAGAAATTCGTAACTTTCGTTAAGAAGAAGATAAAAATAATACATTTTCAGTTAAAGAAGACTCAATCCTACTAGGACTTTCTTCTATCTAAGTTACATAATAAAAAACATACTTGGCAAGAACTCAACACAGAAATGACACCCAAAGTTGGTGTGTGATTCTATCTAAAGCCTGCAAGCACCTGTAATAGAAATTACATTGAAAGCAAATCAAAAACATATTATTATAATCTGAAAAACATTGATACAGACATTAAATGAGATACAACAACATGAAAATTCTATATACATAGACAATTAATTAATTAATTTTATGTTTATTTTAATCTTTCAAAATAAATAACTATTACAAAAATTGTTAAAAACCTATATATCTAAAAATCAAGTTAAGTTTCTTAAATAAGAGAAAATCATATGTTTTTCTCCTCGGATATATATATATATTAAGGACACATACATATAAAAATGTTTTCAATATTTCTGTATCTGTTATGTACATTTATGGTCCGTTTGGATTGAGGGAGAGGGAGGGGGGAGTGAAGTAGAGTATATTTAGCACAAAATTAGCTTATTTTGCACAAAATTAGTTTATTTTTAGCCTACTCTACTCTACTCTTACTCTACTCTACTCCCCATCTTTCCCCCCCTCCATATATCCAAATAGGCCATTAGTATGTACGCGTTAGAAATTTTAGGATGCATGTGTGTATTTCTTAGTGTAGATGTTAATTTGTTACTAATTAGTACACATGACTAGAATCAAACTTTGAAAGGAAATAAGTTACTAGCATATAATGTCTGATCTAATTTCAACTGGAATGAAGCCTATTACCTAATCTAACATTCTTGGGGTTTACCTCATCAAAAAAGTTGCTACAAGAATTACATGAGCAGATTATGCAAAAGGCTATTATCTACAATTAATAAGGAAATGAACCTGCATTTTACTTGGAGCTACTTCCTTTCAGGTGGTATACAAAACCATTTAGCTGGCTAAAATCCACATATTGTTGAACCCGAAATTAGATCATAAACTCATAATACAAACCCTACACAAAATGAAAGATTTAAATGGAAACAGCATAAAATAGCATCTAAAGCTGAAGGATTACAAATATTTGTTCAATTCCATTATGCTCCTTTCCGCTTCATTACAGAATGTAGTGATCATTTCCGTGACAATTTTGGGACTGTTTGCATCTTGCAAAGCTTAAATATAGGGTATTGTAAAGCCGAACCGAGTATTATATATAGTGCTATAGTTAATTTGAGCCCTAATGTTTACGTACTTGTTCATGAACTCATTATTATGTTTGAGTTTGGCTCGTTTAATAATTGAGCCTATGGTTAGGTTTGAGCTTGGGTTGTTTACTAAACGAGCGAACATAAACAAGTTTTCTTCTCGAGCCGAGCTCAAGTGGTTTATAAACAGTTTAGTTCATTTATAGCTGTTGTGAGCACTTATGAGAGAACCCAATGGGCTTCCTCACGTCTGGCCTCACAACTTATTTGTATGGTGGGATAACAATTCCTACTATGGGTCGTTCGCAGCTAGGAGGCTTAATGGGAGTGATTCTAATCTCTATTCATGCACCACCTTGCTATCCCTCCAAACCGTTCCTGCCATTTCTTTCTTCTATATCACTTTTTCTCTCCTGTTTCATCAACCCTTGTTCCTCCTTTCGATCTCATATTTATAGGGGATTGTTAGTGGGGCGATCATGATTGTCCTAAGGGTTAATGGATTGAGAGGTCCAATCGAGAAGGGGTTTAGTGGGTGTTTAGGTGGGAGTGGCTTTGGAAATGATCCCCACTATAGCGGATATGTACGGCAGCGATATTCCCAAGACAACACCGGACAACCCTAGCAGCGTGTGACCGGGCAAGCAGGATAGTGTACGGCAGACCAATCCGGACAGACATACCAGCAGCTACGTTGTGTGCCCGGCAAAATGGGTTGGATCCTCGGATGACGTTTGGGCCTGGGTCTGTTCATAAGTGGGCCTGAGGCCGTCCCCCCGGGAAACCGGGTGTTAGGCCCATAGCCCTCCTTGTTAGTTCAAGGCCCAACTGACATAGGCAGGCCCTTGCTACATTGGCCCGTACATTAGCCCCCCCTTGATTCGTGCCCGGTCAGAAGGGCAAGGATCAAGGGACACGGCAGGAGAGGAAAGGTCCCATGCCCGGAAAAAATGAATAGGCGCGCCTTTCTGTGTGCGACTAGACGTCCAATAAATGTTCTCCTCAAAAGGTGCGTCGCGCACGCCCTGACCTCAGCAGCCATATCCATCTGCTGTTTCGTGGACCGAGGCGTGCGCTTGCCCTTGGTTTCTGAAAGGTCTCATCCCATTATGATTCATAATTGCGGACTACCCTCATCATTGCACCATCAACCGTCGCGCATCCTCCCTTCGTGCCTATAAAAGGCTTACTCAGCCTCACATTCTCATTTTTTGCTTCCATAGTTTCTGAAATTTCTCTCTGCCGAGCATCCAAAGCGCAAGTTGCCCGGCAACCCCCAGAATCAACCTCCCTCTTAATGCCAAAAGTAAGTCCCCTTCCCCATTCTTTTGCTTCAATTTATTTCTTTCCATTTCCTTCAGATACTTTAGGATTTAGGATGGGTTACTCACACCTTTTAGACTCGAGAAACTCATTAATCACTTTTAGGCGTGACTACCAAATCCCCGATGACGTGGATGTGATGTACTGCCACGAAAGTGACATTGCACTCCACAGAGGAGCAAACACTGCCTTTTTCCCGCTCATGTCAATACTGGAAGGTGGGGTTAGGTTCCCCATTGATCCTCTCTTACTTAGAGCCCTTAGGTACTACGGGCTATGCCCCGATCAACTTGCCCCGAACTTTTACCGGGTAATGAGTTGCATAAGTAGGTTGAACCACACATTCGGTCTACAATTGGACCATCATGACGTAAATCATGTGTACAGCCTGTGTGGGAAGAAGAAAACTAATTACTATATAAAGGTCAGAGATATGAGGATACGGTTGATTTCCTGCCTGCCGGACTCGAATAGGAACTCCGCCGGGGAGTTCGTCCGGGTACGCGGCAACTGGTATTCCGGAGATGTTCCCCCTCCCTTGTCTCGGCGCGAAGTGGGTGGGTTTCATTACAAGGGCTATTTATTATTTATTTTCTTGTCTACCCAACTTTTATACTGATCTTTCTCATTTATGTTGCAGACGGTACGGTGTTCACCCAAGATATCCGGACAGTCCACGTGCGGGACCTCAACTTTGTCCTTCGCTCAGAGATCTTCGTGCACCGCGACGGTCAGCTCCGGGCTTCTCATCTTATTCTCGGTGTAGAACCCGTTTATACTACCTGGCAACCTTTCGGTCAGGCCCTCATAGTTGACAGCCCCTTGCTCTCCTATATCGACGTTCGGCACGCTAACTTCCTCCCGGCCAATCTAATAGTGGGCGAAGCTCGAGAACTTGGCCGGCGATACACCTGCTCGGACGAGCTTGCTCCTCTAAGGGACGCATCAGCCGAGGCAGCCTCTCGGCGTCTCAGAGAGCTTGCACACAGGGCTCTCGAGCAAGAAGCGGAAGCAGAGCCTGCCGAGCAACCAAATCAGGAGCCTCCCGAACAAGAGCCCGAACCGGCGGCTGCGGAGTCCAGTAATTCGTCCCAAGCTCAACAGGGTGTTAGAGAAATGGTCACCCGTAGGACTCTCTCGGTCAGCCGATTCCTGCCCGGGACTCAGCAAGCCGTTCAGCAGCAGCCGAAACAGGGGCAGGTCCAAACTCCTCCCGCACATGCTCCTCCTCCTCCCCCTGTTCGCCCCAGGAAAAAACAAAAAGTCATGCAGCAGCCCTTCACCGTTCCCGGGGCCGCTCAAACGAGGACCCCCACGGCACCGTCCAGGGGTATCACCATTCGGGAGCCTCAAGGACAAGTTGGGGCGAGCGCGGCATCATCCTCTCAAGAGGTGCCGGAGTGGCAGCCTACGTACGAGCTGGACGGCAAACCCCTCCCCGCAGACGCGAGCATACGTGTGTGGGAGAAAGGCGAAGGGGGCCGCATTGCCCAATGTTTAGCTCATGGTTTGCTTTTGCCTGAGGACGTGAGCACCTTCGCCGAGGCGTCCGACGACTATATGGGGATGAGGCTCCAATGGCACGCCATCGCGGTAACTCTTTCGCATCCCTTTCTTTGTTTAGTTAACCTAATTTCTACGCCTCTGATACAATGTTTGACCGTCTATATCTAGGTTGCCCAGCTGACCCACATCCTAAACGAAAGGGTGAAGGATTTGGCCAGAGATGCTGACCGGGAGAAGACCGGGAGGGAGGCAGCTGTGAAGTCCGCCAAGGACAATGCTAAGGCCGCGGAGGCCGCTGAGAAGAGGGCTGCTACTGCCGAGAAGGAGAGAAGGCTTGCAGAGGAGAGGTCGGTGGAGCTGGAGTCTAAGCAAAATGAGACTGAATTGAAACTGGCTGAGGAGGAGAGCCGGAATGCTGCCATTGCCGAGGAGGCAGCCGACCTGCGTGCTGCGCTTGAGGAGGCCGGAACCAAATGGTACAATGAAGGGTTCGCGGATGTTGAGAAGGGGGTTGAACCGGTTGTCTACGAGGCTCGGCGGTTATCCTTCCATGACGGCTGGTTTGCCGCCTTGCAGGTTCTGGGGGTACCCGCCGATTCACCTCTTAGGGACCCCGGCAAGATTCCCTTCATGGATGCCCCTCCGGCAGCGCAGAGCCCCCCAGGCCTTGGTGACGAAGAAGAAACAGATAGCCTAAGGGAGCTGGTGGAGCAGATAGACGCCCACATGGAGCTGGTCGGTGCAGAGGCGTCCAGTAACCCTAATGCCGGTGATCCGCCTACCGAAAATGTGGAGTTCCCTAATCTTGCCTCTGAGGGCCAACAACAGGAAGTACGGACCGGAGACCCCCCTGTAGACCTCACCGAATGAAAGCCCATTTTAACTTTCTTGTCTATGCTCGGTTTTTATTATTGTAATTAATTTGCTTATACCGCCGGGTTGTGGCGGTTAAACTCCTTTATTTGTCTTTTATTTCTATCTTTGTCTGCCCGTCACTAGGTTTAGGTGACTGAACAATTATATTATTTTTCTGCCTTTTTAGATTAACCTGAATACTTTGTTGCTCAGTTTTCCTTTATTATTATTCGTTATTTATATATGCTCTTTTTGATGAATGTGACATGCTCGGGCTTTATGTTTGTCCTAAGGAATTACCCTTGCGTGAGTTAATGTATGTTTTATTATCCTTAGCGTTTTTACTTGTAAAAATTTCTAGGGTCCTCACCTGCTCGGCTGAGGGGTTATGAACCGAGAGTAGGTTTTCGTGTTTAGATCGTTGTAAGGTTGCTCGGTGAATGGATTTGAAACGAGCGTGAGTTCCCACCCTTAGCAGTTCGTAAGGTTTCCACCTGCTCGGTGAATGATTTCGAACCGAGAGTCAGGTTTTCGTCCTTAGGTGGTTTGTAAGGTTTCCACCTGCTCGGCGAAGGTATTCGAGCCGAGAGCCAGGCTTCCGTCCTTAGGTAATTTGCAAGGTTTCCACCTGCTCGGCGAATGTATTCGAGCCGAGAGTCAGGCTTCCGTCCTTGGGAAATTTGTGAGGTTTCCACCTGCTCGGCGAATGTATTCGAGCCAAGAGTCAGGCTTCCGTCCTTGGGAAATTTGTGAGGTTTCCACCTGCTCGGCGAAAGCATTCGAGCCGAGAATCAGGCTCCCGTCCTTAGATAATTTGCCAAACTCCTATTGCCAATGACTCGTGCCAACAACTGTTTTCATTAACACTAACAGAATTAGAATTCAAACTGAACATAAAATTTATTAATAATAGAACCTCTTCAAGTTCTGAACATTCCAGGGCCGAGGTAGTGGTTTCTCGTCTAGTTCCTCCAAGTAATACGCTCCCTCCCCGGCCACTGCTGTAACTCTATACGGTCCTTCCCAGGTCTGTGCCAACTTACCGGCATGGATGTCTCGCATATGTCCCACCGCCTTTCTCAAGACAAGATCCCCGGCATCAAACCTTCTAATTCTCACGCCTCGGTCATACCTTCTGGAAATTTTCTGTTGGTACTCAGCCAGCCGAATAGTTGCAGCTTCGCGGCGTTCCTCAAGCTTGTTTAGGTGCTGAATCATCATTTCGTCATTAGAACTGGGGTCGTACTTGGCCACTCGGGCGCTGCATATACTTACCTCGGTTGGTATAACTGCTTCGGCACCGTAGGTGAGTGAAAATGGAGTTTCTCCTGTGGACCTCCTTGGTGTTGTCCGGTAAGCCCACAGGACGTTCGGTAGCTCCTCGGCCCAGTTTCCCTTCGCATTATCTAGTTTTCTCTTCAGCCCGTTTACAATTACCTTGTTGACAGCTTCGGCTTGGCCATTTCTTTGAGGGTACGCCGGGGTGGAATACCTGTTTTTAATGCCGAGGCCCGTACAGAAATCTCGGAACGCCCGGCTATCGAACTGCAATCCATTGTCTGATATCAGGGAATTTGGAACCCCGAATCTAGTGACAATGTTTTTCCATACGAATTTCTTCACATCCACGTCTCGGATATTGGCCAGAGCTTCAGCCTCTGCCCACTTCGTAAAGTAGTCCACGGCTACGAGAACGAACCTTCGGTTGCCTGTTGCCTGGGGGAATGGCCCGAGTATGTCTAGCCCCCATTGGGCGAATGGCCAGGGACTACTGACTGGATTTAGATGGCCGGCAGGTTGATGGATCAGGGGAGCGTGCTTCTGACATTGCTCACATTTTCGCACGTATTCGGCGGCATCCTTCTGCATTTATGGCCACCAAAATCCCTGAGTCATAGCCCGGTGTGCTAATGATCGCCCCCCTACGTGGCTGCCACACACCCCTTCGTGCAGCTCTGCTAGAAGTTCATTCACTTTGCTCGTATGCAAGCATAAAAGGTACGGTCCCCCGAAGGATCTTCGATACAACCGCCGGTCCTCTGATAACCAAAAACGAGGGGCCAATCTTCGGATTTTATTTCCTTCCTTCCTGTCAAGGGGAACTCGATCTTCGGCCAAAAACTCAATGATGGGATCCATCCAACTAGGTACCTGCGTAGCAATTGCCGTGACCACTGGATTTCCGGACAGCTTGATGCTTGGAACTGGAATTTGCTCTATTCTGATGAGCCGAGGTATGGCTTCGGCCACGAATGCCGCTAGTGTGGCGAGGGAGTCAGCATGGCTGTTGTGCGTCCGAGCTATTTGTACGATCTTTGCTGTTTCAAATACGGTCATAATCTGCTTCACTCTTTCCAAATATGCCTTCATACGGGGATCGCGGGCCTCGAAACTACCATGAACCTAATTGACAACCAGCCGGGAATCCGAATATACCTCAACATCCCGGGCTCCCAAGTTCGAGGCTATGCTTAGCCCGGCTATCAAGGCTTCATACTCTGCCTCGTTATTGGAGGCTTTAAACCCGAATCTGAAAGAATGCTCCAAGTGAATCCCCTCGGGCCCAATTGCGACTATCCCCGCACCTGCCCCCGTAGAGCTGGAAGCACCGTCCACATATATTTTCCATGAGCGGCAGTTCACCTGACAGACTATCTGGCTTGAGGCCCTAGACAAAAATTCAGCTACAAAGTCAGCCAATACCTGCCCTTTTACGGCAGTCCTTGGCCTATACCGTACGTCGAAAGCCCCTAACCTGGTCCCCCATTTCGCTATTCGCCCCGTGAAGTCGGATCGTCTCAACAACGCCTGTAAAGGATATTCGGTTAGTACATACACGGTATGAGCTTGGAAGACTGAGGCAGCTTCCTGGTGGCATGAACTAGCGCCAAGACCAGCTTCTCAAGGGGTAAGTATCTGGTCTCGACATCAACCAGAGTCTTACTGATGTAATACACAGGCTGTTGTACCCCTCGATCACTTAGCAGTACGGCACTCACTGCGTGGTCAGTCACCGAGAGGTACATGAACAAGTCCTCTCCAGGCTCCGGGGCGGTCAGTACTGGTGCGTGCGTCAAGTACTCCTTTAAATCTTGAAATGCTTTTTCACACTCGGCATCCCACTGGAACCCCTTCCATTTCTTAAGTAGCTGGTAGAACGGACGGCAGCGATCCGAGAATCTAGAAATGAACCGGTTGAGGGCCGCCAACATTCCGGTCAACACCTGTACTTCCTTTGGGTTGCTCGGAGAATTAAGACGCTGCACGGCGACAATTTGGTCGAGGTTCACTTCTATTCCTCGGCTAGAGATCAAGTACCCCAAAAACTTTCCAGCCCCCACTCTGAAAGCGCATTTTTCTGCGTTAAGGCGTAGCCTATGTTGCCGTAACACCTCGAACACCCCTTGGAGATCCTCTACGTGCTGCATTTGTTGCTTGATCTTCACTACAAGATCATCAATATACACCTCCACGGTCCGTCCAATCTTGTCACGAAACATCCTTGTCATCATCCGCTGGTATGTTGCCCCAGCGTTTTTCAGGCCGAACGGCATCACGGTGTAATGGTAATTGGCGTCGGGGGATATGAATGCAGTTTTTTCCTGATCCTCGCCGGCTAGGGCAATCTGGTGATAGCCTTGAAAGGCGTCCAGAAAGCTCATTCTCGGATGTCCGTACTTAGCATCTACCAACTGATCAATCTTGGGCATAGGGAATGGGTCCTTCGGGCATGCTCGGTTCAAATCCGTGAAGTCCACGCAGACTCTCCATTTGCCGCTCTTCTTTTTCACGACCACTGTGTTTGCAAGCCATTTTAGGAAGAAGATCTCCTTCACTGCACCTGCCTCCTTTAGCCGCTGAACCTCGGCCCTAACAGCCTCGGCGTGTTCTTGGGCCTTTCTTCTCGGTCTCTGTTTCTTGGGTGGGAATGAGGCATCCACATTGAGCCTGTGGACGATAAACTCAGGGTCTACCCCCGGCACTTCGTACGGACTCCATGCAAATACGTCCAGGCTCTGAATAAGAAACAGTAGCAGTTCAACTTTCTCGTGGGTTGTCAGACTGGCCCCTATCTGGAAGTGCTTGTCCGTGTCCGGCAGTATTCCGACCTTTATCAACTCCTCGGCGCAAGCATTCCCCAACTCCTCCCGGGGGCGCGGTAATTGCTATAATGGGGCCTCTTCGGTTTCCTTATTCAGCCCTGTTTGCTGGCCCTCCCAGTTTGCTGCAGCTACCAGGCACTGTCGGGCCATTTGCTGGCACCCTCGCACCACCGCGATACCCTGCTCGGTGGGAAACTTAACCTTTACATGAAAGGTGGACGGCACGGCTTTCATGGCGTGGATCCACGGCCTTCCCAGGATTGCCGTGTATGGTGAGAAGGAATTAACCACCATGAAGGTGACCTTAACTTCCTTTCCTCCCATGACTACTGGTAACGAAATCCGCCCTTTTGGTACCACCACTCTTCCGTCGAACGAAACTAGCGGCGTGTCATACCTCCTCAGGTCCTGCTTTTTTAAACCAAGACCGTTGAACAAATCCGGATACATTACATCAGCTCCACTGCCCTGATCTATCATCACCCTTTTTACATCGAAGCCGCTTATCCGAGCTGTAATTACTAACGCGTCTTCATGCAGCTGTATTGTCCCTTCTAAATCAGCTTGTCCGAAGGCGATGGCCTCCAAGTGATACTTCGCCTTTTTTCCCACTGGTTCTGTGCCCGGGGATTCTCCCGAGGGTGCAACCGTTAACACCCCTCTTCCCGCTGATGCACCACCCCCTGGGGTCAAAAGTATCATCTCAATTACACCGATCGGTGGAGGCTGTTGGACGCCCTTCTGCCGCCCTTGTTGACCGGTTTCTTGACTTCCGGGATTTACAACGTACTCCTTTAGGTGTCCAGCCCGTACTAGTTGCCCCAGATGATCTTTCAGTACCCGGCACTGCTCGGTGGTGTGGCCCTTATCTCTATGGTAACTACAGTACAGATTCTGGTTCCGCCGGGATGGATCGCCGCCCATCTTATTTGGCCACCTGAAATATGGCTCATTCTTGATTTTTTCAACTATCTGGTGCACCGGCTCCTTGAACATTGCATTTACCTCCCCTGCCTGCCAAAGCGGCTCCTGCGCCCTCCATTCCTTCCGAGGTCTTGGCTGGAAATTTCCCTGCCGAGGACGGTTCGCTAACGGGGCCTTACCTTTGTTCTGCATCCGATCATCCTCCAGACGCTTATATTCTTTGATGCGCCTCATAAGCTACCTCATGTCCTTGGGTGGCTTCTTCGTAAGTGATTCTCGTAGTTCGGAGTCCTCCGGTAGGCCCATACGGAAGGTACTGGCTGCTATTTTCTCATTTCCCCCACCTATCTCGTTGTAGAGCTCCCAGTACCGGCTGGCGTAGCTACGAAGGGTCTCCCCCAGCCCCATCCTCATCGATAGCAAGGCGTTAACTGGTTGCGGCACTCGGCTGCAAGTTACAAACCGGATTCCAAATTCCTGTACTAGCTCGGCAAAAGAATGTATGGATTTCTTCCGCAGTCCGTTAAACCACCTTAGAGCGGTTGGGCCAAGGCTGGAAGGGAACATCTTGCACATCAGGGCATCATTATGAGAATGCAGGGACATCATATGGATGTAGTGGCTGACGTGCTCGACCGGGTCTGTTTTCCTGTCATAGATATTAAATGGGGGTCTCGGGAACTTCCTCGGCATTGCAGCCTTTTCAATGTCATCGGAGAAGGGGGACTGGGCTACCCTTCGTAAGGCGCGGCTCAGTGTATCCATGGCGGCGTTATGCGGCCTACGCTCTTCGGGGGAATCGGATCCCCGGTCCGCATGATCACGTGACCGTGAGCGACCTTGGCGATGACAATGCCCCCGCGAGTGTGATCTCTCTCGGCGGTTGTAAGACTCATGTGAACGCGAACGCTCCCTTCGCCAATGGGACCCTGAGTGGCTGGACCCCATCCCCCGGTGACCCCCCAGGTGTTCGGCCCTCCTTTCCCGGTTCTCACGCTCCCTCCTCGCTCGCCTGCCATCTTCTTCGAGCTCGAAGTCTCTCTCGCGCCTGCGCAACCGTTCTATTTCTTGGTCCCTTTCATCTATCTGCCTCTGTCCTGCGGCATCCGTTATTGTCCGCTGCGTCTGGTATGACCCTTCCCTAAGACCGGACACGTTCTCCCGTTCACGCTCCCTATCTTCGTGTCTCTTTTGCCTTCGTTCACGCCAGGATGATCCTCGGGACGACCCAACCGAGAAACTTTCGTCTCCACTCCCCGAATGTCTCCCGGACATTGTCTCACTCACAAGCCTCAGTTGAACTACAGCTTCGTAGGCTATCCCCACAGACGGCGCCAATTATGGTGAGCACTTATGAGAGAACCCAATGGGCTTCCTCACGTCTGGCCTCACAACTTATTTGTATGGTGGGATAACAATTCCTACTATGGGTCGTTCGCAGCTAGGAGGCTTAATGGGAGTGATTCTAATCTCTATTTATTCACCACCTTGCTATCCCTCCAAACCGTTCCTGCCATTTCTTTCTTCTATATCACTTTTTCTCTCCTGTTTCATCAACCCTTGTTCCTCCTTTCGATCTCATATTTATAGGGGATTGTTAGTGGGGCGATCATGATTGTCCTAAGGGTTAATGGATTGAGAGGTCCAATCGAGAAGGGGTTTAGTGGGTGTTTAGGTGGGAGTGGCTTTGGAAATGATCCCCACTATAGCGGATATGTACGGCAGCGATATTCCCAAGACAACACCGGACAACCCTAGCAGCGTGTGACCGGGCAAGCAGGATAGTGTACGGCAGACCAATCCGGACAGACATACCAGCAGCTACGTTGTGTGCCCGGCAGAATGGGTTGGATCCTCGGATGACGTTTGGGCCTGGGTCTGTTCATAAGTGGGCCTGAGGCCGTCCCCCCGGGAAACCGGGTGTTAGGCCCATAGCCCTCCTTGTTAGTTCAAGGCCCAACTGACATAGGCAGGCCCTTGCTACATTGGCCCGTACAATAGCCCTACTTAAATATGAGCAAAAAAATTAGTCCAACATACCTTGCAAATAATTTGTTTGAGACAAATGCTCTACTTGACAAATATTTTTTGCAAGCATCTTCCCTAAATTACTACACCAAAAGACGAAGTTCAAGAAGAAAACACACTAAAAAAAAGGAAGTCATTTTGTCATTTTTCTTTCATCACTATTTTTTTTTTTTGTTGCTTTAAAATAATAAATATTATTGTCAAGAGTCTCTAATAATACTTCATTTTCTCTTCATAGAAAAAGCTAATTATTGATCAATGTTCACTCTTGACTATTAGCAATAATTACGTACTTTAAGTCTTGACACTTTACTATTAGGTTTTTGTCAAGTCTAATTGTATGGACCAGATTTGAGTTTTTAGCCCAAAGGTTGATGGATTCAGGCCCAAAAAGCCCAAAACAATGAATTTGTAGATAGTGGGTTGGAAAAACTGGGCTTTAATGAATCATACAATCACTAAAATGAGTTCAGGTCACAAGAGAATGAAAATTAACGAGTTTATACTAAAGAAAATCATCCTCGGCACAGTCCGAGGAGATCAGTTCTTATATATTTCTTTCAGGTTTGATTACAAAATTAGTCCTAGATGCTACAGTATTTTTCTCTTAGTTTTCTCGATCCCTTTCATCGTGGAGGGTTTCTTCTATTATATAGCTCTCTTTAAACAATCTTGGCCCATCACTTGTTAATCATCCAAGCTACTACTTGAGTGCTTGTCTCATCGGACACCCATTTAGGCTCTCTGTGTGTAGGGGCAGCCAACGCAGCATTGTTTAGGGGTCTTTTCCACATTAATGCAGCTAGAAAGTTAGCTGTAGATCATTCAATGCGGTGGTAGCAACCTTCTCTTTAGATATTTTAGGACTCCCACCTATCTTATATTTCTGCAATGCTTATCTGTATCAATGGAACTTCCTGGGACGTTCCTCTGGACTGCAGACCACTCTTGTGGACCTTGACGTTGGTTAGCCGAGGGGACATTCATCCTCGAACCACCCACATAAGCTCTTATGACCAAAACTAGCTTCTTCATCTACTAACACAGACTCCCTTCACAATGTTTACTCATCCTCGGACGACGTCTAGTCCTCGGCTTGGGCCTTAGGCCCAATAAACATAGATGATGAGCTCTTGGGCCCAATACCCCTATACTAATATATTAAAGAGTAAAAAATTTCAAAAAGAAACATGTGTAACAAAAATTTGAATGTTTTCGTTAAAATTTGATTTGATATATATATTTTTTGGGAATCAAAATTTGAAACTTTTTTTTTTGTTGAGGAAAATCAAAATTTGAAACTTGGATGTTACAGCTGCACCATAATTAAAGGTGAGAAAATACAATTTGCCTAAAATTAAAATTTGAACCTAATAAAAGTAGTATGCTACATGTTTTAAGAACAAAAATTTTAACTTGTGATGTCTCTTATCACCACACACCCTTAGTGCAATGATTACTCCACAAGTATAAATGCTGAAAAGCTGAACACGTTGAAGCTGAAAAGGCTTTTTAAATTGTGAATGAATAATTTCTCAATTAGACTAAGTTTTTTTTTTTTTAGAAGATCAATTAGACAAGTAGGTGTAAAATATCACAAAGAAATTTGTTTACTCTAAAGCACAGGAGTTACATTCGTTCACTGCCATGTGACTGTTAAGTATTCTCAAATTTCAATTCATGTTGCAATAAAATTGCTAGGTCTTCTTATAGAAATAAATAACTGGTGCTAACTTTTCGCCCACATTCACCCCGTTTATGTTAAGTAAATTAAAAAAACTATTATTATTATTATTATTATTAAATATGAAATATATGTGCTTTAGCTTTCAAATTTTGAATTTATGATTTTTTTGGTGTTTTGTTTTTTAAAAGAAATTTATATTTATATGTTTCAAGAAATAAATTGTTTATATTTTTTAAATGTTGAATTGTTATGCTTGAATTAATTTTGTGTTTTTTAATACTTGAATTTTTGTATTGTTATGCTTTGAAAATGTTTTGTAATATTAAAACTTGTTTTTAGATGTTTTATGAGTTTTAATTTAATAAATGATATAATCAAATTCGAATAAATTATGCATAAACAAAATTGAGTGTGGAGGGGGGAAGGGTACTTGTGGGTACTCACTAGAACAAGGCAGGGAAGAAACCCCACCCTAAAGCGGAAGTGGGGTGGGGTAGGAAATAGGAAACCTGTTCCATGCCTATCTCCGGGGAGAATGCAAAAGAATCCTCCACCATCCTCCATTTCCCTCTTATCATTATTTAGAATGAAATTGATGTTAATTTTATGGTGGATATGTATGGTGTGTCAGTTTGTTAGGGAATATGTTGGGTTTTTAATAACGAAAAAAAAAATCTATGCTATAAATGTATTAAATAATTTGGATGTGAAGAGGCAAATCCTAAAAATAAATAAGTAAAAAGGTAAGATAAGATAAGATGTATCTCAAATTGTAATAGTCAAATAAATGTGGATAATTATGGGTAGATAATTAGAGAAAGGCGTAAATGCACTTTTAGTCCCTATATTTTGATTTTTTTTCATTTTAGTCCCTAAATTTTATTTTTACCACTTTTAGTCCCTAAACCAATTAACGCATTTCATTAAGTCCTTGAAGCACCATTCCGTCACCAAACTAACGGAGAAACTGACGGATGAATAAAATATTAATTTTTTTTCCACGTTGGACAATAAAATAATAATTTATTATTATTATTGACTAACTTTTCTTCAAAACGTTAAAACCCATGTCTGAATCGGCTGATTGGTTCCTTGTACCACTTCTGCCGCCTTCTTTTTTTCCTCCTTTCTTCTTCTCCCTCTCTCTACAGCTTCAGCGGAAAGGGTATTAAGAGACACGTATCACAAGTTGAGTGTTGGCTCTTTTCTTCGTGTTTTTGCTAGCCTTTGCAACGAGGTGTTGTCCATCTTGCCCGATGTCAAGCCTACAAGCACGAATCCCATGCTGGGCGCCTTGACTTAAACCATCATATATACTTGTCGCATGGGTTTTGCTTACTTAGTCATGCTCTCTGTCATATCCTTCAACCTTGGAATCTTCATAGCCGCCCTGGCTTCCATTTCTAACAGGTACCCGAAATATACAAAAGCATAAACCAAATTATTCACCAACAAGCACATCCCAATATTTCCAATCCTTATATAATCCTATACCTGGAAAACAACACACACACAGTGAACAAAAATAGGGAACTGTAGGGAAAACACGAAGAAAAGAGTGAACCTAGGGCGAATGGAGTGGGTGTCGTTCAATGTTGGTCGGATGAAGGAGCCATGTAAGTGATGAGGTGTGCTCTGATTTGGGTTATACGGAACAGGGGTTGAAATAGTTTCGGTTTGGGGGGTAAAAACATGAAGAGGTCGTGCGCATGTAAAAAACGTAAATTTATTTTCTCCTACTTACACTTTCTTTCATTCCAATTTTTTTTATATGCATGGATGCATGATATATAGCCAGTACTGATGATGTCCCTGTTGGGATTTATGCCCTAAAATCCAATTTATAGGCATGTCATAAATAATTAGATTGTTTAATCATATGAGACTATTTATGAACTAATGAGACATTATCTTAGTCCATGAGATGCATAGTATGTGATTTATGTGAAAAGTCACAGAAAGATATAAATCACAAGTTCTTTGTAAACTCATAGTTTTAGTTCGTAGTCGGTGATGAAATTGGACATTTCATCTGCGAAGACTATAACATATCAACTATGATGATTTATCTTGATCATGGAAATGGAGATTTCTAGTTGGTATGTTGATATGTTTTAAGAGTTAAGACATATTGAACTGGACCGCTGTGAGATTTATTATCCTCCAAATGACTGTCAATTGAATAATAAATCTCACGACTTTTATTTACATCAACTCTAAATCCTGAGAGAATAATGGACCTGATCATGAGATGTAGGTTGTTTTGATATATCGGGAGTGAGATCTATTAGTTACGGTCAAAACCTCAGTATGTTGGGCAACCACATTTAGTGTTGATGGAACATATATTCTCAAGATGGAATTCATAATCTCTTCACGGAGATATAAAATATTCCCTTGAGATAAGTTTAATGGGTTTAGTTATTCAGAGTGTTGGGCCCAACCACTTTAGTAAGGAGTTACTAAAGTATATATTTATGAAATTGGATTTCATAAATATATGAATAACATAAAGGATTAAACCGGGTACTCAAGGATTAAGATATAGTAATTTTCAAAGTGGCAGTCTATATTTATGACTTTGTATTACTACGAATATTTTAATGAAGAGGTTGAATGTACAATAAAGTCTTGGGAAATAATTTATTAATAAGGCCTAGAGTGCAACTATATTTATATAGTGGTATTAAATATAGTGAATGGTAACTTTGGACTTGTCAAGAGTTGACGGAAAAGCCCAAGGCCCATTGGAGCTAGTGTCTTATTGGTCCTTTTTGGTCCCACTCCAAGCCACATACTTAAGCCCAATTGGAAAGGCCCAAAAGGCCCACCCAATTAGATAATTGGTTAGATACAAAAGGGAAAAACGTTCAGAATTTTTTATAAGAGTAACATCATTGTGAAATGGAAAATATGTGAGTTTTTGTCACTTTCTAATCACCCTTTTGTTACCAATTGAGAGACCACACATCTTGGGCATCAAGTGGAATTGGAGTGAAGATTAAAAGTCTTCCCAAGAATATTTGATCTTCAAGGTTTTGAATTTCACTGCATCAAGGTACGCATTTTTTTCTTTATTCTAGAATTCATGGTTACATGTTTATCATTCATGATTGAAGTAGATCCGTTTTTTTTGTTGTTGCTTCCGCTGCGTGTGTTTTTGTATGAGATACAAAAACCAGATTTTTTCCAACAGTCCCACCTTACAAAATACAGAGAAACCCACTTATAAGATATGATACCGATGTGAGTTATGGCCTCCACCATTTGTCTTATACAAATAATGGTGTACAAAGCTATTGATAATGAAGAAAAAAAAATACTTATCTAAAAATACTTTTATTCTTTAAAAAAACAAAAGAAAAACATTCACAGCTAGACTTACCAAATGTCTTTTAATTTGTGTCAGTGACGTGAGGTGTCTTCTTGCCAAAGATTCTTTAGGGGCGCTCACACTAATCTCACTCTCATTTCCTTTTATTATTTCTAGTATTCTCCGCACCATCTCTATAAATAGCTCTCACATTGATCAGCTCCTCACTCACAAGCACTCTTTCTCATTCCTTTGTTACTCATATATTTCACCTCTTTCAATTCTCTCTCTTCAAGTTTTCTTTTACTTTCAGTTTTTGCAGCTCAAATGGCCACAGTTGAGGTATTCAACTATTACGTTTTCTACATGCACACGACCTTTTCATGTTTTTACCCCCCAAACCGAAACTATTTCAGCCCCTGTTCCGTATAACCCAAAACAGAGCACACCTCATCACTTACATGGCTCCTTCATCCGACCAAAATTGAACGACACCCACTCCATTCGGCCTAGGTTCACTCTTTTCTTCGTGTTTTCCCTACAGTTCCATATTTTTTGTTCACTGTGTGTGTGTTGTTTTCCAGGTATAGGATTATATGAGGATTGGAAATATTGGGATGTGCTTGTTGGTGAATAATTTGGTTTATGCTTTTGTATATTTCGGGTACCTGTTAGAAATGGAAGCTAGGGCGGCTATGAAGATTCCAAGGTTGAAGGACATGACAGAGAGCATGACTAAGTAAGCAAAACCCATGCGACAAGTATATATGATGGTTTGAGTCAAGGCGCCCAACATGCGATTCGTGCTTGTAGGCTTGACATCGGGCAAGATGGACAACACCTCGATTGCAAAGGCTAGCAAAAACACGAAGAAAAGAGCCAACACTCAGCTTGTGATACGTGTCTCTTAATACCCTTTCTGCTGAAGCTGTAGAGAGGGGGAGAAGAAGAAAGAAGGAAAAAAAGAAGGTGGCAAAAGTGGTACAAGGAACTAATCAGCCGATTCAGACATGGGTTTTAACGTTTTGAAGAAAAGTTAGTCAATAATAAAAAAAAATTATTATTTTATTGTCCAACGTGGAAAAAAATTAATATTTTATTCATCCGTCAGTTTCTCCGTTAGTTTGGTGACGGAACGGTGCTTCAAGGACTTAAATGAAGGGCATTAATTGGTTTAGGGACTAAAAGCGGTAAAAATAAAATGTAGGGACTAAAATCGAAAAAAATCAAAATGTAAGGATTAAAAGTGCATTTACGCCTTAGAGAAATTGACATTTAATTTGTGCAATGTGGAATCATGTGTTCAAATCAAATCATCTTAGATATGGACACGTGTCAGTTTGTAGAATAAGTTAACACAACACATAGCAAAGCCTATAGCTAGCAAAGCTGAAGAAATTTAACTTTCGGTTGATTTCATAATACTTTTTCACTAAACTTTATGTTCTTACAATTTTACACATGAATGTTTTAATATATATATTTTTTAATTAGACTTAAATTCTATTCAAGAATAATGCAAGAGATACAAACGATTTTACAAAACTACTAATGTGGTGAGTGATTATTGATAAATGAAAAAGTGAAATTAATGGTGGGCCTAAGTGTGTGTTTGGATTAGGATGAAAAATTATAATTATTTTACTATTCAGTTTATTTTTGGTATTATTCATGAGTCCCACTGTACTATTTCAACTAACTTTTACCTTTATCAACAGTAGTTTCAGTATTAAGTTTTTAGTTTCAGCAAAATAAGCGGTATCCAAACACACCTTAAATAAAACCAATAAAAGGTTGGCCGCATCAACATTTTGTAAAAATGTTGTAAAATAGTTTGTGCTTGTAGTATTACTCTTCTATTCAATATTTAAACCCTCAATTAAATTAGATAGTTCAATATAAAAATAAAATCACAATAAATATATATTAATTAATAATTACCATAATTATATATATAATAATTCCATATAAAAACACAATTATAATAAATACCTTTTTAATAAATATCGTAATGATCAAATTTCATATCCAAATACAGTGTCTATTAATAATTATCATTAATATCAAGTTTCATATTTATAAACAAAACTTTCCTTTAAAAAAAAAAAAAAAAAGAGATAAAATCATATTTTGTTGGATGTGGACCTGTGCAAAAACCAACCCAAATTGCCTGACTTGCTCTGTTTCGCACTACCTTGCATGAATATGATTTTTATTTTCAAGCGGGTTAGACAGATTTAATTATTAAAGTGGAAGGTCGGGTTATATGGTAGTTGAGTTTTTTTTAAATAACCAAGTTCCGACCCAACCCGCACGCCTGTGCGCGAGCACACACATACATATATTCACTTGTTAGTTTATAGCTCATGAAATTTAAGTTTTTTTTTTTTTCCTTAATTTATTTCATATTTACCCATGTTAATATGAAAAAGTGATCCTTTTCCAACATATTTGTAAGTTTAAAATCATTTTTTTTTTAAAGTTTAGTACACAACACAACTACAACTAACAATTGTCCAAATTTTCAACTGACCCGTCATTTTTTAGTTTGGTAGTAATTTGGTATTCTTCCATCTTGCCAATTACAGATTTGTTAAAAAAAAATTTCCCTCACACACCCTCAATTGCATAGTCGACCAGTTGCATATGTACTAAGAAGCACAATAGTATGTGTTTAGATTTAGTTGTAGGTTTTAGTTAACTTAATTGGTAAAATTTTTTATGGTTGAATAAGAGATCTGTAGTTCAATTTTCGCTCATACTTATATTTAGACTTCAAAATAATCTCTAAAAAAAATAAAGGTTTTTTTTTCTAGTTGGGCTAATTATTAAAAGTAAACCCAACTTAAGTCCTCAAATTTCAGCCCAAGACCTTCATAACCCATTACATTAAGTTTGCAAGGACTCATCTTCTTCCTGGGCCAGCCCAATGTGCATCCCAATTTATTGCATGGTAACAAAATTCTTAGATTGATTTGAGATGACTGTACAAAGAAAAAGGCAGTAAAAAATAGTGGCACAGTAGCGAGCCAGTTGGAACTAGGGACCAAGTGGGCACAGCTGTAAGTCTGTAAGACTATAATCACTTGTACACTTTTTCTCAACTGTGGTCCACCGCCAAAGTACAACAGGTTTCAAGTCTAAATCTTTTGTCTCACTTTTTTTACTCTATTTTATATTTTATCAATAAAAATTTGTCATGTGTTCACTGAATTAATTAATAATTGTAATATTAATAAGTCAATAATAATATTTAATTAATTAAGTGGACACGTGACCAATTTTTATTAATAAAATATAAAGTGGCGCAGAAAAAATAAACAAAAATTTAGACTCACAGGTCCCAGCCCTCTGCTCATGGTTAAAAAAAAAAAAAAATCTATAAATCCCAAAAGAGAAGATTTTTTTACCTGAAAAAAAGATGGCAGTAATAATTTCAAGCATTTCTGGTCCTCCAAGTTCCACGTATCCACTGACACCCTTAAAACCCGGCAAAATTTTATTGAACAACAACGCACGCAATGAACAAAACACACGTGTACATTAAACAAAGGAACACACCGACCGACTTTCTCTCCCCACCCCCCCTCTCACTCCACTGATTGTCATTTTTGTCCCAAAACCCACAAAAGACTACGTGTTAAGAACCGCACGTGCTTGCTTCGCCTACGTGAGCAAAATAAAAAACGTTGCGTTCACAGATACATGGGTGCGAGTTAGCAAAGATGTCCGAATCGTGAGCTGGCACGACACGTGGCATCCCGACACAATCTGTGGGCTTTAGCCTAGCTCAACCAGTCCACTCCCAACACACACAAAAAACAACATTAAAACAATAAAAACATTATTAAAACGCAAAAACTAAAAAAAAAACACACTCTCTCTCTCTATACTATACCTATAGAAGTAAAATACTCTCTACCTTGTACTTTTTGTTTTTGTGTTTTTTTTGTGTTTTTTTTTTCTTTGTTTCATGGCTATGGGTTCTGCTTCTGGTTGTGTTTGGAGGAGCCCTTTGTCTTTCTCGTGTTCTAGTGCTTCTTCTACGACGTCGTCTTCCTCCAACGATGACGTGGCGGATCGGATGGTGAAGATTGAGCTTGAGGCGGCGGAGGCTTTAGCTGATTTGGCGCATTTGGCGGTGAGTCTAGAGAGTAGTGGCGGTACTGGCTGTGACTCACCTGGCGAATGGGGAAGCAAAGGAAAACGAGCCAAGAAGCGAGTCAAGAGCGAGTCTCCCCCGGCTGACTCGGCGTTGAATAACTCGAACCCACCGCTAGTACTGGACTCGGTTCCTACCTCTTCGGATCTCGCTGAGGTTACTTTCTTACACTTGTCTACCACAACTACCAACTCTCATTTTGTTTTTCCTCGTTACTGTTTTTGTTTTTGTGTTTTTTATTTATTTATTACTATAATTGTTGAATTTTATGTTTCTGAACTTTATTACAGTGAAAACAGTGTTGGTCCAAAATTAGCAAATTTAATGAACAGTTATTTGATTCTTAATTCAGAAATAGTAATGCCTCAGATTTATATTTGTATTTGTGTTTGGTTCAACAATATCATGTATAATTCTAGAATATGCAATTCTATGTTTGTATTGTGAACATACACACATAAGGGTTATTATAATTCAAGGATTGTATGGTTGCTTCTTATCTCAATTGAACTCTGCAGTTTAAGAGTTAAGAATAGTGCCCTTATTTTAGTGTACTATTATACATACTCTTTAAGTTTTTACCAGGGCCTGTTCGATACAATTTGATTCCTAAGGCGATAATTTTAAGTGAACTTTTTCTTATATCGAATAATTAAAGAACAAATATTTTTAACTTCCTATATTATAGTTTTTTTATTTAAAATTTATTTTTCTACAAATCAAATCAAATTAATACTACAAATTCTCACATCAATTGTATACAAAGCATAAATATAAAAGAAAGATAATTTATCTATGATTCTAAAAAAAGAAGAAGATTGGAAATGTATGTTATTTTAAGTTAGCTAAATATAAAAGAAAGATATTATGACTAGAATTATGGGGCCTTTGTACACTTGGGGGGACTAAGGTGATTGCCTAAATGACCTATATGGTAGAGGTGGCCCTGGATGGTCTTACCCTGTTGGGAGGGCTTATTTTCATTGGTTTATTGGGCCTAAAAAATACACAGGGAAAAAGTACAGCTGTATCTAGAAAAAGTAAAGTTTTAAAAAGTTGTATAAAAGCTAAAATAAGTTGGCAAAAAGCTTTGCCAAAAGAGCCAAGACGTGGAGATTTTGAGAATGTACTAGAATAATACATCTTTTTTTTTTTTTTTGATAAGTAAGAATGATATACATACAAAAGGCTACTCTATGCATGAAGAACGTAGAGCAAACCTAGAAAATACAAGAAGAAGAAAACAGAACAAAAACAAAAAAGAAAACCAAACAACAGAAAAATTACAAAAGAGAAAGGGGGCTAAGAAAAGAAGGGAGAGAGTCACTAGTAATGCGACAACACATCCTTAATGTGACAAACAGCTGAAAAAGGAATGGAATTGAAACTGTGGTGATTTCGAGTTTGAATTTCTCTGTAACGGACGTAAAGAGACAACACACCTTCAATGGACCAAATTGCATGTAACATATAGAGGCGTTTTAGATCAAATCCAATAGATATCAGAGCTGAAAAGACATGCAAACTTAGTATTTAAGATTTCTTCCGAAAATTTACAGAATACTAAGCCTATGGTGTGGAATATACAATGTGGAAGCAGTCCTGTGTGTTGAGTGCATCAATCAAAAGATTCAAAACACAACTTTCAATTTCTCCTTCACTTCTCACTTTTGTTATATCATTTAGGTTCCTAAATTATTATGTCTATATTTGGTTAGCCAACCTAGTGACATCTGGATTGAAGCAACTATGGCCCTGTCACCAAGTCGCACTATTTTGTGCAGGACTTGAGAAATATTTTTGTTTATAGCAGGATCAAACAGTAGCAAGTCTGCAGCAATGTGAAAAGATATGCACAAGTGTATTTAAAGAACCAGAAAAAGATGAGCAGGACCCAAGCAAGACAGATTCAAAGGATGAGCAGGATTCAGAATTGCCTAAACCAACTCCCAACCATACGACGAGTTATGCATCATTTGGTTTCCGTAAACCAAGACGAAATTTAACTGAGGTACTGAAAAGTTTTCAAATATCATTCTCTGCAATTCTGTTATGTTACTGACTGCTTGTCTAATTGAACCTTTCCTGTTTAGGCTGAAAAGGAAGAACGGAGAATTCGTAGGGTATTAGCAAACAGAGAATCAGCCAGGCAGACCATTCGCCGTAGGCAGGTAAGCATTTAGTCATAGAGAATACTGACCTTTCTGGCTACCAGCCTCATCCTTATTTTAAGTCAAGAACACTCCGTTCAGTTTTGCTGCATGCAAGTGACCAAATAGTACTAGGGGCATTGAAAAGCATTTGGGAATGGGAAAATTTGTTATAATTATACTCCTAGCAGACCCTCTTGCTGGGCATTCACTTATTAAACACGTCTGTTTGATGTTTTCTTTTTGCATTAAGTCTTATGCTTTTTTTATGTATGTAACATGGACACATGCATGGGATACCTTCTCCTTTCCGTGGGGTGAAAAATTAAAAAAAAGAAAGAAAGAAGAAAGCATTTATTGTGATGTAGAAGTTCCTTGAGAATTCTTCCTAATCTGTCTCACAATTTGCTTGGATTTTTCTGTTGAGCCTAAAGTAACTAGAAGTCTGAAAAGATAATTAAATTTTTTGATGTTTTAGCTATTATTCTGCGTCTTAAATCTTGGGATTAGACGAATCTGATGCCTAGATATGCACCTGCATCAAATATGCTCACTCTAGCCAATATAAAAATGGGCTTTCTTAAGTTTTGCTTCTTACCAACATATGTATCATTGATCTGTCCCGGAATAACTGTGGAAAAGTAATTTCTTGTTATGATGTCAATAAAAATTTATGGCCTCTCTAATTTAGTCAGCCACAAAGATAAGTACATGATTTTGATGTCTTCTTGAGTGCTTAAAGTAGGAAGCAAGAAATAGTTTTCTTTGTTGTCAAGTCAAACGTGCTAGCCATAATGTAGAAGTATAATGTGTCACCACCATTGATATATAAAATATTATCAAGTGATTTTTTTTATTTGTCTCCATTTTACTTATCAAGATAATTTATCTATGATTCTAAAAAGAGACATTATCTATAAATGAAATATAGTGTTTGTTCCACAACAAGAAGAAATAAATTATTTGCCTTTCTTAGCATAAGTTTTTTAGTAATATATGAGAAGACACTACAAAGTGTCCATTTTGGTTTTTTCCACTTAAATAAGCATTGTCTGTGGTGATAGCTAAATGAATCACTAGTCTTGAGAACTACACATTACAGATTCTGATGCATTCACAACATTTATTTTATTTTTAAAATTATTTTACTTTGATCAGACCAATAATGAGTTCTTTCATTTCTATAGTGCATGATATGGATCCTCTACATTATGCTTTCATGTTATGATGTTTATGAAGATCATTTTTCTTGTTTTGAAATAATTAGTTATGAGGATCATCATCTTCCTTTTTCCCCTGGTGTCCAGGCTCTTTGTGAGGAGTTAGCCAGAAAAGCTGCTGACCTACAATGGGAGAATGAAAATTTGAAGCGGGTAGGGAATAGTACCCCTAAGTTATCAATAATCTTCTTATAAAACTTCCTTTTACTCTCTCCCTCACTCTCTCTCTCATGGACAATGGCATGTGGCATGGAAGTAATATAAAAAGTATTTTTGTATGTATATTAGTTCTTGTCTTTTTTTTTTTTTTTCCTTGAACTTTCTTAAACTACGTCCCATTAATTTGTTCACATTTTGTGACATTTCTAATGAGAAGGAAAAGGAGCTGGCTTTGAAAAAGTATCAGTCCTTGGAGACCACAAATAAACTCTTAAAGGAGCAAGTAAGTTACAGTTAATTTATTAGATATGTTTGACTTTGGAAGAATTACCACATATTTTGACATGCTTCCTGATTTTGCAGATGGTAAAGGCAATAAAGGTTGAGGTTGAGGAAACTCCACCTGAGCATAAGTCAGCTGATGTTGCAACCTCTACCTCTTCATCTACAAATTTCCCTTTGTTCTTGTTTAACCGTCCTCCACTTATGCCTGTTTTCTGGCCTTCCATTATTCCATCTCAAAATCCTGTTCCATCACTACATGGGAGACTAAGTGCTACTGTCATTCCGTCAAACATTGACATGCCAGGTACTTGCAGGCCTGATATTTCTCAAGAACAAGATAACCACATAGATGTCAATGGGCCTAGAACCCCGTTTTATGTACTGCCATATCCTTGGTTCTTCCCTCTTCCTGATCATGGGAATGGACTCCAACCTCATCCCTCCATTGGCATGGAAAATAAACAGGAAGAAACTTCTCATAATAACCAATATAGTGCTAGTTCATCTTCAAATACTGTAGTTCATGTAGAGAACCACCATTGCTCTTTGCCCATTAAAGTAAAGACAGAAGCTACTGCTTCAGCAGAAGCCAGACCTACTAATGACCTAAACAAGACCCCAGTTGGGTGCCCTTCAGATGGAGGTGGTCAGCATACAGTAGTCCACTCTAAGGAGATGCTCTTTACACCTGCACCACAAGATTGTGTCCAACCTGCATCTACTGTAAACCACGAGAACAGGCTCCAATCAGATTACACTTTGAGTGAAAAACCTTCAAAATCTTGTCATATTGTTACTGCTTTGCCAGAAAAGAAGCAAGAATTAGCCATTTACTCAAATAAGAAGCTAACGGACGTGGTTGCTGCAGCAGAAGCAAGAAAGAGGAGGAAGGAACTGACAAAGCTAAAGAATCTCAATGGCCGTCAATGTCGAATGCATTGTTGAGTTTTATAGCCAAGATTTGGCTGAAGAGTTCAAAAGAAAAGCTTTTTGTCCCCTAGTTTTTTGTGTGGGTTTAATGCTTAGTTCTTAACAAATCCTTGGAAATTTTGCCAAGCTCAGAATGCTTAATCATAACCATAAAAGGCCCTTGAAGGAACAGAGGCTGGCAGGCTTGTAATCTGATGTACACTGCTCAAGGTTAAAAACTTTTTCTTATTCTTCTAGGTTAGGTTAACATGACAACTCTTCAAGGAAGGGATAAGAGTGATTCTTCACGAAAGTATTATTTCCGAGTGGTTTATCCTAGGAAATTTTGTTGAGTACTGAGTTGATGGAACAATTCTTCAGGGCTTTTAGTTAGAAAAGGGCAGCAAACGAGAATCACAGGGTGCTGACGTATTGTAACCATATATCACGAGTCATGACTTGTATTACTTTAGCAGCAAGAGAAGAGTTCATCAGTCAGGTTTAGCTAATGGTATTGAACTACTTATTTTGGTTTATTTATACTCTTTTCAGAGTCGGTTGACCCCAAAATTTCGAGACTAAGACTGTTGTTGTAATCATACTGTTTCCGGAGTTATTGTTGTATCTGCAGGATTCTTAGTTGTATTGCTTAGCGAGTAGGCACTCTCTTTAAATATATTATTTAACCTTATAGACAATGCCTTATCTGGGTTGTACTTTGTGGCACCAACAGGAATGTAGGTCAAAGTTTGTTGATTTGAACTGCTTGGATAAAAATACGAGCCTAATCCTTCTATTCGTATAGCTTTGAGTTGTCTGAGCCTTATATACATGTAGCTTTGAGTTGTCCGAGCCTTCTCTATCGAGAAACTCTACAAACACTTTTTTAAGAATTTGATGTAAAGCCTTCTCTATCAAGAAACTCTACAGACACTTTTTTTAGAATCTTACGTAGAAAATAATCTATAATTTAATTTTTGTAATTCATTAATTTTGTTATTTTTATATAATTTTTCGTTATTTTAGGTCTAAGGTATTTATTTCTTTTTTTAAGGTGCTTATAATATTTTTTAGGTCAAATTTGATTCCTATTATAATTAGGTATTAATTAAGACATGTTTTAGACTATATTTTCTTCTTGGGTGAATTCTAGACTATCTTTTCTTGTAAATTCAAGGTTATTTTTAGACGCAAATATGTTTTGTTTCTTATTTTTTAGAAGTAGACCTTTGTGGACTCAATGTTATTTTTAGAAGCAAACATGTTTTATCTCTTATTTTTTAAAAGTAGGCTCTTGTGGATTTGATGTTATTTTTAGAAGCAAAATTGTTTTATTTTTTATTTTCTAGAAGTAGACCTCATGGATTCAAAGCTATTTTTAGAAACAAATGTGTTTTGTTTCTTATCTTCTAGAAGTAAAATGTTTTGCTTCTTGTCGCTTCTGCACTCCGCATTAGAACACTCCTTTCCCACACTTTCTCTTAAACTAAACACATGAATGGGTTGGTTGATGGGAGCAGAAAATTAGTTTATTACTAATTAATTATTAACTTTAAATTTAGTGAGTGTAATTGAACTTTTGCAATTGACTTTAAATATTATTACGGATAACATGATAATTCTCATTGTATCTCAAATTTTAGTGAGTGCAATTGGGCTTTGTAATTGACTTTGAATATTATTAGGGATAGCATGATAATTATCATTATACATTATTATTTGGCATTATGAGAGGATATATTAGAAAATGAAAACTCATTTTAGGTTCCTCAATTAACTTCAAATACATGACTACATTGACAATAAATTGCTGAGTTATATTTAGTTGCCCTTAAAATAAGATAACACTTTTTGATAGTACTCTAATTCCTGGAAGCATCTTTGTAGTTTATATTCAATATTGAATTGCATTACAAAGAATGAAAGAATTAGAAAACTAAACTTGCAATTGGTTAATAAATGAAGACATTGGCTAGAAATAAACAGACCTAATCAGCTAATGGCCTAAGGATAACGATATGGTTCTTAACATTGTATTTAGAGTCACTCCACTCTAGCAAAGCCGAGAGTAGCTTACCCCCAAATGGCTCTAAACTGCCACTCACCTCAACCGTGAAAGACTGGTTCTCATTCAACTTGCTGAACTTCAAAGTTTCTGGGATAACTTTCACAAGTAGACCCCTTGGTGATGTCACCTTCGATGTGTACACCGACGTGGCATATCCTACGTTAGTCACGGTCCGGTAGAAGGTGGCCGAGATACTTGTACTGTTACTGTCGAGCTGGGCATGCATAGTTGGGTAGTTAAGGCCATCAGTGCCTTGTGCTGGCTTGAATTTGGTGCAGTCAATTTTTTCTGTGCCCCCAACAATTAGGCCAATTGCTGTGTGGTTGTAGCCTTCTTTGCATAGGAAACTGATATAGTCACTCGTGGAAATGTCATAGATAAGTCCAGGGTTCACTGCTTGTGTTGGGTTTATTTGTCCTGATCCGGAACCCAGCTCGGCGTCTGCGTCTATGATTTTCATAGGAGTGGCTAAACCAAGGAGTAGAATAGCAATAATTTTGTCAATAATTTTCAATGAATACTCTTTCAACAGCATACGCTGAGTAAAGATAGTAGAGACGACATTTCATGTCTAGAATTTTGAGACTAATCAATTTGAAAATCCTGTTTCTTTTCTTTTCAAATGGACACCTATAATCAATATAAGAAGCAACAAATTTTGGTTCGCTACAAACTTGGTTAATGATTAATTTACTGGTTATAGTTTGAAGGAAAACTGAAGGAGCCTAGGCCTAGAGTTAGACATGGTCAGTCCAAATATATCGACTACAAAATTAGGAGTAAACTTCACTACATGTAAGTTTAGGAGGTCTCACCAGTAGTCATGAGAGCAGACTTGACTGCAGCAGGTGACCAGTCAGGATGGAAGGACTTGACATAAACAGCAGCTGCTGATGCATGAGGGCAAGCCATAGATGTTCCTGATATTATGTTGAATACTGTGTGTCGATCATCATTCGGAAACCCAGTTGGTGTTAGTAGTCTTGGATAAGCAGCTAATATGTCTATTCCTGGTGCTGAAATATCCGGCTGTCCATTGACAATTAGTACATATGAGATAGAGCAAGTTGATCAATTAATTCAATAAAAATGGGTTTAGCACTGCACTCAATTTCGTTGGTACCATCCAATCAAATCCAATTCAACTATTTATTTGTTCAGTGAGTTTTACTAATGGATACTCTTAAGGCATCCATTAATAAACAATTTTAGGAAAATGAAAAAGTAACTAATTTTTTTTTGAAAGTTTTTTCAATTTTTTATAAATTTTTTTCTAAAATGGATGATTAATGGATGCCTTTGAGCATCCGGGAGACTTATACAATTTCAATGAGGGAATTTTCAAGTTCAACCAACTCATTTTAAAAATGTCAAGCAGATGAGTAAAAGTCTTGAGAGAGGTTTTACCTTAAGGATGTTGAGAGTGATTTTTTGAGGACCTCTGGATGAGAAAGAAGCCACAAAGGGAGCACTAACATTAATAGTAATTGTCTTTTGTATTACAGCCTGAGGGTTCCTGCAGTTATTTCATCCCAAGATAGAACTCAGAGGTCAATACTAAAACTATAGAAAAGCCTTCATAATTTTTTCATCTCTAGAAATTGTATATTGTTTTATTGGTCATATGTTGGCTATCAAGGAACTTCCTAGTCTGATAGTACTGAGCATATGATTTTGCTAAATAGATAAATAGATTAACCAAAACAAATTAGTAACATACTTGGTGGAATTAATATACTGCTCAATCATTTTGCTGTCCCTGGGGAAAATAGAGGTCCCAGGGATGACAGTGGAGTCGGCTGTATCTATGTCTTCTTCAAGCGCCAGGATTGCTCCCGCACCACCGGACCTTTTGATGATGTAATCCTGGCCGTTGCTTCCCAGGCAGTACACTATCTTTCCCCTCACCTTATTCTTGTCTAGTGTCCCGAAATCACAAGCACTGTAATAATTTTTAATCTCAAATTGATTAGAACTTATTGATTAACTTAGGGAGAACCACTCAAGAAAGTATGTGACTTAACACATTCCAGTACCAAATCAAGCTAAAGTCTCATACCTGGCATTCCCATAGAGTTCACTAACATTAGCTGCAAGGGCTCCACTTGTTAGTGGGTACATCATTTTTTGTGGTGAAAATGTATTGATTGAAATTCCCTACCAACCAATCAATAAAGAGCATTAGTATGAAAGAGCCAGTATGAAACCTTCAAGAATAATGGTTAGATACTTAAATGATTAAATTCATTAATCTCCTAAGAAATTTTTTAGGACTAGTATTATCATATTATAAGAGCACGCGGTCTAGGTTCAAACTCAATATCTGCAATATCTGCTTGATCATCTTATTAAGAAACTAATTATTTTTTTGATACTGGTGGGATTTGAACCTAGTAAGTCGCTTTATTTGAAAATGAGATATTTTATCAATTGAATTTTCTGGAATTCATACTAGTGTGGTCATTGTTCACCATAACAGACAAGTGGTAGAAACTTACAGAAAAGTGCTCGCCACTACCCAGAGTAGCCACAGTCCTATACTGCCTATCAATGCCAGAAGCAGCCACGGTCATTATCCATGGAGCAACATTCTCCACCGTTGAAGTAGCAGGCCCATCATTCCCAGCAGAGCAGGAAGTCAGAATCCCCTTCTTCATTGCATGAAAAGATCCAATGGCAATAGGGTCTTCAAAAAAGGACCTGGATGGACCACCTATGGAGACTGTTATCAAGTCCACCCCATCAGCAATGGCTTCATCAAACGCAGCCAAAATGTCTGAGTCACTGCAACCATCAACCCAGCACACCTTGTACATGGCAATACGTGCCGATGGCACGCCACCACGTGCGGTGCCTGTGCCTATACCATAGAGGCTTGCATCCTTGACGAATACACCAGCTACAGTGGATGAAGTATGAGTGCCATGACCTTCGTCATCAACCGGACTTGGAGTATCTTGATCAGAAAATTCATTTTTCAGATTGAAGTATTTTGCACCTACCACCTTTCTGTACATGTTACAAAAATAACACACAATATATATACATTACACATTGTATAAAAGCAATGGTAGATTTTTTTTTTTTTCACAAGTTGTTAATTAAGGTGCTAATTATAATTGGATCAAAACCATTTTTACATAGATTTACCATTGACACCATATAATTGCACTAATCATAGCGCACCATTTCAACAGTTGTGAAAAATATTATATATTGATTGTATAAAAAGTTTTACAAAGTTCCTTGAGAAACTAATTTGAAATTTAAATGATTATATATCCTCAACCCTGTGTATATATATGTGCGCATTGCATGCATGATGCATAATCATATCATACATTAGATTTTAATTTAAAATAAATATTTTGAAATTTTTACAAGTATCAACCAGAATAACTAAGAAAAAAGAAAGTACTACCTGTTGCAGCCATTGAAGTTTACGCATTTGCCTCTCCATTTAATTGGGACAGGTCCATAGCCTGTGTCATTAAAACTAGGAGCTTCGGCCCATATTCCTATGAATAGAAAAGCAAAAAAAAGGTTCAGGTTTCTTGGATACACTTCAATTAGATTTGTAATCTTTTATCTGAATTATGTAACAAATCCCTTTCAAATGGGGCAGGAAAAAAAACCCAACCTGAATCCAAGAGGCCAACAATAATATCGCTCTCTCTTTGAGCGTTTACTCGACTCAGTGTTTCAGACATTCCTAAGAAGTCCCATGTTCTCGTTGTGTGAAGTTTGCGCACTGTGTTTGGAAAAACTGATACAACCCTCTTTTCAGCTGCAAGTCAATGCAAGGGTTATATATAATATCAGAGGAAACAGTATCATCAATTTTGAGAGTAGAAATTTATAATTGTGTATACCTGATAAGCTCTGTACTTCATGGGGCAAGAGCCTGGCTACAAACCCATTGAAGCTCTTTCTGTAGGTATATATTTTAGACTCTCTTGCAATTTCCTCACTGCAAAAAAAATGAATGTTTGGTGTCACTGAAAACAATTTACAGTATTGAAATAACAAAGATTATTGTTGGATGGAAGGTTTTGGAGTAGTACTCTCCAATTGCCGTCAAAAGCAGGTTGTGGTGGTCGACTATTGCAGAAGTTCCAACACCTTGCAGTGCTCCCATGTAGACAATGTATTCCTTTTATTCAAACAAATGAATATAAATCCATGTCAGTTCATCAAAGTATAGTTTTTTTGGGACATATAAATTAATAAAGTTCAAGATCAACGTTTAGAAAAACTAGCTAATGAGTAGTCAAATTGATGTGATTCTCAACCCAAAAACTAAAAATGGGAAAAAAGCTCAAAGGTCTAGGCTCTAGCTACTGTCACGTGGGTCAACCAATCTTTGATGCATGGAGCACAGGTCAAATGACACGTTATAATTCAAGTAATATCATTTTTACACGAATTTACCATTAGCATCAGTTTATTATGTACCAGTCATAATAAACTATCTCAAAGTCGTGAAAAGTTTTATGTTCGTGTACTTACATGCAATGCATGCACTATAGAACTCAAACCTCCCATGTATTTACCTTTCTTTCATTGTCATTTGATCCATGGACCAACGTTGTTACAAGACACAGACTGAGAACAAGCACAAGTAGACTTCTGAACATCTTTGATGTCTTCATTAATTCTCTCAACGGTGAAAGAAATGGGTGTTTTTCTATAGATCGATTGGGAATATGGAACTTTTAATTGTCTGTTCTCCTTTGATGATAGATGCTACGTAAATATTCTGTCTCTCGACGAAAACAACGCATGCGGTGGAATGAAGTTTTGACTAAGAATATCGAAAGAGGAAAAAAACATACATATCTTCTGTCTAAGATTTGAGAATATGGTTGCTTAAATTTAGGATCACCAGTCAGTGATCGCCAGCTAAATACACTCCATGCGTACGTGAAGCAGATGAGAAATGAACTAATTCAACCAGAGACGTGTTCACCAAAGCCGTGTTTAAGTGCCCATATAAGGTATTTAGTTCGGATCTGCTAGCTAGTCTGTCCTAATATTATACCTACCGGAAAATTATTAGATATTTTTGAAGTAACATAAATATGTAGTCCTTCTTTCACATGGATGGTGAGTCCCACTAAATTCATGGTAAGATCCACTATTCATGTGAGAGGAGTGAGTACGCAGTTGTGGTACTCCGGTAGTACACAATAATTTCTCATACATCAAAAGGTTTGAACTAAATATTTGGCATATATATATAATCTATATCTATATATATCTAAAAACTGAAGCGTAGCATTTATTATTACTACACTCCAGTTGAGCTACCTCAGCAATCACGTCATTATTCTTTTTTGTTTCTAATTTTTCCTATATATTTTTTAAAACATTTTCTCATTTAATAAGATGACTTAAATACTCCATTATTTAAAAAATAAAATATCTTTTAACCATTATTTTTATCATTAATTTTTCAAAACTCTCCCTCTCCTTCACCTCTTCATATGCCCACTACTTTCTACCTTAATATCATTCATTCTTTAATCTTTTATTTTCCTCTATTTTGACTCTTCTTATTCTTAACATATTACTATAAATTTGACATTTTCTTTTTCATTCTATGCATAGTTTTCTCACACAAAAAAGGTTACTCTCTCTCTCTCTCTCTCTCAATTTGTTTTCATTTTCTTTTTATTGCATCCATACTTAGGTTGATGAATTTTTGTGTTAATTAGAATTCTTCTTTGGGTTGATGCGATTTAATTTTGTGTTTTAAGTTGTTATTTTTCTATTCTCTTTGATTATTAAATATTATTCTACTGCATTATACATTAGAATAATATTGCAGTAGAATAATACAGTACCAAAGAAGAATCAAAATATTTATAAAGGGTCATATAATTTATAATTTATAATTTAGATAGCACTCTTTGAATGTGTCTAGGCCTATAGGTTGAGCAATTTGTAGTCTTATAAGGCTATTGAGAATGGACTTTTTGAATCAAGACTAAAAAAGTATGGACTACTATATATCATGTAGATAAAAACCTTAATCATAGATATATTAATTTTTTTGCCACAAATTTAAATCACGCAAACTTAATAATTTTATATTATGTGTTAGCATCATGTCTACTTCTTCTTCTTCTTCTAAAAAATATTATGTATAATTTTTAAAGGATGTCAACAATATTGATCTTATGGGAAAAGTTACATAAAATATTGAGAAAAAAATGTTTTATATTACAGTATACTAAAAAAGCTTTTTTGAAAATTTAAACCTTTCTATTTTTCATATCACTGACGTGTTTTACCATTACGACATGTGATAACTTAAGTTTTAATATTCTCAAGTTGTTTCGGCAACAAAAAAAAAAAAAAAAGTGGTCACAAAACAGGAATTCATGTAAGGCCACCAAACTTGATAATTTGCAAATAATGGAACCATTCGCAACAATATTTGCATAGTTATATAGTTCCAAGTAAAGTAATTAAGCAAACTTTTAGTCATAAAAAAACACATATCTACCAGTGGTTAAACGTTCATTTTAGGTAGTTTTAACTTTTCATATAATTTTACTTCTATATATTCATCTATTTTAATTTAGATTTAAAAAAAAATTTAATGTAGATATTTATAAGTAAAAAATGAAATAATGATTCATGAATAAAAAAATTAAAAAAAAAATCATCTATACATATTTATCTTGTGTGGTCTACTATAATTTAGATGATTATAACTTAATAATGAAGTCTCTAAACAAGGTAATTAAAACAATCATATTTCTACAATTCAAAAATTTCCCATTTCTTTTTTTCAAAAAAAGGCCTTTTAAATTTCCTTGGAATTTTTTTTTTTTTTTTTTTTTTTTTTTTTTTTTAACTTTGACATACCACTAACCTAACTGCTTCATACATTAAAAAAATTTAATGTTTATTATTACTTCCGTTAAGATATTATGGATGTCTTAATTGACTGAGACCAAACTAGAGAAATGCCTTTCATATTTCCTTGAAAAAAAAAAAAAAAAACCCTTTGATATATCACTAACGTAACTACATCTATAACTATTTAAGTCATCCATGATATCTATTTCTTATTGATAACCATAAAAACTACAACTAGCAAAGGAACATACAAAGTAATCAGGACTAAATGATGGAAGAAAAAATGAAATGAAATCAATCAATAGTAACCATTATTTGGAAAATAAAAAAGTGGCCAAGAGGAGTAAGAAATAAAATAAAAATAACTATACAGAGGACATTAAAAACTTTATAGTGCAATAAAATAAACTATTACATTCACTTAATTAAATCAATAATCAACAATTAAATATAATAATACAAAATTTAAACTTAAAACTAAACAAACTCTAACTAGGGAAATTATATTTCCTATCATAACAAAAAATGAGATATTCTTCAGTAATTTAGAAATTATATTAGAAATAAAGTTGGAAAATTTTATAATCTCATTTTTTGACATTAATTTCATTTAACCTTATATATATATATATATATATATACCATGACTTAAAAAATCTAATGAACAATTCAACATCTTATTTAATGTCTATGTTATATAAATCATCAACCAATAAATATATGATAATGGTAAGAAATTTTATAAACAAGATTATAAAAAATATGATAAAACTTTTTTTTTTTAAATTTACAAAGTCTAGGGATTAAAATAGTATTTTACCTAAAAATTATCACACGCAACGCATGGGTCTACAACTAGTTATACATAATGTTACAAAGTGACAATAATACATCTGTTTTTCTTCTTATATTAGGGCAGTAGCATTCGATTATATTCTCCTATTATATAGGAACTTACTTTTTTTTATTTTACATACATTTTTTTTATAATTTTTATTTTACATACTATATAAAACACTCAATATCAAATTATCTATTTTGTAATAAATTTTCTTAAAATATTAGTTTTCTTAATTTTTTTTTTAACTGTTTTTGTTTCTTACACATAACAACTATCATCCACTTTTTTCCTTCACCCTTGAGATACATAAAAAAAAAAAAAAAAAAAAAAAAAAAGGGAGTAAAAAATTAAATGCAAAATGAATAGTGCAAGTGTAAATTTATACGATTACTATAACAATCATGTATTTTTACATAACTTTGTATGGTCTGATGTGGGTGAATTTTCACGTATATAATTATACATAATGTTGCAAAGTGACAGTAATTCGTCTTTTTTTTCCCCTTATATTAGGGTAGGAGCATTTGAGTATATTCGTCTATTTGTGTAGGAACTTATTTTTTTAATTTACATACTTACTATTCAAAACACTTAATATACCAAATTATCTATTTTATATTATATTTTATTAATTAAAATATCAATTTTCTTAAATTTTTTTTTTAATTGTTTCTATTTCTTTATACACAACAACTATCATATACTCTTTTCCTTCAACCTTGAGATACATAAAAAAAAAAAAAAAAAAAAAAAAAAAAAGTAAAAAATTAAATGCAAAATGAATAGTGCAAGTGTAAATTTACAGGGTTACTATAACAATCATGTATTTTTGCATAACTTTACATGGTCTAATATTGGTGAATTTTGAGTTTAATTAGCTAAAATGTGATACTTCTTTCCATTGAAAAACCCAGCATACTGCTCAATTACAACAATTATACTACAAGGTTCTTGATATTACTAGGTTCTATAATCCCAATGTGCCACACATGACATTTGACAACCATGGGCGACTTTATGTGATGGTGAGAGTGGTCACGTGACCCCTCTCTCTTGAAAAAGAAAATTATATATCTTATAAAAAAAATTGATTTTAAAGAGATTAAATTCAATAAGGACAGAATGTAAACTCTTTGATTTACCGACCAATAAAAACATGCCACATCAGACTTTTACTTAAACTTATTATAAAATCAATACATCTTAATACACCTAATAACATCTTTAAAAAAAAACCATATTTCACGTTTCTCTGTCTTCATAGGTGAGCTTCACCTCGATTGACAGAAGAACAATTTTAGTTTGTTGCCTTGGTCCCACAAGATGGAATTGATTGATAGAAAAATGATTTTGATTGTTACTCTTTTCTTTTTGACTTTGTTGTTTTCTGAAATGAATTCTCTTTCTCTTTGGATATAAATCAAAGAATAGAATAAAAATTAAGAAAGTGTGGTTCACGGCTGTGAGAATGCAGGTGGATTTGATGAGTTTGGATATTTCTCTTTGGCATTAAAATTGAAGAAAAATGTTGATATATTCGGCTATCTAGATGACACAGGAATCAAGTTATTGCCCAAGGTACTGTACAGAAGCAGTGAGATCAGTGAAATAGGTTTTTTTCTTCTTTCTTTTTTTTTTTCTTTTTTTTTGAGATGATATTAGGTGTATTAGGATGTATTGATTTTACAACGAGTTTTAAGTAAAAGTCTGATATGGCATGTCCTTATTGGCTTGTATAAACTAAAGGGTTTACACCCCATCCTTATTAAATTTAATATCTTTAAATTAATATGCGGTTTTGACCATTCTAGAAAAAAAATCTTGACCATTCTAGAAAAATATCTTGACAACCCTTAATAAAAATTTGAGCCCATTCAAAGCAAAAATTGACCGTCCAAAATTTTGGTATGTTGAAAGTTAATTTTAGAAATTTGCATCAAAACAGCAATTTTAGATCAATAGCTCAATTGTCAAACTAAAATTTTATCAAATGTTTAATTGTGAATTTTAAAATTGCGTTTTCAAAAAACATATTCTAAAATCGCTATTTAAAAAAAAAATATAGACTTTTTCAAATAGATAGTCTGTTAGTACTTGATTTAGTATATCTTTAGCTAAATTTGTTGGATTTATGTGATACATATTGTACATATGCATGTGCACTAAATATTAATAATATATGCCTGAATGCTTATTGAACATGATTAGTATAGTGGTTGAATGCCTAATAAGTTGAGTATGTTAAATGACCTTATAATTTATCATTTATTCTTTTACTAGCATTATGGATGAATTTATCATTTGTAACAGAGTAAGGCGCCCTAATAGTTGCGCTAATACAACAAAATATTTTTAAAAAACAGCTGGTTAAGGTCAGGGAAAGCTGGTGAGACCTTTAAATACTTGCAACGAAGAAACAACGATAACGATAGTAATAACACGTCATGGAAACCCATGCATCAAAAAGCATGCCGCGACAAAAGGACCCATGCTTACTATCGTGTCACAGAAGCCCATTCATCAAATAGCATGGCATGCAGTAACAAAAGGGCCCGTGAATTCACCCACGCAGGATATAATAGAGCAATTACATTAAAATGCTAGTTAAGATGAACAAATATACAAAGATAAGGGACTCATCTCATCTCTTCATGGTCAATTTCTATTATTTTTTTTATTTTCAATAATTTATCATAATATCAAAATAGAAGAACATGTTTGGATTAATGAAAATTGAGTTATATAACTCAGTTTTTATCACCAAAAACTCAAAAAAAGTGAGCCCCACCGAAAACCAAGTTATTTGAATTGATTTTTGAGTTGAGTTTCATAACTTAAAATTCAAAATTTTGAATTTAAGTTATGAAAACTAAAACAAAATTTGGATGTTTCCAAATTTTGAGTTTAGTGTTTCAATGACACTATTGTAAATAACTTAGTTATAATGGGGTTCGCGTTAATGTATTGTCAAATCAAACCAGTGTGTGACCGTTAGGAGCTAGCTCTTTACTTCTTCTTTTTTTCCCCCCTTTTCAAGCAACTTCTCTTCTTTACTCTTACACCTATAGTTGTCTGTATCGTATCGTGTATAAAAGTTTCGTATTGTATCGATGTATCGTAAATGTTCATGAATCATACAATACAGTATGCATATCGTATGAATCGTATCGTATCGTACAATACATAACCAAATACTTTAAAATGAGATTTTTTGTTACAATTTGTATTTTAATTTGAATCTAACAAGTTGTTAGATTTGTTTTTAACACAAAATTATTAGGTTACTTCATTTAGCATATTAAACAGTACACACTTACACTTCACTTTAGTATTTACAAATTTATTTTCTATACTATGAATATGAATAAGATATTAATTGACAAAAATAATTATTTTTTACTTTTGTCATTATTGTTATAAGTCCAAGAAACTAGAACGTCAAGAAGAAATTTTTTTAAAAATATATTAAAATAAAAAGAACGAGAAGATATAGTAAATGTTAATGAAAATGAAGAAAAGCAAAATGATAAACATGATGATAGTATTGACTTAGATGGAGTTGATTAGGAAATATGATGAAAATGAATTATTATTTTTGGGTCATTTACAATATATTATCACTTTTGAATTTAAGCAATTTGAATGTTTATGCTATAAACACATACTAATTTGATTTATTTTGTTAGCCTGTTAAAAATATTATTACATAAGTAATGAATAAATTAGTCATTCGTTAAATATATTCAAAATTTATAATAAATATACCATTTATATATGTACATTTATAATTTTTTTTATAAATTTTATTAAGTATTGTTGTATCTTACTATATAAAAAGTCAATTCACCGTACGATTCATTTTGATAACTATGTTACACCCATCACAGTAGAAGTCCACTCCCACCTCTTCTCATTTCATAAATGCATTTCCTTTTCCTACACCTTCTCTCCTTCCTCGTCTCACTTTTCCTTTGAAAATTTTTGGTGCATCTGAAGAAGACCTTCAGAAGTTCCAAAACCTTTGGTTCTGTCACTTTGGGTCCGTCATTCACCTTCTTCATTTTGCTAGATCTTGTCCCAAATGACCACCATCTCTCTCTCTCTCTCTCTCTCTCTCTCATGTTCATTGTTGTATTTTGGGTTTTATGTGATTATGTGTTTTGGGTTAGATAAATTCCAAATTGAAAATGGAAAAACACATTAACAACCCAAAAATTTCGAAAAAATTTCATCCTTGTGACCTGAAGTTTGTACCGTAGGTTGCCTCAAAAAAGTAGAGACAAAACTTATAGGTACAAAGCAAGGGAGACAGAGAGAGATAGGTGAGGAAATTACCGTATCCTGGGGTTGAATCGATGTCGGTGGAGGTCAACCAGGAAAAGTTTCATCAAAGATCTTTGCTCTCTCGCCGAAGCAGACGATCTGAGTCAAAGGAGGGAGAGGCTAAGTGCTTGAAGAAAATGGGTTTTGTTTTAGTTGGTAAGTGGCGAGACAAATGAAATGAAAGAGAAGGAGAGAGTAGGCTAGGGGCACGCAAGTTTGAGTTACAGTAAGTAGGCCCCACTAATTTATGCACAAATTTTAGTTTTAGAGATGAGATATGCACCCAAGATATGAAACCAAGCAAATATTTTCTGAAGTTGATTAAAAAATAGAGTTAGAAATTCGGGTTATAGGGATTAAGTTTGAGTTATGAGAACTGAGTTGTGAGTTATTTCCAAACTAAACACCCAATGTGTAGGTTGCTAAATGGAAAATTTTCTGTGTTGGAGACTGAATTGTTGGCTATGGAAGCTGGTATATTGCTAGCAAAGGATTTAGGCTTCCAACAGATTATTATTGAATCTGACTCTCTATTAGCAGCTCAGAGCATATCAGAAAAGATAATCAATGGTGAAACAGGACATATAGTTCAAGGAATTTTGAGTTATCTGGCCTGTTTTGGCAGTTGGAAAGTTCAGCATGTAAAGAGGGAGTTCAATAGGGTGGCGCATGAACTGGCCCACCATGCATAGTGTAAAGAAGTGAATCAGGTCTGGGAGGGGTGTTCTCCGCCCATTGTGAGTCACTTGATCCTTCAAGAGCTGTTATGATGTGGCTGTTCTGTTGTCCTCTGTTTTCTGTGTTGGTTTGATGAAAGTTGTTCTAATAAAAATAAAATTAAAAAAAAAAAACTAAACACCCAATGATTTAATTTTAATAGCTTTAACTTTTGAGATAATTGATACTTTATCTTTATCAACGTACATTACTCTGGCCATTCCACTGCACAACAATTTCTCACTACCCTTGTTCATGGTTCACCTCATCCTATGCCTTGCTACAATTTTCAGAGGATAACGTCAATCCTCCAAACTTCCACTTTTCCGTTTTCTCTCCCATCAATTTGGTGGCTTTTTTTTTTCTTTTCTTTTTTTGCCACTTGTACAATTTGGTCTCGCTAATAACATAATGGAAGCAACAAAAGAAACCTATACATTCACCCACGCAGAATTGAATAGGGAAATTAAATTAAATAGCTAGTTCAGAAAATTAAACAAAAATATACAGATTAGTTAAGAAGAGGAACAAATATATACAGATTAGGGACTCGTCTCATCTCTTCAAGGCCAATTTCCTATCAACATCAGACAAAACAATCTCCTGACAACGTACAACTCCGGCCTCTCCACCATAGCACAACCATCTTTCACTACCCTTGTTCATGTTCCACCTCACCCTATGCATTGCTACAATTTTCGGAGGGAAAACTTCAATAGTTCGAGCTTCAGCTTTGCCATTTTCTTTTTCCTGTGTATTTGGTGGCTCTTCATCTCTGCATACCAAGGCTAGGTCATCCTCTGGATTTTTTTTATTGCTACTTCTAGAATTTGGTCTCTTTTTGCTCTTGGGACATGTCAATGCTTCCTCAGTTCCAGATTCTGTACCAGGGTCATCGCCATAACAAAGGGCTGCAACAAGATTGACAGTTATAGGATACAAAGAACTGCTGTCTAGCTTATAAAATGCATGTGGTAGTGTAATTGCCAAAAATTACCTAAAGTTTTGGCATCCGTACTAGGACCTTTTGCCATCTTATCATTTGCTCTTTTCACATGCTGTGGCTCAGATGAAAACTCCCGCATGGATAAAGGGGTGTCCCCGCTCTTGTTCAGTGACTTCTTCAATGGGAAAGGGGTATTTGGTACTGGAGTGTTAATAGTGATAAGTGATTCCTCTTCGGTTAGTGACCCACAAAGAAAATGTGGGGTCCGATTTCGTGACGGATCTTTGTCTACTGCTTTGCTTGTAAGCTGATTAAAAACACAACATAATCATGTTAAAGAAAAGCTTAGCCTCATCTTAGAACTGCATACGGTTATTATTTTTCTTTCTCAAATCCTACTAATAAAGGATATTTATTAACAAGGGGTCCCTTTGTGTCCAACCACCTGGCCAAAGCATGAGTTCCTGAGCACAATAAACAGAATTGTGGATAATTTACAGTGCTACAAGACTCCCCAGAAGATGAGCCCCACTAAAAAAATTGTTAATTTGAATTATCATCATGATTAGAAAAGGTTGAACCTTCTAACTTGACAGGTTTTACTGATACATTCCAAGAATGTCTCTACCCTCCACTACCAAGAATAAGTGAAAATCAGTCGGTCCAAAACATAAAATCAATGAGATATTATATGTTGCCATGTTGGGCACATATCCTAAAATGACCAATCCATGAATATGCAAAAGGTGCTTAGGGAAGCCAAAACCAAAACTTATAGAAGTCAAGGTATGTACTGAAGAGTGAAGATTTTCTTCAGAATTGAAGATAAGAAGAAAATTTTAGCAGGTGAGATCCATAACCGGAACTAGCCAATGAGTTATGGCTCAAATGGTACTTCCTCTAAGAATGAGGTTTCAAGACCCACGTAGCATATGTGTAATTACCAATTAAAAAGAGAAATAAAAAGATCCATACAGGAGCTCAAAACTCACCTGAAAACGGAGAACAGTCCCATCTGCAGTGCAATATGCAGCCATGCCTAACATTTAAAATCAAAATTCAACAGTTGGTGGATAATTGATACCAGAAATTAGCTGTTCAATTGACTAGGTTCAGAGTTGTATGCATAACTGGATTAGATGACAAATTTCCACTTATGATCAAATGTGAAGACTATGACCATCTATCCACAAGAAAATTATATTTTAGATACAACTGTGCAATTTTGCATTAGATTTATGGTTAATGATCCATCATTATGCCTGAGTGGTACCAGAATAATTTAACCAGAAGGGCCAATCCAGAAATATTCACATGCCACTTTTAAAGGAAGGATAAGAATATATGTATTCTGAGTTTCAATCAACTGATGCATAATTTAAGCAGGGAAACATTCTGTGGAGTGTAGAACCAAAAATATAATTGAACTGTTTCTTGGATCTAACCATCTAAATTTTATTTCGTATTTGTATGCATGCGACAATTCAGAATGTACTAGATTTTTTTTTATTGGCAAGTTAAGCACCCAATGGGTCCCACATGACCTTACTCTCCACCTTATACTTGTAAAGGGAGCAGTTGCCTTTTGAGCTAGAGTTCATTGGAGTTCAGACCATAATATATTTACTTTCTTAGGATCTGACAATTGAACTTTTTTATACAGTATGCTTGCATAATTAGAGATGTAGTGAAACAAATTATTAACAATAAGAGACCCAGATATGATTTGGAATATTGAAAGGAAAAGGCTGATGTAGTTATTTCTGGAGCATGAAAATTAAGTCAATGTATCACTATAGTCTTATTTTTTGTTGTGATAGAAGCAAAATTTACTAGTCATTTAAAGGCATATGCGAAATACCTGTTATTCGTGACACTTGAACACTCCAGATAGCAAATGATGAACAGTAATAACTGTGCAACCCTTGCTGTTTTGTCCCACCAAAGGGTTTTCCAGTGACAGGAACATCATATGCAGCCTTAAGCAAGCTGAGGATTCTCATTGTTCCATCATCAAAGGATAGAATAACACATCTAAGATGAAGAAAGAATGCTTCCAAAGTAAGGAACAATTTTAACTTAATAATCCTAATTTGTGCTGCATCAATCATACACTACCTTGGATTTGACAGCCAATCCAGACTATATATGATCCTTGGCACAGGATGGAGGTCCCACAAAGGACGGTATGGATCACTGCAAACAATTTGAGGTTATAGCTGTTGAGTATGGCATGCAATTATATCACTACTTACAAATTAAACATATCAAAATTCTTAAATAGTAATCACCAATTCTGCCTTCAATGCTTCTAGTAAATGAACTCACAAATTTCAGCACTTCCTCTCCATAAAAACCATGACACAGAATAAATTCAAAAACATACCATTCATGGAACTTTTACACAGCTAGAATTTTCATTGCATGTTGAGATCAAGTTTCCTAGAATACAATGTAAAGTCTATTGTCTATGCAAGAACCTTGCAGCTCAACCGGCACCTACTGGTGTTTCCAACGGAGACGTCTCCCACCTCCCCCAACTATTGAATTAACCCAAAAAAATAATTATATATTATTTCTATTTTTAATTTTAAGTGCTCACAAAATTCTTGGAATCATAAATTTTAGATACTGATATCCTAAAAAGGATTTAATTACTGGGAGGAAATCTTATCTAAAGAAAATAAAATTTACAATCTCCAAACTAGGAGGCCAAAATGAGTCAAATAAACTCAAGAGCCAATCCTAATAATCAATCAAAACTTTAAACCTTGAAGTGAACATTAAGTAATCAAAACAAAGCAGTAAAGTAAATGCAACTAGCATAATTCAGATGAGAAATTTAAAATATTTATTAGTGCATAATAAAGGTTCTGTTCCCTAAAGACATGCATACTGCTAGGCATCAAATTTTAAATTCATAATTTATATACAAATTATGACAATGGCTGATACTGCTACATATAAACCTAAGCATGGATATTTCTGTAATTTCCAAATCCAGGCAAAACAAAACATTGGCGATTCAGTTTAAGAAGGTTATCTGAGTACAATACTTCTTACTCCCCATACAAGGACCATATCCCCTACATAAAAAGTTGTCTGAGAGTTTGAGACATTTCTACAATTCATGTGCCACAAGAATCATCAATTACATAAGGGCCCACCCAAGACCCATGTTAGTCACATGTAGGGTCACCATACATGAATAGTCAATCTTTGTATTGTTGAATTGTAGATGCCATAGATTGTGTGAGATTATGATAGAACAAAAATATATTAATTATGGTATTAAACTTAACTAGACTCCTGATATTCATGAGATACTATAAGAGCACACAACGGCATTGTTTCACCAATCCAAGAGAGAAACCACAGTACAAATGGAACTAGTGTTCAGTTTGAAGCAGATTGTGGTTGTATATTACTCCCTTGGGGCAATAAATAGACTAAAATATATCACCAGAAATAATCTGACACAATATAAACAGAAAGTTTGACTAATTCAGAGACTAAGATTTCAGGCTACAAGAAACTCTTTTCCCTCAAAGTAAAATCATACCATGAGAGTTTGTGGATCCCAAACAAAACTATCAAAGATAAAGGTGCTCAAGGCTTTCAATTGTATAATTAGGTTAAACCTTAACTTTGGTCACTCAAAAATTTATTGAAGTTTCGTTTTTCAGGAATGCTGCTAAGTGCTTCAATAGGACTTTTATAGACCAAACACACACCATACAGGTATATCATGATTACTTTTAACAATTTTGATTTAAGTTCTACTTGCCTAGATAATCTAATATTTTTGTGCAATTAAATTGAATTATATACAATTCCAAGAATCTTTATTCAGATGAAATGAAATGTGCACAACAAAACCATCAAAATTTTAAATTTGGTAAGAGAATATTAATGAGAATGAATACAGAAGAGAAATCATATGTACCGTAGGTCCCAAAACTTTAGGCCCCCATGTCCAGCAGTAACTATAACATTTGCACTCTCTGGATCACTGAAAATCATTAACAACAGTGAGCTATATATTTCCATCACGCAAAATAACAGTAATACCAATACCTTGCATCATAATTTAGCCCAATACCCACAGCAATGAGTTTTTAAAATCTTCTCAGCATGCACGTGACTCAAGTGGATAAAAACAATATTTTGCTTTGTTGCACCATTGATTAAAAGTTATGGTCTTTTGTCTGTACTGTGTTTGTAGTTTGAGGATTGATGCCTCAAACTGTTATTGATGTGTACTTTAGTCGGAAAAACTTACTTAGGTATAGTAGTATGTGTACTTTGGAATGCAGGTGCTTTTTGCCTCACATGGCCGCATATGGTATTGAGCCAACTCTTGTTGAGATTAAATCTTTATTCTTACAGACCCTGTATGAGTGGTTCATTGCTTTTGCAAGGTTTGAACTTCTTTGTAGATTAAATAGAATTCTTATGTTTTAGATTGTAATTCTTTTGGGAACCCTTTGTATATATCATGAACGTTTGAGGTCTCACTTCTTTATGATATAATTTCATATTAAACATCAACATAAGAGGTGGGGAGGGAATCATGCCATAGCCATAACTTCTTCTAACATTTCTTGGTTAATTCTCATCATACTTTGAGATAAATCACAGAAGTTGCGATGCAGGCACTCCAAATCACAGGAGGTAGGCTTACTTTATTGAAGAGTACTTTGTCGAGACTCCCAACTTATTATCTATCGTTGTTTACTATTCTGCAACACATAGCAGATAGACTAGGGGGTTTGGGGATTTGGAAGATTGGGCTTATTAATCAAGCTCTTCTTGGGAAGTGGCTTTGGCGGTATGGGAAAGAAGCTACCCATTTATGGCGTCAAGTAATAGCCACCAAATACGGAGAGGGTAGTGGAGGTTGGTGCACTAGAGTTGTGAGAGGGACTCATGGTTGTGGGTTATGGAAGAATATTAGGAAAGGTGCAGACAAATTTTTTGGTCATGTGGTGTATGCAGTGGAAGAGGGCAATCGTATTCGGTTTTGGCACGACCCTTGGAGTGGTCCTATTCCTTTGAAAGAATTATACCCAGAATTGTTTGCTTGTGCTGTGGTTCAGGAAGCTTTGATTTCTGACATGATTATTTCTGCACCAGACGGGGGCGGTAGGAGTTGGAACTTCATTTTCCGTCGATATTTTAATGAATGGGAGTTGCGGAGATTTTATTCTTTCTATGAGCATGTCTCTGCTAGGATTCCTAGTGGGGAGGGTGAGGATATCTTGATTTGGCAGTTGAATCGCAATGGTGTTTTTGATGTGCGATCCTTTTATCTTGCTCTATTGAAAGCCCCTTCTGTTTCTTTCCCTTGGCAGAGCATTTGGTGTGTAAAGGTACCTAAAAGGGTATCTTTCTTTTTATGGACTGCTGCTAGGGGTGGGATTCTTACAATAGATAACCTTGTTAAGAAGGAGTTGCCCCTTGTTAATTGGTGTTGTCTATGTAGGTGTGATGAGGAAACTGTGGATCACCTTTTGCTCCATTGTAAGTTTGCTTCTGCTTTGTGGAGTGAGGTCCTTATTATGTTTGGGGTTCAGTGGGTGATGCCGGATACTATTGTTTCTCTTCTTTTTGCTTGGAGGAATTGGTTGGGAACTTACTCTTCAAAGGTTTGGAATATGGTACCAACTTGCCTTATGTGGTTAGTATGGAAGGAACGCAATGCTCGAACTTTTGAGGACATTGAGAGACCTATAGATATGTTGAAGAACTTGCTTGCTAGGACTTTGTTTGAGTGGTCCCGTATTTGGGGTATTACGCATAGTAGTTCCTTGTCTGAATTTCTTATTTCTATTAGACTTTCCTTATGATTTGATTGTATTTGTTTCTAGGGCAGTGAGTTTACAATCGTAAACTCATTGTTCCTTTTCATCAATAAAACTCTTATTATCTATCAAAAAAAAAAGTTGAAGTCCACAACATAAGCAAACCCTTTTAGGTAAGATAGATTCTAATGCAGGACAGGGGTAGCAAATAGAGATAAAGGGAAAAGAAAGATAAAACAGGACAAATTCCAAGCTTCACCACCTAGAATTTGCCCAAAAACCTTAGGCATCACCACCAAACAAGAGAAAACATTCGCTAAGCACAAAATTCTTATTCAAATTGTACTTCTGGAGCCTCTTTTTACTTGGCTTCAGGGATTACATTAAGCTACAATTGCATCCCATAAAATTCTCAATCATAATAAAATTCAAATTCAAAATTCAAAAGTAAAACCAGAGTTAATGGACTTTATTTTATGTTTGGGTTGATTGGTTTTGGGTTTGGTGTGCTTGGACTTTAATCATGGGCTTTGGGGTTTTGAATTTTGGACTGGGCTTGGCCTTATTAGGAGAGATGGGTGTTGAATTAGTGGGTAACCGGATTGGGAGCACAACCAAAATTATTTCAGAATTTAGAATTTCAGATTTTCTTTGAGATACCAGATTTTATTTTTGAATTTGGCCTTTATCATGACTTAAGATTTTATGGGATGTAATTGTGGCTTAATGTGATCCCTGAAGCCCGTTAAAAAGAGGCCCTAGGAATAGTTTGAGGATGTACAAATTGAACAAGAATTTTCTGATTAGAGAATGTTTTCTCTTGCTGGTGGTGATGTTGAGCACCCTCAAGTGGTGAAGCCTAAGGTTTTCAAGCAAATTCTAGGTGGTGAAGCTTAGGATTTCCTGTTTTCTCTTTCTTTTTCCTTTGCATCTATTTTGCTACCCATGTCCTGCATCAGATTCCTGAGAAAAACATTGGCCTCAATATCACAGATGGGTTAGAGTTTGCAAATCTGGATGAAACTGATCGGATTGCTTTAGAAAGGGAGTTTGAGAAGGAGGAGATCATTGCAGCCCTACGGGAGGCTATAGGTGATAAGGCTCCCGGTCCAGATGGCTTTACTATGGCTTTCTTTCAAAAATGCTGGTGTGCTCTTGAGAAGGAGATCCTGGCTTTTTTTGCAGACTTCCACAAAGAATGTATCTTTGAAAAATCACTCAATGCCACCTTTCTATGTTTGATTCCCAAGAAGCTTGGTGCAGTCAATATCAAAGATTTCCGCCCAATCAGCCTGGTGGGTAGTTTGTACAAGCTACTTTCAAAGGTATTGGCACATAGACTTCGTTGTGTTTTGGATAAACTTATTTCCAATTCCCAAAATTCTTTTGTTGGGGGAAGACAGATACTTGACTCTGTTCTTATTGCAAATGAATGCTTGGATAGCAGATTAAAAAGTGGTATTCCGGGTGTGATTATTAAATTAGATATTGAGAAGGCTTATGATCATGTAAATTGGAGTGCCTTATTTTACCTTATGGAGAGGATGGGTTTTGGGGAGAAGTGGGGGAGATGGATGAAGATGTGTATTTCTACTGCTTGTTTCTCAGTGCTTATTAATGGGTCTCCAGTTGGTTTCTTTCGCAGCTCTCGTGGCCTTCGCCAAGGTGATCCCTTATCTCCACTCCTATTCTTATTGGTAATGGAGGTATTGAGTAGGTTGTTGAAAAGGACTGAAGATGGAGGCTTTCTCAGTAGATTTCAAGCAAATCCCAATACACGTGGAGGTTTGCATATCTCTCATCTTTTGTTTGCTGATGATACTATTCTCTTTTGTGATGCATCCAAGGAACAATTATTACATATTCGTATGGTTCTAATTTTCTTCGAAGCTATCACAGGACTGAAAGTAAATGTTGGTAAGAGTGAGATTGTACCGGTTGGTGAGATTGGGAACTTGGCTGCCTTAGCTCGAATTTTATGTTGTAAGGTAGGCTGTTTACCCATGTCTTATCTGGGGATGCCCTTGGGGGCACATTATAAGGATTCCTCAATTTGGAACCCTATCATTGAAAGAATGGAAAAAAAGCTTGCAGGTTGGAAGCAGTTATATTTGTCAAAAGGAGGTAGACTTAATTTATTGAAGAGTACTTTATCAAATCTCCCTACTTATTATTTATCTTTGTTCACTATTCCACAACATGTGGCGGACAGATTAGAGAAAATTCAAAGGAATTTCCTTTGGGGGAGATCTAATGATGTCTTTAAATTCTCACTTGTCGCATGGGAGAAAGTTGTATGGCTAGTGGAGTCTGGTGGCTTGGGGATCCGGAAAGTTGGGCTGTTTAACCAAGCTTTGCTTGGGAAGTGGCTCTGGCGATTTGGGAATGAGGTCACACATTTATGGAGGCAGGTTATAGCTTCCAAATATGGGGAGGACAGTGGGGGATGGTGTGCTAGAGTAGTTAGAGGGACACATGGATGTGGTATGTGGAAGAACATCAGGAAGGGGGCAAAGAGTTTCTTTGGTCATGTGTTGCATGTGGCGGGTGACGGTTTTCGTATCAGATTCTGGTATGACCCTTGGAGTAGCCCTGCCCCTACTGCCTTGAAAGATTTATATCCGGCACTGTTTGCTATTGCTACGAACAAGGAAGCTATGATTTCTGAAATGGTTGATTATGCTCCGGATGGGGGTGGTAGAAGCTGGAACTTACATTTCCGTCGTGCATTTCAGGATTGGGAGACAGGGATCTTTTATGATTTCTTTGCGTATATCTCCTCCAAGTTACCTAGGGGGGGTGATGATACTATGATATGGCAATTGAATCGTAGTGGTGTTTTTGATGTGCGTTCTTTCTATACTTCATTGCTAGCAGCCCCACTGGTGTCTTTTCCTTGGAAGAGCATTTGGTGTGTTAAAATACCTAAAAGGGTGGCTTTCTTCTTATGGACAGTTGCTAGGGGTGGGCTTCTTACTATAGACAATCTTGTTAAAAAGAAGTTATCTCTTGTGAATTGGTGCTGCCTTTGTTGTTGTGAAGAAGAAACTGTGGATCATTTATTGATTCACTGCAAGTATGCATATATCTTGTAGAGTTAAGTCCTTCGTTTGTTTGGGGTTCAATGGGTGATGCCGAAGAATGTTGTTTCTCTTCTTACTGCATGGTGGAATTGGTTGGGGCGTCACACTTCAAAAGTGTGGAATATGGTTCCAGCGTGCTTTATGTGGTTAATTTGGAAGGAGCGCAATGCCCGTACTTTTGAGGAAACTGAGAGACCTGTAGACTGTGTGAAGCCTTTGCTACTTAGGACTTTGTTTGAGTGGTCTCAGATTTGGGGGTTTACGCATTGTCATTCTTTGTTTGACTTTCTTAATTCTGTTAGTCTTTCTTTTTGATTGGTTTGTATTCTTTTCAGTGCAGTGAGTTTACTATAATAAATTCATTTTGCTTTTTTTATCAATAAAGCTGTTATTATCTATCAAAAAAAAAAACAGATGTTAACCACCACCAGCCAAATAAAAGCATGTAATTTTAAAGTTGCTAATCTGCTATTAAAACTGATTTGTAATTTTATTGATATCTGCATTGAGCTCATCTACATTCTAAAACTAACAACAAACAGGATATATTAGATTCGAATTAAACGCATACCATAGTTTAGACTATCACAAGATAACATTTTACACAATGCAAATAAGGCTGTCTATCATAAGGCCCAAAATCACAGCTAAATAGAAGAGAGTAAAAAAAAAAAATGCACGTGAAAATAATTCTCCTCAAAGTAAAAACCTAGACTGAAGGAGTCCCTCCAAAAAAGCACCACTACTGTGAATTATCATTTTGCACAAAAGATCATCGTAGAGCTGAATATTTTATAAGATGACTAAAAGCTGAATTTAATGAAAATCCATCTTTGGGTATCACTTACCTTTCAAGTGGAGCCCAGGCAAGTGCTCTAATAGGAACTGTATCTGCACTGAAGCAAAGCAGCGGCCTAGTATCTGCAAAGCAAACAGTGGAAATGAAGTTCATCTAAGTATTCATAATGCATCACAATTCAAATCCTTGGAACCATCTTACAATATGCCCGTTACCTTCAGATGAACAACTTGCAGAAAACTTCCATAAAGCAACCTGAATGTATGACAAACTTCTTTAGTTCTGATACCTCAAATGAATTCAAAATCACAAGCAAACATGATCTTTAAGAATCAACAATTGATGGTTTTGGCTGGAAAATCTGGCATCAATACGATCAACAGTTATTAATGATGGTAACCATACTAAACCAAGAACATCTAAATCATGTATCATTTTACCAAAAAGAAAAACCTATTTCCTTATTCCCAATTATGCAAAAGCATGATTAAGTACTTACCCATATCAATTAGGATGCAATTAGAAGCCAAGAAGAAAAAACATAGTAAATACAAATAATAATAAAAACAAGATATAAAAATATTACTGTTCCATCATGGCATCCAGCAAGTAGGTAATCATGTGGGGGTGAAGCTGACCACTCCACTGTCAGAGGGATGCTGCATTAAACGATAATGGCATATTAGCTTTTAATCAGATAAAGTAAACCACAAAACAAGGTCAACACAGACAGCTGCCTGTAGCAAATAGTTACGGTAACTCATTACAATTCTGCATTAGTTAAATATGTCCAACAAAATCTTAAGCCCTCCATAACAATGGAGGTGGAGACAATGACCCCAAGAAAATTTTACTTTGAGGAAAGCTTGTTGAAACATGAAAGTCAAGCATCTCAGATTGCATTCAACAGCATATGGAAGATCTGTAAACTACAGACTTTTTTTTTTTTTTTTTTTGGGTGGGGGGGTGGGGATAAGTAAAAAGTTTATTGAAAAAATAAAAGAAAACAAGGGAGCTACCCAAGTACAGAAGGTGAATATTACGGGTGCAATAGAAAAGAAACAGAGAAACAAGAAAAATAAATAACAAGATGGAATTCATGAAGACTCAAAGAATCAAGGGATTTCAGTCAGAGTGCAAATTCCAATCATATAAAGTCTCCAGCAATATATAGTTTCAATTAAGTAGGACTAAAATAGAGTACATGGAATGTAAGTTTAGTAAAGTAGAAACATATATGAAGGGGCGGTAAGATTTGGTGGTCAAGAGATACTAAAGAGCGAGAGCTTCCAATATCTTGGATCAATAATACATAAAGATGGAGAGATTGCCAACTGTCTTGTACAGTTGTATTAGAAAGGAAGTCAAACCTAGTCTCTATGACAAGAACAATTTGTTGCCAAATTATTTTGTACATGAACCAAGCTCAAGCTCATCAACAAACTAGATTACATGTTCAAGCCTGGTTCATTTTCTTATCAAACAAGCTCAAGCTTGTTTATAACCTACTTGATTAACTTATTCCTTTCCCAAATATAGCAAAAGATACAACTAAAATTTTTCAATCCTTCACAAATATATTCTAAAACTACATAACTAAATTATAGTCGAGATTATATTGTTTGAGTTGATTAGATAGAATTATTTTTGTTTATGAACTTATAGAAAGTAGATCCACCAACCTTGTATTGTTTAAATTTATGTACAATTTCTACCCGAAATAAACTATTTATATTATCAATAAATTACAAATAATAATTAGATATTATAAGAACATATTACAAACTTACACAATCCAATATCAAGTCTATATAACTATATAAGTATATTTTTATATATGTATACATATAAACATCGAATATTTACTAAAATCGAGCTTAATACTTATAAACTTGTTCACGAACACATTATTGTGTTTAATCTTGGCTGGTTTAATAGATGGTCAAGCTTAAACTTGGGCTTGAACTTGACTGTTTGACATAAATAATATTTTTCCTTAGTAAAGCCTGAGCTATTCAATAGCTTAGTTCTTGAATCTACAGCCTCACCTTCCATCTCATTCTTTATGGCATAAGAAAGTGCTGGTTGAGCTAGAGCTCATTGGGAAGTTAACTTTCTTTTCCATTCCAATAAACTTCCAAATCAGTAATCAAAAAGAGAGAAACTGACCTACCTTTGTATGCCACCGCATTTCAATAATGAACCTCTGAATACAGGCTCTAATTTTACAAAACGTGGATCTGTACCCTCCTGATGCACAGAGGAATAGATAACTTTCATTGTACGAGGAAGAGGAACCTCCCAACTGCATTGACAGGGTTGGCAAAACAAGATACAGATTACAGATTGTAATAAATATTTTAGCTGTAGAAGCAAAATATTGCAGAAGAATGATGTTATATGAGGACATTAATCAGAAAAGGATAACGTTCAATATGTAATTTTTAAGTCCAATTTGTTGCAATACACCAATTTTACCATGTTAAAGTAGTTTGATATTCAAACTAGGATAATATTTTAGCTTTTATTTTTACTTGCCAAGTCCACCTTTTTTGTCCTACAGCTCATTCTTTGTGGGTGCATATGCTTCATATCTTTGGGATTCATTGGGTCATGCCAGGGTCTATAGCTAGCTTATTATTTTGTTGGTGGCAATGTGTTGGGAAACATAATTCCAATATTTGGAATTTGGTCCTAGGATGTTTGATGTGGATCATTTGGATGGAACAAAACCGTCGTTCTTTCGAGAATACTAAGAAATCGTTAGTTCAGTTGCAAGACTTGTGCCAGCAGACTCTCTTTGATTGGTCTAGGTGTTGGGGTCTCTCAGATTGTTCTTCTATCACAAAGTTTATTTCTTCCCTTAGAATTGATTTTTGATTTCTATGCTTTCTGTGTTCTCTGTTGTCTTTTGTTGTTCACCATCATGAACACCCTGTATTTTTCTTCCTTTTTTAGTTTTAATAAAATAAATCTTATGGCCTATCAAAAAAAAAAAAAAAAAATGTCTAATCCAGTAATCCCCCCACTCCCAACTATCGAATTATAAAAAATTAAAATTAAAAAATTTTAATTTGTCTATTTTAGCTTTCCAGCAAAAAAGAAAGTCTATGACAGTCGGTGTTAATTTATGCAACCTTTATTTCCATAATAGCATAGATCATTGATTAAAAAGTAACCATGAATGCTCCCCTAATATAACAGAAAAGAAGAAACTGCAAAACCATCTGAAAAGACTTGATAGATATAGGCAAAAGACAGTGGAGACAGAATATTTAAGGGGACAAAAAAACCAACAACTGAAGCAGATTTCTTACACTTCCAGAGACCCGTTCCCCAGCAAGACAGCAAGATAGCCCATCCGATGCTTACATTTGGATTGACATGCATTAGAAGGTCGCCACTTAACATCCCATGCAACCTTCCCATTATGAGCTAGGCATAATACAACTCTTGGCAAAGCAACATCCTTTGAAATCAAGGAACTAGCTGAGCTAGTTCCTAAGGAACCTTTGTCAGACACATTATCACTTGCAGCAGGTTCCTGTCCAGAGTAATGTTGTATTTGATGATTTGTAACAGAAGATCCCATGTCTTCATTTTGTGTTAATAACAGTGGACTTGTATTATCACTGTGGCTCACTGCCCGCTTCTTATGTTTCAATCTTCTGCTCTGCATAGGAGTTTCAAGTGCTAGATTACATGCAGATATGGCTCGCTTCTGACGTTTTTGTTTTTTGCCAGTGTCTTCTTGTACAGAACCTTCTTTGGCATTCCCAGGAACCTCATCCACAGCATGTGATTCCGATGAATCTTCTGCGTGTTTAACAGCCAGAGCTTGAACAGCCAAATTATCAAGAGATTGTTCAATCAAATTCTTTCTAGGTCTTCCTCTAGGCCTCTTTGATTGATTTGTGTCTTCTATTGGCTTCTTTCTAGGTCTTCCTCTAGGCCTCTTTGATAAATTTGAATCATCTGTCACAGCCCCATTATTTTTAGTTCCCCGTTTTGGCTTTGCTAATGAAGGCGGCACCTCTTCCTCATTCACGCCGACATTCATAATACACCATATTTGAATTACACCTCTACCAGTAAGTGGGGCACCCATCTTGTGATATGAAGTTCCCGGAGGATGAGCAGCAACAGCGATAAACTGGAAAGTACGAAACCAGAAAGAAGGCAGGCACACAAAAATGGTTTAACGTAAATAAGCCAAGTAAATCATCACAAATTCTCTTACAAAAAATCAAATTGCACATCTAAAATTCTTTTTTTTTTTTTTTTTTTTTTGGATAAGTAAAGCAAAAAACAAACTGCATATCTAAAATTCTTATAAAGGAGTATATCTAATTCTTCTTTCTTGTAAACAAAACAGAGAAATTATTTTGCTATAAAGCAATAAATAACAATGCTCAACAGCACGAATTAGGACAATGTCCTCTAACTATCCCAACTAGCCATTTTTAGATGTTAGCCCATAATATCACAAACAATTGCCTAAATGAAACTAACTCAAAATTCTTAAATGGCACACTGCCTACCCAAAAATAAATAAAAGATTGGCCTTCGGCAATCAACATTGCATACTTGATTAAGATATTTGTTGTTTTTTAAAATAAGCAGAATGCTTTTTCTTTTTTTTCTTTTTTTGGTAGTCAATATCAAAGTACCACACACACGCATGCTTGACTAAGATATTTATAATTTGAAAAAAAAATAAAAAATTGGTAGTCAATATCAAAGTTCGATAAAATTTTCCTCCATGTTCAAGTATCAATTATGTAAGAATTAAGCAAGTTGAAATTTTCCAAGCCAAGAAGCTTTCTGCATATGACAACATTTAGTTAAAAGGGATTTTTATCAATGAATAAGAGGAACATGGAGGATAGACAGGCTAAATTGTGTTAAGGTCCAATACAGATAGACTTATTCTCTGCTTTTGATTATCTATTAGAACCATCCAAATGAAGTAAATTTTCTGAAACACATAATCTTACAAACAAGGATAAGCTATCTAAACATCAAATCCAACAATCCTTTTGAGTTTTGACAAGCATCAATTAAAAGTACACGCAAATGTGGGGGGGTTCAGCCCCCAAAGATTTCAAATGAAGTAATATATTTACACACACACAAGAAAAAGGAAAAATATATATATATATATATATATATACATATAGAAGTACCTCACATTTGTTATGATAGTCTGGCGTTTCATGAATTCTAGGACACCAATCCAAAGCCCAAACATGCCCTCCAACATAGATAACAAAGTCTTTGCCGCAGCAAGATCTGTTGAAAGAAATTTTGCAAACGTGCATATCAATCATCAATAATATAGTCATCATAGATAGCAACACTGACAGAAATTGTAAACCTTCTTTTATAATAGAAATTGCTAAAATTTTTGAAATTCAGCACTAACATCATCAGCTAAAACATAAGAAAATCTAGAAGTCCTATCCTTCTACTTCAGTTATATTTTATAAAATAATATATGCAATTATTTTTTTGATAATTAATAAACTTCATAAAATAATAAATGCAATTATTTTTTATAATAATATATGCAATTATATTACACAATTCAATTGGAAGTAGCACTTAACATAGATAACGGGCAAGTATTGAAACAAACAAAACTCTTTGAACTTGCTACAAGAAGCCACTACCCAAAAATTTCTGTATACAAGAAAAAGAACCAACCCGAAAATCTACAATTAGCATTGAGCAAGCCCCATAACTGTGTGCAATACAAGCACAGGATTAAGGAAAGGAATAAGCATCGACTATGAGCAACATCATGTGCCCATTTAGTATCCTTTTTTGATACCACACTTTTTCAAAGTGTAGCTTTTTTTAACTTCACTATTTTCTAGATACAGCTTTTTAAGACAGCCCATTTTCAAAAAGCTGAAAAAATAAGTTAACTGGTATCATATCATCAGTGATAACTATTTTTGTTTATCTGATAAGTAACTTGCGAATCTTATTTTTTTTTAATATGATAAGTTATGCACCTGGCGTACCTCACTTTCCACCTTACTCTTACAAGGAAAGGAGATGCCAGTTCAGCTAGAACTCATTAGCATCATTAGAAATATTCATATCAAAAGTCCATGAAAATTCATACGATATTTTTAATTCTTCAACATAATCCAATAAAAATAACTATCACCCTAAATCTAATGACATAAACAGTACAGTGGTACACTTTTGTACCAGCACTACATTACATGAGGGTGCTACATGCTATTCATGCTCTGCACATTATTTATTCCTACTTCCAGTTATTTTACAACCAAATTTTCTCCAAACACACAAAAATAAAATAAAATAAAAACTTGGTGGATAATGGACTAGTGAATAGGATGGCACTGTTTGATTAATTTGCAACTACCATTTTACTCATCAACACCAATATATCAAAGAGTCACCTCTAACTAGATGTACAATGTGGTAGCAAACCCTATTCAACATAAATGCATAAATAAAGGAAATTCCAACATCACCCTCATTATCAAACTTTTGTAAGATTCATATAACACACATACTTTCCAGCCATTCTCACAATCTGTTCAATAACCAAAACACACAGAGGACGAAAATTTGCATAGAATTCTAGTAAATAAACAGGAACACTAAGATACTTTCCTCATGACTGACACACAAAAATATCAACAGAAAAAAAAGTAAAGTTTATCGTAGCATTAAAAAGTTTCACAGTTTATCATTATATCAGTGTGAAATCAATGTCCTATGAAAAAATACCTGGATTCCACATATTCAGCATCCCCAGATGATCCCTCCTTCTACAACAGCATGCAAACCAAATAAGGGACTTGTTTAGCAGAAAATTGTGTAACAAAAAACCCCCACCCCCCAAACTACAAGAGGAAAAAAAGGAGGAACTTGTTCTAATTTACCTTAGGAACAGTTGCAGAAGAAAATTGAGGTAAGTGTATTCCACTAACAACATCTTTCCCTTCAGGGCTTCCCACTTCACAGGCAAAGCTAACAGTTCTTGGTTCATAATTAAAATACTTCCATTCACTGCAGATATGGAAATTATAATTTATAATAATAAGAATGAGAACAACAAAAACAACAACAACAGCAGCAGCAGCAGCAATAATGATCATAATAAATAATAACTGCCATAATCATATTCTGAGCTTGCAAAAAAATTTGACATCCATATTGTGTATTATAGGGTAAATTTCTCGTCCCTCAAATTTGGGGCATGCACGAGTTTAGTCCCTCAATTTTTTAGTCCGTCAAATTTTAAAAGTGTAACAATTTAATCCTACTGTCAACTTTCCATCCAATTTTGCTAATGTGGCTAACGGTTAGCTGACGCGGATGCCCCAAGATTAGGATGGAAAGTTGATGGCTAGACTAAATTGTTACACTTCAGAAATTTGAAGGAATAAAATAGAGTACTTGAAAATTGGGGGACCAAAATTGCGCGTGCCCCAAATTTGAGGGACGAAAATTGAAATCAACCAGTCACTTCTTCAACAAAAATTCCTAATCGAAGCTGTTGTCCACGAGCACACCAGATAATCTGCTCGTAATCGATAATGTAAAACCAAAAAAAAATCATAATTCGATCGCGCTTTCAGCCTCTTTGATAAGGGCTTTTAAATGAACCTAGCAGCTCCTCATGAGTAACTAATTCAAAATTCAAGATTCCAAAGCCAAACTAAAGTTTCAAGCTCCAGCCTAAAGTTATTCATATATATATACACACACACTCATATGTATACTCATTGAGCTTAGCTCGTTTAATAATCGACCTAAACCTAGAATTGAGCTTGATTTGTTTAACAATCAACTGAACATAAATAACACTTATTCAAAGCAATGCATAAATAGCTTAGTTCATTCACAGCCCTAATTACTTAGCTAAAGTTCAAAATTGCACATACATTCATACATACATATATATGCGTAAAATTAGGAGGCATTGTAAACCTTATGAAAGTGATTGAGGAAGATAATCGCTTAATTTCGCTTTCTTCAATAGGAGCATCGTCTTCCTCTGCCTCTCCGCAAAGCTTAGAGATCGCGTCTATGGCTTTGAAGTGATTCTCCACCGATTCGTCGAAAGCCAAGACCGTAACCTTTTCGCCATTGCAATTCTCTGCAAATCCTGATGGATTCTCAGCGTTCGCTGAAGGAACTGGAGCATCCTTCTTCTTCTTCGCAGTTCCTTCGGTTGTTGTCGTCGTCGTCTTCTTCTTCTTCTTCTTCCCGCGCTTCGCGCTCAAAAGCTCGGAAATCGGAGGTTCCTCCATATTTTGTAATTACCGGTACAGAGGAACCCTATGTTCCGTGTACCGGTTCAAATACCGGTCTATGCCGGGAAATTTCGGACGTTTCGGACGATTTCGACTATGCCCAGAGGGCCGAGATAGTGAACTGTGACTGAGCTCCAATTTTTGAAACCCCAAAGGAAAACTGTGGTGAGAAATATTATAGACTAATTTTTTTTTAATAAATTTAATGGACTATATATATATATATATATATATAGCGTTTAATGCTTAATTTCTTTTTTAATTAAAGAAGTGATAACCCAAGTTTTGCCACACTAATTGGGCAAAATTTGCTTAATAGTTTATTTTTTTGGAAAATTTTAGGTAGATAACATGAGAGGCGAAGTTATTTAGTTATTTAAACTCTTTTTAAAACTTGAGTTTATCAAACTCAAGTTCCAACCCAAAATCGAATTTATCAAACTCGAGTTTCAATTAGTTTAGATTGTGTGACAATCTAACGTTAACGTTATATAACAAATTGGAGCTCAAGTTTGCTAAAATCGATTTTGGGTTGGAACTTGAGTTTGACAAACTCAAGTTCTAAAAAGAGTTTACATAACTAAATAACTTCACTCACATGCTATTCTTCTAAAATTTTCCTTAAAAAATACTATTCACCAAATTTTGCCACACTAATTAACTTCCTACCTATGCATCAAAAAGTGCATAAATTTCATGAGCCTATATAGCATGATAGATGAAATTCAAGACCTTCAAGTTTTTAATGTTCATTAAGCCCATCACCTAGATTGAAAATCAATCAATTTGGAGATGGAGGGGCCAGTCTCATGTCTTATCTTTTGAAGAGTAAAAATGCTTAGGTTTACTCAAATTTAGAGTCTATCTACTAAATTTTTTTAAAAGAAATTTGGGGTGCCATGGCCTCATTCGATCTCAATGTGGCTCTGTCACTACATATAGTTTTGAATATCCCCTTATAAATAAGCATTAAAACACTTATTCTCCACTCACTAGATATTTTGTTAACACTTAATATCTTATAAAAATGTTTGTCAACCATAATAAACTCACGTCGCTTAAGCACTTCTAGATAGTGTTGATGCTTATTTTGGAAGCCCAGTAGCAGGAAGAAGCCCAACAATATGGGCAGAGTAGAGTTCGTGGATTAATAAAAAAAACCATTAAGCCCAAATGGTAGGAACAATGGATTATAGGCCCATAAAGTAAATAAATGGTTTTGGAGGACAGCAAATGGGCCTAAAGGAGCCCAGAGAGAGAAGTAGTAAACTCATGAGCATTATGAGATGTAGAAAAGTAAAAATGGGCCACAGCAAGCCCAAGGTAAAGAAGCAAGAAAGTAAGGGGTTAGTAGAAAGTCCATGAACCCCGAGGATGAATAACAAGATAATTGGGTAAGGGAAGCCCAAAAGAGTTAGTAAAAGCTCATGGGAATACAGAGTTAGAAAATAAGTCAAGGATGCCCAAGGAAAGCAAATGGGCAAAGGATGCTCAAGAAGAAAGAAATGGGACAAAGGAGCCCACGAGCAATGTAATGGGTTAAAAGAGCCCAAAGTAGAATGAGTATAAATCCAATGACCATATTGAGTCATTAAGAGAAGAATAGGCAACAGGCCTAAAGAGGCCTAGCAAGCACGGGTCAAATAACACCATGGCAGAAATGGCAGAGTGGTTTGACAGGAATGATAACAAGACTACGGATGGAGCAAAGAATGGGCTAAAAGGGGAAAAGCCCACGATTAAATAAGGCCCAGCCCTTGAAAGGAGCATGCCAATAAAGAATGAAAGATCATAAAACAGTTCACACCATAAGAGGTCAAGGATGAGTGGCAGAATGCACAGATGAGCCTTTAAACCATGGCAAATGCATGAGTAGTAGACAAGCTTTCAGCGTACACAGGAAGTGGAACACGTGCTAGGCCCAGGCATTACCAACCTGTACCCGGCCAATACAGGAGTGGTGGGTCATGGGCTAGAGATAAAAGAGGGTATGGTCTGGAAGTGGGGAGAAGGGAAAGCCTATTCTGGAGTTCTCGCTCATATTCTTTTAAGGGTGATGTCCTGCTAGAATGACATACCACCCAAAATAAGGTAGGATGAGTTGGAATTACTAGGTGCATGCCATGAGGGACAGTAAGAGAGAATGCCACGGTGAGCAAGCAAACAAAATAGCCTTCTTTGGTTTGGTAATGGGGAGTGGCATTAGGGCTTTCCACGGGTCGGTCCGGGTCGGGTTTATGCCTAACTCGCAACCAACCCGATCAGATCGGGTGGACGGAATCTCAACCCGTCGTCAACCGAGAGGATAATCAGATCGGTCAGGTTGAAACTTCAATAGGATCCGGGCGAGTCAGTCGGGGTCAAAAATTTGGAAAACGGTGAGAATCTAGAGTAGATCTGGCAAGAATCCGGCATAGAAAAGAAGAAAAACTGCCAAAATCCTTGATGTCTCACCAGATCCAGCCTAATCTAGGCCATTTTTTACAAGATCTTAGTTAGATCCAGCGAAATCTTGCCGAGATCTTGACGAAAATGGTATAGATCTTGCTGGATCTACCAAATATCGCAGGACATTTTGTGGGTTGGTCGGATCGGGTTGATCGGATTTTGGAGGAAGGAAAACCGACACCCAACCCTGTAAACTCGGGTTTTGGAGGAATAAACTCGTCGCCGACCACCGAAGAAGTCGGTTCGATCAGTGACGGGTCGGGTTCAGTCGGCGGTGGCGGTGGCGGTGGGTCGAGTTGACCGGGTCTCTGGACAGCCCAAAGTGACACAGCTAGCATAAGTAAGTAGTGGTGGCTAGACAACTGACAAACCAGTGGGTGGTTAGGAGGAACACCCTAAAACAGACAAAAGTGGTTAAAGGCTAAAATGGTAAAAAACAGTCACGACAGGCAATATATAAAGGGTCCTTACTGTGGACAGTAACACAACCACAACCATAGCAACCTCTAGAGAAAAATCACTACACTACCATTACCATAACACCACACGAGCAAGCATTGAGAAAGAAAAAAAGGAGTGGGAAAGAATCAAAGTAACAAAACAGAGAGAAAAGAGAAAGAAAAGAAACAGAGAGTGTAGAATGGCAGGAACCAATAGGCCAATCCCTTCTTTCCCTTTAAAAACCTACTCTCCGTTGAGGATAAAGAACTCGTTTGGGCACAAGCCATTCAGGCCCATTCACTCAAAGTGGATAATTTCTTTGGTAGGATTATCCTGTGAGGTTATCCACGTTGAGGAAGTGGTTTCCTCCTTGGCCTTAGCCCCGTAACATAATTGAACACGGTAAACTGATCTTTTACTTTTTTTTATTTTACCACTTATTGCTATTGTTTCTTCTTTGCAATTTCACCTATAACATGCTATTTCCACCTGTTTTAATTAAGAATCTCTTACTTATTTTGCCTAACAGTAACGTATTTTCGTTATCATTGTTTTATTACATTTATTCGCCAAAACTCTTTTGTAGCAACTTCGCCTGCCATAGGCATGTGACTAAAGTTTCGGCAAACAGGACATAGTTTGTATGCAAGCCGGACCAAGGTGAGTTGCAATTGAACCAGTCCCAACTCTCCTATCCAGAACACTCGGACACAGTGCAACGAGAGGCAATCGTTTTTATTGAGGTGTTGCAATCGTTGCAGCACTCGCAGCAGCAAATGATGAAAGAAATTCGTCAGCTGAAAACAAACAAGACGAAGGAGAAGGGAGCCAGCATGACCTGAAGCATGTGGCAGACAAAAAGGAGACACCAGTTGGAGGTGCTCTACAGAATGCGGAACAATATTTCATCACTATGACTGAAGTAGCGGCTCTACTGGAGTAGGAGAGGGCTAAGGCACCTAAGGAGAGATTCTATGCACAAAGACCTCCTTACCCATTAAGGATACTCAACAAACCATACCCAAAGAGATATTGTAACACCCCGACCCAATTTTATAATTAAATTATGTGTTTAAGTGGTTAATTACTATTTTAAGCCACTTTCTTTTTATAATTAATAGAAGAGTATTTAATAGGAATATTATTTTATAATGCCATTGAATAAGAATGATAAAGATTATAAATAATTTAATGGCTAATTGTATTATAAATATATACTAAATATGTACAAAACTATATTAAGTTGTTAAGTTATGAGATATATATATATATATATATATAGTTGTTGGTGTTTTAACTATGTATGATGCATGAGATAGTATAGTAGAAATTACACCACATGCAACCAATGAGAATTCAACACAAGTAAAGCCAAAGTTTCATGCATCTTGACAAAGCCAAAGACCAAGACTTGGTGGCCATGCAATCACCAAGTTCCACCTCATTTTTCCTTGACTTTTCAATGTAAATAGAACATGCAAGAGATTCACTCCCTCTCTATTCCCACGAGTAAACACAAATAAGAAATTCCCACCCACTTTGCTCTCTTTTCTCTTAAGGAAAGAGCTAGAAACTCTCTTAAGTCTTCCCTCAAGTCCGCGGGTTCACACTCAAAAGGAAGACAAAATTCTTCTCCCTTATATTATCTTCTTGGCTGCACCAGACCAGAAAGTCCAGCTCTTTTCTTCTTTCTCTCTTCTTCATTTGCTCTTACACGGCTGTAACTCTCTTTCACCCTCTCACCAAAAATCATAGGCAACTCTCTCTAAGAAGAAATTAAGAACCTAACACTAAGGTTTCATCTTCAAAGTGTGTGAGTAAGTAAATTAAACCCCATCTGATTTTGTGTATTTGAATAGTATAATTGTTTGTTTATTTTCATTCTTTATCCTCTGTTCTGATTTTAGAAGCTGAATTAGTAAATCTGTTTTAGTAAATTGAAAGTTTGATGATTATGGTCATTTGGATGCTTATTAAGGTATTTCAATATGTTTAGGATAGGTATAAAAATACTCAAGTGATATGAAGGCCAATTGCTATTTGTTGATGATTTTAGTAAGAATATATGCTGGAGCTGTCACTGTGACAGATTTGATGTTTACAACAAGAAAATTCTGTATTAAATCATATTTTGTGAATTAGGATGCTACGAATAGTTTGTATGAACCCTAAGACACGTATGGTTGTTGTGGAAGTGGTTTCACAGCATTTGGATGAATAGAAAATAATGATTTAATTTCTAATTTGCATGAGTTTCTGCCAGGACAGATTGGAACACGTTAGCTTGTATGATTTTTAATAAATCATGATTTTATGCTTTGACTACGAAATTTTTATGGTATATACTGACATACAGGGGAATTGCTCTGTAAAATTTCTTGAGGTTTGGAGGTGAATTGGTAGTCCGTTTGTATTTTATAAGTTAAGTATACGCTGCTGGGACAAACAGTGAACAGTAAGGGATATGCCTAATTTTGAGGATTTAATTCTAAAGTTAGGTTGAGTGATTTGAGCTATAATTTATGATGCTCATCATTTGATATGTCTAAATCATAGATTAATTTTGTATAACTTGGTTTATGGTTTAGTACTCAAATGAGGGATTCTAAACCATTCAACGGGTGTATTTATGAAGCTGTTTTGTTGAACATACTATATGTTTCCTTAAGAGTATTTATGGTTACATGACAATGCTTAAAAGAGTTTACGTTTATGCATGCATTATTTTCCTAAGCTTAAAGCACTTTTTTGAAATGAAGATGACTCTTCTAGAGATATGCTATTAAGGTGAGAACGTTGGTTTCTCTATGATTGGTACATAATGACGTTTGATGAATGTATTTTGTGTTTGTGGGAACCTCATTAAGGTGCGATTAGGATTTCTTTGATTATAAGAGATAGGCTTTGAGATGAATGCGTAAGTTTATGTTAAGGAATAATGGATTGTAACAAGCCTTGATTTTTGGTTTAGGTGTTACCAGTCGTCAGGTCTAAGCTCCTTTGATTTTAGACTCTCGGTTCCTCTGCTTTCAGGTAAGAGATAAGTTATATGGGCATTTGGTAAGTCATTAGGTTATTTTAAAGTATATTATGCATTAAAAGATTTTTGATTAGAGATATGGCATGTAAGCATTATCAGACAAAGATATGTTCGTGAGCTTTCGAAACCTTATATATATGATTTAAGCATATTAATGCTGTTACTAATTCCACGAACATGATGATTAAAGAAAACAATAGAAATGCTATTATTGTAAAATGTAATGCAAATTATGAATTTCAGTATAATGAATAAGTATGAAATATTTTCGGGTTATGTCCTCTGGTGATCTGAACTCGGTCAGTAGGGGTTAATTACTGGCTTTCCATGGAAAAATGTTATCGCTTTGGCCATTTAAAGTAGAGGAAATGGGGCTGCTCGTAACTCTAGGTCATTTAAAGTAAAGGAAATGGGGTTGCCCGTAACTCTAATCTGAATAAAGCCTTCTCCCCAATGTGTACGGACAGCGGAGAGGGACAAAACCTTGAGGGGATGTGCCAGCAGGCCTCCCAAAGAGGACAATATCATGCACACGAGGTCACTCAAATGTGATGAGGCATTCTCTGTACAGACTTATCAGATATGGACTAACCAATAAGTTATGTATGAACAACTATATTATGCTATTAATCATAAGAGAATTATTTTGTTAAATGCATTGTAGAAAGTTAAAAGCTCTCATGAAAAGAAGAAGTTTCTGATAAAAAGAAAGCTGTTCATTAAAGATAAAAGTTTCCGAAATTCTGTTATGCTATAAAGATAAAACTTTTGATGAAAGTACAAATTTACGTTAAGAAGTTATTAGATATCTGTTTTTCTTTATGAAATGTAAAGTTTTATAATTATGAAAGTTATAATATTTTATAAGAAGAAGTTTATGAAGGAAAATTTTATTATTATTTAAGATGCTTCCAGTTTAAGACGCTTCCAGTTTAAGACAAAGTTACCAATTATCCAAATTAAGTTAAATGATGTTTTTGTAATGAAACTATATACGGTGACTTTGTAAGAAATGAAAGAAATTCAATCCGAAGGGTTTCGATAAAATTATTCTGATAAGGAAAGGGAGAACAACTATTTTCCTACGAAAAGTGTATAAGCTATTATTATAAATAGTATAAAATACTATGCATGAATTGTTCTCCTATCCAAACGTTGATAAAATGAAATAAATTAATTTACATGCATCCTTATTAAATTTTCACATATTTTACCTTTACTGAGTTGTGTAGCTCACCCCTTCCACTATTTCAGTTAGCAGGTTTTATTTTGGAGCAGAGGGAGCCTTAGTCGAGTTTTGGAAGGAGCTAGTTTTAGTTGTATATGTATAGATCCTTGAATTAGCAATATGATGTTTAGATTTGTAGCATTGTGCATTTTAGGATTTAATGAAAGTGTATACCTTAAAGCATTAAGAGATGTATTATGTGGAATTTAGACTTTGAGTAATTGGTGGATTATGTTATTCTTTGAGTACAGTGTAGATGTTCTGAATGTCAAATGAAAAGTTATATCATTTAAGTAAAGAAACAATAATGAAAAGAAAGAGGGAAGCTTTTGTAAAAGTTTTTGTAAAAAGTTAAGTTGGTTCTTATTAATATCAAGTTTAGGCTTGATATTAGCATGCCGGTCATGGCCACAAATCCGGGTATCGGGTTTGGGGCATGACAGATATGAACCGCGAGTCTTTGCGCAGTACGATGGCAAGAGGGGAAGTGTTGTCGAGCACGTAAGCAAGTTTATTAATACTTTTGGCCCCTATGCGGCAGATGAGAACTTATGTTTTCGGGAATTTTCTAAATCACTATGTGACCGTGCATATACCTGGTACATCGGTTTAAAGCCAGGATCGATCCCAACTTGGGATGACATGGTGGATGTATTTTGCATTAAATACTTCCATAGAGAGGAAAGAGTAACGCTTACGACCTTGCAAGCAACTATGCAAAGGAATGATGGGGATTTAATGGAATACATCAAAAGATTCAGAGACATAGCACTTGATTGCTATAATCATTGCGAAAAGATATTGGTGGAAATGTGTATGACAAATATGATCAGGAAGTACAAAGCCGTTTTGGAAAACTTGAAAATCTCCCAATTTGCACAATTGTTGTAGAAGGCTAGAAAGATTGCTCAGTCGGTGAGGCCGAGCTCAGACAAAAGAGGTGCTTCACAGGCTATGGTAATATCCACTGGCGAAAGAAAGAGGAAAGCTGACGGAAGAGAATATGATACCCTTCCACCATTACCATGCACTCCAAAGGAGCTAGATGTGCTCCTAGACAAATGGATAGCAGACAGAGTATTTAAGCCTAATCAAGTTTCCAGAGAGCCCATGGAAGAAAAGCGAAGGGACCCACGCTTCTATCGCCTGCATAACTACGTGCAACATTCTACCGCAGAATATTGGGCACTTCGCAAATTGGTACACCGTAGGATCAAGGAAGAGACTCTAGAGTTGTCACAGTGGGAAGTTCAAAGAAACCCACTTCTAAACCACAAAGGGAAGGGTGTAGCAGCAGTTTTGATTTGTGCAGATTCAGGGGAGGATGAAGAAGAGAGTCCAGCCCTACCTGCGGTAGCAATTACCACCTTACAGAAGAGCTCCAGGTTCAAAAATTTGTTCAACCAATTAGGATTCACAGCGAAAGAGCAAATGATAGCTACAGAAGCCCTGGTAAGCATTTCCTCTAGGGCAAGGATAGAATGTCTAACGACTGAAGTCACAGGCAACAGAGCCCTCCTACAGGAGTAAAGTAAGATCACTTTTAATGATGAGGATATGGAAGTGGGGCACTCGAATCACAGGAGGTCTCTAAGCACTTTCAAAGCAGCAAGAATTTTGGAGAAAAAGATTCAAGGATGCTCAATGGAAGTAACAAGATCCGGGAGAAGAGGAGATTACACCACAGGCCACATTCAACTATGGCTGAAGGTGGGCCCAATAGCCTCTCTAGCCCGCTTCCATGTGGTAAGAACAGAAGTCTTATACCACGTGCTTCTAGGAAGTCCATAGTTACATAAGCACCGATTAGTCCTGTCCACCTATCATCAGTGTGTGAAGGGAAGGTTGAACGGCAGAATGATACACATAGCAATAAACCCATCGCCATTTGAGCAGGTAGAAGCTCATTTAGTAGAAACCATGTTCTACGACCAATAGGCACCATTTGGGGAGAGCTCAGTATCAAAACTACGAAGTACCTTCGTACCTAGGTGGGAAGACATCCAAAGTAATTCAGAACCTAATCTAAGGGAGTTGCTATCGCAGAAGAAGAAAAGGAAGGAAGCACCGCTGTAGAGTCAGATGACACACCGCAATGTGTCAGGGTTCGAGGCCCTTGATAGCAGAATTATATACAAATTATGAATGTGCACAGGGCTCATATGTGATATACAAGCGGGCCCCAGAAAAGAATGGCAGCACAAAAGCTTGGTATGCTGCATGGCTCAAAAAAACTCAGAAGAAGAAAGTAATGAAGAGAGAGACAAGAAAGTTGTGATAAAAAAGGATGTACAGGTCATGGCAAAAGAAAAATTGGAGAAAGTTAACCTAGGGTCTAACCCACGGGAACCAAGACCCATCTCAATTAGTTCAATACTGTCAGAAAAGGAAAAATCAGAGTTGATACTGTTGCTGAAAGAGTTCAAAGATGTCTTCGTATGGGATTACAGCGAAATGCCAGGATTGGATCCTGGGCTAGTAGTGCACACATTGAATGTGGACCCCGATGCCAAACTAGTGGCCCAACCTGCTAGGATTTTCCACACTGAGATAGAGGACAAATAGTTAAGGAGGTGTAGAAATTGCTGACCGCAGGTTTCATTAAACCCATCTAGCACCCCAATGGTTATCCAACATAATGCCAGTAAAGAAGAAGAATGAGCAGATAAAGTGTTGTGTAGACTTTAGGAATCTCAACAGAGTCTGCCCAAAGGATGAATTCTCACTGCCAAACATGGACGTGCTGATAGATTTTGTGGTAGGGAATGCCATGTTTTCATTTATGAATGAATTCAGCAGGTATAATCATATCAAAATGGCTCCAAGAGATGCGGAGAAAACTGCTTTCAGAACACCTATAGGCAATTTCTACTATATTGTAATGCCTTTTGGGTTAAAAAACGTAGACCCAACTTATCAACGGACGATGACGGCCATATTCCACGATATGATGCACCAAGAATTGGAGGACTACGTGGATGACATAGTCGTGAAGTCAAAGAAATGAGAAGAGCAAGTCCAAGCATTGAGAAGGGTATTTTAGAGATGTAGGGCCTTTAAACTAAGGATGAATTCCCTCAAGTGTGCATTTGGGATATCTTCTGGGAAATTCCTGGGTTTCTTGGTTCACAGCAGAGGGATAGATGTCGATCCGGCCAAAGTTACGGCCATAGCAACCATGAAACCACCAACTACAGTGAAGGAATTGAAGAGTTTCTTGGGAAATGTCTCATACATCTGGAGATTCATCCTTGGATTGGCGTCAATTACTTTTGCCTTTGACAGCCTACTCAAGAAGGGGTAAAAATTTGAATGGAGAGGAACACAGCAGACGGTCTTTAAAAGGCTGTGGCAGATTTTGATAAATTTTCCTACTATGCAAGCCCCAATCTGCAAAAAGTCATTACTGCTCTACTTAGCCACCAACTCGTATGCTATAGGTGTGTTAATTGCCCAAAAGGATGGAGGTGGCGTGGAGCAATCAGTTTACTATATTAGCCATGTCTTGAAGGACGCAGAGACTTGTTATCCAAGAGCAGAAAGAGCATGCTTGGCCATAGTATATGCTTCACTAAGGCTGCGCTATTATTTCTTGGCCTATGAGGTATGGCTGATGACTAAGTCCCATGCAATCAAAGCCTTATTGCGGCAGCCAATCATTTCTAGAAGGATATCCCAGTGGTTACTTTAGTTGTCACAGTATGACCTAAGAGCGAGAATGCCCAAAGTAGTGAAGAGCCAGGCTATAGCAGATTTGTTGGCATAATTCCCAAGAGAAGAAGAATTCTCGCTAGACGATAAGGTCCTAGGGGAGGTAGCTATGACAGTAGAAGTCAGAGAGCAATGGGTGATGAAATTTGATGGGTTTTCTACCATCTAATCAGGGGGACTGAGAGTAGTTTTGTATCATGAAAAAGACAAGGCTGTGGCGCTTTCATTCAAATTAGAATTTCCCTACTCAAACAACACGGCAAAATATGAGGCCTATCTAATCGGGCTGGCCATAACCCTTGAAATGGGGATCAAACATTTAAAAGTGATGGGTGATTCAAACCTGGTGGTTCGCCAAGCCAAGGGAAGCTTCTCCTTGAAGAAACCCTGCTTAGCCCGTACAAAATAATGGCCTAGAAGATGGAAGGAAAGTCTTCAACGTTTGAGATAAAGCATGCCCTAAGGAATGAGAACTAGTATGCGGATACGTTGGCTACATTAGACTTGCAAATAATTTTTGAAGGAGATAGCACTACGATAGAAGTCAACAAGAGAAAGGAGTCTATTATCGAGATGCTAAAGGAAATGTTCCAAGAGGAACAATGTGAAGAAGATTGGAGGATTCCTATAAAGGAAGCTTTGACGAAGGAAGAAGACACGATAGAATTGAAGGCGCTAAAAGACTACGCCTTGGTAAGAGGAGAATTGTACCATAGGATGCTAGGTAGGGTCTTGTCGAGATTTACAGGGCAGGAAGAGGCCTGAAGAAAGCTAAAGGAAGTACATGATAAGACCTGCAGATTTTGCAGAGAAGTCAATCTTTATCGCAGACTCCAAAAGGCAAGCTTTTATTGGCCAAGTATGGGAAGGGACGCAGATCAAGTCCAAACCCAATACGAGACCTGCCGACTTGCAGCAGACAGAGAGAAAAGTTACACTATATTCGTCAGCGAAGATTGGAGAGTCCATTTGTACAGTACCTGACAGAGGGTATCCTACCACAAAAGTACAGCGAAAGATACAAGCTTAAGAGGTTGGTGACACGATATTTCTTGCATAACGAATCCTTTTCAAGAAGGGATATATTGGGGACCCACTATGATGGTTGGGTCCTTAGGAAGCAAGTGAGATGATGAAGGAAGTGCATGTAGGAGAATGAGGGGAGCACCAGGGGAAGAAAAAGTTATACAAGTGCCTGCTACAAATGGACTACTACTAGCCCACCATGAAGAGAGACACAGTAGAACTTGTGAAAAAATGCCACAGTTGCCAAGTACAAGCCAACCTGATTCACCCTCATCCACAAAACCTACATAGCATGGTCACCCTATGGCCCTTTCACATTTGGGGGCTTAATTTAGTGGGGCCAGTTAATTCGTCATCGCGCAGATACACATGGATCCTGGTGGCTACGGAGTATTTCACCAAATGGGCAGAGGCAGTGCCACTTCGTAAAACTATAGGAGGAGCGGTGGCAAATTTCATCAAGGAGAACATAATTGTCAGGTTTGGAGTACCCCACAGGATTTCACTGGAACCCTACAATTTTTCTCATTCTCACCCTACTTAATAGTTAATACTACCTTTTAAATTAAGTGTGATTCCCTATTTTTGAACCAATTAATTGTTTATCAATATCAAATCATATGTTTGTTGCAAAGTCTAATGGCCCGTTTGGATTGAGGGGGAAGGAGAGAGGGGGAGTAGAGTAAAGTAGAGTGAAATTGACTCAAAATTAACTTATTTTTAGCCTACTCTACTCCTCTCCACTCACCCTCTTTTCCCCTTTCTCCCTCAATCCAAACAAGCCATAAGAGATATTCTCTTGATTCATTTCTTACCTCACATCCTTGGCCTTTATAAACTCTTTCAAATCCATACTATTTTTTCCAATATGACAATGACCATTCACACGTCTCCTCTTATAAACCTTTATCAAATACACCTTTAAATTCTACAAAATGTTAAACTAGGGAATCATTAAGAAAATTCTACTTTGTTAAAGGTACTTTAATTAGGTGGGTCCAATCTTCAAAGGAAGATGTACTCATAAATCATAATAACAAGACTTGCGATAGATTAATAGATTCTTTAAACGGCAATAATGCTCTAGAAAGCTTGTGTCAAGACAAGCACCTAGTGGATATATTTAGAAAAAACTGCAAAAGATCATAGCGGATATAAAAGGTATATATGATCGCAATGATTATTAATTAATTACTTCCTTTATGTGAAAGCAAAGCGATTATTGCATTATATTAGAATCAGTAGTTCGTAAAAAAAAAAAAAAAGAAGTTATATTTTATTAAGTAAAAAAGAGTGTTATTAGGGTAAAAAATCTAGGTAGTTCCAAGCACTGCTCCGGGTTTTAACAAATTAATATGTAAAATTATCAAAATTTTAATTTAAAACAAAAAAAATTAAAAAATTTATTTACTATGTTCTTTTTCTAATATGGATTTATAGGAGTGGACAAGGATGCTCACAAGTTTTGAAACCATGACCTTAGAACTGCTAGATCAATGGAACCTTTCGGGGTTTATTATAGTATTAATGTAGTACCATTCACATTTATTATGTTAGTTTGTAAGCCTATTATAGTAAAATGGATCTTAATTACCTTTTGCATTTTCCTATTTAAAGAGATTTTGATCTGCTAATATATAATTAATTGAATCTCAAATTGACATGGGATTTTCCCCAAATCTTCTCCAATTTTTTTTATTTGTTTTTGTTTTGTTTTGTTTTTATTTGTTTGTTGGTTTTTTTTTGGAAACAAATTCTAATGCATAAAAGGAGAAGGATCTTTTGCATGGGAGTTGGAGGGAGAGATGTAGTTCACAACAGAATGTTGTGAATGTAATTGAATCACACCCTGAAGTCACCTGAAGAATTCTTCTTGAATTTCATCCTCTACATATTGAGATCAATTACCAAACTGAGCATATGAGGGCTTCATACTTATTCATTGGTTTAGTTAAATTCAATTGGGGTTTTTCTTTTATTTCTTGAAAAAGAAACCAAAAAAAAAAACAAAAAACAAATTGGTTGGCAAAACTTTTAGGAAGTATGGAATGGAGGTGAAGCACCCTAGACTAGGAATAGATACGAGAGCTTTGGAATTAATTTGACATCTGAACTCCCAAGATTGAACTGTCATCTCTGCTAATTACAATTCTAGACATATAATTTTATTTACTTTACGAGCATACTGTTTGTTTATCAAAAACTAATCGAAGTGTCACTTTCAACAAATATATATAGAATGTAGTACAGTTTCGATAGATGGAGAATGTAGTGCACACGAATACTATTCTGGTGGACACCAAAAGGCCCTTGTCCAATCCCTTTAATTGACTGGGATTGATGCAAAGGAATTGTTTATATTTAATTCGAATTTAGGTGGGATTAGTTGGGTCGGTTGATAAGAGCAAATCCTGTCAGCCCTATAACAAAGATGGATTCAGCTCCTTTACAATTACAGTTGGAACATTCAACTGGGTCATGACAAAATCCAAATACTCTACCGTACGACTTAACTAGATAGTCATATAAAATATTTCCAAGATATGGATTCCTCATGAACAGTTGAGCTTTTGAAAGTCATCTCCAAACTGTAGAGGTATCAAATCTAGCAAAAGGACACACCGGTAGAGTATGGCCATTGTTCGGCAAAACCTGAAGGTCTTTAATTGCTTCCAGCAAACCTTTGCATTTTGATTACCTCTGGCCTTTGCTGCAAGTATCCCAAGTAGTCTTTGTAATTCTTTTGTTCCTGATCTTACTTTGTAATTCTTTAGTTGAAACCATAGCCATTGAGTACCATTTATAGTAAAAAAATTTACTCCTCTCCACTCTATCATTCGAATTATTCAAAAGAAGTTATTTCTTATTGTTGAGGGATTACAATTTGGTTTTCTACGACTGCTATAAAAATATGCTTATTTCAGTATGTCTTTCTCATCACTAATTTGTTTTGAGGCAAAATGGCATAACTCAAAATTCGACACATATATCTTGTTATCAACCGTTAATTGTAAAGATAAATCTACACAATCACTTAAATTAAAAATTGTATTAAGTATGTGTTTGGATTGAAATGAAAAATTAAAATTATTTTACTATTTAACTTATTTTTATTACTATTCATGAGCCTCATTGCATTTTTTGGCACTATTCATGAATCCCATTGTACTATTTCAACTAACTTTTACATTTATCTACAGTATTTTTAGCAATAATTTTTCAGTTTCAATAAAATAAACGGTATTCAAACACACTCTAAATGGGAGGATGAAACCATGATTGTTCAGTTGTACTAAATAATTTCTCCCACCTTAAAAGAAGGTAAGGGAGAGAGAGTACTCCGATGTCACCAATATTGAAACCAAACAAGGTAAAGAACATTATTTATGAAATTGCTTTGGCCTCAATCCACCCCATGAGCTCATGCCTTATGTAGTACATTGAAGTTTGATCTTTACCAAACATTGGTGTCACGTATTACCTATACCTCTTGAGAAAGAAAGGTGTTTGCTAGCGATCTCTTAGTTTGGAGAAACCGGTTTTGACGAAAAACTCGCATCTTAGAAATAGAATATAAATCCAAAGCTGACACAAAACCCAAAGATTATAAAAATGATTTGTTCTGGATAGTTGATGAAACTCAACGAAATCCAGAATTAGTAAATTAACCTAATTGTCATCGTAGGGTGCTGAATGGATGGCCATAGGGGGTAGCTAGATATTGTTGGTTTAATTAACTCCTAATGGCTTTGATCATTGCTTCGTAATTAATTAAGTCACTATATACCATTGTTTTCTCAGTTATGATTAGAATTTAAGATTCCATTTTTATTATAAAACTGCAAATACACGTACATGTCTAATAATTGAATTACATTTGTTGGTTTGTTTTATAAACAAAACACAAATCATTATAAATTGGGAAATTAAGCACGAGCAGATCGATTCTTTGCAAACATATCACTGACATTCTTAGATCCTGATTGCAATAATTGTAATTTGAAATTTCACCTGAGCATCAATACAGTCAAGTATTAGCAAACATCAATCAATGCAAAGACGGACAAAATTGCTTTTTGCCCATTTCAAAAAAAAAATCCAGCATTTTGCCCTATTTTTCAAACTAATTAGGAAAATGCCCATCTTTTGAAAATCGAGTTTCTCAAAATCGATTTAGGCTCTATAGCGGCGTTTTTAAGGACCTTATAGTGATGTTTTAAGGACCTATAGTGGCGTTTTGTAACTCGATATATATAAAATCGAGTTATAGGTAAAAAAAAAAAAGGAAAAAAATTGCATATAACACGACTTTATGAAAATCGAGTTACAAAACGTCACTATAGGTCCTTAAAACGTTCCTATAGGGTCCTTAAAAACGCCGTTATAGGGCCTAAATCGATTTTGAGAAACTCGATTTTCAAAAGATGGACATTTTCCTAATTAGTTTGAGAAAAAAGACAAAATGCTAGATTTTTTTTTTGAAAGGGCCATTTGCCCATTTTCTCCCTGCAAAGACTAATAAAAATGGCCACTATGATGGTACTGTCTGGAGCAATATACGTACGTCAGTGCCTATTATTAAATTGGAATTGTATGCCAAAAACTAGTAGATCAAGATCAAAATACCAAAGCATAAGAGAAGCAACTTTGCAGATCTTGGGACAACATGGAAAGTTGGAAACTGTAGCCATCGAAGTGCAGAACACAAACAGTCTTGTGAGAGCCATGACAGAACATGTACACGTGAAGACATCGTGAAAAGTACTTTGCACCTTATTCACCTCCCAATACTTTTTGCTTCCCAACCACTTTCCAATTACATTCCAACTTTCTTTTTTTTGGGTCTGTTTTTACTGTTATAAATATTAGTTCCAAAAAGTTTAAGATTTTAGGATAAGGTAAATTTAAGCGTTCATTTCTATTTTTTTAAGAAATGAATTACCTTACTTTAATTCCAGCAAGAAGTATATTATTATACATTAAAACCAGGTCATAAAACCCACCTGTTAACTGAGTTCTCTTGATAAGTGAGAGGTTTGAAACTTTAGAGAAAACCATGTTGAGCCTGCTTTATTAGGGTTTTAAGTCAAACTTGGTGTTGCAATATATATATATATATATATAAGCCATAAGAATAAAGTTCCAAGCAATAAAGCAATACAAGAATCAAAGAAGCTACTTGCTTTGGTTCATAACATTAATCTTGCACACAAATAGAAGAGTCCAAAGTTAATTGGAGCTTAACATATATTTAAGGAGTGCGCTAAAATAACTGGCAGAACATCTAACATTCCACGAAGGAATGTTTATCTGCACAGTCAAAAAACACCAGCTACATGGACCTACTATCACCTTTCTGCCAATCATAACTTGCCACGCGAGCGAGTTGCGAATAAAATTGTATAATTAGATAAGACACCCGAATTTTTCGGATAAAAATCCTACCGACACCAACCAGACATTCTGGTATGTGCAAGCCTATGTAGACTATCAAATCACACGTCACATTCCTCTAAATTCAGTACAACCTGCACAATTTCATTGGTGCACAAATGGCTAGGAATGGCACTAATAATATTCACCGTAATAACAACAATCTTGAAGAATGCAACTTAATTTCTAAGCACATATATGAATTACAAAGGTGTTTCTCTTTCTCGTACCAAAACCTGTAATCCGCCACTAAATGAGGCTGTGAGCCCAGGAGAGAACCGTGGCGTGTGGCTTGGTGTAGCTAAGTCGATGTGGAATTTTCGAAGCAATGAAAGTGCTACACATTTGAGCTCCACTAGAGCCATTTCTTTTCCCAAACAGACCCTGAGTCCAGCTTGAAAAACTGGGTACTTAAAAGGGTTTTCTGGAAAAAATATGCCATCTTTCAACCACCTTTCTGGCTTGAATTCTAAGCAATCAAAACCCCAAATTTCTTCAATCCGACCCATTGCGTAAGGATGATAGGTAACCCTAGTGCCTTTCCTCACAAAAGTCCCATCAGGGAGGACATCATCTTTTTGACAAAACTTTGAATCAAACTGTATAGGAGGATAGAGTCTCAAACTCTCATACACTGCTGCTTGTAAATAATGAAGCTCTCGGAGCTCCTCAAAGCTTGTGAACTCCTTATTTGCTCCGATGACTCGGTCTGCCTCAGCCATGATTGCTGACTCCACGTGTGGGTGCTTTGCCAAAAGCCAAAACAAGCTAGTCAAGGCTGATGCAACCGTGTCACGCCCAGCTAATAAGAAGCTTATAACGATGTCTCTCAAATATGTATCATCGTCAACACTACTCATGAACCTTGACAAAAGGTCTTTATGAGTGAAAAATCCCATTTTGCGCTTTTGCCTTATGACTTCTTGTGCCAAAACATTGATCATGCTAACAGCTTCCTTTAATTTCTTCTCACTACCTATATTGAACACCCTTTTGATCTTCCATACAAGTGGGGACACAGTCATGGCTCTCTCTGCTGACAATTTCGATGCAAGGTCAAAGGAATCAGCAAATTCAGACATGGGTAGTGACAACTCTAGGCACCTGGGGTCTAACCCAAATGAGAATCGGCATATACAATCAAAGGAGAATCTTCTAAACACGTCCTGTAAATCCAAAACCCCATCTTTTTTGCTTCCAACTAAGGATAAAAGTGGGACAAGCCGGGTTTTGATCTCGTAATTGACAATCTCGAACGCAAACGATCTTATGGAGTACTTGTTGAGCTCTAGACTCGCCATCTTTCTTTGGAACCTCCATAAGTCACCGTCCACGTTGAATATACCTCGACCCAGAAAGTCACCTAAGATCATGGAAAAGGGTTTGCCTTTTGGGTAATTTTCAAACCTTGTTTTAAGCATGTACTCAACGTTATTGGGGTTGGCTGTGATTGTGTTTCCAATAACATGTATGTGGATGGTTTTGCTAGGAGAGTTTTTTAGAAGATGAGCATACCAATCACAAAGGTTATCAAATTTTTTGGACCAACTTGACGTGAGATAAGTATGACATATTTCACAGTTGCACCAAGGCTTTAGTCTAGCTAAGTATAGCAAGGGAGGAAAGATAAGAAAACAAAGTGCAAGAAAGTAAAAGCAGGCATTAAGAAACTGCAAGAACCAGGAAGTTTCAATCTCCATTGATGGTTGAAGATTAAAAAAAAAGGAAAGAGAGAGAAGAAACTAGACTGAGAGAGACAAAAGAGCAACTGGAGCTATTGTACATTGGATGCTTAAGTTTTATATTTGTTAGAACAGTGATTTAGTTCAGTGGTCTCTCTGTTTCCACTACAAAGAAAACTATGGAAAAAAAATATATATATTAATAAATAAATAAAAAAAGCTGAAATAAGATAATAGCATTTAAAACTCGTGCTCAAAAGAACTACGTCAATTAGTTGAGGCATCTTCTGCGTCACACCTATTGTAATATGTGGAGATTCAGCCACGTGCATTTATTCTTATCTGTATCAACCGGTCTCTTCTTTCAACTTGCATCTCCGACGGTGAATCAGCTGAGCGTTTTTTTAGTATTAAATGTTTAAATTAGACTTGACAACAAAAATAAAATGTGCAATCTCGGTTCAAGCTTGAACCAAGTATAAAAAAAAATGTTCATACTTAAACTCATCCAAAAGTTGTTGTTTGACGTTTGTGGTGTGTTTTGTTTCCTTTCCTTCGGTTAAGATATTTACGGGCTGTTTGGTAGGGTGTTTTGAATAATAATTTTTAGTGTTTAAATAATATTATATGTATTTCTACACGCACTTTTTTACTTACAGGTCTCCAAAAAATACAAACAATATTATTAGACAACATTACCAAACGGCTCCTTATTGTCTAAAATCAAGAGTCCAAACACTTGTTTTGTTGTTGGAACTCTATTTGCTTGTTTATTTGTTTCTGTATCTTCAATAAAATTTCCCTTTTAAGCCAAAAAAAAAAAACTCAAAACTCGTCAAGAAGTCCAAAACTTGAGCTTGGCTTGATTCATTAGTCAAGTCAAAGCCAAGCTCAAGCTCAATATATCAAGCTATTGAACTTAAGATCCAACACAATTATATTCCATATTATAAGCATATTATCAACCTTATTTGGTTTGGACTAGTGGGCTAACTCCCAATTAATTAAAGACTTAGTAATATATAAGTTTATTTATAAAGCCTATATCAAGCCCATAAAAAAGCCTAAGCTCAACTTGTTTATTGTTGAATCCTATTGTAGGGACTCAAAATGTAATGGACCCTAGACAATAAAATTTGTAGAGAATGGGTAGGAAGAGCTAGGCATGTAGCAGGCAAACAACGAATTTTAGGGCGGATCACTCTAAACGAACTGGACTTAGAAGTTTTGATAGGAAAGACCCTCACTTTGGCTAAATCTTTCAGATCACCTCCGTTGCCATTTTTGGCGAGTGTTTGTAAGGCTGATAGATCCTCGGTTCTAGCCGAGGATCTCTTTTTCTTTTTCCGGAGCCCCCCCTCTTTTGCTGGGAGCCCTCTTAGATATATAGTCCCTTTCCTCTTAATCTCCACCATCCATTTGTCAATTATCTGGTCTCTATATACTGGGGTTTGTCCCATCGTCTGTAATTAGCAGGCTTTATGTTAGTTCTTAGCCGCCTTTGCAGACTTTCTATTAGTTGTAGTAATCGAGGCAACTGGGCTTGCTGGTCACATTACCATTAAAACGGTCAGAATGTTGGTGGGATATTTTCCCTTTAGTGGAGTCGGTGTGCCGAGGACAAATCATCCTCGGCTTGGGCCTTTGGGACGTTCTGGGTCATTTTCCCATTGTCCTCGGCCTCAGCGCTATCCTCGGCGCGGGCCTTGGGCCGCATGCAGTGGGCCAGCGTGGTGAGTGCGATAGGGCCCCACACCTATAGTTCATGAGTTGTTCATGAACATATTTTTTTATTGGGCTTGACTCGTGTATTAAACAAGCATTTAAACTAAGGTTTAAACTTGACTTGTTTATAAACTTACAAATATAGGTGTCGTTTGGATTAGGCTGAAACGTGTGTCTGCGTTTCAGCACTTTTTTTTTTTTTTTTTTTTAAAAGCAGCAACCTTTGACCTTTCTCCAGTGAACAGTACACCCGTGCACTGTTCACGGGTCCTACAAATTTCACTTTTCAGTAACTTTTTCATTAAGAATGAGTCTTACGACACTATTTACACATTTAAAAATTATTTTGCTACAGTGTTTTCAGTTTTCAGTTTTCAGCAAAAATAAGTTGTACCAAAACGGACCCATAGAGTTCGTTTGGGAACAACTTATTTAGCTAAAACTGAAAATTTTTTGCTAAAAGTACTGTAGATAAAACTAAAATGTAACTGAAATAATACAGTGGGACCTATAAATAGTACAAAAAAGTACAATGAGACCTATGAATAGTAACAAAAATAAGCTAAATAGTAATAAATATAAACTAAATAGTAAAAAAAGTTGGTTTTTTAAGCCAATGCCAAACACAACCATAAACAAGTTTTTTTATCGAGTCAAATTCAAATTATATATGGATGACTTAGTTTATTTATAGCCCTACAAAAGGATGGGGTATTTGAGGCAAATAATTCCTGAATTTTATGTTGTGAATGAACCAACCTATTTGTGAAAAGTTCAGACTCAACTTAGAAAAAGACTTTTTTTTTTGGTATTGAAATTTTCAATATTCAACTTGACTTAGCTCATTTACTGCCCTAATTCTTAGTGGCATTGTCTCTAACCAGGTTACAAAGGATTTGCATTCTAAAGCATTTCTTATCTAAGGCATGGACCATGACATTGTATGCCTTCTAACATATGTCTAAAGCAGTGCAATCAAAGCATTTGAGGAAGATGTTGAGACTCTGGATGATGTGGAGTGCGAAGGCTGAGGCTCATTAAATGCTTGAAAATTTGTCAGAGTCCCCTTTCAATCTCAGTCTCACTCATTGATTCGAACCTCTCTAGCAAACTAAATTGGCCGTCTTGCTAGTTGCTACCACTGCTTCAATCAGCTTAGCCATGCGGGTGTATTCCAATCATGAATTAAATGAGTAGTCAATACATCATAGTTATTTAATTAGTACTAAAACAAAAGGATTCATCTAGAGGGGGTGTACAATAGATTAAAAAGTCTTATACTTGTCTACAACCCCTCTTGGGGTGCATAGATATATAACTCTATTTGTTTTGTTTTTTGTTTTTTTTATAGGTAAATAGTGAAGGAGAGAGATGTGGAATCCAACACAATACTCTGAATTAGTCTATGAAGATCTTCGTAAACTAATACAGAGTATTGTGTTGGATTCCAAAGAGTTAACAACTTCTCTAGCATCTGTCTTTACACATAACTTAAGTTTGTAAATTTGAATATAATTATATTATATTAACTACTTACTCTTATCAATATTATTTTATGCGAAAACTTACTTCCACATGCATTCTTAACATAGTAGTTGACCCATTCTTTATAAGCCAGTCAAGAACAGGTTTAGGGAAGGAACGTTGCAAAGTGGCACGAGAATCTACAATCTCAATCTCTTGGCACATGAATAATCTCTCTGCAACACAAAGGGCAGTCCAAGTCAAGGCTAGAACCACTTGATTCCAATATAACCAGAAGAAAACTTGAATTGGCAGAGTTGTATTGGCTTTCCAAATTCAAATATCATATTTTTTTTATCATACTTACGTATTAATTCATATACTGACGTCATAAAATCATAATATAAGAGAACACGTGAATTATAATATTAAAAAAAAAAAGAAAAAGATTTGTAATACGTAATCCCCAAATCGTGTTCCGTCATCCGTGAGGGCATCATATAGTTTAAAACGTCTCATATCAGGACAGTACTATATAGAGTCATCATAGACATGTGCACTAAAACGTTTTCCACATCAATGATTGTCATTCTCCTGCTGAAGCAAAAGATATACAATTTTATTTTTAAAAAAAACTTCAATAATTACAATTTTTTTTAAAATAATTCAAGATGAAATTAAAGTCTAAGGCACAATTGAGTTTAAGGGAACAAATTTGAACAATGCTAAGACTACAACTTTTGTCACAATTCGTAATATGATGAGTTGTGAGCGGTAGAGAAAAAGTAATGAGTTCATATATTTGCTACTTAAAACTCGCCACAAAAGTTATGTAATTTTTTGTAATCCTAACATTTTTCATCAAATTTGTACTTAAGCATATTTGTTGGATTGATTGGTAATTATATAAACTTAATCAGGAGGGATTTCCAAAAAAAAAAAAAAAAAAAAACCCTCAACCATGAGGAAATAAAATAGCAGCTTTGAAAATAATATCACCGAAAGGAAATGAGAGATAATTTTTTTTTAATTTATTGAGTTATCGTTGTTATCTCTATCCTATATGGTATACCCCTTTTTTTTTGGTCATTGTCGTCACTGATGTCAACTTATTAGCAATGACTTTTTGGCTATCACTAATAATTTGGTCGCCAAAAAGTAAATCAAGATTTTTGTAATGAAGTTTCGGTTGAGCTACATAGCTTTCTATCCTGTACTTGCATGCGTAATCGAATGAGCCATAAATATCTCAATGTCGGGATTATAAAGTGAGTCCTGATGCAAATAAGACCGTACCTGTTAACTCAAGTCCACAAATATCACACTCTCGATCAGAGGCCTTGTTTCACAGGAAATTAACGTGCTGCACAAAGTCCTTGAAATTATTTTTGCAGTGACAGCATGTGTGACGTAGATGCATATGCATTTGCAATACCAGCTGGATTCTTTGTGGAAAGTATATGGGGCATGATGTTCCAAATAAAAGAAACGATGGGGGCAAGTTACAGTACCTCTTGTTTTTCTTGCTCTGCTAAAATCCACCTATCTTCACTTTATTGAGGCAGTAGCTATGGTCAAATTTCTAACAAATTTTGATGCATCAGTCATTTATAGCCATAAGCGATAGCTGTACTCAGCATTCCATTGACATTTTGTCACCATATCTTTTCGAATGGTCACGGAGACAATTAAACAAAGTTGATTAGTTTTCTTTTTGGGACGTGTTTCAAGTCAAATAAAAATGTGGTAGGTGATTATTGGTAAGTAAGAATGTAATGTTATTGATAAGCCTAGATGAGAATCAGTAAAAATTTGCTACATCAATAATTTGTGTTTATAGCATTGTTCATTAAAGACACGCAAAAAAATCTCGTTACCAACCAAAAAAAGAAAGGAGTGGAGGGGAGAGAGAATGCTTTACAACCACAAGAATAAGCCAATCATAGGTCATTGCATGCCTGACTTTAACATGACAAAAAGTGCACGTACACGTAATATTACTGGAATTAGTGACAATTATCGCAACACTTAGTACCTTATCAGTTTGGTTTAATAGGATATTAGAACTGCAAGGCATGTGCTTAAGTTGCTTGGAAATGGACGTTTAGCCATATGATCAGTTGGAAATGGAAAGGCTGTGCATGCCTAATTAAACCCTAAACGTAAGCTTTGTTACTTAAAAGCTTAATTAAGTTGCATGATAACCTTTTCAACTTCTCAAAAAGAAGGTTAATTAACTATAACTGCAATTCAAAGATTCGATCGTTGATTAGTTAGTCATACGTCCTTTTTAATATTTTCTTATGTTGCTCGCTATCTCTTTTTAACTTTTCACTTCGTTTACTTCACAAGTTATAAAAGAAAATAAACTGAATTAGAATCCAAAATAATATTGTCGTTGAAGAGAAAAATATTGAGAGAGCTAGCTTATAAATAAAAAGGAAAAAAGATCTGTGAAAAATCAAATACTGCAAAAAAATAAAAACATTTAAATTTATTTTGTGACAGTGACGAAAGGTCGCTAGCTTGCATTTCATTGTTCTGACAAAAACAGAATGATGCTTGCCATGTGTATGATCTCTAAGCAAGCTGTATCCTGACTTCATGAGTAACCTAGGTCACAAATTTTCGAGGGACAGACTCTATAAATGCCGATAACAACCTAACAACTTTAAAATTGACCCAAAATTAAGAAACAGCGAAACAACTATAGAGGTAAAGGCGTAAAGCATATGCAATACTAATGTAAGCTATGTAACTAATTAACTAATATTTACTGTGAGGAAATCTACCATGCATGGGGGGTATGTATTCCTCCTCTCACATAGAGTAGATCCCACTTACATGCATTGGTGTATGTAATATCACCTCATTTAGCATTAGCTGGTCTGTAAAGTTAAACAGGTAAATAATAAAATGGTTGGTTAACGAGTGTTTGGAGACAATGATTGAGGTTGAGTTTTTTTTATTGTAGTTGATTAGTTTTTTGGTTGCAATTATACATGATTTAGCTAAAGATGTATTTGTTTGTTTGTTTTTTGCTATCCAATACAATAAGATTCAGGAAATTCTTCCTTAACGGAGTGATGGAACCGTTAACAAAAGACAATAACAAAACAATGCAACTGGATCCCTAATTATACAGTTATAGACTTATAGTCCCCCCTTGCTTTTGCACCTACCCTAGTGGCTTACTCTAATTAATCTGGTATCCTATTCAGCGTCAGCTATATAGGTGCCGCCAATTGTTGAGTAAACTTTTCTTGTACTAAGCTACAAAGTTAGTTAGACACTTCAATCATGCACTATGAGCCTTCTTTCAATATGCCTAAAACGTTTTCCAGGAACAAATTGAATTTTCTTTCAGAAAGCATACACACACCAACTTCTTATAATAGTTTTAGCTCAATTCTAGTTGTAATTCCATTATTTAAAAAAAAAAAAAAATATATATATATATATATATATATATTTATACTCTTTTTATATCTATCTATCTATATCAGACTTTATTTCTTTCTTTTCCCTGTTTAAATGATATCTCATCATTTAAAAAAAAAAGTTTTTTTTCATTCAACACCTACCCCTTTCCCATTTCTCAAATCTTCTACATATCTCTATAGATCTCACAATTGTGGAAGTATCGATCTATACGCGATTGAGTCATGTGATTCGCCAATGAAGACCTGTCATTAGTAGCACGAGTGCCATCATAGTCCATTCTTTGAGCTTATTGGTTTGTTGTCCATTGTTGCCAATCGATTTTTTTCATTCGTTGTTGGTGGTCATGGTTAGGCTGTGAAAATTAGGGCAATTTCTTTCATTCTTTAACTTTTTTACGCTTATGTAATGTTTGGTAATTTTCTTGTTGGTTTTGGGTGGTTGTATTTTTAACACCCTCATTGCCACCAGTGGTTGTGGGTTGTTGTTATTGGTGTTCATGAGTCGAGTCAAATTGGGTTTGGGGTAAACCCATCATTTGATCCAACCATTTTAGGTTAGGGATCTTTAGACCCGCCGACCATTGGAAGGGTCAAAATCGATCACCCCAATATTTGGGTGGTTTGTTAGATATCAAAGGGTTAATTACTTTTCAACACAAATTTCCCAACATGGAAATAAATTACATCCATGAACCTTTGATCTAAAATGGGGGGAAAAAAAAAATCAAACCTAATACATTACAAATACAATTCAATCACAAAAGTCAACATTCATCATAGTATAATACAAATATATAAAGGAGGAATGACAACAACATTGAGTTGTGGATGGAGCGTCATAGTCTTTTGGTGCTGAAAAGGAACTGAGAATGAGTAGTTTTCTTGAGAAAGGGATGACTTTATAAAACTACTACTTGGAGTGATCGCAAACGAAGACAAGGCATGAAGGGGTTGACAACTCGACAAACGTCGAATATGAGAGAGAGAGAGAGAGAGAGAGAGAGAGATTACTTGACAAAGAAAAAAAAAACTATATGCAAAGAGAAAGTTTATAAACACAACAAATTTGACGACAAGGCAGTAAGGGGTTGACAACTCAACAAACGACGAATATGAGAGAGAGAGAGATTACTTGACAAAGAGAAAAAAAAGCTATATGCAAAGAGAAAGTTTATAAAAACAATAAATTTGACAATTACTAATGTGACAGATTGTTAGTGGTAGGTAAAAAAGTGGTGTCAGTGGTAGGCCTATATGAGAACCAGTACAAACTTGCCACATTAGCAAGTGTCAAAAATGTTATCAATTTTTTGTGTGTATGTGCATTGCAATTTGCTCATAAGCAAATGAATATGAAGAAGTAAGGATGGAATCCTTATTTTCAATGAAAATTAAACTCGTGTAATTAAAGGTATATGAATTAAAAAATTTAGTTGAGTTGGGTTTTTAGATTTTTTTTTTTTTTTTTTTACTATAAACTTGATACTTGCTCAAATATCTCATTTATGTGAATTTTAAGATCCAATTTCGACCACCAACCTTAGCCAAAAACACCAAGGTCGTGAGTCCAAGTAAGGTGCTAAAATCCAACAACAGGAAACTCAAAATTTCTAACTATTTGTTGATATTAGTTGCAAGATGATTTGGATGAGAAAGTTGAGGTTTGACTCAATTATTAGAACTAATTGAATGATGATACCTTTGACCTGTCAAAATCATAGGGCAAAAGTGTTAAACATATGGTCTCAGGCTATTAATTCTAGTGATTAGTTACGAGCGGAAGCAAAAACAGGCTCTATTTGCTATGGAAGGAATGAAAGAAGAAGGATTCGATCACTAATTTTATATTGGAAGGGAATGATTTAAATGCCATTGATCCATTTGTTGCTTGTTCTTCCTCATGGTCTATAGCTTTTGAAATAGCTAACATTAGATCTATTAGAAGTTTTTTTTTTTTTTTGGTAAAAGGATCACATCTCTTCCTCTTGTGTTTGTGTTTTTTTTTTGTTAATATATAATAGTAAGTGGAAAAAATTGACTATAATTGTAAAAAATTATTATTATTATGAGATAAGATAGGTTATAATGACTTAATTGTGCCAAGTTCCTTGTGGAAGTTTGAGTTGGGATTTTTTTTACTAAGAATTAGTGAGGGAGTCCAACCCCAGATATCACCGAGAGAGATGGGGCCGGGGTCAGTGCCGTTAGGCCATCAAGGCGATTTCTTGAGTTGAAAAGAATATTCAATTGGATGAAATCATAAAAATCCCAAGAAGAATTGTTCAATGTGAAAAATCTGACCAAATAATTTTAATCATATGATATTTGACAAAGGATATTATCCTCAGGTTTAAAAAAAAAAAATTCTGTCCAAATAATTTGAGTGCATTGTGACAACGTCACTATATTGTGTACTCCATGCGATTGGTGTACTGTGGGTGCCCATATATTAGAGGAGAATTTATTACTTTGTGTAACATGTTGTCCATTCTCAATTCAGAGTATACGGAGCAATGATAATCACGTGCTTATTATTGTGCATTATTTACAGTACAGTACTGGTGGAAGGGGGGGGGGGGGGGAGGTCAGAGGGGGCCATGGCCCGCCCTAGGTTTTGAAAAAAACCCCTTGTCCTTTTTGCAATTTCTATGAGAAATAAATTTTTACACATTGGGCCTCTCTGAGAAAACAGTCTGGCTACGCCACTGCGTACAGACACGCCATGTGAACTAATTAAACCGTATTTTAAAAACATAAATTCAAAAGAAAGTGTGTACTATAAGTGTAAAATAGCAAATGTATAAGCGTTCTATTAATACATGCTCTTAGGATATATTTTAAGAAATTTTTTATGAAAAAATGAAATTGTTTTGATAATTTTTTTAATTTTTCATAAAAATTTTCTCAAAATAAATAACTAGTATATGCCCTAATGTATAATAAGATTTTCCTTAAAAGCTTATATGTAATATCATCATCTTATTTCCTATCCAAAGAGAGACAAAGATACAATAGTTCGTTAAATACTGGCCTTCCCTTCTATATTGTTATATAGTAAGCACCACTGGACACGTATAAATTAATCTTCTGTAGTATGTAATGTTGTAGCTTTCAATTAGATGAAATGATTGCGAGAAGTGCGTTTGCGTCTTTTGATGAACTCCACGTGAATTTGCCTTTTTGTGTTCCTAACTCAAAGACTAAAACCATCACTCCCGGCACTTGGCTATGGTGTTTGATTAATCGATTCCATATATGTTGGGCAGAGCAACATGTTCTTAAACCAAGAAGATGGTGTCCAATCAGCATATATAAGATCAATGTTTGTGGTGAAAACTTTGCTCAAATATCAGTTTTTCCTTCAGTCTTTTTTTTTTTTTTTTTTTTTTTGGGTATACTAAAATGGGTGGTGCATGGAGGGTAAGGTTGTTTGATTTTTATGCATGTCTAGGTAAGCATTTAGATAAGAAATATCAAAACCTACCAAAACAAGAGAGAGAGAGAGAGAGAGAGAGAGAGAGAGAGAGAGAGTGATGGGTCTGAAAAGACAGTACTAGCAGCTCACCTAGCTAGCACTTAGTACCCCACCTGAGTACCCTAGTATCTGCCAGTGCATGCACTGTAACTAAAGAAATGAGACCAACAAACCTAATTAAGTTGATTCTCCTACCTAGGTAGTAGGTGACATTTGTGTTCAAACTTCCAAGCTTTCCACTGCAATTTCTTCCAATGTGAAGGAGGGGAAATAGCTCTATTGGAATCCATTGCTTGCTATTATTTAATTTTAAGATTTCATTTATTCCTTTCTCATGCTTTAGATACGCATTTATTTATTTATTTATTTTTTGCTGGTTAATTATTTATTTGGAAGATTGAACCTCTGAGCTAGCGGTCACTTAAGGATCCGGGTACTACTTAGACTACAAGGGAAATTAAACCAAGAAAATATACATGCATGCACTTCAATATTCTTTATATTCTTTCTTACTTTCACTAATATGAAACTCCATTAATAACTCTCTTTTTATAATTTTATTTATTTTCTAATTTCATGTAAAAACAGAAAAAAACATCATTTTTGCTAAGTTAATGGTGGGACTGTGATGAACTCTATTAATTGAAGGATTACATTGACATAATGTAATATTCAGAGTATGTAAATTGTAAGTTTTAAAAGTTGAGGAAATAATTTAGAAATAACCTAAAACTCAAACAATTCAAAAATAAAAAATTATAATTTTATTTAACTTTTCAGCTTTATATGTGTGCAATTTCTTGTTTATGAGATTATTAATCAAATAGAAGGTTTGGGTGGTTGATTCGGTAATATATTGGTATCCTTTAGAGAGTGGCTTTTTTTTTTTTTCAACAAAATAGGAAATGAACCATTTGGATTATTTACCATCCAAGTGCATTGGGCGTGTGGAATTGCCTAAAGTTTTGTTTGGATTTGAGGATTTAAAATCAATAAATTTCAAGAATAATTGCTTGATATAAATTTGACAACAAATTAGAATTTGAGCCATAAATATTTTTCTAAAAAATAAATAGTTGAGATATTATAGATTTGAAGTGACATCTTACCCCCCCCCCCCCCCCCCCTAGTTATTTCAAATCCATATATGTGGATAAAACTGAATCCATTCATAAAAATTTCATCAAATAAAAAGAATTTTAATTTTCCTCCTCCATTCAAATCCTTTAAAATCAAAAAACTTCCACTTCAAATACCTCTATCCAAACCACAAAAGAAAAGGACTTTAAACACACAACAAAAGACAAGAAAAGGACTGCGGATCACAAAATGTGACTCGACAACACATAATGTAAACAAAGTAGCAGAAGAAAACAAATACGAACACGGCTTCGCCCTGGCTTTTTCACTATTCTTTGTCTCTCCGAAAATTATTATATTTTCTAGAAAGCCACTTCCTCTCATCATCATCATCATTAACGAGGAGAATTAACACATGCTTTGCTGTGGTGGGATTCAGCTAGCTAAAAACAAAGGGAAAAACAAACAATAAAGAACTGTTGGTGAGGATAGGGATGCCACAATTGACAAAGAGATCGATGGCCCAACGGCCCTGTCTGCACCAGTTTTTGTGTTATCTGATTTTAAATACGAAATGAGTGAGTATGATATATATCTGCAGCCAAATTGACTCAATGCGTTGCTACCACTAACGACCATTACTCAAAACTCAAAAAATATAGTAGAGAGGTACTACTGCACGGCTCTTTGTTACTTTATCACTTATCACCTTTATTTAGAAGTTTACTCAGTTTTTTTTGAGAAGTTTACTCAGTTGGATTGCTTTTTTAAAAACCACTTTAACCAAATGTAACGACAAATAATATTGGAATGGAAGCAACCAAAATGACAGTTCAAGTGCTTTTCTTAATTATTTGTGTTTTATGAGATCAAAGTATCAAACTCCAATGCATGCGGAACTATGAATTATTGCTTGGAAAGTCAAACTATAATATATTGAAACATAATTGAAAAATACACATACATGTCATTACAGTATTACACACGGTAGATTTTTTACTCTTCAAGAAATATGATTTTATTCTATATCAATTTAAAGCCAAATAAAATATAAACATTCGCAACATTATTATTACATATTAAGCAGGCTTGTAAAATCCAATTACATAAGATTATAATAAGGACTATAAATCTTATTACATAATCCAAATCACAATTCTAAGGAGTTGGCTTAGTGTTTCTTATAAGGTCTCATGATAACTGAAAAATCTTAGATTTAGAACCTCTAACCAATAATTATGGGGTTACTCCTAAAGGATTCTTCTTTATCATTTCTCTTGAAGAGTTCTGAATACCCTTAGTTCTTTATAAAACAAAAAAAAAAAAAATTAAGTGAAGAGAATATAGTAATATCCAAAAATAAGTGTCAATCATTGTTAATATAATATATAGATTCAAGTTATAGAATTAAGTAGAGAAAAAGAGGGGTAAAAAAAGAAAGAAGAAAGAAAAAAAAAAAAAAAAAAGATAAGGGAGAAAAATGGAAGTGGTGGGTACTTGTAAATAGGCTGATATAAAACAAAACGGTTAAAATAGGCTGAAATAGACTAGAATTTTGAGGTAAAACAGTTAAGTGAAACTAATTTAATGACGGGAATGAAATATTTTGGTCATTTTTTAGCCAGGAATAGAAATGATAATGTGGAAGTCAAGCCCAAAAATCTTGCTCCCACAAATTAGCTTTTTGAGCATTCAGAAGAATTGCCATAGTTGAGATAGAAAATCATTAAAAAAAAAAGAAAAAAAAAGAAGAAGAAATGCCATAGTAGCTCAACATATTTGGATATCCATTGTAACTCTTCAAATTATTATTTTATTATTAAAAGGGAGAAAGAGATAAGGTTGGGGAGAGAAAATGAGTGGAGTATGAAAAACCAAATAAGTAACATTTAAATGAAACAGTAATATAATAGAGTTTATTGGGAAGTGTACTGAAAATTTTGTTAGCTAAAATAGAAAATTGGCTTTATGAAGGTGACTCTGCTATAGTCATTAACACCTTCTCTACTTGTGAATCTCCCTAAACCCTCTACGATAATATCTTGTTTGAAACAAAAGTTTAGGCCTCTTCTTTAAAATGGCATTGCTTATTTATCCATGTCAAACGCTAGTATAATTAATGGTGTTGCCCAAGCATTGGCAAAAACAGCTATTGATGCTCATGATCTTCTTGTATGGATAAAGAATGTTCCGTTTTGATCTAACCCATGTACTCATGCTTAATTCTCTAGTTTTAATAAAATTAATCAACTTACCTTTTACTCCAAAAAAGAAAGAAAGAAAAAAATAGTAATGGCTTGAGCTTAGCTCGGTTGCTTAACAAACAAATACAAACAATTTTTCTTCCAAATTGAACTCAAGTTGCTCATAAACAATTTAGTTTATTTACGATCTTATTTGTGACATTAAAAGAGCATTTAATAAAGCCTCGACACCAAGGATGACCTTTCAAAATTGAGGAAAAAATATTGCATTCAATATATTTGGTCCCAGGCACCAAGGAAAACTCAGGAGTTGGCAAACCAATTAACTCTATTTGGATAAGATTTCTTTTTAAAATCATGGGCGGCTCCCATTGAAGCCAAGGTGGTCAGGGGACATCTGACCTTGGAAAAAAAAACTATTATAAATACATTTTAAATTTATTATTATTATTATTTTTTACTCTTTTAAAAAAACTTGTGACTACCTTAAATATTTCTAGGTCCAACATATATAATTACACTTTAGACAAAGTTTAACAACAAATTTAGTTGTAAACTAAGGTTACAACTTCACTCAAATTTTTTTTATTAGATGTGAATTTTGATAAATCTACCATTGGATTACATTTTTTTTGTTATATCATCCATGAATGAAAAATGTCAAAAAGATTTAAAAATCAATAGTTATATCATCAATTAAATATTTAAATATCAAATTTTTGTAGTTCTAAAATTATACATAAAAAATTAGTTTATAATCGAATAGTAAATAATATTCGATTGACATGAAATTTGACATGTACTGTTTTGAGACATAAATAAATACAATTCAACGGTTCGATTTTCAAAATATGTAGCCATATTAAATTGTTTAGTGAGAGTTATAGCTTTAGGCAACAACTAAGTTTGTAGTCAAATTTTATCCTTAAACTTTAGTCCTCCTAGCAATATATTAGACCCTAACAAAAAAAAAAGCCAAGAAAATTTTATTTAACTAAAATTTTGAAAGAGATGTAATTTACATCATTGATAATGAAACTATTATACAACAATTTCAAAATAAAAAAACTCGTAAAAGGAAATTGTAAGACTTTATATATTTGCATGTGCGCACGCGCGTGTATATATATATAAAGTTTCCTTTTATTAGATTTTGTATAATTCAAGTCTCTTAATAATAATGATCCCCTTGAAAAAAAATTTGGTGCCGCCACACTTTCAAATGGATTTTTTTTTTTCTTCCCCATTTCAAATGTATGAAACTAAGCCATGGACTGGCCCTAAAAATAAAACTACCCCGAGGATAAGTCCATAAACAATGAACACATGCCAAAGTTTTATAATGCTTATACTCCGTGTCTAATTTTTGCTCATTTCTGTTTCTAGAAGGAACTCTTGCGCCATAAAAATACAATATGAGAGAGTTGAAAAGTCCACATTATACAAAAGTTTATACATGCATGTGTTTCAAAGTAGGATATATAAATATATATATATATATATATATATCTTTTTTTTCTTTTTTGGGGGTCAAAAACCATAAAATAAAATCTAAGGGAGAGTTCCGTACGAGCATGGTGTGGCCAATACTCGCCATTGCGCAGCCACACACACATGTCTGCCACTTTAGATGGTCGCCGGTGCACGATATAAATATATCTCATATTTATTATGACTATAATTGCAGAGTTGTACCATATAAATTTTATGATTCGTAATGTGTAATTATATTGTCAAACATCTTATTAGTCTCCTTATATATATAAGCATATATGTGATGATCATTCCAATGTGGGGGTGCTTGAAGCACTTATGTCTTACACTAGAAAAGTATAATTAATGCCCTAATTTTTTTTTAAGATAATGGCCCACTATTTAGAAGTAAAAGAAGAGAAAATGAATCAAAAGTTTTGTAGTTCAACTGACATTTTTTATGTTTCAAAATGAAACGTTCAGAGTTTAAATACCTAATCCTAATTATCAAAATATATATAAAAAAAAAAGGGAGTGGGGGAATGGACCACTAAATTTGTGCTTATTTGGCTTTACACCCTCTCATGTATAAAGTATTTGAAGGTTTTGGGGGGGGGGGGGGGGGGAGGATTTGAACTGCGGGGTTAGCAGTATATTGTAATTATCTCATAAAAAAAAAATCTATTTTAGGATGTACCGATTTCTAAATTTCATAGTATTCTAATATTTTTGTTCAACATATATTTAAGTGAAATTAACTTTGTCATAAATTGTATCAAATGAACAAAAAAAATCTTCAATTGTTTTATTAAAAAAAAAAGAGCAAACAATTGGATTCCTCTCACCGTTTTTTTTTTTTTTTGAAATATTAAAGTTATTACTAATTTTACTAAATAAGCCTACAAATTAATAAGGTAATGTATGAAATTTTTCTTTTTGTTGATATAAATGTAATTGATCTCACATACCAAACGAATAAATAAGTTTATTAATTATTTTTTGAGTGATGCTAAAGATACTATAATTTTTACTACATAAGAATTACAAAATGATGTGTCATTAATAACAAATAAGTAATGCAGACATATTTATTATGTTTTTGAAGTGTCACCCAATCACATTTTTTGTCATATCATATATATTTTGTATGACTTTTACAATGTAATTGGTAATAATTTTAGAATTTTTTTGTATTTAAAATTTGAAAATCAATTAAAAGGTTTATATGGTAAAATTGAAGTATGCATAACATCTCCTTTTTGTTTTTTATTTGAAAGAGTAGCTTCATCGTGTTTGAGCCACTGTAGCACTTCTTTGGGCTTTTTATATGAAAGAGCGGTACTCCACCATGTGTTTTTCCGGCACGGACGAATAAGTGAAAGAATAAAAAAAAAAAAATATATATATATATATATATATATATAAATTTCATTTCTTTGGTTGGGTTCTGGGAAGAGAAATGGGAGAAAATAAAAGATAGTTTATTTGAATTTACCATAGATTCATAGATTCATATTACATAAGAAGTAACTTTTTTTTTTGAAAGAAGAAGTAACTTTTTCTTTAGTATATAAGATTTTTATTTTTCCATTATTATTATTATTCATTAAATTGATAAAGATGACATCTTATAAAAGCAAACACATGATATTTATTATATTAATTTACTTTTATTTACCAATCCATTTTATATATATAAAAAAGCATCCTTTGATTAGTTAAATTGACACGTTATAATAAATAAATAAAAAGTACACAACACAATTATTCTGTTAGGAAGAAAAAGTGATAAGAAATACAAAAGTCCTTTTAAATCTATCGCACATTTTTCTGTTTATTATTTTGTCCAATTTGGAAGATACTTTTGGCGGCCTGATTTGAAAAACTCAAATCCACCCAACCCAAATTTCTTCCCAATGATCATACAGATGACAATTCAATGAGTCCTTTTCACTTTCATAGATTTTCATCTTTTTTTGCCAACCAAATGAACCTACACTGTTTATATCATAGGAAATATGGCTTCTCATCCCAATTTTATGCTCAACAAGTTGTTGAGACAAGCTTTGATCATCCCAATTTTAGTGTTACTGCCTTTATGTGACCCTTATGTTTGGTCAATTTTCATTATCACTGTTACTTTGCTACTCCAATCTAAGACTCTGATGATAACATTAACACCCCAGAAGATTGTAGTTAAAAAAAAAAAAAAAAAGATTTATTATTCCATTCTCACATATGACCTAACCCCAAACCATATTACAAGTTACAACTGAACAAAAATGGCTTCACAGGCAAAAACAGGCATAGAAAGTAGAAACTAGAAAATTACAAAACAAACAAATTACACCACAACAATTTTTAAACCCTGTTGTTCTTGTTAAGTAATTAGTAATTAAAGTTGCTCAAGAGTGGCTTGCAAAGCTAAATACACAGCACGCCATCCTTCCTGTGTAGGATGAGCTGAGTCCCAAAAGAATGCTGATTTGGGGTCGTCACAAATTGTATATTTCTTGGTCCCATTCTCATCTTCACTTCCACAGGAATATTCACTGCTTATTCCACCACAACACGGTTTCAGTGGGTTCTCAAACTTTGTACTTCCTGCACAAATTGAAGATGACTCTATTAGTACAAGACTATAGAAGTCAAATTTTTTTGATTCCTGAAAGTGAACCAAAGTAATCGAAAAAGGCTTTGAATGGCCACTCATGGGTCAGGGGTTGTAATAAATTAGGACAAAGGCCCAAGCAAACACACCTAACAGTTTGAAAGCCCACAAACTATCATGTTCTATTCTTAGTCCATGGACTCCATGCATAAAAATCCACAAACTTTCAAAATCACACTTTAAAGTTTGGATTTAAATGATACGGTTAAAATTTTGACTAAATTATATTTTGTGGACAAACAATTTACCTCATTATTGTTTGGTCCACTCACAATTTAGTCCCACATTTTTCCAATTGTTACCCCTAAAGTTTGAATTAAAGTAAAATCTTTAGGGGTAGTTTGGACAGCATTTTAGTCCATACAAATTAGAGATTGAGCTTGCAACATCAAAATGGATCAAACCTAATTAAAATAAGGATCTCGATATTGAAGTGAAAGAAAATATGTCAAAGAAAAATATATTTGAAAAGTAAAGTAAATGTATAATCACCTAGGTGGTCTCCTTTGTTCTTCAATACGGTCATGAACGAGTCATAAAGATCAAGAATGACGAAAGTAGAAGCTTTGGTTTCTTCGTTCAACTTTGCCACAGCTTGCTGCAACAAAAGGTTGTGGAAACTCACAAGCGAGTTTTCAGTTCCATTGCATCGTTGGAATGAGGATGTGGCTGTGCTCGAAGGTAGACATCCCAAAGGCTCTAAGGCTGTCACGGCTATTTTTTTAACTCCCAAGCCATGAATGCGTTTCAAGTTAACTTTAAGTTGATTGACCACTGAGGTAATGAAGGATGGATAACCCTACAATAGATGGATTGAGCTAGCAAGCTTAATACTAGCATAATATTGTCTTAAACCATGCTTTTAATTTATATACATTCAAGATAAAATAAACAATGTCCATGAAAGGAAAAACAAATGATGAGATAAGTGTAATACTTAGGGTTGGGGGTATAAGAGATCCAATAAAGTTTTGATTAAATTTTATATTTGAGCAGTCTTTTTTAAATTTTTTTTTTTTTTTTTTCACATATTTGATCTACTCATTAAATAGTAAAATCCGATAATTGGAATATATAAGAGAAAAATTAGTCATATATCATGTCTGCTGAAGACATAAGTTTGGTTGCCACTTGACACAATGTTGTTGAGCTATTAGATGAAGCTAATAAAATGAACAATAGTATAAGCACTAGTAATCATGGAGATCTTTTGATTAGGTAAAGTGTCTAATATGTCGGTTATAGTGACTGCTCGCATGGGAATCCTACATTATGCATGAGATAGCGATCAAATCCAAAAGAAGTGTATGAACAAAAAACTCATATTTTCTTTTTTCTCTTTTGGTGTGAGACACATCAAGAACTATGGTCCATGAAAGGAACCCATAAACCAATAAAAGTGGATCCCAATATCTGGTAACAGTTACTTAATTCATTTGTCTTGAGTATAAAACAGATGCCAATGGACTCTCCAATAAGTCCAATGGAATTGGGTCACAATGTATATATATTTTATAGTGAGTCGTGACCAATGAGTTCAGATAAAAGACAGAGACCCAGATTTCCTGGTCCACAGAGATCCACCTAACCCAACTACAGGGTCCATGCTAATGAAATTCACATAACCAGCCCAAAGGAAAGGAGACAAGATGCTACGTGTAAATAAGTTGAGGGTTATGCTAACGAATGCTTTTAGAGAATTAGTTAACAATTTATTTTAGATAAGTTTTGGCACTATTTTTATGAAGAGAAATGCTAATGAGTGCCCTTAGGACACTGATTAATAATCCATTTAAAGGAAGTTTTTATGAGAAATGAAAAAAAAAAGTAATTAATATTTTAACAGCTTTTTTCATTTCTCATAAAAGTGATATCAAAACTTTCCTAAAATAGATTACTAATGAGTGCCCAAAAAAAAAAATTTTCAAAACATTATTTTTTTTTATAAATTATTTTTTAAATAGATTATTAACTAATTACATAAAAGTATTTATTAGTATTCATTAGAATTTTCTCTAAGTTAACAGTAAAATTTAATTTTGGCTGTCTTTTCTTGCAGGGTTTCTTGTATAATTAATAATATTTTGGCTGCACTGTTAAGTTCTGTGTAGACATAATGGCTCGAATTACTTCAACAAGAAAGAACCTTATGTCAGTCATTTATCACTTGGTTTTTGCTTGCAGTGGACGAATTCCCAGGTGTGAGTCATAAGCCTACCCTAATGGATAAAACTTATCAAATCATCTAAAATTTTATTTCCTTTCTATTATTTCCGACTAATAATCTAAACACATTAAGAATTTATCAATTATCATCACACCATCCAAAAGGGTTAACTATATTCTTAGGCAGAAAATTATTGTATAGTTCGAGACTATACTCCCTCTCTCTCATAGAGTTGCGCCTCATGATGGGTGAGACTCATTCCTCTGTTATCGAGTAGTTCAGGAGAGAGTCAATCCTGAACTACTCAATAACAAGCCTTTTTAAGCATCACTAAAGGTCCGTTAGATAGAACTTATTTTGCTGAAATTGAAAATTGAAAATATTGTACTAAAATAATTTTTAAATGTGTTAATAGTATCATATGACTCATTTTTAATGAAAAAATTATTTAAAAAATGAAGTTTGTGATAACTATAAACAAAATACAGTGCAATGTTTACAGCTGAAAAGTCAAAACACGCAGCTGAAGAAAAAAAAAAAAAAAATGGCAAACGCGGATCCGCGTGAGTTGAGAGTGGAATGATATCTTCTCATTGCCTTAACTCAAGCCGAGGAAAGATATGGTAGAGTGTGGTGTGGTCACTTTCTCACATGGAATACAAACATTTTTATGCTCCCGATGTCCTAAATATATTGGAGGGGTCGGTGTACGTCATGTCAGTAGAGACACTTATTATCATTCATGGTTGAGAATTCAGGGGTGCACAAGGCCGTGGACTGTGGACTGTGGAGCATCGATCATAGAAAATGAATAAAGATGTAGTGGTTTTTTTCTTTTTATTTTTTTAATGTACAATAAATATGTAGTGGTTAAATAGATCTAATAAAAGATACAGTATCAATTAAAATTAGTTGTTATGGAATGAAATTTAAATTTTAAATAAGGTGATATTATATTTATATTTTAAATTCACGTGGGTTCAAATTTTTTTTTTTTTAGGGTCATGTGGGTTCAAGTTAAGATTAAAAGTTAAAAGGTTAATCATTTTTCAAAGTCCTTGGACCAAAATAGTACTACTTTTTAATTTTTCTAATCTAATGGCTGAGAGAAAAAGTTAAAAAGTTATCATTTAATCTTAACCACTGGTTTCAATTGCACCCAATTTCGGATCACAATCAGCATTTGACATTGTACGTATGCAAAATGTTCTTATCAAAATTATGGAATTCAACCACATCGATTTATAAACAATTTTCATAATTTTTGTTTTCAAAATTATTGACATAATATATATATATATATATATATATTTTGATTGATATACAATAAAATGATGTTAGACTAATATTAGTGAACTTACGTAAAAATAATATTGTTTCGATCATAACTTATTATCTTAACAAGTTATGAAAAATTTTATGTACCTAACAATAACATTGTGAGTTTGTGACCACTATGAATAAATTTCTTCAATGAAATATTCAAGGTTTAAAACACTCCTCCTAACTATTTAATTATATATATAATTTTCCGTCAGTACTATCTGCTAATTTATCAAAAATTATGGTAATTAATCACATTATTTTGTATGTAAAAGTGTGCATTGTTCTCACCTGAGCAGACCCATTTCTGAAATTGTAGGCACTATAGTCATTACCAGCGAGGGTGATGAGTGCCACAGAGGACTCTATGTTTGAAGCGTTAAACACATTAGTTTTGATGAGTTCTTGGAAAAAATCAATCTGGGTGGTCATGTTTGGGTCCCCAACCAACGTATTGAACACACCCGTGCCTCCATGAGCGAAGTTCATGCCATATTTCAAGTACTTGACCCCGAGTTTCCTCCATCTGTATGGAATTGGAGACTTCACACCCATGAACTTAGCTGCATTATGGGTACAATTAAGCACAAGATCAGGGATGCTTAAGAGTGAAATAGTCAGATCATATATCCAATTTCATCCCATTGAAAGAAAAATGTAAATGCCACTTAATTTCTGTCACTATCAGAGAATTTAATGCGTGTGAAACTTTCATTGAAAACTTAATAATGTTGTACACGAGGAGAAACAATGAAGTCCTATTCTTGAGATGACACTTGCCAAAAGAAACAGTCAAATTATGCAATACATTACTTGGACCTTATGCACCACATCCGCAAGCAAAAAAAAAATGTCATTATCATTCATTATAAGGTTGATTATATAGATATATATTGGGTTGAGAAGAGCTTATGCTCAGTGCATCAGTTTCACTCGACACATTAAAATGTAAACATTGTTCAATTTTAAACACGTGTCCGTATCTCAACATGTCCAGTGCACTAATGCACTAGACACAAGTAATGTCCTATTGAGTTAACAGCTCAATTGGTAAAAAATTTTGTTCTCGAATAAGAGATTTGAGGTTAGATTCCTACCAAAACGAAATAAAAAACCCGTTAGTATGCTACTATATATATATATATAACAATATTATAAAATGCAACATGTATGATGTATCAATTAGTAAGTACTTAATTTTTTTTAATAAGAAAAATAAAACTCACGTATTTATAAATTACCTGATGATCACATCTCAATCCACGTCTCTTGTTATGAGGAGTAAAGAATAGAGTTTTTTTTTTTTTTTTTTGGGATAGGGGAGAGAATAGAGTTTGAAACTTTAATCTACAAAGAAATCATCACTAGATTAAAAGCTCATAGAATAGAAGCACTAATTAAAGTAATTTAAAAAAGTAATCTAGAAAAGAAAAAGTAATTTAGAGAAAGAAAAAGGGGGACTTTCAAATTTGCTTTAATGATGATATAAGAAGCTAAGCAAACAATGAATCCACCTAAACTATACTTTTAACTCACACTACTCGTCCCTTTTTAAATGCCTAGTTAGTTTTTGACAAGTAGTTTTTTTTTTTTTTTTTGAGAAGTAGTTTTTATTGAAACAAGTAAAAGTACAAATTTGTTGAGAACTGAAGATATTGTTTGTGGTCATCAAAGGTTATTCGATGTTATCATGACTGGAAGAGACAAAGTAAAGACAGTGATATATATTTTGGGTGATTGAGACAGTTCAGCTTAAAATTTAAAAATAAATAAAGTCTTTTTTTTTTTTTTGGTTGAAGAAAAGAAGAAGGTATTAAGGGCGATGGACAGAGGAGTTTTCAAGTTTCAACAATAAAACTCTTTTTGATAATCGTTTCAACAATAAAACTCAAAACAAGAAGTGACAAGCACTGAAATGAGAGTCAGGACACAAAATCTTTCATAATATTTCACAAAATTTTTATTTTATTTTGTTTTTTATAATAGCTTATGTGACAATTTATGATAAGAGTAATATTACTCTGACATTTTCACATAGTCCAATTACCAATACTTAATACTCAAAAAAAAAAAATTACCAATACTTATTTTTCCCTTACGAAAACCAACACTATTTTCAGTAATACTAATTAGTAATTACATTATATCAATTCAGTATTTGTAAAGAATGTGATAATAAATTTTTCATATTTAGAGTTCTCGTTTTTTTTTTTTTTTTTTTTGAGGGGGTAGAGTTCTCGTTAAAATAACATTAAAATACCACCACACATGAGTCTATTTCTGGATTTTACATACTTTAACTTAGATTAGTTTAGAATATGATTTTTATCTCAAATAAATAATAATAATAATAATAACTTTAAAATTAATAAAAATAAATCTAAGAATACACCTCTTTTTTACTTAGATCCATCGTTTTTTTTTTTTTTTTTTTGCATAACATAGAATTGATATTTATGTCAATTATAAAATTGAGTGAGAAAATGAGGGCATTTGTGATATTTTAGAATTAATAATAGTTAGTGAAATGAAGAGAAATGTACAGCAATTAATAAAGGTGGCACAAACGTTTATGATTAATATTTTTTTAATGAATAGTGATTACTACTATTCAGAGGTTAATATTACTAATTTAATAGTGGACCCATAGTAAGATTCACATGATGTTACTTCCATAAAGCAATTTCCTAAGTTAACCATTGTGTAACATTCCACAATGTACAAAGCTTCCTATCAAGTACGACACAAAGTAAGAATGTCTGCAGCAAAAAAAGATAGGATGCTATATAATCTGACAAGATTGAAAGTGAAAAGGAAAAATTGAAAAAAGTTGACAGCAATAATGCAAAATTTACAGGCGAAACAAAGAACCACACAGATATCTAGCGTCGGTTTGATACGTGTATTTAAATATATATTTTTAATTTTTAAATAATATTTCACGTATGTTTTTACATACTTTTTTAACTAAAAAAACCTGAAACTGTTGTTCAATTATACGTAACAAACGGGCCTAGTATTATAAACAAGAAGGAAAGTGGGCTAGGTATGAGATAAGAGGGAATCCACCACGTACAGTACACAAGGAAAAGCAAATCCATTGTTCCAAAAAGTGAGCTAAAGATTAAAAAAGCAAATCATTAGAGAGAGAGAAACACACCAAGGTAATCGGTGAGGACACGGCCATCTGAGAAACGACCAGCCGGTTTTCCAGGAAAAGTAATTCCATAAGGGTATTTCCAAGAGTTAGCCTCGGATTTTCTGTTGTTGCCGGTGTCAGCGTAGGAATCTCCAAAGACAAACAGCTTTGATGGACGAAAATCAAAGAGACGGTGATGGTGCTGGTGGTGGTGATGGTGATGGTGATGAGTTAAACGTGCTTCTACCACTAGTTCCTCCCCTGCAATTAATCACACATATGCATGTATTAGAAATGTTTGGTTTTGATGGAAAATTAATACCATGAAAGAAGAAGCTAGCTAGCTTTATAGTGATGGAAACCTGAGAGAAGGAACAAGAGGAAAAAGCAGAGAACAGAGAAGATGAGCTTTTGCGTGTACATAATTGTAATAGTGAAGCGTTGTCAAAGCAAAACTTTGCTAGAATGGATGTGTTTATTGATACTTATAAATAGATAGTAGTCTGGGTGTGAGGGATTACACATGGGTTACATAGTAAAAGTCATGATACCTTGGCTCTTCAACAAGCGGGGCCCCTATGGCCCTACGTTGAGTCTTTTACTTTAGCACCAATTTACACGAGCATACCATTTATCTTATTTTAATGAACGGTTCTATGAGATCTTTCTCTGCTCTTCTTATGTTACAAATTGTTGTTAAAGTATATAAAAATCGTCATCTTTATTAAAATTAATTTATTTCATGATTTAGATTAAATTATTGTTAGCAATTGGGCTAGGTTTGAGTAGTTTGACCCAACCCAAAACTCATGGCCCATGTATTGTCTATATTAGTTATCTGATAAGTGAATTTAAATTTAAACTACTCTTGATATGAGTTGTCAAAATTAACTTAGTGGTTGAGTATTTTTAGAGATCATGCATCTGATAGTGGGTTGATATCTATTGGTATTTAAAAACTCCTATAATAGCATATCATTAATTTACTAAGAGTGAATATTGCGAGAATTCTATAACAGTCAGATAACTAATTTATTAAAGTGAAAATTGCCTAATAACTAATTTATTAAAGTGAATATTGCAAGAAATGAAAAAACATACATATAGTTTTTTGAGTGCTCTCTCAAAAGACCTCTCTAGAGACACCATCAAACAATGCCTTAGAATTTGAAGTGTGGAATTTAGGAAGAGACTCTAGTAGCCTCTCCTGCGACAAGAAGATATACTAGAGATCAAGAGGAGTTTGTAAAGTAAGTAAAGAGCAAATCCATCAAGTAGGTGATTTGTTCTACCAAGGTATGTACTAATGTACCTATATGGCTCATAGAATTTATTCAACAATTACAAATTTTAAAATATATCTATTATTACATATTTTAAAATGTTGAATAATATGTTACTCTCTAATCTCTATACAATGTCCAAAGCTGAAAATAAAGACTTTTTGGATGCAGATTGTGTATGGTCTTGCACAGTTACACTACGTACATTCCTGGCGTTTTAAGTTCTCCAACACAAGGAAGAAATTTGACCATAAAATAGCTAAATAAATATATTGCACCTGTCATCATTCAGTGTATAATTAGCATTTCAGTTTATCACAATAGTTATATTTCAACTTTATATATAATAAAAAAATTCCTCGAGAAATTGTCTTAATATCTACAATTCTACATTGAGAATTTGACATTGTTGTGAAGTTTCACGACCCAGAAGATTGATGAATTTTGAGGCTAAAACAATTTTTGTACATCTTGCTCATTGAATGATAATATGAGAATTATATGATATTTTGTTCAACTATTTTCCCATCTTTCATAAATGAAGCTACAATATTATTGGTGGGTGATTCTCAAAAAAAAAAAAAAAATTATTGGTGGGTGACATAGCTTATCACTGTAGTAAACATTAGTAAATTACAAAATTGGTTTGTTTAGATTCCATGCCTTGATTAAATTATTATTTTTTGTGAATTATTAAATTATTAATTGATCAACAAAAGCGAGCTACTTTTGAATTTGACACGTTTCTGCACATGCTATGAAGGTGTAATAACCATGTGAAGCGTATCAAATTATAAATTGTTCTAAGACTGATTCAGTTTTGCAATGCCATAGTCAGTCATTGTCCTAGATGGTGGGCTAGCATTGGTAAATACCTGTGTTCTTGAAGATCAATGTGCCGAAACCAATGTGAATTGTACTTGTAGCATAATTAATTTCTCATTAACAAAATTCTCTTTCAGGTCAAAGTCCACAATAGGGTCTTCAATCAAGGTGGTTGGGTATATAATATTCAATCCTATTGTCGTTTACAATTTTTTTTTTTTGGTAAACATGGAATTATTATAAACTAAGAAACAAAGAAACACTGGCAGTAGCACCAGTTGTACAGAGTCTAGAGCGAAAAATGCCCAACATATCATCATACAGGAATTGCAAAATAGCAAGGGGGGGGGGGGGGGGAGACAAAAACAGAGGACAAATCTGCAGAAGCAGAACCCAGTTTAGCTAAAGCGTCCGCACAAAAATTTGCTTCTCTGAAGCAATGCACTAGTTTAACTTGAGGCAGACGCATCAACAACTCCCTGCAATCATCAACAAGACCGGACAAATCTTCATTAGTTTTGACATTGCTAGAGACTAAAGAAATTGCTGCAGTAGCATCAAGTTCAACCTCCACAGTAGGAATTCCCCTTTCTAAACACAGCCCCAGCCCCTCCCTCAAAGCCCACAGCTCCGCGGCGATACTAGAGCTAGAACTAATGGACTTAGCAAACCCCACTATCCACTGCCCGGTGCTATCTCTAAGTAAACCGCCACACCCTGCTAGTCCACAAGAGCTTACAACCGAACCATCAGTATTTAGCTTGTGCCAACCAACAGCTGGTTTCAACCACTGGACCTGCCGCACAAAACTATCCTTCCCCGTGTCAGGCTCCAAAACACAATACATGAGCTCACGAGTTTGCATTTCCACCACCTGTACCAGATTTGGGTTGAGGGACTGTTACTTGAAAGCCTTATTGTTCCTTTGCAGCCACAAATTCCTCAAGCCCAGTAAAAAGAAATTACACCAGCCGTAATCCTTACCATGAGCCTTAGAAGAGTCTAAAGCATTCTTTTTTATCCAAGTCACAAGATCATCCGAGAAAGACTGTTTAAGACTTATAGGACAGCTAGATTGCACCCAAACGTAGAACATGTCAAATGTACCTTTTACTTTTCAATAGTATTAGGGATTAGAATTAGGGAATAGCGTGAATTATTAGGAAAAGTGAACTACCATTGTGTTTGAGTATCAATGAGGTTTGCCTGAGAGGGAAAAAACAAAATTATATGGATACAAATTGAGAGAGAGAGAGAGAGAGAGAGAGAGAGAGAGAGAGGTTATGGGGTGTTTAATCCACATTGTTTGGATATATATTTTAAAAGGAAATGAGAAGGGATTTGGAGGGGTAAGATACCCATTTAAACCTCTCATTTTTAAGTCTTGAAAGAGAGTTTGGGGGGGGGGGGGGGGGGGGGGAAGGGCAGATGAGTTTTGCCTTTATGATATCAATTTATACCTATTTCTTTAAATTAAACAAAAGAGTGGTATAAAGTGTAATTTTCGATTTGCATAATGTATTATAATTATTACCTAACCTCTCACATTTTATTATTATTATTTTTTTAAAATTACGAAGGGAAGAGATTTTTATTTTTCTCTCCCTACTTAATTTTAAAAACATCTAAATAAGTAAATGGATAACCATTTGCCTCCCAGCTCTTCTACTTCCTCAGCTTCTCTCCATACCCTTTAGTCTCTCCTCTTCCTTCAAACTTCCAAACAATTGATAAGTGCCAACAGAGATAGGGAGCTCTTTTATAAATTTTGAAGGAATACCCGAGTTAAACTTTCGAATCTTCTCTTTAAACTATTTGGGGACTATATATATTTTGGGGTCACACAAATTTAATTTATTTTTTATTTTTACAAAGAAGAAATTTTATTAAATCAAACAGACACTTTAGGAGAATACATAATTTGTTACTGGGCACTTTCTAAGATTGCCAACTTGACAAACATCCCTGAGATACTTTTCATACACAAAACTCGGGCAAGACTCATGTAAAAAAAATTCTGTATGGTTGCAAGCTCCCCATTTTTAGTCCATCAGCTGCTGCATTAGCCTCTTAGAATGTGTGAATAGGAAGGACCATCTATTCCGATTGATAAAGGACCTCAAGCAGTGAGTGCCAATATTGAACAGCCCAAGGGCAATCCCGCAAAACGTGAATTGTGGACTCAACTTGACTACACCTAGGACAAATGGGGCTGATCCCATGTTAATGCTGATTATGCAAATTTATTTATTTCATTCTTACATATGACCTAACCCCAAACCCCAAACCATATTACAAGTTACAACTGAACAAAAATGGCTTCACAGACAAATAAAGACATAATGGAAACTAGGAAATTACAAAACAAACAAATTACCCCACAATAATTTTTAAACCTCGTCGTTCTTGTTAAGTCTAGTAATTAAAGTTGTTCAAGAGTGGTTTGCAAAGCTGAATACACAGCACTCCATCCTTCTTGTGAAGGATGAGCTGAGTCCCAAAAGAATGCTGATTCGGGGTCATCACATACTGTGTATTTCTTGGTCCCATTCACATCTACACTTCCACAGTAATATTCACTGCTTATACCACCACAACATGGTTTCAGTGGGTTCTCAAACTTTGTACTTCCTGCACAAATTGAAGATGAAGATATTGCTCTATTAGTATAAGACTAGAATTCAATTTGTTTGATTCCTGAAAGTGAACCAAAGTAATCGAATGAGGCTCTGAATGGCCACTCATGGCTTATGGCTCAACGGTTTTTATAACTTAGGACAAAGGCCCAAGCAAACAAACCAACCAAGATAGTTTGAAAGCCCACAAATTTTCATGTTCTATTCCAAGTACATGCATAAAATTCATTCCTTTCCTCGTATAAGAGCATTTTCAACAAATTCATTAAATTTTTATACTGTTTAGAGAATGAATAGTGACTTTTATCTTTTATCTACCAACTTTTTTAAATACATTTTCTAACAGATTCTCTATCCCATTCTCTATCTCATTTAAATATTATTTCTTCATTTATTATTTATTCTTTTTTTAACAACTACACAGCTTCTAACATTTTTTTTATTCAAAACCTAATTATTATAATAGAAAAAAACATTTGAAGAATGAACAGTAGCCTATCAAATTTGATGAAATACTGTTCACATGAGCCAAAGAAAAATTTAGAATTTAGAGAATCTATTGGAGACCATTTTTTTAGTCTCATTCTCTATTATAGAGAATATTTTGCCTTTAGCTATACCATTGGAGATGCTCTAAAAGGAGGTAAAATGAAACTTTTTATTTTATCCACAAACTTTCAAAATGACACTTAGGTTTGAATTAAAATGAAACAGTTAAAATTTTGACTTAATTAACAGATTTGATATTTTGTGGACAAACAATTTACTTCATTGTTTGCTCCAATCACAATTTAGTCCCTCATTTTTTGAATTGCTACATTTTTACCCTTAAAGTTTGAATTAAAATAAAATCTTTAGGGGTAGTTTGGACAGCATCCTAGTCTATACAAATTAGAGATTGAGCTTAGAACACCAAAATGGATCAAACCCAATTGAAATGATGATCTTGATATTCCAGAAATGAAAGAAAATACGTCAATGAAAAATATTTTTTGAAAATGAAAGTAAATGTATAATCACCTGTCTGGTCTCCTTTGTTCTTTAATACGGACATGAACGAGTCATAAAGATTGAGAATGACGAAAGTAGAAACTTTGGTTTCGTTGTTCAGCTTTGCCACAGCTTGCTGCAACAAAAGGTTATGGAAGCTAACAAGTGAATTTTCTGTTTCATTGCACTGTTGGAATGAGGATTTGATTGTGCTCCTAGGGAGACATCCCAAAGGCTGTAAAGCTGTCACAACAATTTTCTTAACACCCAAGCCATGAATGCGTTTCAAGTTGACTTTAAGTTGCTTGACCACTGAGGTAATGAAGGATGGAAAGCCCTACAATGGATGGATTGAGATAGCAAGCTCAGTACTAGCATAATATTGTCTTAATAGCCATGCTTTTTATATATTTTCATGATAAAATAAACAATAACCATGAAGGAAACAAATGATGAGATAATACTTAGGTGTATATATAAGAGATCTAATAGAGTTTGATTAAATTTTCTATTTGTGCAGTTCTTTTAAATGATTTTTCATATATTTGATCTACTCAAGGAGACCCATTAAAGTGAAATTCGATAATGAGTTTACTTTTTTGGTATCAGAAACCGAAGCCTTATCCTACTTCAAATGTGAATAAACTAAATTGGAATATCTAAGAGACAATTAGTCATATAAACTTCTGCTTAAGACATGGTTTTAGTTGGCAGTTGACACAATGTTGTTGAGCTATCTTTATAGATGTAAAAGGAAGCCTTAAAATCAAATGAAGTTAATATACAGGAAATATGAAATTAAAATTAACAATAGTATAAGGACTAGTAATCATGGAGATCTTTTGATTAACTGCAAGCATGGGAATCCTATTCCTACGTTATGCATGAGATAGTGATCGAATCTTAAGTTTGAAAAAAAAAAAACTCAAAACTTTTGTTTTTTTGTTTTTTTGTGTTTAGGGGTGGAGGGGTGTGAGACACATCAAGAACTATGGTCCATGAAAGGAGCCCATAAACCATTGGATCCCAATATCTGATAACATTTACTTAATTCATTTGTCGGATATAAAAAAGATGCCAATGGACCCTCCAAATAAGTCCAATAGTTTTGGGTCACACATGACTGACATGTATATATTTTACAGTGACAAATGAGTTCAGATAAAAGACAGAGACCAGGATTTCCTGAACCACAGAGATCCACCCAACCTAACCACTGGAGTTAAGTTTTCCTTATTAGAGCACTAATAGTGAATATGTATCTGATTTTTATTACATGTTTGAATCGTGTCAACTTCTAGTGCACTTGAGCGAAACTTTCCTTATTAGAGCATTAACATTAAGTGGAATTTCACACACCAAACTCCAAAAAGCCACTCACATGAGATGTTCTAAATACCCAAAAATTTGACATAGGTAAACAGTATCATTCCAAATTTAGAACGGTAAAAGATAAATTAATTTTTTTATTCAAATCTTCTCTCCTTTTCTCCTCTTTCTTTTCTCTCTTAGTCTCAAACTTAAGACTTCTCACACCCTGCCTCTTCCTTCTCTCCCTGCATATCGCTTCTCTCTATCTCTCAAACCTTGCCATGGAGATCAATTGGTGGAAATCGAGAAGGTAGAGTAGTAGATGGAGAAGTAGAGAGAAAAAAAAAAGAATAGAATATGAAAATAAAACATGTGATGTAAAGTGTATTTTCAAATGCTATATTAAAGTAGCAAAACTAAATTATTTTAGTGTGTGAAAATAGAATTTTTCTGCTTTTGCGGATGCTGATGCTCTTATGTAACATTTTGGCTGTACTGTACACAATATACATTATGACTCAAATTACTTCAACAATTAAAAACCTTTGTCAATCATTTATCACTTGATTTTTGCTTGTGGTGGACGAAAGCCCAGGTGTGAGTCATAAAATCATATTTATTGGCACATTTTCATTCATGTTCTTCTCTTTTCCACCTTTTTTTTCTTTTTGTGTGTGTAAAGCTAAAAAAATCAAACATATTTATTAAAGATATATTAGACATATTAACCTAATATAATAGGTTCAAATTCTATATATATTTATATTATGGTTCATTGTAACAATATCATCTAAAAATTTTCTTATTTTATGTTCTTTCCAACCTATCGTCCAAACACATTAAGAATTTATCATCACACCGTCCAAAAGGGTTAAGCATGTTCTAATCTTCAATATAAAATAGCTAGACAGTAAAAAAAAAAAAAAAAATCTCTGTATAGAGCTAGGACCAATAATAAATCTCGTGTGAAAAACAGACACATCACTTTCACTGCAATAATTTCTTACCACGTAATCGAAAATTCACCATACTTTGGGAGTTGGGAGATGGGGGTCAAATGGTGTGGCGTGGTCACTTTCCCAATTCCCACATGAAAATGAAATACAAACATTTTTCTGTTCCTGATGTCCTATATATATATATATATATATATATATGTTGGAGGGGTACGTATAAGTCATGACGGTGGGGAGTGGGAACACTTATTCACATGATTCAGAATTCACTATTCAGGGTGCACAACACAAGGCAGTGGAATGTGGAGCATAGACAGAAAATGATAGTTCTTTGTAATGGTAGGTTTTCTTCCTTTTTTTTTTTTTTTAGCAATGAACATGTGTGGTTAATAGATCCAATAAAGGGTTACAGTATCAATTAAAATTAGTTGTGATGAAATGAAATTTAAATTTTAAATAAGGTGACATTATATAAAATTTTAAATTCATGAAAATTATATAATGTAAACCTAGTTAGAGATCCTAATCCTATTAAGAGAGACTGCATTTGAAACTAAGGGATAAGTATAAAGAAAAAATTAGTAATATTTTTCTCAATCCTTAGACTAAATGGTTTTTAAATTTTTAATAAATTTTCCAATCTAATAACTGATAGAATTTGAAAATTTATCCTTTAATATCAACCCTTGGTTTCGATTGCACCCAATGCTGAATCTCAAATATTCTCAATCCCTATTTGACATCATCAGCGTGCAAAATGTTCTTATTAAAATAATTGAATTCAACCACCTTGATTTATGATTAAACAATCTTCATATATAAATTTTTTTTCATAATTATTAAAATAACATATTTTGATTGATATACAAGAATTAAAATGGTGTTAGACTATCAGAGGTAAACTTACGTAAATGTTATATTGTTTTAATCACAACTAACCATTTTAGTAAGTTGTGAAAATTTTTATGTATCTACAAATAACATTGTGACTGCAATGGATAAGTTATATGGAAATGTCAGTTTATGATGAGAGTGTTACAACCCTAGTGCTAATCAATTATACAGTAATCAATTATATATATTTTTTCAATACTTCCCCTTAGTTCTAATTTGTTAAAAATATGGTAATTTGTTGTATTATTATATATGTATAATGTATATGTGTGTATAGTTCTCACCTGAGCAGTCCCATTCCTGACCTCATAAGCACTATAATCATTACCAGATAAGGTGACGAGTGCCACAGAGGACTCTACATCCGAAGCGTTAAACGCATTAGTTTTGATGAGTTCTTGGAAGAAATCAATTTGGGTGGTCATGTTTGGGTCTGTAACCAACGTGTTGAACACACCAGTGCCTCCAAAAGCAAAGTTCATGCCATATTTCAAGTCATTGACCCCATCTTCCCTCAATCTGTATGGAATTGGAGACTTCAAACCTATGAACTTAGCTGCATGATTACAATTAAGCACAAGATCAGGGATGCCTAGCTAAGATTGAAGTAGTCAGATCATATGTTCAATTTTCATCCCATTGAAAGAAAAATGTAAATGCTACTTAATTTATGTCACTATCAGAGAATTCAAAGCGTGTGAAGCTTTCATTGAAAACTCAATAATGTTGTACACTTGTACTCGAAGCATCAGGTATTTTTGAAACACCACCCCCTAAAAAGTCCAACTCTAGCAATAACTCTTGCCAAAAGAAATAGTCAAATCAAGCAATATGCTACTTGGAATGGTTGAACCTTATGCACTACAAGAAAAAAGTCACTATCATAATAAGGGTGGTTATAACTTATATATATATAAAACAAAAGTTCATCAAAAAAAAATATATATATAAAACAATATTATCAACTGCAACATTCATCAATTAGTAACATGTGCTTAATTTTTTTTTAATTATAATTAAAAGTTACCTAATGATCAATCCCAACCGACATCTTTTGTTATGGGGAGGAGAGAATAGATTTTAACTGACAAAGAGTGGATAAAAGGTTCATAGAGTAGAAGTACTAATTAAAGTAATTTCTCAAAAAAATAAAGTACTAATTAAAGTAATTTTAAAAAGTAATCTAGAAAAGAAAAAGTAATTTAAGGAAAGGAAAAGGGGGACTTCCAAATTTTCTTTAATGATGATATAAGCAAATGATGAATCCACCTCTACTATTCTTTAACCCACATTAATCGTCCCTTTCAAATGTTTAATTAGTTAGTTTTTGACAAGTAATTTTTATGGAAACAAGTAAAAGTACAAATTTGTTGAGCACAGAAGACTTTTGTTTGTGGTTATTCAATGTTAATGACTAGGAGAAGGAGACAAAGTAAGACAGTGATACCTATTTTTTGGGTGCTTGAGACAGTTCAACCTAAAAAAAGAAGAAAGTATTTAAAAAAACAAAAAGAGGAAGACAGTGTTAGGGTGATGGACAAAAGGAGTTTCAACATTAAAACAATTTGTCACAATTTTAACGTGAATGTGAGAAGTAAAGAAAGTTAAATGTAAAAGCTAAGTTGCATTAACACAGACATGGGTACGGGTACGGATACTACACGAGTACAGATATGGGGGTACGGTAATTTTTGAAAAATAAGAGTACGATACAGCGTGAGTACGACAATTAAATAATTAATTAAATTTTATATATAGGCATATTTTTTAATATTTTTAGACATAAAATATGTTTATGTCTAGAATTTAAATTAAGCAAGAATTACAAATAAGTAAACTAACACCTAAACCTAAACTAGTACAATAATATACATAAAATATTTAGAGTACAAACCAAAAGTTTAAATAGGATTCTTCAAAAATGATATCCTTGGACCCTGACCCTTCGGTCCACGCAAACAAAAAATACGGGGCCATTAACATTTTGCTTTTGGGCCCATTTTCTTATCTCATGGGCGGCCCTATTGGCCTCTCTATTCATCTTTAGACTCTAGGCACCCAATTTGAAGGGACCAATTTTAAAAAGGTTTGGCATTGTTACTGACAGACACAGGCCCACAGTCCGTCAAATAAAAATTAAAAAAAATTGACAGCCTCAAAATTTTGAAACTCAGCAAAGACAAAGTTAGATTAAGATTAGTGCAGTACAGCTGTACAGCACCCAGTAGTACAAAAGAAGAATAAAAAGCCAGGAATTAAGAGGCGATTTGGTATATGTGTTTAAAAATTGAAAATTATTTTTTGAAAATATTTGTGAAAATACATGTGGATGAAAAAGTGTGTAGAAATGCATGAAAATTGTTTAAAAACTGAAAATGGTTGTTTGAAAACACTAACCAAATACCTGCTAAGGCCTTGTTTGGTAGAACATCTTAAACACATGTTTTCAGTTTTTAAATAACATTACACGTATTTTCACACATTTTTTCTCCCACACGTCTTTCAAAAAAATACAAATAAAATTACTCAAATTCCTCTACCAAACGGGCCCTAATTGTTTAGTCTGTAGCACTAAAGACTAAACAGTGAGAGAAATAGACATGTACTGGTGGCAGTGGTTGCTAGCTTGGATTGGAGCTGGAGCCGGAGCCTGGAATGGAGCGGACGACCACGAACTCACAGTGATGGTCAAAGCCGTGTGGTATTCTGTTATAGTTGTGGTATTTAATTAAACCCGTCGTGTCGAAGCTGTGTCGAAGCTGTGTCGGAGAAGCGAAAAAAAAAAAAACAAAAAAAGACACCGTTTGGACACCGGAGTCCGGCGAGTCTTACTGGTATCAATGTCCGACACGTGTCGGACATTAGTACTTTGCCAAAAATGGCGTGTCGACGCAACCTAGTGTAAAAATGATAGATGGTCAATCATAATTTTCTACGTAGAATAGTTATGAAAAATGGTATTGATAAAGATTGTGGTGTAGAAAAACTATAAGCCTAAAAAAAAAGGTGATAAACACTAAAATTTGAGTAGGTATACAAAATTTTTCATAATTTTCAGTTTATAACGGTTTATTTGACAAATTATGATAAGAGTAATATTACTCTTACGAGTCCATTACCAACACTATTTTTATTAATACTAATTATATCACATCAACTCTATAGTTGTAATGGGTTTTAGTTAACTCAACTAGTAAAGATTCTAGTTGTTGAGAAAGAAATATGGTGTTAAAACTCTGACTACACCAAAAAAACCAATTAGTATCTTAACTTATGATAAAAAACATTTATTATAAACTGAACACAGTAGTTGTGAAGAAGATGATAATAAATTTTGCATATCTAAACTTGTTAAAATAACATTAAAATTAATAATAATAAATATAAGGACACATTACTTTTTATACATACATACCAACTTTTTTTTTTCCATAACTCACAATTAATTTTTAAGCAAGTTGTGTAATAGAGTGTGAAAATGAGTTTATTTGTAGTCTTTATGAATTAATAATGACTATCATTATGCCCATGCAATGCACGGCTTAATCAAAATTTATATGTAAATAATTTTTTTATTAATTTACTTAAAATAAATAATAAAAATAAATGAATATTTTACTTTTAAGTTACATAATGAATGCATGTTGCGTGAGACTAAGGTATCATAAAATGCACACACACACACACACACACACACACATATATATATATATATATATATAAAATTGAATGGAAGATGGTAGAGGTACCTAAATATATATATATAAAATGATTTTCAATAATACATTGAACTTTAAGGCTCAATTAATCACATATATTTAAATGAAAAACCCTTGAATTTAATAGTTAAAAACTATCCAAAACAATAATTGAAATCATGTTTAAGTAGAAATCTCAATTCAATAATTAAGAACAATCTAAATTACTAAACATTTAAAAATTCTCACATGAGAATTTAATTTTTGTCCTTGAAAGTATGGAAGAAGACACTGAAACTTGTGTGAGTTTCACCCTACCAAGTTTAAATTTAAACTCAAAGTTTAAGTACTGTGTGTTGCATGCTACATGTGTGTGTATATGCATGAAAAATTATTTGAATTTAACATTTATTGCAAAAAAGAGGTGGTGTAGTCTTAGGTGGTGTAGTCTTACTCTTGTCTAGCTAATTCTTATTATAATCTCTTTGTTTTGGAGGGATAAAGAGAAATGCTTCTTTTGAGAAAAAAAAAAAAAAGTCAGCGTATAATATATAATAGCTAAGATATTAATCTTTGGAAGTGGTATCTCATATGGATTAGTATTTCAATTGTGGGTTTTGGTAGTTAAAAAATAGCGTTAGTAGTTAATATTTAGAAAATTACTAGTTAATAATAGCTAAATGAATTATTATTAAGGACATAAGTTGGTGTAACATCAACTCAATGAACATATATTAATCTAACAATATACCTAATGTTGTTGAATGACTAAAGAACGATTAAATAATTATAATCTTATATAAATATAATCACTCCAAAAATAATGTTCATTAAAAGTGTTTAAATAGTATTATTTAAAAGCCAAAAATATATATTTATTTTATGGACTTACTTTCAAATCAGAACTCTGTAGATCTGTCTTTCTAATTCTACCTATACTATGAAATTGTTTGTAACTCTAAGCAATGTCACTCCTAATAGAGAAATCATTGTTCATTCATAATCAATCTTCTTTTTAATCTTGCAAGTCTTGTTATTTTAACATTGTTCAACTATTTAACCCAAACAATATATGCCGCAAACAACAAACATTAAATATTATTTGAAAGACGAATTAAGTGCATATAGACTGTAAAAAAAAAAAAAAAAAATACTTGCATGTAGGTCGGTGGTGGCGAAATCACTGTATAGCAACCTATGATTTTGGAGAGACCTCGAAATCATTGTACAATAAATATTTCTTTTAGCATTTACTCAATTTATAGTTTGCATAGAAATCTCAACCATGTTGATGTTGCTACAATGCATTAAAAAAAAAAAACATTATTCATCATGTAAAACTTTAGTTTTTTTTTTTTTGAGAAGGATGTAAAACTTTAATTAAGTCCATATATTACCTTTAAGGGAGGCACATAATAGTTGCATATTTAACTTCATAGGATCTATACATTACTAAATATTTTACAATTTTAAGTACAATCTATATCAGTAGAAAATTGTCTAGAAATTAAATTGAATTAACCATTTTTTTTTTTGAGAGAGAAAGCACCACTTATATTTTTTAATTGAGAAAAAAATAAATTCAAATTCTTGGTCAATCACATTGATCATCAATCAATTAATCATAACTCGATTCATGATCATATTTAACAATAAAAGAGGAGTTACTAATAAATTATATATTTCATAATTTAAATCAAATTTAAATCTATAGAGGTGCAATTCATCCCTCTCAGTGGACTTTTTCTTCTAATGATAACAGGAGGAAAATAAAAAGTATAATTCAAAATTTTTCACAAACTTCAAAAAAAAAATCTTACAAACCTCAAAGTTCATGAACATATTATAACATTAAAAAAAAAAAAAAAAAAAAAAAAAACTACCCTTAAATTATGGAAACTCATTTATCACAAACCAAAACAATATATTTTCTCATTAAAAAGTCAATATTCTATAATAATACATAAAAGAATTTCAAAGTACCCGTCCCCAAAAAAAGCCAATCTAATTAATGTAAGCCTTGAAAATAAAAAATTCCAATACCCACTGTGCATCTTTTTATAATTTGATTTTTATCTTTTCTTTTAAATTTATCTGTCAACCTTACCTAATTTTGTAACTTCAAACTTAAAATATGCAATTCAATATTTCCAAGTGAAGATTCTCATTGGAAAAATCTAATAGTTATAAATCAAAACTAACAATTCCTAAAAATATGATGTTAAGAGCATAAAAAAGCTTTGGATAAAGGTGTAATATATGCCTTTTAATTTCTCAAGTAATAAAATAAAGAATTATATTAAAGATGAGAATTGGAGGAGAGGAAAAGAAACAACAAAACTAACCCCGCATACTTCTCTTTTATTCAAACATGAAACACAAAAAATTAATTAACCTCCACTCTCGCACAATAAACGTCAAATATGGTGGAAATTAAGCAAAACACCAGAATTACAACTTTATACTAGAAATACAACTTTTCTTGCAAATTGAAAAATAAGGACTCCTAAATAGAAAAACTACTGGCTTACCACAACACAATGACTCCAACTTGACCATCTGGTTTTGAGAGATAAGAAGTTGCTACAACGATTTTATGTTTAAGGTTTGTGGAGCAATTTTTTTTTTTGGATAAAAAAAATCCATATGTATTTCATGGTAGTTTTTGTATTTGTATGACTTTCAGATCTTCAAGACTATTGAACCACATCTCAACATTGCCATTCCACGATTTTTTTTTTTTTTTTTTTTTTTCATAAAGAAGGTTCTGCGTTTGAGCCATGAGAAAACAAAAGAGAGAAATAGATAGGAGCAGCGTGAAGAGAGGAGTGATTGTGCGAAGGAAGATTGGAGTTTATCATAGCTGTTATAGGGTGCTAATGATCTGACAAGATAGAAAGAGAAAAGGAAAAAAAATTTTAAAAATTGATCCAATAATGCAAAATTTACAGGCGAAAGAGAGAATCACACACAGACATCTAGTATTATAAATAACAAAGAAAAGTGGCATTTTGTTTGTGGCAAGCTAGCAGAGAAGAGGGAACCCACCATTTATGACAATACACTATGAAAAGCAAATCCATTGTACCAAAAAGTGAGCTAAAGATAAATAAATAAATAAAGCAAATCATTAGAGAGAGAGAGAGAGAGAAAGGGACACACCAAGGAAATCGGTGAGGACACGGCCATCTGAGTAACGACCAGCTGGTTTTCCAGGAAAAGTGATTCCATAAGGGTATTTCCAAGATTCAGCTTCAGATTTCTTGTTGTTACCAGTGTCAGCATATGAATCTCCAAAGACAAACAGCTTTGATGGACGAAAATTAAAGAGACGGTGGTGGTGGTGGTGGTGAGCTAAACGTGCTTGTACGACTTGTTCCCCTGCAATAATTAAATTAATCACACACATGCATGTATTAGAAATGTTTGGTTTTTATGGAAAATATTAAAGAAGCAGCTAGGTTTATGTATAGTATTGGAAACCTGAGAGAAGGAATAAGAGGAAAAAGCAGAGAGCAGTGAAGAGGAGCTTTTGTGCGTCCATTTTTGAAACTTTGGACAAAGCAAAACTTTGCTAGGAGGGATATGTTGGTGGAGGATGAGATACTATTGAGCATTGGTACTTCTTTATATAGTAGTTGTGAAGCGTAGATTACACATGGTTGATCACCTGGCAAAGTTCAAGCTTGGCTCTTCATAATCATAAGTTCAACTAAGGACAATGAACACCGACAAAAAAAGTATCAAGATCAAGCTTGGCTCTTCAATAAGTGGGGACCAAATTTCATAAGTTGAACTAGGGACAGTGAACACCGTCAAAAAAAAAAGTTATCTTATGAGACTGTCAAAACAATCTCATATAATTGAATCTTATATACATAAGTTCCACGTGTTTTGAAATATGGTCTTATAAAATTGTTTTTTGAGACAAACTTTTTTCTAGAAATTTCATATAAAATGTGTGGTCAAGGACACGACATAACACAACCTCATGTTTTTGTTGCAATTTATCGTAATAACAAAACTTCAATACCGAAATCCATAATATAGTTATTAATTTTCAAAAGAATAATTAGGATTATTTATTCTTTTTTTGTTATTTTTATTTTATATAAAGTTGTACTCAAAGAAATTAAAAAAAAAAAAAACAAATAACCACATAAACAAGAAAAGATTAACAGCAAGACAATTTTTCTCAATCTAAAAGAGAACAAAATGACAAATTTTACTCTGTATTACATAGTGATGCTAGCCAAAGCATTAGCGTTTTTGCTTTGTACTATGTTGCATGATCCAATTTGCAACGAAAATAAACATTAAATAAAGGGATGGCAAAGTGATCCATCCTGCCTAACCCGTTTTGCTTTGCTTCGCTTATTGCAAATTTCCCATCCCTTATATATATAACTTTAATCATAGTTATAATATATTTTTTATATATACATATTTTATAACCATTTTCAAAACAATTGTCTCTCCTTTTTTTAGTCTCTCATAGTCATCATTTCCCTATCTCATTAATGTTAGAGTCGTCTAATTAGGATTAGTAAAATATTTTCAAGTCATCTTGCATAAGTTTTTCTCTCCCCGAAAAAGAGATGGGGTGGGGCCAGGACACCCATGATCTGACCCTATCTCACCTCTTTGCCATTTAAATGTTTCATCATGATCTTCCATTAAATGTTTCATTAGTGATTAAAGATCATGATTCATGATCATCTGAGCAATCCACAAATTATTCCGTCTTATATTTATTGGGATAAATTTGATTATCTTTCTCTCTACTCTTTTAATGTTGTAAGCATATTCTTAAAGTAAAGAATTAATATCTTCATTAGAATTAATTCTTTTTATGATTCAAATTATATATTATAAAATAAAAAATGTATCTAATATAAGTTCATTTAAAATTTTAAATAATACGTTACTCTATACAACTGTCAAAACTTTAAAATAAAAATGTTTTGGTTGTGGATGGCTGATGGCCTTGCATAGTTACACTACATTCCTTGCGTTTTATGTTTTCCACCACAAGAAGAAGTTAGAGAACTAAAAATTCCTAAATAAAGATATGGCACCTGCCACTATTTAGTGTACTTATCTTTCAATTAACGGATAATTATTAGTTTAAATGAATAATGGAATGTAAAGTGTACATTGTAGGCAAAAGGATTCTTCAAAATGGCAAATATTTGTCACTTTTGAAGAAAGTGCACAGTCCTTTTATCTACAATGTACAATCTACACTTTACATTTCATAAACTAATAATTTTCCTTTAATTAACATTTCGATTATTTATCAAAACAATTGTAATATTTCAATTATGTTAATAATATTGTGGAGAAATTGTCTTAATATCTACTTTGACAATTTGACGTTGTTGTGAAATTTCACGATGATTTGATTGATGGCTTTTGAGGCCAAAACAATTTTATACATATTGATCACGAGATGAGAACTATAAGATATTTTGTTCAATTTGACGCTGACATAAACTCAATTAATTAATAGAACACACCTAAAAGCCTGGAATTTCAGCCATTTTTCCATCTTGCACAAATGAACTATAATATTATTGGTAGGTGACATATATAACTTATCCCTGTAGAGTGATATATAATTAATCAGTATTCAATTACAGTACAATATTGATTTGTTTAGATTACTTGCCTTGATTACTTTATTAATTGATCAACAAAACATAAGCGAGCTATTTTTATAATTGGATTTTGTTAATAGATGTCTTTAAGTACCCTATTTAAGAAATAGTTTTAAAAACTTTTAATAAAAAAAATTAATTTTTTTTGACCATTTTTTTACATATCTCTCATAAAAATGATATTAAAATTTTTCTTAAATAGTTTGTTAATAAATACCTGAGGATAAATGCCCAAGTTGATGGAGATAATGCCATAGCAGACTTTGTCCTATTTAAGAAATTTTGTTAACAAATGGCTTTAAGTACCCTATTTAAGAAATAGTTTTAAAAACTTTTAATAAAAAATGAAAAGAATAACTGATTTTTTTGACCATTTTTTTACATATCTCATAAAAATGATATCAAAATTTTCCTTAAATATTTTGTTAATAAATACTTGAGGATAAATGCCCAAGTTGATGGAGATAATGCCATAGCGAGTCTTTGTCCTATTTAAGAAAATTTGTTAACAGATGCCTTTAAGTACCCTATTTAAGAAATAGTTTTAAAAAATTTTAATAAAAAATGAAAAAAAATAACTGATTTTTTTGACATTTTTTTACATGTCTCATAAAAATGATATCAAAAATTTTCTTATATAGTTTGATGCCATAGCCGGTCTTTGTCCTAGATGGTGGGCTAGAAATGGTAAATGCCCATGTTCATGGAGATCAATGTCCCCTAACCAATGTGAACCGTACTTGTAGCATAATGAAATTCTCATTAACAACGTTCTCTTTCACGTCAAGTCCACAATACAATAGGGTCTTCAAGGTGGTTGGGCATATCACATGATTCACATCCAAACCTATTTACTGTTTTAAATTTCCTATCATAAGGATGTACCATATGTCAAATGTACTTTTTACTTTATCAATAATACTATGGATTAGAAGTTGGGTATACTGTGAATCATTAGGAAAAGTGAACTACCATCGTTTTTGAGTATCAATGAGGTTAACTTCAAAGGAAAAACAAAACTAAATGGACACACTTTTTACTTTATCAATAATATTGGGGATTAGAAGTTGGGTATACTATTAATTATAAAGAAAAGTGAACTACCATCGTTTTAAAGTATCAATGAGGTTAACCTGAAAACGAAAAACAAAACTAAATGGACACAAATGAACGGTGTGTTTGGATGGAGGAAGAGGGAAGAAGAGTAGAGGAGAAATTGAGGGGTGTTTAATTAATATTGTTTGGATTATTTTTTTAAGGGAAAGGGAAGAGATTTGAGGGGATTTGGGCTTTGGAGGGATAAAAATTGAGATACTCCTTCAAACCCTTTATTTTTAAGTCCTCAAATGGATTTTGGAAGGAGAGGAGAGGGGAGGGATTCCACTTATTATTTAAAAAAAAAAAAAATTGCAATTTCACTTTTATGATATCAATTTATATCTATTTCTTTAAATAAAACAAAGGAGTAGGATGATTGTCAATTTATATAATGTATTATCATCTTCTCTCCTTTCACATTTTAATTTTTAAAACATTCAAATAAGAAAATGGATAACTATTTCTCTCTTCTTTCTCTTCTACTTTCTTGGTACCCTAATATCGTCTACTCTCTCCTCTCCTTCCAAATTTCCAAACACGCAAAGATAGGGAGCTCTTTTATGATATCTGAAGGAAGACCTAGAGTTATACTTTCCAATTTTCTTTAAAACATTTAGGGATTTGACTATACATACGGGGGTTAGCAGTTACATCAATTTATTGTTCCATGAGCTAGGGAATAGAAATTTGGTGCATGGACCCTAAAACATTTGGAGATTTGACTATACATACGGGGGTTAGAAGTTATACCAATTTATTGTTCCATGAGCTATAGGGAATAGAAATTTGGTGCATGGACCCTAAAACATTTGGGGATTTGACTATACTTCTAACTTCTCCCTTAAAAGTTTCCATAACTTTTAAGTGGAGTTTGTGATGTGTTTTTGTGTTAAAACTTAAAACTTCATTACCTCTCTCTTATGTGTGTGTGTTTTTCTCAAAAATAATAGTAATAATAATAATAATTTTTGCAATGAGGCTTTGGCTTGGGAAAAAGGTTTCTCTCCAAGAAACCCTTCAAATGTCTTTTATATCTTTTTATTAAATGTGAATTTTGAAAACTTATATGTTCTTATTATATTCTCCATGCTTACAAAATTTCAAGAAGATAAAAAGATCAATAGTTATGTCATCAATGACATGTTTAAATTTGAAATTTTTGTGGTAAAAAATTATGCACAAAAATAAGTTTATTGATTGAATAGTAAATAAATTGGATAAAATTTGACAATGTTAAGAGTATAAAGAACTTCTCTCCTTGTCCAGTTGGGAATTTACAAAACTTATACTCGGTATTGTTCAATATGGGCCACAAAGTATGGTCTATGAAGACATGATGCTTAGACTGTACCAACACATTTTGCGGGGCTCAGAGTTGGGTTGGGGCCAAGGACCTAGAATATTACGAGGTTAGAAGACCGTGGGCCCAGTCTTTGGCAGCCCAATAAGCTGGACCACAAAATGAAACTGATAAATGCTATTGTAACACAAGAGTTTTTTTTTTTTTTTTTTTTTTTTTTTTTTTTTTTTTTTTTTTTTTTTTTAAGAAAAGTGTGTTGCTCTCTTAAAAAAAAATATTATAAAAATATCTTTGTTACGGTACAAAGTCAACTTATGTCCAATTACACATCAAAACTGCGACTTCAAACTAGAAGTCACAGTTTTCCTTTTTTTTAGAGATTGTGTGTATTATGTGTGAGTTAAGGGATGTGCATTAGACATTTCTCTTTGCCATAATATCATTATTGCATTTCAAGGATTGAATGATCTAGGATCAAGTACAAAATGTATATGACTCTTTTTTTTTTCTTTTTCTTTTTTTCAGATAATAAAGGTAAACACTATATGTGTTCCATCATGATTCCATGAATAACACAAAGATACAGATTTGTCCACCCATATTTACATCTATTATGTACATATTTCAGAGATCAATTAATACCACTTAGTACCACAAGAGATAGGCCTGCCCAATATAATTTTTTCTCAAAACCTCTCACTTTTTTCCATCCCATGAATTTCAAAAACCTTAAACTTTTGAAAAGCAATAAAAAAAAAAGCTCAAAAATTAGAGGAACATGACTCTACCTATCAATGAAAGGAGTAATCTTGATAACCAGGCCAGGGAAAACATCATCTGGGTCATGAATATGTGGATTCTCTTCAACAATATATGGATCCCCACATTTTTCACTAATAGTGTGCAGAGTCTCTCCTTCACCAACCACATAAATTTCATCGCATGGCTTGTTGAATTGCATTTGTACCATCCGAACAGCAAACTCACTTTCGCTCGATTCACAGCAGCTCAAAACCAGCATCATTGCCAAGAACAAAGCAGTGTACCCAGAAATCTTCTCAGCCAATGCAGTTGATGAAGAAACACACGCCATGACCAATTTTGTAGCACAAAATTATGTAAATTTGATTGGTTTTTTCTTTTGGCTAGGCAAAGCTTTTCTTTAAGGGTATGTGATACAAAGTTTTTAGTTACTTGTAGAGGATTATACTTATATATTAGTGAAGGGGTTCCTTTCTTTTGGTAATTGGAGTGGTTGCAAAATTTGCAAATCATTGGCGGGAGTTGAAATGGTTCACTCAGTGTGGTAGGTGATATCTGTCGGGGAGCAAGACTAAAATGAGAGGAGAAAGTGTTGGTTTAACTGCTTTATTAAATGAAATTTAGTCTTGTTTGACTTAACTTATTTTTTATGCTATGTGTTGCTTTTGTTGTGCAAATGTTTCTAACATAATTATTTTCAACATAATTGCAGTTGCATATTTGTTGATACAGGAACATTAACATATATATATATATATATATATATACACATGACATGTGTAAGAATAGTCAATAGGGGAAGATTACATTACAAGTCATATACTCAATTATATAGTTATATAAGCTCTTATTCCAAAATGATGTCATTTGCTGGTGAGGGAAGTGAAATATTAAGGAGATGGAGTATTTGACATTATAATAACATAGAGCTAAGGCAATACGCATCATGTGTCTTTTATTTTATGCTAGAATATGGACACAAGCAACAAGCAAGTTGATTCCCAAAAAGGGTAAGATGACGAGTCCTACAGTAAATTTTATTATATTTTTTATAAAATAATTGTAATTTGTGTATAACAAAAATAATACCAACCGTAGTTCCATAAAAAAGTGATTTTGCATTTATCGTAATCTATTATGTCAACAAGTAATGATGGCAACGCTATTAACTACCCCATCTCAAGTAAGTATTGCCATATCGTCCATTTTTTTTTTTTTTTAGAATACTAATTATTTTAACACACACAGAGAGTGAGGGGAAGATCTTAAATAACATATTAAATGATGAGAATAAAACCTTTCACCCTCATAAAAATATTGAAGATGGACTCAAATTCAACCCAATTAAGTTGTCCACGATGACTTATTCAAATGATTATAGTTGTAACTCAGTACGTGTTGTGCCCATATATTTCTTGACTTAGAACCTGATAATGGACATGATTTTTATAAATAAGATTGGGATTTTAATTGTGTTCTAAATAAAAATTACAATTTTTTATTGGGTTTATTTTTATTGGATCCATATTCAACTTGGCGTAGGTCACATAATCCCTTGTTCAGTAATTCCAAATATTAGATTATGCTATCCCTAACTTTAAAGATATTTTTTGATGAATCCCTAACTTTAAAGATATGCTTAAAAGAAAACACATAAAAATATAAGAGAAAGAAGTAATGCATCAAACAATTCTTAAGAACTGTAATTGATCATTTTATCTCTTCACCCATATACATGCGATGTAAAATTGCTTCTATTGAATAAGTTCATTTGAACTTAGAAAAAAAAAATTATATATATATATATATATGACTTCATAATACTATGTAATTATTTCAAATTATATCATTAAATTTTTAATTAAAATAATACAGTTAAGTATTTTAATTGATGATAAATTAAAAAAAAAAAAAACCTAAATACTTGCAGTAATTGTCACTTTATGAGAGAGAGAGAGAGAGAGATTGCTTAGAAAACAAAATGCACACAAAATTTGAAAAAATTGGGGGGGGGGGGGGGTGTCATGTTGTTTTGACTTACATTTGAGTTTACCCTAATTTTTGTTAATAAAAAAATTAAGCCCACCCTTAGAGTCTGTTTACATTTTATTTATGAACTCATTAAAAAATATGATGAAATTAAAATATTATAAATGAATGGGATGAAAGTGAAATAAGTATTTTATATTTTCTCTAATATGCTTTAAGAGTAAAATAATGGCTAAAAAGGAAAGAGAGAAAGAGATATATATATATATATATTATTATCTTACTATTCCATTTTTATTTCTCTTTTCATAGTATAAGAATAAAAATCAATATAGAATTAGTATTTTATCATTCCATGTTTTTTTTTTCTTCTAAAATAAAAGAACTTAAAAGTAAGGGAGAATATAAAGGATTCCTTAAAAATCTATTCAATATCATTCCTTACATTCTCTCAAATAAGTTGTTACCATGTTTGGATTGAAGGAGAGTGGAAAGATATAAAAGAGGGAATTTAAATTTTCTCTTGTTCGTATGTAAAATGGGAGGATAAAGGATTTGAAAAAATTTGGAAGTGTCAAATCATTTTTTATTTTAATAATTCAATAATTATTATGAGAGATAGGAAATTTGAACCCTAAAAGTTTTTTGTTAAAAATATTTCGAAAATGCCAATTAAGCTACAAGGCTCGTCAATCCACTCTTTTCTTTTATTATTATTTTTAATTCCTCTGTTGGTGGATAAGGACGAGATTAAGTTTAATGAATTTTTATATAATTTCTTTTTTTTTTTCTATAGAGTTCAATAAATTTGTTATATAATTGTCAATTTCTTTATTAATTTCTTTTCCTCTCCACTTTCAATTTTTTTTTCCTTTCCTTTTTACCGTACAACCAAATAAGGAGGGGAACATCTACTCCCCTCTCTTGGTGTTTGATTTTAGAAACAGGAATGTGCATCTACTTCCCTTTTCTAGTCTCCTCTCCTCTCATCTACTTTGCTAGTATCAGGTTTGAGTGGAATACCGTTTCCCATTTTTGGTGGTGACATCAAGAATTTAAAAAATCACTGAGAAAATTAAAAATCATTATTATATGAAGAGAGATGCCAGCATCATGAACTAGGAATTAACTCTCCATGTTCACATTTTCATTGACTACTTCTAATTGAACATAGTCAATTATTTTTCAAATTCAAATATATTAGCTCAAGAGTTCACCAATGTGAGATCAATAAGCAGCCCTTCACACCCAAAAATTGGGCTCTCATTAGAAAGCGAGAAAAGAAGGAATGCACTGATTCTCAAAGGAAATAAATGGAACCCCAAACTTCATTTTCAATCTTTAACAGCTTGCTGGAAGTGGAGTGCATATTCCATGGTTTCATGGTTTCATCAACAATTCTCTGATATAATCGAGCACTCCCTTCACATTAACAGTCCATGCAACTGAAACAGGAGAATATTCTGTCCATGGGTTGCTTGAATTCCATCTGTGTCAAATTAAAAGCATCAATATCAATGAAAAATGTAAAAATAACAATCCAAGAGGTTAAATTTCTCCAGAAAGAGTATGTTCTTTAAAGTCTGAACATACTTCTTTAGCCCTTGGTCCAAAAGCGTGTGGCCTGCACAGATGCCCTGCGTCTCAACCCTCACGACTCCCTTCTTGAATGTGAAGAGATCAGGACGGACTAGTGCTACAAAACTGACAGGGTCATGAAGGAAAACCCCTGAAAGAAAACTTAGGGTCATTCGGATGGAATACATAGAACATTTCACTGGAGATGATAAAAAAAATTATAAAACAGAACTCTCAAATAGTGGAAATATAAACAACAATTACCATGGACACCATCAGATTTCACATGCCAATCTCTGTAAAATTTGCACATCTCACTTATGATTTTACTGAACTTGCCCTTGGATTGCCTCAATTCAAGAAGGTCATCATCTGAAGCCATAAAGCAGTGGCAACTGTAAGAAGGATATTGTTTCACCAATCACAGAAAGTCACACAGGAAAAGCTGGTTTAGGGAGCAAAGATACCTGTAAACATCACTTGGGTTGTAATGTTTATTCCAACAACAGCAATATTTGCCCCAGAGGTGAACACAACATCAGCTGCTTCTGGATCTCCATAGATCTACAAGTCAGGAAATAGTGTCTTCATACACAGTTGGTTTACATGAATTTAAAAATGAAAGCTAAACAGTTTTCTTACTTTACCACTAACAACTAGAGTTCAACATTTTAGTTACCAAAAAAAACAAATACTATGGTGGAACTTTCTAATTCACAATAGTTTTATATGAGGAAATAAAAGACCTTTTTACAGATTAGAAATTATACAACAGTGTTTTAAAGCAGATAATTATGGTTATATAAGTGCTTTAGTTGGTACTAAGCAAAAGTATCTATGTATACAAAAGTAGGGGGAAAAATAAGTTTGTCAACTGCTCCAAATTTTATTTTTATTTTTTCAACCTGGACCTTAGGCAAATATTCCTGCTGGGAAATGGTGAAAACAAGCTCCTGTATGATTTATTAGGGGGGGAAAATGTTTCCACATGAAACAGGACAAATTTTAGAGAAAAATTTATGAACACTGCCAACTGCCAAGTGCCAACATCAAGTGGGGTTTAAAATTAATTATATTACGTAAGGAGATCACCAATTGAAACATGAATTTTTGAATCAGGAAGATTTCCATCCAAACGGGAGCATAAGTTAAAAGCTTTATTGACTTATAAGCTCATAAAACTTACAAAACATCACAGGGAATTAACTCTCCTGGCTAGGCTTGTCATGTTTTCTATGAGCAACAGGAAATGTAAGAAAAGCTAGCACTTACATTTGCTTCGGCAGCAGGATTTACATTTCCCAATGCAAAGAAAGCACCACCAAGTATGACCAGTCTCTTTACCTTGCTCGCAAAGGAAGAGTCCCTTTTGATTGCCTGATCAAGATAGTTAGATCAGCTTAACCATAATGGCTGCAAATTAAAATTTCTCAGTTATGAAGTTCAAGCAGTCAGATGCAGACAAGGAATACTGCAACTTACCAAAGCTAAGTTCGTCAGGGGTCCAAGTGCAAGTATAGATACTTCACCAGGATATTCAGAGACCTTTTCAACTAAAAATTCAGAAGCACTCTTCTCAGATTTCTTTGCTTTTGCAGGAGGTGGATATGTGTTCCCCAACCCATCAGAACCGTGGATAAAGTCAGCAACACGTGGTATTCCTCCCTTTTTCCAGGATAAAGCATAATTAATATACCAAAAAAAGAAAGCATATAACAGAACCTAGTTACACAACTGAAAAAGGGGGGGGGGGGGGGGGGGTGGGCAGGCGTGAAAGACTGGAAATTTCAATTTCAAAAGTAGACAAGGATACAGCACAATGTGCAACACAATAGAGGCAATTTCGAAAAAGATTAAGCAAGCCAAATAGGCCAAAGTACAACTTCGTTACAATCTAACATACATGAAGACAAACATACACGTTAAGATAACGACGACATATTAAAACAGATACCTTTAGAGGCCCGGCACTGCCCTCAGCCACTGGAATACCTGAACAGCCTGCGATCTCACACTATCCTTTTGCAAATTAAAAACGCTAATTGATTATGTACATATTCCAAAAAAAAAATTTACATCTGAAACACATAATACATAAGAAAATAAAAATCAACTGATTACATACCAGACTCAAAGCATTTTGAGTGGCATTTTCTGTAGAAGTATTACCAAATATTGTTGTCAAGCCCAATATTTCCAACTCCGGAGATTGAAACGCCATGAAAATTGCCATGGTATCATCTAGTCATTAATGAAAATTCATTCACATTTTAGACATTGCAGTGATAGAAAAGAAACACATCATAATGCACCACTAAGTAAAACACCTAAAGTATTTCTTGAGAACCATTCAACCTTAAGGGAAAAAAAAAAAAAAAAAAGCTATCTGGAATTTCCTTCTCCACAAACATATTTGCTAAATCCTAACCACTTATTTTTCCTTGAAATGTCAAAGTCAGCAATCCTTCCAATCAATGCTAGTATTTGGTAGTGTTGAGAAAAAGTTTGAATTTTGACTGTAAAGAGATAATCACTCCAATATTCAACTGAAGGGATACAATAATAATATTTTAAGGCCCTGATTGATTTAATTAAACACAATTTCCTAACAGACTTGGTTATCTCAATAAAACCTAAAGAATGAAGCTTGGTATTGTGTTCCCAATTAATTTCAGGAAAAGGTAAAGCTTTACAACAACAACAAACAAGCCTTAGTCTCAAAATCATTTTTTTTATGAAAATAAAAGATGCCCTTATATTCCATTCAAAATCACAGACTGAAGTGACAAACATTTACAAATTAAAGACAAATAAATGAAATGAATTTCATAGAGGATCACCATGGTTAAGTAATCACATCTGTGACTGTATGTATCTCTGTCACTCAACATCAACAATATATTACTAACAACTAAGACATACAAATCTAAACATTTTGAAAATGGACATTATAACCAACTGATTTGGAATTGTAACTAAATCAAAATTTCTTTCCAAGTTTTCTCAGCAACCAAGCAGATGACTAAGTCAAAAAAAAAATTTAATTGTTTATTTTCTCTCAGAAATCCCTTAGTTCCAATCATATCCTCGTCAAAATAACAACAAAGCTCTCACATTTCATCACCGTAGATTAAATCTCTCTCATTTTTTATTAACTATTATTACAAAAACCTCTGTTTGGATGCCGAGAAAATGTAGGGATAAAAAAAAATTAAAAAACTCACCGATGCCGGGGTCTGTGTCGATAACGAGTTTTTCACGGTGAGAGTTGGCGTGAAAACCCAAAACGGCGTCGGTTTGTGCGTTCTCCACAATCACCACACCCTCTCCATCACCATTCGTCGTAGCGTAATCCATTCTTAGTATTATAATTGATAAGACCAGACCAGACCAGACCAAACCAGACCTTTGAAACGAAACAAAGTTTATAATAACTGAAAGAGCAAGCGACTCATATGTTTATATTTATATATAAATAGATATGGATATGGATGGTTTATATATGTATTCATGTATGTATGTACATGCGTGTGTACACAAAACACAAGCACATACATACATACATATATACACAAATTTGTCAAATACGACAAAGGACGGTGCCGGCTGACGCTGGAATGAGCTGCCACACCAAACAAAACAAACAAAGGTTTAAAAGGGAAAGGGAGTCGCTATCGATCTATCGATTTCGTGTTCTGGAAAATTTTTTATGGTTGGCTTTTTGGTTTGGGGGTTGGGTAGGTGAGAGAATGGTATTAAATCTTGGACCAATGGTTGGATGCCGTGTGGCATATTCCAATAGTATCTGAATCTTGTACCTTTATTCTTGTTTTCGGGATTTCCTCCAGATCGCATTTAAAAAGGAAGGGTTTGTTGGTTGGTGATGTGTTTGATGATGCGCAGCCTTTTATAAAGTTCTAACTTCTTCGGTTACACTTATTACGTTTTGGTTTTTTGGCCAAAAAAAAAACATAAAATGGCGGAATCGAGGTTCAAATTCTATCCGATTTAGCTAGTTTCAGTTAGTTCAACTAATAAAGTTTTTAATTGTTGAATAGAAAATTGAGATACTAGAAACTAATTGATGTCTTATTCTAATGATAATTAAGATATTAGAAACGTACGTCATAGATTGAAACTTTATAAAAAGTAGTTTTATCCTGTCAATGTAATATAATTTTGGGATTGAGTTTGGGTGTAATACTGCGTTGACGGTTTTAGTTTAAAGCACTTTTGATCTCAATCCTACTATTGCTATAAAAAAATATTTTCTTGTTTTTTAGATGCAAAATTACTAAATAATTTTTGTATTTAGGTTTTATACTTTTATTAACATTTTTTTTATATAGATAGTTATAATGTGTTGTTAATCTAATAGCTCGAATCATTTCGCTCCTAGACCCCCAAGCACTTTATGCATGGCTATATGCCCATTAACATTTGTTTTTTACTATTAGAGATGTGCATGAATTGAGTTAGGTCAGGTTGAGGGTTTTTTTTCAATCCAAACTACCATAGTCGTGTTGAAAAAAATCCAACCAAACTCAACCTATTACAAAGGTCCATCCCAACACACTTGGATAGGGTTGGAGAGTTTTTTTTTTTTTTTTTTTAATTTTTTTAATTTTTAATTGAGTATTAGAATAACATCAATACAAATAAGAACAAATTTCTAATCTAATAAACCTGAACATATCACTAAACTAACACAAACTATTATTATTAGTGCTTCAAAATTAGTATGATATTATACAATTCTATCCAAACTTAGTTGATAAAAAAAATGATATAATATATATTTGGAAATACATATTAAATATAGGTGAGTCAGGTTGAATTATGCGGATTTGTTAATCTGCTAACCCGCACCCAACCTAACCCACCATAAAAAATAAAATAAAAAAGGCAATACAATCCAACTCTCCAACCCCTAAAAGCTAACTCAACTCAGCGTGATCATTTGGATTGGATCAATTTTGATGGATCAACAAATTAGCTGCACGCTCCTATTTACAATTAATAATAATTCATCACTTAATCATCAACATCCATAACCATTCTCTTCTAGTGAAATAATTTAAGAATTTCGATTGGATTAGCATTCTAAAAGGTTGGGGTGGGGTGGGGAGGGGAAGTAACTTTTGTTTAAAAAATTTTATTTGGAGGTGGGTTTAGAACCTTGTTGTACCAATAAGAATTGAGTTGTTTGAATAACTTTTAAGACTTTTTATTTTTTATTTATTTTTCTTTCAATGAGGGGTCTTATCAGAGTTTTTTTTATAAAATTTTGGGACATAATAGGCCTTAGGCTGAAGCCTAAGTGTTGCCTCATGGAGCCATTGAGCCATGGAGCACCAAGCATGCCTAGGCTGGCATGCTTCATGACAGGACCATGAGGCAAGTGGATATTAAACATTAAAAAGAGATGAAAATGTAATATTCAAACATTTTGCATAAGCAAGGCTATCATGATTAGGACAGTAACAACAGAATTTATCTAAAAAATAAAATGGAAGAAAAAGTTTTGACAAAAAGTACAAGCTAATGAATGTGAAAATGTGTTACAGTAATGAATAAATACGTTACCTGCATGCATCCAAGTTTCTATTCGTTAAACTAGGTCCAAGCATTGCAATAAGTATAAGGAGAAAACTTTATCAGGCATCATAATCTCTTCGACTGGACACAAGTGAATATATTTTTAGATTTCAATTATTAAATATATTGAGTCAGTACAAAATTGCAAATATTGTCTTTTAAAAATACAGCATAATTTACCTGTGTTATATATAGGGTCTGTTTGGATACTGCTTATTGCTGAAAATTGAAAACTGAAAACATTGTAGCAAAATAATTTTTAAATGTGTAAATAGTGTTATGAGACCCAGTTTTAATAAAAATTTTGTTGAAAATAAGACTTGTGAGTCCCGTAAACAATGTATAGGACCTACTAATAGAGACACAAACGCATTAAAAAATGTTTTCAGCACAATCCAAACTAACACATAATTAAACATACTTTGTTCATTAATATATATACACCCACTAAACTTTTAAATTTTAAATTATTTTAATGGTTTACAAGAATCACACTTCACACCTGTTGCAAGTGGCAACTTTTAAGGTTTAAACAATAGAAGAAATAGCACGCTGTAGAGCATAAACTTCCTTTAATAAAATTTTAAGGGAATATAGAATCGTAATTTACGTATTTAACCGTTCTTTGTCAATGTAAGATTGCGCCATCAAGGCCATGAACTTTAGTATTATTTAGTCTCTCAAGTCTAAAATATAAGTGTTTTTTCCATCCATCGTGTAGTCATCTTGTTTAAAACATCATGTCTTCAGTTAGTTCTCTTTAGAACTCCTTTTTCTCTCATACATTTCGGTGAGGCAACGCTTTAGCTCTTGCATTAATCAAAAGAGTGAGACTTTCTTTTCTTGTTTTAATCTGGATGGAGTCTGTTCCTCATGATATTTTTAAAGTTTATGTTTTTGACTTTTTAGCTATCAAATAAAATACTGCTCAAGGCTGTTTCTCAACAAAAAAAAAAAAAAAAAAGTGTATCATGTATGTAGTTACAAAGTAGCTCACACTTTGACAGAATTAGCTATTAATTTCCCAAATTATACCATCTGGATGGAGAATATTCCATCTCAGTCCTTTTAGTTTGTTCAGGCCGACATTACCAATTTGATTTAATAAAATTGGATGTCTTTCTTCTAAAAAAATATATAGTTACATACCAATTAATAAGGAGAATTTGAAAGTCAGACCAAAAAAAAAAAAGTTTGACTATCAAAAGTCAAAGATATTACGATTGCCATTCAAAATATAGATGGAGTGTCACCACGTAATGGTTGGGTAGTTGGATTAGCACCATATTTACTTTGCGTGGAAATGTGAAATTATGTCAGAGAAGAGAATAGTACTCCCATGGAAAATTCATATGCGACTTTTAGCACCAATTCTATTCTCGTTTTGCTTCGTTTCGTTTGATTTTTATTTTCTTACCTAAATTGTTAATTAAGGTGTAACATCCACACACACACACACACACACAAAATCATTCTTTTTTCTTATCTAAACTGTTTACTAAAAAAAATAAAAATATTTATCCCACATTAGTTGTATGTGTCTAGTATCTGCTGTTTATAACATCAGTCTATAACTACAAAGATTAGACTTAGTTGTACTTTAGTTATGTAATATATTATAAACTCAGTTTAAAACATTAATATTAAGTATTACTAGTTTACTAAAAAAAAAAAAAAACAAAGAAAAGAAAAGAGGTGTAACATCAATGTAATTTCCGAATTGTTACAACTTTTATAAGAGGTTCACTTTGTTTTATCAAAGAAAAGAGTGGACACGTGTCTTCAGTGAAATGGAAAAAGAAGGGAACTGGTTTCACTTTATTGAGGCACATGAAATTTCATGTGATAACGTTGGGGCACATGAAATTTCATATAAAAATTGAAATGCAAAGGTTCAGATTTCAGTGACCAAGCCAACCCGCTAAGACCCTGACCCACATTATTCCATTTTCCTGATCATATACATGTGCAAACACATTACTTTCCTAGAAATCTAAAGCTATTTCCCCTTTCTCATCATCAAGCAACTTAATACAATATAAAAATTAAATAGATACGCAATTCTCGGCACCAAAGTTGATTCACTTCGAACTTGTTTCCCCAGCCAATTATGCCCCGCCCTATGCAACAACACTCACCTAAAACGGTTTACAAAGGCAATGCAGTTGATAAGAGGTAACTTTTAAAGGTCAGAAAAACCCAGAAGTTTATTGAAGACAAAGAAAAGCTAAAAGACATTGGTAATCAGGTGTGAAATTTACAAATACACATCATTTACAAGAACCCCAAGCTTTATTCAACATCAAAATTTCTAGTTGAGGTTGCTAATGGACTTTTGTAGGCTTCAAAGATAAGCTGGATCTATAGAGATCAAGTTCATAAGATCAATTATTTAAGGGCCTACTTTTGTCAAAGCTTAAACATAGAGCAAAGCACAACCAAATGGAGCTTGAACTCAAGCACTTTCTTGGCCTCACCTTCTAAAGAAAAAGGCACCCACTGGGACAATCACCATGGCAATGATATAAATGATTAATTCATTATGAAAACAAAACAATATCTACAAAATCGTTTATATTAATAAGTTACACACAATTTATAGGGCTTGAACCTACAATGAGCCTTAATAAGAACAGGATGGTGGGTGAGGTTATATATATACACACTGTGCATTTGCGTGCGTACAAACTCAGGTCATTTGCTCTGTCGAATCTGAAAGCTTTCACTGGTTCTACTCCAAGGATTTTTTATTTTTTATTTTTTTAATAGTATATATTACCGGGACATAAAACAGGGAAGACTAAGCAAGACCACACATGGAACTGATATCAATGAGATTTTTTCTGCCCATGATGTGAAGGACCATAATACGTTAGAATTTCAGGTGCCAAAACAACACCACGAGAGATACTTGTCAAATTACTTAAATCAAAATTACTCGTCCCTTCATTTTCTATGTGCCCCCAATACCAGCTATGAAAGATACCTGTGATCAATGACCCATGAAAGATACTTGCGATCAAATTGCTAAAATAAAAATGACTTTTTTGTCCTTTCATTTTCTATGTGCCGCCAACACTAGCTATGAAAGATAGCTCTGATCAAATTGCTTGAACCAAAATGACTGTCTTCTTTGTCCCTGAGTTTTCTTATGTACCCCCAAAAGGCCAAAACTATGATTTACTCATATGTGACGACAAGAAAAGCATATAAAACATCTGTTGCTTCCCATGATTGCTTGCAACGGTACCAATTTATAGCAGACAACAACTCCAACATAAGAGCTCATAAAGTAGTTACCTATCATTCCAATCAAACTTGCAGCTGCTATTTCAACAAGTTGGTGGCCCAATAGCATTTGGGGGCATGAATATCAATTAGTGAAACAAAACTTTTCATCCTTGGTCATTGGTGGCCTCAGAGATCAACATAAAGAAGATTCATAAATATGGATGTCCACCAAGGCAGGCAATAAATCTTGGATCCATTCCACTGTAACATTGCCTTCTCTTTGCAAAGTTTGGCCTGCACAAAGTGAACTGCACTGATAGATGCCAGAGATTATAAACCTTTAAATACATAAACTAGCATAACACTTTCTGCTGTAAGACATGCATCTAAACTCTCTATATACATGAAACCACGTTGCAGTTTAGTATCTTTGTAATATTACTTCAAGATGATTTGACCACAAATTTACCCTAATAATAACTCCTTATACACAAAGTAACTCAGGTTCGACGTATTCAACCTTGTAACAAGGACTTCTTCAATCCATATAGGAGCAAGCGGCAAGCCCTATGTGAAGTTTGGGAGTTTAAAAACTAAGAGAGATGGACTTCCATCCAATAAAAACACTGTTGAAAATGTCAAGAGAATAAGCACATCACGCCATGACATGACCTCAAAGAAACAGGAACTTCTTTATTCCTAACTGTCTAAATGCATGCAAACAGATAAACATGTTAGTTTTATGCTGATTCAATACATGCCTCCATAGTTTTAGGCATTATGCATCTCTAAATATTTGTCATACCTTCTTTATCAGAAACAGTTCTCATGTCCAGCAGTATCAATAAACGCTTCACGCACTTTTTAAATTTGGGGAGCCAATGGATTGGCAGGTGCCTTGGCCAGATTACCCTTTGCATTTCCAGCAGCTTGTCCAGAAGAAATTTTGGTTGCTGTCTCAGTTGCTACCATTGATTTCTTTATCTGCCAAAAATAGAAGCAATGATGAAGACTCCTTCGAAAGATAAAAGAAATTTCAGAAAGAAGACTCCTTCGAAAACTGATACAAATATTGATCTAACAACTCAAGATTCAGTTTATCAAAAAAAAAAAACTCAAGATTCAATTTAGCTTAGCATAATAACATCAATGAGAGTCCATTAACATTCATAGATATCTTTAAAAGGATACACACACAAAAAAATTCATACATTTGAGGGAGGCCTATAAAAGTTAATACAAAAGAGGCAATAAACTTACTGCTACAAGACGCTCCTTGTGAATATCATTTGTAAGCTGCAAAACCATCAAAGGGCAATATGTTAAAGAAATTTTCTTTTCTTATATATATTTTTTTAAGTATGAAAAGCATCGTCAACACAACCAGTAGATAGATTGCCCTACTGCCATCTAGATAGAGGTAAACGGTCGATGATAATTCTTACCGGTTTTCTGTAGCTCTTAATCTCATCACCACCAAAACCAGGAAGTGTAATATTCCAGTTTCTTTCTATATCAAGTCAACAAGTAAAAGAAGATTAAGTGTTAAAAGTACATAAACCGAAGTTAACACTACACAGAGGAATTCCCCTACGTAACTAACCAAGATGTAAAAGTATGTCTTTTGCTTCCAATGTTGTTGATTTTCGATGCTTGGCCAACGAGCAACCAAATGTTGTAATCTAATCAAAGGAAAAAATATAAGTGCAAGTGAGAGTACGACTATAGATTTAAAAAGAATCACCTAGAGAATCACAACAAGAGTCTCATGAGATGTTCTCAGTCACAGCTAGAGTATAAAATACTTAGAAATAAAATTCAAGAATACAACACTGACCAACAGAAGTCTTATGCCAATCACTTGAAGCTAGGTTTATAAACTCCTTTTCTGAGCTATCATGAACTTACACACTGATGTAAGAGAATTAAGCCTAAGGAGGCAGATCCATTAGTCCATTTTGTCAACTCATTTTCTATCACAAGACTAGTCTTTTATAAATCTATGTTATGTTTTGTTTATTATTACGCACTTAGCATTTTAAAAGGTCATGTGACAAGTGACTTTTTATGAAATTGGATGGTTAGGACTTAATTGTTACATTGAAGGTGGAAGGCTAGAATCCTAGGGTTACTAAAGGCTAGTACAAATAGCTTTTTTAAGTCGTTGCAATGCTCTTTTATTTATTTTATGAAATTGTTTGAGTCTTTGAGCCTAGAAATTGATATTTTATTGTTCCAACTTTGATCATATTATTTTCTATTTGTTATAAACTTATAATCTTGTTTTGTTGCAAATTTTATTCTTAAACATTTCTAAGTTTCAAATCAATTGAAAGGTGGCATCTTTGGCTGGTACATATCACACCTACACTAGGTCTTAAGCTGTCCTTGCCACATCACACACTAAGAAGGAAAAAGTGCAAATCTAAACCCAACTGAATAATTAGGCAAGATTCATCTAGTCACAAAGCACTAAAAACTGCAAGGTACACTGAACATGAGAAGGAGGAAACACGAAAGAACTGGCTCAGCTACTTACAGAATCAACAAAATCCTCTGCAATATCAACAAGAATGTCTTCAACTTCAGGATCCAACTTCTCTGATGAATCAATCTGTACAAGCAGAAGTCAAAAAAGATTTAAAATAAGTAATAAAAAAAAAAATCATGGACCTCAACACAAGTTCCACCCCCACCCAAAAAAAGATGGGTACAGCTAAGTGACTTGGGTTTTAAGAGAGGTAAGAATTAGGCTGTGTGTTATATATCCAACTACTGCAATAGAATTATAGTTTATGAACACATTAGAAACTCACTCATACACTCCAAACCGATATAAGACTTAAACTAAGCAGACAGGACAGTTTTTTTACATTCATACTCATAAGATGTCAAAGTTGAACTAGACACGTTAAGGTTAATGTTTCATCAAAAACTTGCAACAACAAATGTTTGTCCATATGGTTCTATTAGCAAAAACAAAGTTAGCCGGGTTCTGTCTTTGCAATAAACTGATCAGACTTGAGAGCAAAAAAAAATTCATAATTAATAATCCAAGATTTTTCAGTAAACCAATAGCAAAGAAGACCAATATGGCTCACCTGGCTGACTAGCTCATGAATGCTTCTTTTGCCAAGAATCCTGTTACAAGATTCATCAATTTCCGCAATAGCTGTTCTATTCTGGGCCACAGCCTGGACTGTGTTAGGCTGCACCATTGCAAGAGAGGAAGGCTTCTGATTTCCTGAGCCCTGGACCCTTGTTATTTGTGGTTGATGGGTTACAGCTTGAGGGACCCTTGATGGTGGAAATTGTTGCCCATAATGCTCCTGCAACTGACTTGATGGTGAAGGCTGTTGCTGCTGCTGTTGCTGTTGCAAAGATGGCATATGTTGTTGCTGTGAACCTGTTGGCACTGGATGATGCTGTTGTTGAGGAAGATGTGCTCGTTGCTGCATTTGTGAATTCACCTGATGCCTATTTGAAGGAGATGGTAAAGGAGGCTTCCCTTGTGATCCAGATGACAGCCATGGCTGATTAACAGTTTGCATATTTTGCGAGGTATTTGGTAATGGAGAACCAGGAGATCCCACTGGTTGGAGTCTCATAAGGCTATGCCCTTGAAGATTCTGCAGAAAGTAAAGAAATAAACAAACATATAGAACAGACACAAGACCTTCTTTTCACTAAATTTTTTCATATAAGTAAACAATCAATTAATTTAGTTATAGAAGGTATATGCAAGCAACACAGGCAATATTTACCACCATTTTATTAGTAAATACCACATCATCTCAACGATAGAAGCATCACAATATTATTCTACAACATAGTCAGATTATTATCCTTGAACAATCTTCATGATTTTTCCATATCTGATTTGTACAGCTATTGATGCTTATATACAGCTCTAATCTAGCACCAACTCTAGGATTGGTTACAACAATCATAAAATCCCTTTAATAAAGTGATGACTGACTTAACAAATTGAGCTTACCTGATTACATTCTGTTACAACAGATCAGAGGAACAGATAGAAGACTCCCAGCAATTGTCATTGCACTAAGGATGAATGACACCTAGGAACTACGGACACTTCAATTTGGTGCCGTACCCGTGTCGAGCACACGCCTGGGACACCGCTGCACGCATGTCCCAGCTATTTCCTTTTTTAAAAAGAAAAACGAAAAAATTCCCGGACACAGCTCATGCCGAAATTTTAAAAAATAAATAAATAAAAATAATAATAATTTAGGGGCCTGAAATGCAGCGATTTGAATTTAGAACAAAACTTAATTCCTAACCCTAGTCTCCCTCTCTCTCACTCTCTCTGTTGGCACCAATGGCGAGGCCAACAAGGTTATTGCATATCGGTAAGCTCTCTCTTTCTCAGTCAATCTCTCTCTTTCCCTCTCTGTTGGTCAATCTCTCTCTCTCTCTCCCCCCTTTGGTGCGTGTTATGTCCTAGTTATCTTAAACACTTATCTAGTTATCTTTTATTTAGCGATCTTATTATTGGTTTATATTCTAATTTCTAAACATCCTTTCATAGTCATGAAAACACTTTATTATCCATTATTGCTCCTAAATTGATGTATGTTAAACATTTTATGAAAAAATTAATACTTAATCATATTTAAAAATATTTGATAACTAATTAATATACGTATCCCGCCGTGTCATGTCATAATTATCAAAATTTCTGTGTCACTGTGTTGTACCCATACACGCATCTGTGTTTTCTATACAAAATGACATGTCATCGGTCTTATCATCCTTGTCACTTGAAATGCCCTGAGTGTGGCAGGTGTGGCAGGTCATCTAACAAACTCTGGCACAAACACTGAAACCATTTTGAAATTACCTAAATATCTCAGGAAATATCTGCAACTTAGGCTAAATTATATGATTTACAGAATACCCAATCATTACTTAATTTCTGAGCTCAAAATACCTTTCTTATTCTTAGCTTCATCCTTGGATCTTCTTAAATTCTAAAGATTTTATTGATCAATTCAGAAATATAAAATTACTCCTACAGTGAGCTTTCTAATTTCTGTTGGGAACACAATGGATGCCTTTTTGAAGTGAATACTGAAAAACTTATGAACCCTCATGACTCAAGTTTTAACGCATGTTTCCAACTTCTGCTATAACAAGCCATCTTCACTGCACTCCAATTTTGGAATTCTTATTGGTAAAGCAAAATATCTAACTCCAACACTGTCAAAAAATCAACTCTAACAATTTCAAATAAGGATAAGGAATATTTGTTAAATAGGATTGTGGCCTTTACATGTCATCATACATCCATGAATTCACAAGCACTCCAAAAACTTAAAAGCCACAACCTCAATAGTCAATATTATAGTTCAAAATAATATAGTTTGAGTTCAATAAAAAGAGGTGTAAACCAAAAACAACTAAAACAAGTAATGAACAAGAATATGGTTTTAGTAATGAACACCATATTTAGAACAAGGCCTTAATAGCAGCAACCATTCTTAAAACCTTTGCTGCTCTGTAGAGACACACATATGCGCTCGCACAGATACAAACATTGTTGATAACTATCATAAACCATTTTAGTGAAAAACCAATTACTGACTTGGGAAGTAGGGGGCTGGTTATTTGGGGACGATTGCGGTCTAAGAGATGACTGAACTGGTCTCTGTGGATGGTGTGCTGAAATCCCAGCTGGCCGCAGTTGCGAGCTTGAACCAAGCGATCCCAGCATCCCAATTCCCGGCATTCCTTGCATCGTTGGTCTAGCCTAACCAGTACATACAACAATTCAAGAATGGGTTTTAGTACAACTCTCCTAACAATGCGAAAAAAAAAAAAAAGCCATTGAAATTGAATGAAGACAAACTGTTTGAGGAAATGCCAACCTGAGAAGCATTGGAACTAGAGACGGATTCGGGCACGTTGACGGCGGAGCGGGCCAGGCCAGTGAAGTGGTGACCGAAGGAGGAAGAGAATGGCGCGGGTTGAGGAGAAGCGGCAGTGTTCGGGTGGTGCGCGGGAACGCCAATAGCAATGCCGCCTCTCTGGGCGGGGATGGAGGGAGACCCGGCCGGAGAAGACGAAGAAGGGAGCGACGAGAAATGCGAAAAGTGTGGCTGCTGCTGCTGTGGCGGCGGCGGTTGTGGTGGTCTGGCAAACGAAGTGAGAGGCCTAGGTTGTGGTTGTGGTTGTGGTTGTGGAGGGTTTGGGATAGAGGGCTTAGCGTTTTGGGTGGGAGTGAGAGTAGGGTTAGGATTAGGCTTAGGGTTAGGGTTAGGGGAGGGTGGGATTGGTGAAGGCGTGGGAGTTAAAGAGGGTGGCTGTGGTGGTGGTTGTGGAGTTGATAGTGGCGGAGACTCAGATGGTTGAGAAGATGTGGCGGTTGTTGTGGTGGTTGTGGCGGCGGAGGAGTCAGTGGCGGTGGCGGTGGCGGTGGTGGGAGTGGGGGTTTGTTGTTGTTGTTGTGGTGGTGGTGGTGGTTGTTCCATCGAGATTGGCTATTGAAGGGAGGGAAATCGAGGGGATGTGCTGCTTTGAGATTTGTAGATGGGTTTTCAACTTTCAGTGTATATAAAGGCTCTGTTTTCTATATAAAGGCGACTAAACGAGGTGTTATGTCATTGTATTTTCGACGTAATAAACTATAATAGTAAAGGTTTTCTTTTTGCTGAATTACTCTTTTGACCCTTAAGTTCGGGTTTGTTTTCATTTTGGGTTATCAAAGTTGTGAATTTTTTTTTTTTTTTTTTTTTTTGACCAACCATGTTTTGATTTTGTTTTCAAAAAAGTCCTCTTGTCCATCTCTGTTAGCAAGCTAGGCGTTAGTGCACTGTGATTTAACTAAAATTGTGTTTTTTTTTTTTTTTTTTTTTTTTTTGAAGAGAACTAAAATTGTGTTTTCAAATGAAGGCTACTTGACCCTTTATATATTTTTATTTTCTTCTTATTTTTCAGAATCTAACACACCCAATAAGTGTGCAATGGCTTGCCCATCCGCCTAGATTGATAAGATTTATAGTAATGTTTGCTGGGTTAATTAGCATGAATTAGAAGAAGAAAAAAACAGTGGTGATGCTAGTATTTGCAACAAGGTTTTATTGAATGAATTATTAGTTTTAACTTTTAAGATTATGCTTAGAAAAAGAAAGGGACTACAAAATACAGTTTTAGTCTTCACCATCTTTTAGCAGCCCAAGGGAAAACAAGAGAAAAGAGTTTTTTTTTTTTTTAAGGAGGGGAAAAGAGCATTGAAATAGGAGAATAACACTGGTGTGGATTAGAACTATTTTGGATGACAATGCAATATTAATACATCAAATAGCTCTGCTTAGGCATGAGATTAGGTGCACTAATATTCTATTGAATACTAAGTTTGGCTAACAAAAATAGCTCTGCTTACTACAGACAGAAAACTATTGCATCCTTTCAACGAGTCTGCCTATAAAAATCGAAGTCGTCTTCGTTGAATTGGTTGGATGTATGCTTGGTGCTCTAACAGTCTTTCCAGATTACACCTTTTGCAAAGCTTTATGGTTGGTTATTACCAAAATATATATATTACCAAAAAAAGAAAGTTTTATGGTTGTGTTGTTGAAGCCAAAGTCTCATTTCTAGATCCTGATCCTTCACTTTCATCAGTAAGTACTTGATATTGTGCATTGGAGTTTCCATCTTCGAGAGATGGTGCAGGATCAGAATTCTTCTCACTGTTACAACATAAAACAAAAAACATGAAGTAAAAAAATTGGTTATAATATTTTGAAGTGGCAACTTATCAAGTTCTAACGGATCGATATGATAAAGGAATCTACCACTAGTCACATTCCATGAATCCATCAGAAAATCACAGTTTGATTACACAAATATTGTACCTCAAAGCAGTAATTCAGATTAGGCAAATTTTATAATTGCTGGAAAAATTTCTCTAGCAAAGAGTTTAGATATAGCTCATCCCACAGCATTATCTCACTGTTTTTTATGAAGCCTTGATCCTTGGTAATAGAAGGGCTTTATTGGTGAAAGCATGTTTCTATATATATAATATTCCTGTGTTCAATATGGAAACACAAAGGTCCTGCTATTTTGTAAGTTAAATTCAATGGATCATACTCTTCTATAATAATGTGCTCAAGGGTTATGGCTAAGGCCAAGCTGAATATCCTCACTAGGCATGCATCAAATTGCTTCATATCCATATCCTCACTGTGAAACAAGTTTCTCAGCTGATTAGTTATTAAAAATTGAACAGACCTGGCTGCTGAATTTTTATTTTATAAAATTCACGTGCACAATGAAAATTATTGTGCTTGATTTTTGGGTTTAACTAACAATCAATTACTTCAGGGAGGTTCTTTCTTCTACATGGAAAATCAGGTTCACTTTTCTATCAATTTTGAGATGATAACTGTTCTTTGAGTTCTCTATTTAAAGAGACCAATGACAAGAACTTACACATGATGCTGCATGGATGTTCACAACCAGAGAGTTTGACTAATAAAAAATATTTAAGGCAAAGGTTTAGAACATACGTTGTTGAATAAAGGATGAGTCCCACAACTACAATAGCAAAAGCGAGATAGTATAACCAATCGACCTGCAACGGGGGGATCAATATTTGGTCAAGTTTCATGCGATTGACACAAATTGTAAATAATGAGATGCATTTGCTTGAAATAGCTGCAGAACTTCATAACCATGCATCAGACTCAAAAAGCTTGGGTTCAGGCTATCTATGTAACAGCTTAGTAATATTAGGCATAATTTTGAAATGAATACCTGCTGTTTGTAGAAAAAGATGCGAATGACCACTGCCCACATGTCAGATGTTAGGATAGAGAGATTGAACATTGTAGCTCCACTTAACTGTATGCAAAAGACTCAAATCAAGAGATTCAAGACAGTGACCATTGGTATTTCTCATAGAAGTGCTTCACTAAAATAAAGGCATTCTAAGCAATTGATTTTTAGTTTCATAGCCATTTCATCTAGTCAATTATATCAGAGAAAAAAGGATAAGATACACACTCTTAATCTTTTTATTATCAAAACCTCGACAGGGAATTTGGTGATCACTGAACTTATTTAACTATATATTTTGTTCTCATCTATCAGTTAACAATTTGTAAGGAGTTTTGCTTTGTGCAAAGACTTGCTCTGTAACAAGCTAACTCAAAAGTAACTGAATTTCCATCTAATGAAAGTAATTTCTCCAAATTTTGATAGGAATTAAAATTACCTTAAGAACGAAAGGAACGAGGGAGTAGAACATAAAGGTAGCTACAGTATAGCCAAAAAAGGATAATATCTGAAAACATAAACACAAGTTCAATGTTAAAAAATCTGGAGTTCAATCCCTGCCTACATCAAAAACTGATTGGTGTCTTAGTCTGATGATAAAGAGCTATCATCAGGAGCGGACACCATAGGTTGAAACTTTCTCCAAAAAAAAAAAAAAAGGTTCAATGTTAAAAGTGTATCCAATGAACATATTTGCAAGTTAGACAGGAATGGCATGCAGTAATGCGACAGATAAATTCCTACATCATATGTCCAAATTATTTTGCCTTAAACTTTATGCCTTATGGGAAATCTCATTGCTGTACTTCAAAGAGAAAACATGATTTAAACTTTTTTCCCCTACCTGATCTAGTGATATTACAAGTGATGTCCAAAAGTCATGAAATCTTCTTCTAAAAACCCAATCAATGAAATTCATCACCCTAATTTTAATGGTCTGGCAACAGTTTCAGGTCATGCAGATTGCTGCAGAAAATTCACTTGCAGATAGCAGAAACTATGGTCAAAATTTTCCCTGCAATTTTAATTTGTATAATCAACATCAAGAATTAAGTTTATCAGTTAGAGCTTAGATGTCAGTCTTATTCTCACAATTTTATGACCCCCCCTAGCCCCAAAAGAAAAAAGAAAAAAAAATACAGATTAGTTGAAATTGAAACTGTTTACGTTGAAAGCCATGGTATTGATACCTAAAGCAGGGTTATAGATACCTAATACAGGCCAAGCTGCTAGAAAGAAACGTAAAGAACATAAGAAAAAAATAAATTAAGGCATGTTTGGAAGAGAAGATGAATAAAATGTAAAAGATTATCCAGAATTAAATACTTACAATAGCTACTGTCCACTCAACTGATTCCAAACTCTTTAGCTCCAGTACAGATCTGAGTAAAGGTTATGGAATAAGAACAATACAATTCTTCTTCATATTGAATAGTAGCATAGATAACTTATCCAAGCTATTTTCCTCAAGGTGAAAATCACAACAAAAATTTTAAAATAAAAACTTGAAAAGCAAGTGCAATTAATATCTCTAGTATAAATGGCCCACTGAAGGATACATTTCAACCACACTCACTAGAAATCCATAAACACCGATCATACAAATTACTTCAACACGATCTTTTTTCTTAACACAAAATTCCTGCAATTTAGGAACTTAATTAGAAACGGCGCAACTTATAAGTAGTAAGTATATGTGACTGAAAAAGATAAAAAGGCGGAAGAGGGCTTCTGTGGTGTCTGATGTTCCACAAATCAAACTTCTGGAGTTCAATTGTCAAGGTAACTTTAATCTTCAGGCTTTTAGTTACTAATTGCTACTCCAAATTTCTTGTTTAGTAACTGCTAATGGCATACTTCAGTTGCCATTTAGTCAACAAGTTAATTTGAGACAATTCACCAACCTCACCAACATTGCTCAATGCATAGAAAATTGTCCCTGCAATGACAAGAATATCCCCTAGCAGAGGTTTTGAGCCACCTGAAAGATCAATGTATGATATGAGTTCAATAATACATAGAATCTGGGATAGAGTTAGAACTATTTAAAGGGGATGGTAGTTCCCTTTCAATGTTCACCCAAAACATCAAAGCAACCATTGAAGTCCACTAAGGCACTAAACACTACCACTAGTATACTTCAACATGATTCTAAAGAACAAGACAACCATTACTTCAAGTACCCAGAAAATGGAAAAATTAGTTGGGAGAGAAAATGTCACCTCCACCACCAACCCCAGCATCAGAGAGGAGCACTAAACCAAGGCCAAGCACACAGAGGGCTACACCAAATAACTGCCATAAGGAGTATCGCGTGCCTAGGAAGAACCATGTCAGAACTATGACCCATGCTACTGTCCAGCAGTCCAATAATGTCACACTAGTAATTGATGAGAACTGGTACGCTTTGTTAACTGCCATAAAGCATCTAAAATGTCAATTAATGATTCACAGATATCCATATACGATCTAACCCCATACAGTAAATTTTCAAGAAGTCTATATAGCAATAAAAATTATACACTAGATATTTATTTAACATGTTACTTTGTTCTGGTTTTGGAAATGCATTGTGACAAATTCTCATGATTAAATTCCAAATTCTAACAAATATTACATGGTCAGCTTATCTTTTCTGATTTTTTTTTTTTTTTGGCTAATAAGTGAAGCCAGTGGCTTTTCTGACATTTTATTACTTACCTTGTTTTCCTGCATCTTCCTTACTTCAAAACCATAGCAGCACAATATTCAAAAATGAAATCATCAATAATAAGCCTCTTACATCAATCTTACATGACTAATAATGTCAGAGCACATGTGAGTGGGTTAAGATAGCATTACTCACCAAGATAATTCCCTTGAACATCCACAAAACCTAGAATGAGATACCAGTACCAAGAAACCTGCAACCCCATACCGCGTATGACACATATTCAGAACCCCAAGAGCAACATAGAATATTGTAACAATAATCCAGCAATAAGTCTAGAGACACACAAATATTCACACTACCAAAGTAACCAAACTTCAACTATTTTGAATGAAATTGGTGTTAGGTGTAAAAATTAATGTTGCTCTAATCATAACTTGTCCCCTTAGCAAATAGTGTAAAATGTTGTGAAAAAATTGTATCCATAGCATTTCAAATATTGTAATGTAACCAATTGCACTTACAGTTTAAAAATAAATAAATAAATAAATTGCACTTTCAGTTTCAGTCCCATCACAGTTAATCTAATATACAAACAAACGCAGTTTCTTAGTAATAATGAACAAAAAGAACAGCAAATTATTACCTTTAGTCTCCGACGCCTATACAGCAAAAGATTTCCATAAACCAAAGCCAAAACGAAGTAACCAAACAAAGTTTGAGTAAGAGGAGTATCTACGCCTACACAGTACACAGTACACACAACCAACCAACCAACCAAACAAACAAACAAAATCAAGACCAAAAGTGGTCAAAAAGAGAAGCGGAGAAAAGGAATGAAGAAATCAGAGATGGGGTTTTGAAGAAGTTTACCAAAATCAGCTATGAGAGACGAAGTGAAGCTCATGAGTGCCATTACAAAAGACACAACCTGACCCAGAAACAGTATGTACGCTGTTCGCCAAGTTGCATGTCTTCTCCACCAGTCCCTCAAAGCGAAACAGTCCATACTCAAAACTCAAAACTCAAACTCAAACTCAAACTCAAACTCAAACTTACAAGAAGCCCGTACTATAAGGAGATATCTCTCTGGGTGTCTAGTGTAGTCTCTCTCTATATAAGACTTTTATTATATAGTTGTGCATAAAGATAAAATAAAGCCCTGTACATGAGCATGACGATCACATTTTTTTATATTGAAGGAATATTTTTTTTGACAGGTTAAGACTTAAGACCAGTTATAAGTGGAATTTTGTGGATAAAATAAAACTTAGCGTGCATGTGATAACAAAAGAGTAACCAACTACCGTTCTTGGGCTTCCTACTTAACTCCTGAACGATGGACGCGGGATCCGAGATTGCATTGGTCTTTGCCTCTTTCTTGTTGAACGGCATTACCGCAACCCACGTGTTCTTTTTTTTTTTTTTTGAGGGGACAACCCACGTGTTCTTGTTTGTACGAAGATCAAGACATTTTTATAGCAAATTTTAAACTTGGATAGTTAGATGTTGCAAATTTTTTGTTTTTTAGAAAAAAAAATAAAAAATAATTTTAGTAATGTGTTCAAATTAGAACTAATAACAATTTACTACCTAAAATTTAATGATGTATTCACCACATTCTCCTTCTCAGTTCGTATTAATGGTAAAGCATATGAAAATATTATTCCATCAAGGGGGCTACGTCAAAGAGACCCTTTATCACCTTACCTGTTTCTTTTATATGCATAAGAGTTCACTTATTTGCTATCTAAAGCCGAAGATGAGGGGAGGCTTCATGGTGTCAAATTTTGTAGGAGGGCGCCTAGTATTTCTAACTTGCTTTTTGCAGATGATTCTCTAATTTTTTGCCAGGCAAACCAAAAAGAAGTGCAGGTGATATCTGATACGTTACAATTGTATGCAGAAGCTTCTGGACAATGCATCAATTTTGAGAAGTCGTTGGTCTATTTTAGTGGTAACACACCTGATGGGCAGAAGCAATGCATCAAACAAGCCTTGAGAGTGAAAGAAGTGTATAGGTTTGATTCTTATTTGGGTTTGCCGACCTTGGTTGGTAAGGCCAAGTACCAAACATTTGCATATCTCAAGGAACGAGTTTGGAAAAAACTACAGGGGTGGAAAGGTAGACTGTTATCTAGAGCGGGAAAAGAAGTGCTTATCAAAGCAGTGGCCCAATCAATTCCAACGTACACTATGGAAGTTTTCTTGCTGCTGGTAAAGCTTTGCAATGAGCTAGATGCTTTATGTGCAAAATTTTGGTGGGGGCAAAATGGTGATGAAAGAAAAATCCATTGGAAGAGTTGGAGTCTTTTAATGAAACCTAAGAATGAAGGTGGTATGGGATTCCAAGATATTACAAGCTTTAACTTAGCTATGTTGGCAAAGCAAGTTGGCGGATGCAACAAGATCAAAGCCCACTCCTATCAAGGTGCTTCAAGGCCAAGTATTTTCCAAGGTGTAGCTTTATGGAGGCGTTAGATTGCCCAAATAGTTCTTATGTTTGGAAGAGTGTGATGGCTACTCAACAGATCTTAAAGAGAGGTTGCTATTGGAGGGTGGGAACATGCTCTTCTATTCAAGTGCTAGAAGACAGGTGAATACTGAATCATCCTACAAATAAGATTCTGTTTCCTCTAGCAAATGATGAATGGGAATGAAGATTTTCGGATTTAATTGATTGGAGAGTGAACCAATGGGATAGGGAGCGGATTAATATGATATTCAATCGGTTTGATGCTGAGGCAATCCTAAAAATTCCATTGAGTAGGAGGCAGGTGCAAGATAAAATGATGTGGCTTCATTGTCGCAATGGAAAGTACACGGTAAAATCGGGGTATCATGTTGCTAGAATGCTAGCTGGAGACACCAATGGAAGAGAAGAGAGCTTAGAACAAAGGGCAGATCACCAGGTCTGGAATAGGCTATGGCAACTCCACATTCCTAGCAAAATAAAAGTATTTGGTTTGAGGGCTTGCCTTAATATTTTGCCATCGAAGGTGAACTTCGTTCGACGGCAAATTCTGACAGAGGATAGGTGTGGTTTATGTCAACGTTGTCCTGAAATTGTGATTCATGCATTATGGTAGTGCAGTGCTGCACAAGATGTATGGGCTGGGTCTACTGCTCGGATACAGAAGTGTGGAGGTATGAAGGAAGACTTTCTGCTGCTATTTCAATTTATGGCGACTAAACTGTTAGAGGAGGAACTTGAAACTTTTCTAGTCCAAAGCTGGCTTATTTGGCATCAACGGAACTCACTTCTACATAGGAGAATAATGCAACATCCAGGGTAGCTGAACAGTAGGGCTACAGATTATTTAAGGGAGTACAGTGAGGCACATATTTCTCTAGCAACAGCTGCGACCTCACTTGGAATTTTGCAGAATTGGAAGCCTCCGCCAGGTCAGCTTTATAAGCTGAACTATGATGCGGCTATATTTGCTAGCAAGAAAGCATCGAGTGTAGGGGTGGTGATTCGCAATGTAGCGGGGGAAGTGATGGTAGCATTATTGGCAAGGGGGGAAGTCGTGGATGACAGTGAGGAGGCAGAAGCATTAGCATGCTGGAAAGCAATGGAGTTTGCAATAGATGCTGGGTTCTCGGAGTTTATTGTTGAAGGGGATAATGCGACGATAATGATGGCTGTTTCCTCCTATGAAGCACGAGTGCGTTTCCGAATTCGGGGGCGGGTGCGGGTGCGGGTCCAGGACTCAGCAATTTTTGAAAAAGTAGGGTGCGAGTGCGGCGATTAAAAAATTATTAAAAATATTTGTATATAGTGAATTTAATATTTTTTTATAAAAAAAATTCAAATAAAGCGTAGAATTTATTATTAAAAAACAATTATTTATGATTTGTTTTTAATAAAATCAATATTTTTGGTAATTGTAAACAAAAAACCACATTTCAAGAAGGTTCCTTTACTCATTTTCCAATTCCCAAGCCCACCCACATGAAATAATTGACTTTCCCACCTACTTAATTTATATTCTTTTGTTACATACCTTTATTCTTCTTCCATCCATTTTTTTTGTGTCTTCTCATCTTCTTCTTCCTTCTCTTTTTTTTTTTTTCCCCTCTCACAAGGCCACATGAAGTAGAAGAATGGTAGCCACTGCCTATTTCAACGGCAGTTTCAGTCGTATCGGCCTATTTTGATGGTCGTTTCGGCTGGAATCGGCCATTTCGGCAAGTTTCGATGGCCGTTTCGGCTGTATCGGTTCTTGTTTTCACCTAAATGGGCGCGAATCAAAAAGAAAAAAAAAAAGAAAAAAAAAAAGGGAGAATCGGCACGTCGGACTCCTGTACGGCGACCTTGGAGCCACGTCAGTGCTTTCTAGGTTTCCTCCACTTATCCAAACTTGTCTCGTCTGGGTGTGATTTATGAGGATATTTGTTGCCTAGCAGTAGGACTTCGATATGTGTCCTTTAGTTGTGTTCGGCGTAGTGCCAATTCTGTGGCTCATTCCTTAGCACGTTATGATTCTGCCTGTTGTGATTCTGCCTGTCCGACCTGAAATCCTTCCCCTCCTGAGGGATAACCTTCTCCTTTCCCTTACTCTGCTGCTGATCCTCCTCAACTCTTTTGTACTTGTCAATCCTGTCCATCAACTGGCGTATACTGGTGGCAGGCTTGCGCGTCAAAGACGTTCTCAAGGGATGTTCAGTGGGGAGGCCCAGTTTAAAGGAGCTAACAGCCATCGATTCACAGTCTTCCTCTACCTCATTGTATGTTTCCCAAAATCTATCCGAGTACGACTTCAGAGTCTTGTTCCCTTTCATGCTGACGGACAACAGCGAGGCCACGGACTGAGGAACCCTTCGGCAAGTGACGAAACGAGACCCAAAAGCCTGGGTTAGCTCTTGGAAAGAGCTAATAGTGTTTGCTTTCAGACTATTGAACCATCTCATGGCTATTGGTCCCAAACTGGAGGGAAAAACTTTGCACATCAGGGCTTCGTCCTTGGAGTGAACTGCCATCCGCTGGTTAAAATGACTCACGTGTTCCACTGGATCGGTCCGGCCATTGTAGATGGTGAATGTAGGTTGGTGGAAACGCCTGGGAAGTCTGGCACCCTCGATATTACGTGTAAAAGGAGACCTGGAGATCTGATCCAGAGCTTTGCTCATAGCATCGTTCCCTGCGCCCCTCGGTAAGGGATTCTGAGGGTTCCTATCGTCATGACGCATTTCCTCATAGGTACAGGATTCGCTGACCGGCGTTCGATGTTTCTGTTTATAGCCAACATCTTGTTCGTCCTCAAAATCTTCATCAGAATACGAGGGACTACGCTTCCTCTTCGCATGACGCAACTCCCTTTTGAGCCTGTCTATTTCCTTCTGCATGTCTTTGTTCTTCTCTGCATGAGACATGTGGCTCTCCCCATGCGACTGGTTTGGGTCGTCACGTGCGGTGTGTACACTTCCCTCACGATCTTGCCTCCGCTCCAGATGAAGAAAGGGATCGGTGTGCTTAGACGACCTGGACTTAGCTGGTCGTTGCCTTGGTTCAGCCATCTTTTGAGGTGTTGCTTTCACCTTCGCTCAAGCTGTTTCCCACAGACGGCGCCAATTGTAGGGTCCAAATTTGTTGGGCCTGATACCAACTCCCTGTATTGTGAGCCCAACAAATTCCCAACAATAAATTTGTAGAGAATGGGTTGAACAACTGGGCTAGTAGCGGATTTAGCAACGGTTCATACAAGCAAAAACCATCTAAAAGAAAAAAAGGATTGAGACAGGCTTTTTTAACAGGAAAACTCTTTGGTTCGAAGAGGATTAGTATATAAAGACTTCGTGAATACAATTTTTTCTCCCCCTTCTGTGAGACTTGCTTCCCTTATATATATACACCCTTTTCCCATCTTCACCGCACACTTGTCCTCCATCTAGGCGCCCACTTGAGTACTAGTCACATCAGCTATTTGCTTTAACCTACAGTGAGTGGTTGTGGGTGAAGATACACTGTTCAGGTGTCTTCTCCACATAAATGCGGTCAGGAAAGTTGCTGCAGTGCATTAAATGTAGCGGTGGCAGCTTTATTGGTAAGATATTTCATGACAGCTACGTAGTTTGACATGCCCTAAGCTCGGCCCATGGCAAGGAGATCTTCAGCATATCTACTCGATCAAGTTCTGTGCAGCTCCGTTGGGTAGGGTCCCTTCGACACAACCAGGTTGTCTTCGGACGGAGCGTTTGTCCCTTATGGGTTGCACTTCCATCAGGATGGCAGAGTATTGATACTTTTAGCCTCTTCGGACAGAGAGTCGTATTCGAACTGGGCCTCAGGCCCAGCATATGGCTCTGGGCTTTCTCACCCACAATGAATATGTGAAAAAAGATATCGATCCTTTTTGTCCAATACCTGTGTTGACCCTGGTTTTATTTATTTTTTAGACCAATTCAAGTTTGCTGTTTCCTTTTCAAGTTATGTACTATGATTAATCTGCTAGCAGGCCTCCCATTGAAATAGGTAATTTCTGCTCTCAAAAAAAAGGAAAAGAAATTGGTAGTTTCTCATTTTAAAACATACAAATAGCCACTGCAACAAATCATTTTTATTACCATAAGAAGTATGTGACAAACTCATCATACCACACATCAAGAAACACAAAGTTATGTTCCCAAACATGTTCAGTCCATCTAACACGTTATTTGATGCATGGCTGGATTTGTTAAATATGTAGAGTCAGACATAAGTAGACAAGAAGCATAATCAAGTACATAAATATAATATAAGAGGTAAAAATTTCATCCAAAAAAAAAAAAAAAATATATATATATATATATATATATATGTATAAGAGGTAAAAATAATGTCGACTGTAATTAATAGCACAGAACCATGTGAAATCTATTGTATCAGAGTAGGGTTGCACATCAAATTTTTTGCTAAAAGTGATACTTATACCTTAAAATTTTTTGAAAAAGTTATAAAAAAAAAAAAAAAAAAAAAAAAAAAAAAAGGGAAAAAGTGAGCCAAGCACACTCGTAGACTCATTTACCTAACTCACTCTAACTTCATAAGATGGGCCCACAGATTATGGATTTCTTTCTATGAAGTAGGCTTTGGACTGACTTTGTGGGCCTTAGGCTTGCTGGTTTTTGTACCCAAAAATGCCTCTTAGCATTGGGCTAGTATTATTATTATTTTTTTTTTATAAGACTATGGGCTAGCACCATGTTTAACTTTATGTGAATAAAATAATCAAAGGTTAAAAATAGTAAAGAGCAAATCCATGGCATTTGAGGTTGTGTGATTTGGCTCATTTTCTTGTTCGAAGCTGTTTGATTAACTTATTATTTTTCTATATATTATGAAACTATGATTAAAATATTTTACATTTTTATAATTTAATAATATTTTTTTTTTACGAATAGACTTTATATCATCAATAAGTTACAAATAATAATTTAATATCATATGAATTTATTAACAAACTTATATAATCAAATTTCAAATCTATATAAATATACTTTTAGACAATTATACATATAAAATATAATATTATATATAGTTAAATCGAGTCATCATATTCACAAACATATTATTGTGTTTGAGCTTAGCTCGTTTAATAATCGAGCATAAAATTAATGCTTGAACTTAGCATCTTTTCTAAACAGACGAACATAAACAAGTTTTTTTCCAAACCAAGTTCGAGTTGTTCATAAACAAACCTTTTTTTCTTTTTCCCTTTTGGTGGATTTATAATTCTCTCTTGCATCCCTACTTTAAGTTAATGAATTTTTGTTTTGAACTTTTCTCCCACACAAATGGTGACTTCTCTCTCTCTCTCTCTCTCTCTCTCTCTCTCTCTCTCTCTCTCTCTCTCTCTCTCTCTCTCTCTCTCTCTCTATATATATATATATTGTGGGGGAACGAATCCACCCTTAATCCCTTTGTCCGCTTTGGGGCCGAAGGACCCGCACGGCTTTGTTCTTTGCAAGCGACGTGACTTCTCTCTCTCTCTCTCTCTCTCTATATATATATATATATATATATATATATATATATATATATATTGTGGGGGAACGAATCCACCCTCAATCCCTTTGTTCACTTTGGGGCTGAAGGACTTGCACGGCTTTGTCCTTTGCAAGTGACGTGAGCAGTTTTTGAGACTTGCTCCCACATCGAAGAAAGATGCGCCCCACCCATGCCTTATAAGCTTTTGGCCTAAGGATGAGTGTACCACTACTACACATGCTTGCAAAGAACAAAGCCGTGCGAGTCCTTCAGCCCCAAAGTAGACAAAGGGATTGAGGGTGGATTCGTTCCCCCCTCCCCCCCCCCCCTAACACACACACACACACACACACACACACACACACACACACACACATATATATATAATTTTTTTTTTCTTTTGGTGGATTTTTAATTCAATTTTGCATTTCTATTTTAAGTTGATATAATTTGGTTGTGTTTTTAAGTTGTTTTTTTCTTTGATTGTTAGATGTAACCCTATTTTATTATAAATATATTATACAATGATATAATGTTATTATATTATATAGTATGATTTGGATAATTTGGTATTTACAATTATATCTTTTATTTTGAATATTTTTCTCATCTTTTTTTTATTCTATAAATTTGCTATTTTCTCTATCATTCTCTCCCAAAAAGGGGATTATGCTCTCTCTCTCTCTCTCTCTCTCTCTCTCTCTCTCTATGTTTTTAATTCTTTCTTGCAACTCTACTTTTGGTTAATGAATTTTTATGTTTTTTAATACCTCTACTTTGGGTGTCGATGTTTTGGTATTGTGTTTTTTGAGTTCCCCATCACAAGTCTTCTTACTCCCTCTTATAATTTTGGTTTAAAATTTTTTTGAGTTAATCCTTAGTTAGTTAAGAAGTGAAAATTTGAGTTTATATCAAAACACAATTTACATGACTATGTATTTGAATGTGCCTATCAATTATTTGAGTAATATCAATTGTAATTATATGATAATTTTTTTTATCATGATAATCTCCTCAAAAGAATGAGAAATTTGAAAACTAAAATTTTAATTGTACCAAAAGAAATTAGGAAATATTATGCATAATAACAATAGTTAGAAGAATATAAATCACTTCAAAAATGAATAATAATATAATATCAACCAAAAACACCAAAAATGATAAAATTATATATTTGTAAAAATAGAAAGATAAAAATTACTTTTAATTTTTTTTTAATTTTTAGGGAGAATAAATTATTTGAAATTAAATTTAGAAAATAAATTATACAATATACCACATCTCAAAATAATTAATATTCTCACGCATCACGTGATTCTGCAACTAGTTGGGATATAAAACTCAAATTATTCTTGGAACTACATACATGTTTAAGGGCATGGCATTCAAACTTTCTAGAATCTCAAGATTTACCCTTATATTTCAGTTATTTTTTATAATGACCAGATAGGCAGTCCCCCTAATATTCTTACTTATTATATAACCCTCTTAGTTTATTTTTCATAATTGTTAATGCTTCCACCTATTATGAATTTCTAGTTCCACCCCTAATTATACTGGATTCTACCCTGCCCCTCATGAAACCAAAGACTCATTTCTAGTTGCTTCACTTTCCTCAGTAAGCACTTCGTATTGTGTATTGGAGTTTCCATCCTCGATGGCAGGTACTGGAACATAATTCTTCTCACTGTAAACCAAAAGAAACAGATCAAGAAGAAAAGAAAAATGAGTTAAGTAAAACACTTTGGCTACAATTTTTTGAAAGCAGAACCTTGGATATCAAGTACTAAGATGGACATGATAAATCATATTGCACTTGCCATGAATCTGTCAGAAAATCACATTTTGATTATAAGAAGATTGTAGCTCAAATCAGTTACTTAGAATAGGCCAATTTCCTAATGGTTGATGGAATTACCTTAACAAAAGAGTCAAGCTATAGCTTCATCTCACTGTTTTCATGATGCTTTGCCCTTTTGTAATAGAAAGTCTCAAACGGTGAAAACATATTACTATATATATTTTTTCTACTTAATATGGAAAAACAAAGATGTCTTACAACTTCAATGGAGTATACTCTAAAATGTGCTCAAGGAATTTGTCAAAGGTGAATTTCAAAATCCTCACTAGGCTTATCAGACATTGGTTCCTCAAGAGTGTAAGGAACTGCTAAGGTCACTCTTTCTCTCTCCATGATCTCAAAAGTTTTCTTTTTGTAGTCATGGAAACATCACAGAGAAGATAAAAAGTCATTTAAGGCTTTGCAAAAGCACTGAGAAACATGATTGTCATTACACATTAAACAGACTAGGCTGATGAATTTTTATCCATTATCCATATATTTCAATTTTCATATGCCCCTAGCAAATTACAGAGCAAGATTTTTGTGTTAACAATATACTCTAATTAGGAGGTTCTATTTTCTGCATGGAGAATCTGGTTAAGTTTTCTATCAAATTTGAGATGAAAACTGTTCTTTACATTCTATTAAAAGAGACAATGACAAGAACTTTCACATGATGCTGTGTTGCAACTTGCATGTATATTCACAACCAGACAGTTTGCCAATAAAAATTTCAAGGCAAAGAATTAGAACTTACGTTGTTGAATAGATGACAAGTCCAATACACACAGTTGCAAAAGATAGATAGTATAACCAATCAACCTGCCAGTGGAGATTAATATTTGGTCAGGTTTGATATGCATGACACCAAAAATTGTAAAGAAACAAGATGTATTTGCATAGTATAATTGCAGAACTGAATACAGTATGAGACTCAAAGAGCTAGGGTTCAAGCTATTTATATTACAGCTCAGGAACATATGCATAAATTTGAAAAGCTTACCTGCTGGTGGTAGAAAAAAATGCGAATTACAACTGCCCACATGTCAGAAGTTAGGATAGAGAGATTGAACATCGTGGCTCCACTTAACTGTGTGCAAAATACTCAAATTAAAACCAATGGCCTTTGGTATATCTCATAGGACAGCATCACTATAATAAAGGCAGGAATTGATTTTTAGTTTCATAATTAGTTCATCTAGTCTATGAGATCAAAGAAAAAAGGATTTAGAGAATTAACACTCTTTTGCTTTTTATTATCAAAACATGGACAGGGAATTTGATTCTCACCTTAAACTACATATTTTTGTTCTCATCTTTCAAAATAGAATTCTATTTGTAATCAATTTTCCATTGTAAGACCTCTCAGTAACTAGACCAAACTCAAAAGGCAAATGAATTTTCACCTAAACAAAGTAATTGCACCAAAAAATATTGAAGAGAAGGGAACTTACCTGAAGAACGAAAGGAGCAACGGTGTAGAACATAAAAGTTGATACAGCATACCCAGCAAAGGCTAATATCTGAAAACATGAAAACATATTATTTTTTAAGGCGTAAGGAATGCACATTTTCGGAAATTAGACAGGAAAGGCATACAGTAATGTTGCAGTTAAATTTCTTACATCTTGTCCACACTGTCTTTGCTTAAGAAAACTTTAAGCATTAGTGACACTCACTTCCAAGATCAAACATGATATGATCTTTTTTTTATCCTTCCCAATACTAGAAATGATTTCCAAAATTCAAATAAAATCTTTTTTTATTAAACCTATTCAGCCATTGCAGATTGTTGCAGAGCATTCACATGCAGATTGTAGACTCCATCATCAAACTTTTCCTCAGAATCTTATTACGTAAAATTAACATCAAGAACTGAAATATATCAGTGGGAGTTTAGATTTCCTATTCTCACATGAAAAAAAAAAAAATCCAACCATGTCAGGAAGAGAAAATGGATGAACCATAAAAGATTATGCAAAATTAAATTACATACAAGATCTGTAGACCACTCAATTGATTCCAGACTCTTGAGCTCCACTATAGATCTGAGAAAAGGTTAAGGAATGAAAGTAATACTATTCTTCTCCTTAAAGAATAGAAACATAAATTACAGTTCCAATCTATTTTCCTCAAAGCTAAAATCGCTACAAAAAGATTCTGAAAACAAAATTTGAAAATGAAGTGTAATCCATGTCTATTGTATTACTTATCCAAAAAAACTGTCTAGTATTTGCCCAAGGAAGGATACATTTCAACCGCACTCACTAGAAATCCATAGACACCGATCATCGCAACTACTTCAATGCGATTTTTTTTCTTAACACAAAATTCCTGCATTTTAGAAAGTAATTATAAAAGGAGCAACTTTTAAATGGCAAGAATATGTTGAAATAGATAAAGGAAATGGTCTTCAATGTTCCACATATGAAATTTCTGCAATTTGGTTAACACAGCTGAAAATAAAAATTGAAGCTTCAGGTTTGCCGCTTCAAATTTTTAGTATCATACTTCAGTAGGCACTTATCATAGAACTGAAGCCTTTCAGCCCACAAGTTAATCTGATATCACTATCACCCTTTCAACCTAAAAAGAGTTATTTATCTTTCTATAGAGGAAGCAGAAATGGATGCTCTGACCTCACCAACATTGCTCATTGCATAGAAAACTGTCCCAGCAATGACAAGTACATCCCCTAGTAGAGGTTTTGAACCATCTGAAAGATCAATTTATCATATGAAATTAATAATATATACAATCAGGAATTAGAGTCACAAATACATAATGTTAATGGGGATGGTAGTGTTCACATAAAACATGCTAGGAATACCTTATGTTAGAAACTGAAAAGAATATGGATGGACACTCAAAGTGGGAATGTCCTTCTGTATACCTCAGGATAATTGTAACATCCAAAAGTTATGGAGTAATGGTTTGGACCATTACTCTACCCCGCTAAATTCACCATCCCACTCAATATTAAAGGAGTAGTATGAATATAAACACCAAGAGTGGTATCCATTGAACAGTGAACGAATTCTGCATTTCTCATAGTATTTATAGAGTGTTGTGAGGCTTATAGATTGTGGGTTATGTTTGCATCACTTTAGTAGTGTGCAACACCGTTGAGAAACATTTTTTTTATCGTGGGTCATACAAACTGGAATCCAGAACATGTTTGAATAGCTGGTTTCTGTGGAGGCTAGCTCTAGACAGCGTAGAACAATCTCAAAACTCCTGTGTGATCATCAGTTTAGACGAAGAGAGGTATGCCGAAAAACTGATTGTTTATATTCCGCTGCAAGTCTCTATTTCTTACACCTTAGAACTCAAGGAACTAAGTTCACTAACCATGACTATAATTCCACTTATACACCCTCACCTAAAACAAAAACCATCCTTGAAACATGACTACTCTGAACAACCATTAGTTTCATTGCTCAGAAAATGATAACATAAGTTATAAAATATGGAAGAGAAAATGTCACCTCCACCGCCCACCCCAGCATCAGAGAGGAACACTAAGCCAAGGCCAATTATACAGATGGTTGCACCAAATAACTGCCACAGGGAATACCGAGTGCCTAGAAAGAACCATGTCAAAATCATGACCCATGGTATTGTCCAACAATCCAATAATGTCACGCTGGTGATTGATGAGAACTGGTATGCCTTATTAACTGCATCAAATTAACCATCTACAAGTTAATTAAAAAATCCTAGAAATCCACATTTGATCTACCTTATACAGGACTTAAAAAGATTTTATAGGAAATAAGAATTATGCATTAAAGGTTCATTTTACATGTTATGTACTTACGTTGTTCTGGTTTTGGATATACATCGGGACAAAATTCTCTGTTTCTTTTAAAAATAATTCCAAGGTTCATTTCAAATACTACATGGTTGCTCTCCAAAAAAAAAAAAACAATTTGAGGGTAAGGGTTTAAGGTTGCCTATCAATCAGCTCTTCTAGACCTGTAGGAGTAGGAGCTTTGTACATTGACAATTTTTTGCATCATCTTTTTTGAACTAATATTACATGCTATGTTTTCCTATGTCTTCCTTAGTTCAAAATCATCCTAAGCATCAAACACAGCCAAATCACAAATTTGGCATTCTGCAGAGAAGGGCGGAACTACTTGGTGAAGTGGGGGGGCCATGGCCCCCCAAACTTCTCAAATATTAGACTTTTATCCCTAAATTTACTTTAACTTTACAAAAGAAATATGGTTAGCCTCCAAAACTTTTCATATTTCTTGTATGACTCAATTAAATTAGTTCAACTTTGTATTTGTTATAATTTTGACCCCCCATTCATAAAATCTTAGTTCCGCCCCTGGAGCCAGAGACAATTGATTGCCATTACTAGCACAACAATTTTTGAGAACAAAAATCGTCAATAATCTTAATTAGCCTCTCACATTGGTCATACATGACTAATAATGCCAAAGCATATGTGGGAGATTTTAGAGAGCATTACTCACCAAGATAATTCCCTTGAACATCAACAAAACCTAGAAGGAGATACCAATACCAAGAAACCTGCCACACTCACACATTCTTAGAAATTCAAATGCAACTTAGAATATTGCAACCAAATGCACTTCAGCTTATGGTTTCAATTTTACCACCGCTTGGTTGAGCAGCTAATGCAATATATATACAATACAGATGCCTATTAATAATGAAGAAAAAAAGAATTTACCAGTAGTCCCTGACGCCTATACAGCAAAATACTCCCATAAACAGAAGCCAAAAAGAAGTAAGGAAACGAAGTCTGAGTAAGTGGTGCATCAACACCTACACACAATAACAGAAAACAAAATCAAGTAAAGGGTCAACATAAATTACAAAAAAAAAAAAAAAAAATCATGGTCAACAACATGAGAAGCAGAGCAATGCATGAAACTAAAGATGGGTTTTTGAAGGTTACCAAGATCAGCTATCAGAGACGAAGTGAAGCTACCGAGTGCAAGTACAAAAGAGACAACCTGACCCAGGAACAGTAGGTAGATTGTTTGCCAGGTTTCATGGCTTCTCCAGCAGCCATTCAAATTGCACCCGCTCATACTGATTACTGAAACTTGCAGAAGTATCAAAGCAAAAGACTACCTAAAATTGTATGCTTAGAATCATTATAGCTGAACGTATCAGACATAAGTTATACCGTATAGCATAACGAGTTCTTCAATGAACCATTGTGCAGGTGTGTTAAATTATGCTCTATACCATGTTAAATTATGGATTGTCCCAAAAGTTTAAGTTATTAGGAAATGGTAAATTTAATTACTTAACTATAATTCTAACAAGGTGCGTGACAATCTAGGAAGCAGGGACACTGACCTAGCATTGGTGCAAACTACAATTTTTGAAAAATTATGACACTTGATACATGTATTAATTAATTAATTATTAAATATATTATTAAATATTGTTAAGTATTTATTTTTCATATAATATTAAAAATATATCAATTTAAGAATAATAATGGATAATAAAGTGAATTCATGATTAATAAATGATATTTAGAAATTAAAATACAAACCAAGAATAAGATCTAAAAGAGTAAATAAAAGGTAAATAGACAACTGTTTAAGATTGAAACTAAAGATAAATAAAAAATAAGTGTTCAACTTGTCTTGTGTACCTCAATTTTTCATACAAAAAAGAAAAACACATCTGGGACACGTACGGACGGTGTTCAACACAAGTATGACATGGTATAACACCCTAAATAAAGTGTTTTGCTTCCATAGTTCACAGTTGCCAATTGCATCTATTTAGAAATCTACAACTACCCTTTTCTGCTTCCCTACTTCTTGAACAGTGAGCTAGGGAGACTACGTGTATGTTTGGCTCTAAATTAAAAAGTCAGTTTATTTTACTATTCAATTTATTTTTACTACTATTCATAGGTTCCATTGCACTTTTTGATATTATTCATGGGTCTCATTGTACTATTTCAACTAACTTTTGTCTTTATCTATAGTACTTTCAGCAAAAAATTTTCAATTTTAACAAAATAAATGAATTCTAAACAGACCCATAGGGTTGATGAGAAATACTACCACCAATTTGCTTGAGATTTTTTCAACCCATTGAATCTGTGGGGTCTAAAGTGCCGATCTTGACTTCGACTGACCGACCAACTGAAGAGCAAATGAATATAATCCTTTTCTCTTGCACAAAATATATTTAGTCTAAAGGATTAAGAATAGGATGCTAATAATGTCGTACATCAAACATAATCAATGCAGCAGTATTATAACAAAGCCAAAAGTGATGTTGACCAAAATCCCCCCAATTGCAAACTTGTTTGGCAAAATTCAAATTGGAACAAAATTAGATCCGCCGACAAATTGGAACCTGATCCATTAATCTGTCCAAACAAAAATATGGGTATGGGTAGGAGTTTTTTAGACTTTTGAAAAAATGAATCGACCCAAACCCAACCCCTGCATAAGTCCATATCAGGTTAGGTTGACCAACGATCAACTTGTTTTAAACATGGGATTTTTGTTTTGCAATTTTTGCAATTTTCTTCTCATTCTCTCATAGTAGTCATTTCACTTAACTTCTCCTATTTTCTTTTCTTTTCTTTTCATTTTCTTAGAGTAGTTGGCTTGATTTCGGTTCTCACAAACATACTATTGGGGTTAAATAATTAATTTATTATTAAGATACGTGATGGAAATTTAATTAATTAAAATAAAGATCGAAATCTAATAGAGTGAAAAGTGTCGTTAGTCTAGTGGATTCTACGGCAATTAGCAAGAAAGTAGGTAGTTACCTTGAAGAAATTCTAGATAGTTACCTCGATTTGACACAAAACACATAAATCAATTTTTTAAAGGGAAGATCATACATAACCTAATGATTCTAATCAAGATTTCTTTTAATTGTTGAATTACTTAATGGTAATATAAACATCTAGCAATAAGGTGAGTCATGGCATCATATCATTTTTGAAGTAACAACTAACAAGAACTCTTTCCTAATTGTTTTTTTTATTTTTAAAAGGACTCTTTCCTTATTATATGTGGACCATGGATCTACCTGCAAGCCAACTATTTGTGTTAGTAGTCAATATATGTAAATATTTATATATTTATAAATATAGAATATAAAATTCACATAATTTATAAGTTCAAATATCACCTGAATTATATTAATTTGACGTATTAACTCAAATGATATGTTTGCTTTCAAAAAAAAAAAAAAACTCAAATAATATGTTTTATAACATTTTTTTTTCTTTGTATGGGTCAAAACATTCGAAAAATCACTAATATAACAAGTACAGGTAGATACAAATAATTCGATACATACCAACTGATACCGGTACAATATTAAGTAATGTCGATGATCATTACAAATCAATTTATTTTTTTGTTAGTTATAAATTTTTGTGTTTGGTTGTTAATGATAGTCAAAGCCATGAGGGGGGAAGTATAGGTGCGAGCTGGTTGGTCTGATAAGGGCGAGTAGATTTGATCACGTTCTGTTTTGTCAACCACCATGGCTCGTATCCCGTGCTACTTCCCAATCCCCAGTTACAATTTGTTGCAGCTTTCTGACTACTCCTTCTCCATAGAATGAGAAGCAAAAGTCACCGGGTGCACGAGGAGGATTGATCACAACATGATTATTATATATAAAAAGTGTGTGGTCCACCCATTGAATAAAAAAAAAAAGTCATATAGTGATGACTATATAGTGAGTTTCAAGCTATACATTATCTGGTTTCAAAAATCAAAAGTCATCTCATCATAAAATGTATAAGTTTCAAGTTTTGAACATATTACAATTATATGCAAAATATGAGTTTGTGGATAATATAGTAAATAATATTCGATTAACATGAAATTTAGCATTCATATTGAGAGCAACATAAATATATAATTCAACAGTTGGATTTTAGAATTTAATCCTTAAAAATGTAATAGGATGATGTAACTTTACAAAGAATTACATTATGAGTTATTTGAATGGTCTGTAAAAAAAAAAAAAAAAAAGTTATTTGAATGTTATATTCTGTAGCATTTTATTTAAATGCTTAATTTTTTAATTAATAAATATATAAAGTTAAAATTTATATAAATAAATAAACATATATTGGATGTAGTCTTTTGCTAACAAATTATTTATTTATTTGTTGAAAGTTGGTTAAAATATAATTGTTGTAAGGGCACGTTTTGCTTCTTAAGCCCAAAAATAAAAAGGATAAAGGCCCAAAGAGTCCAATACAATGAATTTGTAGAAAGTAGGCTGAAAACTGGACTTCAATGAGTTGGACAACAATCACAGTAGGTTAAATGATGCTAGAAAATAAGGATAAACGGGTTTATGCAAAGAAAATCTTCCTTGGAAAAGCCTAAGGAGAATGATTCTTATATATTTCTGTTGAACTTAAACACAATTACAGCTCTTGTGACTATAGTGTTTATTTTATTTTATTTTTTTTATACCAATTGTCAGATGATCCCCTTGTAATGGGGTTTTTCTTCTTTATATTCCCCTGCTTCACTTCATCTTAGCCCTCCATGTGTAAATCAAGTTGTTGGCTGTGATTCTTGTCCTATCAAAACCTTCCTGAAGTTCTTGGGGGTAGTTGTAAGGCTGAACATTACTGTTTAAGTATCACCTCCACATTAATGTGACCAAAGAGTTAGTTGCAAAACATTCAATGTGGTAGTAGCAGATTTCTCCTAGATATTTCTTAGCTTGCCTTTGTCTTATTCCCTTTTGATGCTTATCCTTATCAATATGACTATCTGGTGCATTGTCCTTGATGAAAGTTTGGGTCTTTGACCTCTACTTTGCTTAGCCGAGGAGGTGTCTCTCCTCAGACTACACTCCCAACCCTTTACGACTAGACTTCTTTCACAACCCACTAATTAATATGTCCTTGTTAATGTCTTCTTGTTCTCAGATAATTTAATGTCCTCGGACACGGCCCACGGTTCAATATCTCTTTTTGGGCCTCTTATCCCTACAGTTGTATTTTTTTTTTTTTTTTAAAAAGAGTAAAACTTTAAAAAGATGCACATAAGTAAATAAACAAAAGGATTTTTTTTTTTTTTAATAAAAAATTTGTTGACAAAGGTATGCTAGTTTCAATAATATGTGAATTTTAGTTGGTTTGAGAAAACATCTTTAGGCGGTTTTTCAAAAGTGAGTTAAAAGTATAAGGGTCTATTTGCCATAAAAGAGCTTTATGAGCGGATAAGCACTTTAAGAAAGAGCTTTTAAGGGATTTGTAAAAACAAATTTAAGGTTTAAAGCTGAAATTTAGAGCTTTCAGATGAAAATCCTACAATTCACTTTTCATGTTTTATAAATTAGAAAATTTTAAAGCATCATTCAATGTAATTTATCAAACACTCGAAACACTTTTAAGAAAGTTTCAATTAAAGTTCTATGTCACAAAAGCTCAACAATTAAAGCTCAATTCATACATCAGTACTCGCTTCATAAAATTCATATATTGCTGAATCTCATTAATTTGAACAAAGCATAATAGAGCCTTAAAAGTTAAAACCCGTACCCTAGTGACCTAAGAGAATTTTTCTTTATTTCCCTAATTTATATAAAAAATGGAATCAAAATCAAATTAGAGTCATCTTATGAATTAAATTGCAATTTATCTAGCACATAGTACTATATATCAAACAACTTATTATTGTTACTCAATTTTGTTGTATGTTTCACATTTTTTTTTTACTAAATATTTAATCATTTTTGCTTAGATTTGTGACAAAGATAGTATCTCTTTATGGTGGGAGATTTTGTTTTGGATGAATTTGCAGTGATGTCTTATTTTACAAGTACAAAATTCTTGTGGGGTGGAGGGGATAAGGGTTAGAGTTCAAGTATCTAAGATGGAGTTTTACACACATATACACTTAGATTAGGTTAGAGTGGAATTTCTATTTTGTATATATTTAATAAAAAATGATGTTTTTTATTTTATTTTAATTATTGGTTCTTTTTTGGCTGTTAAAAACAACAAAATTGGGATCTTATACTCAATTAGTCATTACACGGTTTGCATGCAATATAGAATGTAGATTTTCCACGAAAGAGATGACCCAAAAGCCAGAGATACCAATCTCTCAAGGACACAAAGTTGAAAGTTCAAGTGCTCTCAAATTCAATGTATACTTTTTTGATAGAAAATATATAGGATGCAAGTTGAAACTTGGAAGCTCATAAGTCTCAATCAAAGTAGTTTATATCTTTGCACAATTTGACCTAAATGACGGTATGACCCATGCCCTACCCCAGATAAAGAAAAACTTGGTTCCCGCAATGTGCAGTTTATATCATCTTATCTATAATAATAATTAAAGTGAAAGCTCAATAAATATCTAAATAAGTATAATAACAATTAATGGCAATATTCATTATTTTCTAAAAATATTCTTGTTTCTTTTTAATATATTTTTGTAATAAATCAATTTATCACTTATTTGAAAAATTGTAAACATTAAATAAATTCACTGCATAAAAAAAAAAGGGAATAAAAACTAAGTATGTAAGTAACAGGGTTCTCAAAAAGAAAAAAAGAAAAAAAGTATGTAAGTAACAATTTCTTTAATACCAGGATGACGTAATAGGGAATGAATAATTTATATATTCAACTATATAATAATTTTAAAATATTTTAAAATTTTCAATATAAATTATTAAAACTTAGGTACAAATATTTAATATATATTTAATTATATTTAGTCTTTTTTCCCTTTTATTATCTTCCTGCTTTGCAAATCAAAAGCTCTCTCTCTCTCTCATGTTTTGTTGTATGAGTCTCTATGAGACTAATTCAATTTATTGTACAGCACTACAGCCATGTTTGAATGGGCTCTATATAGTGACTAATTCAATTTATTGTATTGTGTACAGCCAAGGTTGAATGGGCTCTACATTTTTTTTTTTTACTTTTTTATGTTGAATGACATTGAAGCTTAGCAAAAAAAAAAAAAAAATTGTTGAATGGGCTGTAATATAGAGCCAGCTAGAAAGTGTGACTCATTGCATCATGTCATATCGAATCATGACCCATAGTATTATTATTGATCTAATACAACTTATTATGTCAGCTGCACTATCAAACATGCCTCTTTATTAATGTTGTCATAATTCTAAATCGTTTAGGTTCTGTCTCTATAACAAAAAGGTCAATTATTTACGCGAAAAACTTAAGTTAATTCTGGAATTTTTTCTTACATAAAACAAAAAAGTGGTTAAATTATGCGTTATGCCCCCCATCTTAGGTGGTTTAAGCTCATTGGTTTTGAGTAATGTTAGACATAAAACAAATTTATAATTTTTCTTATAATTACTAAATTAGTAGATTGTAATGAGGGCAACGTAAGATACACATAGCTTTAACACTAACACTGTTTCTTTTTTTCTTTTTCATTTTAATGAATTACGAAGAGTTTTGTCCCTCAAAAATATTTTTTTTTGGTATCGGTTTTTGTCTTCAAGCCCCATTGGATTGGACCATACTGGCATGATACAAATTAAGAAGGTGAGAACTAAGATCTTTAAAAAAAAAAACTTCTTTTTTTCTCTTCTTGATTTTGATTATCTTTAAGATAATGAACGAAAGTAATTCTAGTATTACATAAAAAGTCATAATTTTTTCTATAATTATCTTACGAGATAGATTGTGACTGACCCACCGCTTACAATCTGTTATATAGACAGTTATGACTGTGATGAATTATCAGTCATAATTTTTTCTATAATTATCTTATGAGATAGATTGTGATTGACTCACCACTTACAATCTGTTATATAGACAGTTATAATTGTGATGAATTATCTGTTATTTTTATATAAACTCATCGATTACGGTCTGTTATATAAATAGTTATGACAAAAATTATAATTTTTTTTTTTAACGCGAACCTAATATTTTTGCAATAAACAATAGCCAATCAAAAAATATTATATAAATCAACCAATCAAAAAAAAAAACAGCAGCACAGCGAAGCAAGGCGTGGCCCGCGTGGGCATGAATGATGAAACAGTGATAAGCAGCAGCAGCATCATCGTCAAGTGTCAACAATAAAAAAACCCACCCCTCACCTAAAAGCAGAACCCACTTAGAACCCGCCACAACAAAACCACACGCCAATGGCCACGTGTTAATCAACACGGTGTGACCGCAGACACATCGTTTACACACCTTTTTTGTGCGTGAATTTCCTTGTGGTCTCCAATTAATTTCTTCGTCTGCAAGATAAGATAGATAGAAGTGATTACAATAATTAGAATATATTTAATTACAGGCTGAACATTCAATTCCATTATGGCTCCTCCAGCCTGTCTTTCACAAAGAGTACTATATTTTTTTTGAATAAAGCTAGAACAATATTTTCCAACTTCACAATAAATATCGAAGTGACAAATAAATAAGAGAGAAAATTAACAAAATGTTTTAAAAGTATTGATTACAAATTTTTTTTAAATAACTAATTTTTTATGAAAAATGCTAACGAGTGCTTTTAGGGTACTGATTAAAAATCTATTTAAAAAAAGTTTTTATGAAAAAAAAAAAATTAATGTTTAGACTGTTTTTTCCATTTCCCATAAAAATGATGTTAAAACTTTCTTAAAATAGATTCTTAATGAATGTCCTAAGGGCAGCATGACCCATTTTTTATATATAATTTTTTATATTTTTTATAAAAATGATATTAAATTATTTTTAAAATAATTTATTAACAACTCATATATAATTAGTGGTACATACAAAATTTATGTCAAAGTGACAAGTTTAATTGAAAATCAATAACAAATTTTAGATTATCAGCTAAATTTTGTTGTAAAATAATTGTAAAAATATTATAAAATGTAACACAAGTTTTACTTTTTATCTAATAAAAAAAATTACTTCTTCAACCTAATACTGTTAAAAAAAAAAAAAAACCCTTTTATCAAAAACAATAATTTTCCTATTAAAAAAAATAAACCATAATTTTATCTTTATGAAAATGACGGTAATGATGATGTTGCTTAATTATCAAAAATGATTATTCTGAGATTTGTCCCTTTTCGCCGCTCCTTCCCCTTTTTCCGTCTTAAATATTCCTAAGACTGCTAATTCCACCGCGTTAAGATTCCTCTCTTCTTTTTATTCCTCTTCTTCGTTTCACAACTCCTCCAAAACCTTTCAAACGGTACGAAGCGATTTCTCTCTTCCTTTTTCAATTTCCGTATCTGTTTGGTAGCTGAGAAAATAACAAAAAGAGTATTAAGATTTTCTTAACGTTTCTCATGTTTTGATTTTTTTTTTTTTGTTGTTGTTGTTTGCAGATTTGTTTCTTCTTCTTCTTCTCAAAGATCCGATCCGATTGCTAAGATCCGAAACTTTTGGATATGGCGGAAGAGCATAGATGCGAAGCCTCGGAGGGCCACAGGCTCTGCGTCAACAACTGTGGCTTCTTCGGCAGCCCAGCCACCATGAACCTCTGCGCCAAATGCTACACGGATATTCATCTCGAAGAGCAACACCACGCCTCTTCCAAATCCTCCATCGAAATCGCTCTCTCCTCCTCCTCCTCCTCCTCCTCCTCCTCCGCCACCGCTTCTTCTTCGAATTCGTTGACCGAGTCTCTCCCTCCTCATCCTCCTCCGGCGTTGACCTTGCCGGAGGTCAAATTACAGCTCCCTCCACCGCCTGCTGCAGCTGCTGCTGATGTCGCCGCAGAAGCTGACGTGGCGGCGGTGACGGTAACGGCGGCGGCGGCGAAATCACAGCCGAACCGGTGTTTGGTGTGTAGGAAACGGGTCGGTTTGACCGGGTTCAAGTGTCGGTGCGGGACCACGTTTTGTGGGGTCCACAGGTACCCGGAGAAGCACGCGTGCACTTTCGATTTTAAGGCTGTTGGAAGAGAGGAGATCGCGAGAGCTAATCCTGTCATCAAAGCCGAGAAGCTTCGGAAGATTTAAATTAGGACCGTTAAATTTGTGAATTTCCACCGTTGATCATGATCATGTCCTAATATTATATATATTTCTTTTTTCTTTTTTCTTTTTTTCTCTTTTTTTTTTTTTAATAAGTTTTTATCATATCTGGTTTTGCTTGTAAAAAAATCGAAATGAGAAGTTTCAAATTTGGGTGCCACTTCCGTGTAGAATAGAAATTATTCTCACTACTATTTTTCACAATTTAGTTTGAGCTTTGTACAATGAATCGTAGTAGTGGGTAACTGGGTATCACTAATTCACTATCCTCAGCCAATCAAAACGAGCCAAATTAATAATCAAGTGGATGCGTTGTACCTTTTACAGATACGAAAGTTGGGGGAAAAGCTTCGAGCAGCTACGTGATTGATTGATATTTTCTTTGTATTTGCTTGATGCGATAGGCTATAAAACGACAACTTTTGCTTCTTTGTTCTTATCAGTATTTTGTGGTACAACAATAGGAGAGAGGCTTTCACTTTCCACATGTCCAAAATTTTCAACATTTTCAAAAAACTTTTTTTTTAATTTTTTAGGGGCATCAACATTTTCAATTTGATAATGCATCTTGCATAAGAGAATTGCATAATTCTCCTCTACTCTATGAATGTGAAAAGTGGAGACCTCTTTAGACTTGTCACAATAATATCGTATAATCGAGTACTGCTACAAGCTTGTGGACCAAGGTTTGATTTTGATAGACCATGAGCATAAGGACAAGGGATTAGTGGTGCCGCGTGCCGCAAGGCAATAGTAGATCGTGGTTTTATTTTGGCTCCATTATCTGATTCATATCATGTGAAGTGCATTATTTGAGCATGAGCATAAGGACAAGGGATTAGTGTTGCCGCATGCCACAAGGCAATAGTGAATTGTGGTTTTATTTTGGCCCCGTTATCTGATTCATATCATGTGAAGTGCATTATTTGAGTATTGCATTCGATGCAATTAGATTGGACCATCAAATACTTTTATTCTTTTTTGATGTTTGATTTAATTGCATCGAATGCAAAACCTTGCAAGTATTACACCTAATCTGGATCCAATGAAATGACTGTTTGTTTTTTCTTGGATGACTTTAATATGTGGGATGGATAGGCATGCAAGCAAGCAAGATTGTCTATTTAATTATATATTCTTTTCATTTTTTTTTTCTTTCTTTCTTTAAGGGAAAGCTTAATTTAGTTAGGTATGCTTACAATAATCCAGCTTATTTGATAACATGACATTACTCAATAGATTGAAAAAAGAAGAAGAGAGGACTATGAATGTAGTAGTGAGTGTACTCTTTTAGGGTTCTGCCCTTCGTTGCTAGTCTATTGACATAAAAAATAGTTTTCCAATACGTGAGAATTTTGTTTGAACAAGATACAAGCATGGAAAAGGCAAGATTTTTCGTTTGGATCTAGCCTGAGAGAGATATAAGTGAGGGACATAAAAACCTTACAGGTTGACCTTGCTTGAACAATGGACATGCTAAATATTGATGAACTTTTGGTTTTGAGATTTCTGAAAAGCTTGCTTGAGCGAAAGTTTTGCTCAAGTGATATGTAAACCATCAAGAAGTATACTATCAATTATTGCTATTCTTTCTATAACAATAATAACTACAAAATAAATTAGCTAGAGAGAGAGAGAGAGAGAGAGAGAGAAACTATGAAATACTCCGTAACAATTTCAGCTGAAAGTTTATTACATATTTTTATTTTTATTTATTTCCGTAACAATCCTAGATGTTTCTATTAAAAATACTAAAACGTATCAATCAGCCGGTGAGTGTACTTCTATAAAAGTGAGAGGAAGAGTAAATAAAATTGTAAAACTCTTATGGGTCCCAACTTTCAAATCAAAAAAAAAAAAAAAAAAATACATGAGCTAAAGAAAAAAAGAAAAAGAAAAAAAAGTAAACAAATAGAATAGCTTACTATGGGCCCCAACTTTCACGGTCCAATACAAATTTTCAAAGCTTTCATCTTCCCAATTTTCGACCGAACAAAACTTTTGTCAAAATTCTAGAGTTCCTTTAACACCCAAATCAGCTGTCGCCCTGTGGGCGATTTTGTAAATGCAACGCCATTGGTGATTGGGCTGCCCAAAATCCATAAACATGCATTTGAATGCCCATAAGAAACAGGAAAAATAATTATGTAGTATTTTTTAATTAAAAAAAAATCATAAGTTTACTAGATGGTTAGGCTTCTTTTCTACCTTTACTTATATATTCTTCTGGGGTGTATTTCTAGAATGGAAGAATCTCTCTTAATTAAATTAAAAAAAAAAACATGCATTTGGCACACAAAAGTTTTGTTTGTTATATTATTGTTTGTGTGGTTGATAAGTTGTATTATACCAATATTATGGACCACCATTTTATATGACATCATGCAGTGAGTCACAAACTTTTTATGCTCTGCAGGTTGTGACAATAACAAAACAATTTGACCTCATTCTAATGTAGGTAGATCTAAAAGAGTGGAATTGGGTTCTTTCTCCTATTCTTTCCCCAAATGAAAGGCACCTTATCAAAAACTAGTTGGCTCTATATTACAGCCCATTCAACCTTGGCTATATACAGTACAATAAATTGAGTTAGTCTCTATATAGAGTACATTCAAATATTAAACCTTGGCTATATAGTATATACAATACAATAAATTGAATTAGTCATACAACTAAACATTTGAGAAAGAAGCTATGAAAGAAAAAATTTAAGCGAAAAGTTTATTACATATTTTTATTCATTAAAATTTAATAGTTACAACAAGAGTGGGGGGATTTGAATTCTAAATGTCTCGGCTAGAAATACCAAAAAGTATTAACCAGTTAAGTTACAAAGCTCTTGACACTGTGGCCTTTCAATGTACAAGAAATGAGTATAGTACAAGAAAATTTTACAATCCAATTTTGTAGCCTTCCACTGAAATCATAGCTAGAATTTTGCTGATTAATACAAAGTAGTCAAGCTACATCTGTCTTTGTCGATGTCCTCCTATAGTTCATCATTAAGATCCCCGCATGCTTTAAAGGAACCTAAATTTTTTAGCCAGATCTGGTCTGCCACAACTGAGTTGGAGTCATTGTTGCGATGCCATGACCAATGTGCATGTGTTTGGTTTAGTATTCTCAACCGTCCATGGCCAAAGCTTGCCTCCCGAAACAATGAGAGAGGGGATGGAGGGCTCTTAAACCTTGAAATCGATATCAGATAAAACAATACAGTTATACACCTATAACAAATACATTAATCAAGAAAAACATACCCAAGTTCTTAATTACTAAAAATTTTGATACAAGAGAAAAATAAAAAATCTCTTGAGTTTTTTTTTTTTCTTGAATTGAATAAAAATACAAAATAGTTTAACTCTCCATAGTCCATACATAAGATAGTTTAGCTCTCCATAGTCCATACATTCGAATGCAATTTGGCTAAGAAAATTATCCCACATGTTTGTTAAAGGCCCGTTCCATGAAGTGGGCCTAGTAGATACATTCTTGCAGGCAGGTATATATTGATGACTTATTAGACCTGGGCCACAATTATATGAGGATGAGAGATTGGGTCTCAATTTTTGACCCTATCCTTTGGGCCGGTCTAGATAACTACTCTGACAGAAAGTTTAGTCAGTAACTGGCAGGTGGGTCACCTAGCCCAAATCTAGCCAAAATTCTTAGCGGCCCCAAAGTTGAACTTTAAAACTTAAAAGGCAATGGAAAGCCTTGGATAAATTAGTTTGTGTGGAATCCAATCCAATAAATTCTTTAAAAGCTAGTAATGACTAAGGATTCTCTCACACATGAGTTTGCTTTTCATGTTTTAAATACAAATATTATCCTTTTTGTTTTTAAAAATATGTACATTATTATATGCAATTATGTATTCTTGCATATGAATACTTGCAAGTCAAAAAATGATGTTAGTGGTAAGTTCAAAGGAAAACCAGTAATTAATATTTGTCACAAAAATAGTTTGTAAAAATGTTATAAAATAGTTTATAACTGCAGCATTACTATCGTATAAAAGAGTATGTAAAATGAATATAAAAGAATATTTAGCCTTACGTTAATGCAAGTCCTTCTCGGTTCCCTCCATCGCCAACTGTCACATACAACGGGCCACATTCATTCTCCTTGTTATTGTAAACTCTAGTCTGTCATAAAGAGCAAGAGAATATTAAAAGGATTAATTGCCAATAGAGAAATTATAGTTCATTTGGATTAAGAGAGAGGGAATGGGAGTAGAGTAGAATAGAGTAAATTTTGGTAAAAATTAGCTTATTTTTAGCCGATTCTACTTTACTCATTCTTCATCCAAACGGACACACATATATTATATATACGGGAGACTTACGAATCGTTCATATGCATGAACATGGCCAGCAAAAACCACATCCACTCGTGCATTATACAGCAACTCTTCCATAGCTATTCTCATGCTATCCCCTTCACCTTGATGAGCCGTATTGGTATTATACCACGGTGCATGCAATAGCACAACAACCCAAGGAGTCTTGGTCCTATCAATTTTAGCCAAATCAGCTACAAGCCATTTGTACTGAGACGATTTCTTATCAAACTCCGCATATGATCCCAGCATTATAATGTGAGTCCCAGCAACTTCAAATGAGTAATACAAATTAGAGTCTGATCCACTCTCTTCGTATGGCATTAGCCACCGTGCATTGTAGGAGGTGAAGCCATGGGGGTGGAGGATTGGGAAGGTTTCAAGCTCGTGGTTCCCTTCGGTCACCATCCATGGACGTCGGCTAGCGTATGGCTCGACTAAGCGTCCGAATGAGTCCCAAAGAGGCTGTTGGGTATCGGCGTATGATAAATCACCAGGTAAGAGAAACACGTCGTAGTCCTTACTTTCAACATGAGCTAGTGTTGAGGCAGTCCATTCAGTTTGTCCTAAGTCTCCTGCAAACAAAAATAGCAAATTTTCAAGATAAGGAATAATACATTGGTAATTTGGTAACACTGGAATTTTTGGTCTCACTTCATAACACTATGTTTGGGTAGAGGGAGATAAGGGGAGAGTAGCAGAGAGAAAGGAAGATGACTACAATGTACAAAATTAAAAATTTTAGCATATAGTCACCTTCCCTTTTACTTTCCTCTCCTCTCCTTTCCCTCCATTTCAGATATATACCATAAATGGCCATGAACTCTTAAGGATATTTTGATGTTTAAGTTGTTTTGGGTCAATCTAGGCTTTGTGTCTGCGAGGGCCAACGGTCTTGGCTGCTAGCTAAAGGTATATCAGATACGTTTAGGTGAAATATTGTGACTGATGGTAATAAAAATGTTTCAATATATAATGAGTTCAATTGAAATTGATATGAAATCAATTACAACTTATCAAATTAAAAGTTACATCAATTACAACATATCAAATTAATAGTTAATAATAAGTTTCAATCAGCTTAACTAATGAATTAAGTCTCTTGTCGTTAAATAAGAGATCTGGATAGGAATGGAAAACATAGGTTGAAACTCTAAAAAATAAAAAAGTTTACAAACAATGGTTAGGAAATGAATTTGTGAATAATCTTGCATCCTTATCATCACTCAACCAATTAAACCAATATATTTTTTTTGGGGTCAGTTTCAGATTATTATCACCAAGCCACATGCCTATATATAAACTTTGGATTTAGACCTGGAAATCTCATTTGGGCTAAGTATGTCCAACGTTTTAGTATTATCATATATATGGGCCTTTTTTTAATGAACATCATATGGGCTAATAAGTCCAGCTACATCGAAGTACATGTCAAGAACCTATTTGTGGAGAAATATGATTCCGTTATAAAAAACTCTTTTTTGGACATTTATGTATTATAAAAAGTTAAAAACCGTGATATCTTTTAAACTCTAAAATACTAAGCAATGGTTTGATTGAATGATTGAACAAGTAATCCCACATCAGGACCAAATCGATAATGCAAATTGATATCTCAACCACAGTTAAATTCACCAAATTAGAAGCAATAAAGATGTAAAGCACTGAAAATACACAAATTTAGTATCAAAGTCAAATATCAATGAATAACCTCTTCAAAGAAAAATCACTTTGGGGATCCAATCACCTAAAATAATTCACAAGAAGAAACAAAATGACTCAATTTTACTTATAAAACCTTTGCACAAATAGCCTCTTTATTGTAACATCAACAAACGTCTCACTTGTCTTGCCACTACAGTGAACCCATAACCTATAAGATTCTCCTATGTGGACTTTCTCATGAACGAATCTCATTCGCAACCCAGAATTTTAGACAACAACAATAGCAACCTATCATTGAGAAACTAAATTTGTAGTTTATTTCAAGGGATCAACATTTTAGACTCAAGAAAAACTCTTAAAGAAGAACTCTAAAAATTTCCTTAAAGGTAGATAACATTTAGAGGAAAGAAATTTGAAAATTTTTAAGCTCGAATGAGTTTGATGAGTGCAATAGAATATATACAAAAATAAATCATAAATAGGATAAGTAATATATATATATATATATATATATATATATATATAGACATTCAATGATGGTGCATGGCAAGCAAAATCCGTTCCTGCCCCATCACCTCTTTTGAGTAGGGAAAACCTACACAGTGATAAAACGAGGAAGTACTAATCAAGCAGGATGAGAAATTTTTGTCATCCTTATTAGGTAGGTAAGTCATCATATATTTAAAATTAGGGGTGTGCACGGGTCGAGTTGAGGGAATTTTTTGACCAAACCCACCATAATTGGTCAAAAAAAATTTAACCCAGCCCAACCCATCACATAAGTCCAACACAACCCAACCCAACCTAACCCAACCCACATGGGTTGGGTTGGGTCGGGTTGAACCCATGGGTTGGGTTGGGTCGGGTTGAACCCATGGGTTGGACAATTTTTTTATTACTATTATTATTAAATTGAGCAGAAAAAAAATACATCACACTTGACACCTGAATTGATAAACAAAATATACATTAGTATATAAACTAATATTCCAACTTAGTTTTAAACAAAATATGTTTAAGTATCCAACTGAGTTGATAAATAAAATATAAATAAACTAGTATCTTAATTCACTTATAAACAAAATATACATGAGTTCCTAACTGGCTAACTCAATTATAAACAAAATATATATAAAATTTTTAAAATTTTTTATTAATTATATAATATATTTAAATATATATTAAAAGAACTAATAGAATTTTATATTATATATAATAGTAAGACCTGAGGAAGTGCTTTACAACTGTTTTTTTTTTTTTTTAATTTTAAATTTATTAAATATATAATATATTTTAAATATATATTAAAATATGGGTGGGTTGGGTTTGGCAGGTTTGTAATTTTATGACCCAAACTCAACTCAACCCGCTATAAAAAAAAATTTTGTAACCCAACCCACCAAGCCCTAAAAACCGACCCAACCAGACGGGTTGGGTTGGGTTTGGCGGGTTGGTGGGTTTTCTACACGCACCTATTTAAAATCTATTTATTGTTTGGTGCAATTTCACTAATGCAAGTATTTAGCTAGGGTCTTGCGAATATTTTGTTTGAATTTTGTTTGAGTGAGAATGATTTTGCCATGAGTGAGTCTATTGAAAACTTGAATTCCTCAATATTGTTCATTGACTTGACTAAATATATACAAACTTAATTAAAATATTAATACAGTTCTTACAAAACTTTGTTTTATCACAAGAATTTAGCCAACAATTTAAAACCTAAATTGATGAATCTTTTTTTGAGTTCCCGGTCATAACACCTCGATACCAAAAGCTCAGTAGCTTGGCAACAGTCTTTTCTCTCTTTTAAAAATTTTTGGGATAAAGAACTTGGCACTGTACAATAAAATGTCAAAATTTTTGTTTTAATTTTCTTTATTTTGATAAATAATTTCTACTATATTATCTAATTTTATTTTCCGAAAAAAAATTCAATATTTCATTGCACATACAGGTATGTAAGTTAACATATTCATATGTAGAAAAGCTAGCTAATTTCTCAAAGACTTAAAGCAACAATATTGCAACCTTTCTGCTCAGATTGCTACGTTCAAACAGTAACTAATAGAGGTGTGAGTGTGACCTAACTTCTAAGACTTGCAAACCCATTTCCATATGCAAGAGCTTGCTTATGGCAAATTAGAAGGAAGAACACGACAATTCAAGATACCAAAGTTAGTGCTGCAACCTTTTTCCTAACGTACACTCACCAATTTGTGACGGTTTTTGCTTAGACTTAAAGCACCAAACGCCTAACCAACCCATCCAAGTAAAGTGTGTGAGAACAAAAACATCGATAAAATCATTTTTCATTTCAATGAACAGTCAATTTAAAGTTCATGTGTAAAGAGAGTGTGAATCCCATGTGGAACGGTGAAAGCTATATTTATATGGCATCATTATTCGAAAAAAGTCCTGTCTTACCGACTACTACAAATTCAATGGGAAATTCCTGAGTTGGTGTCCTGAATGAAAACTCTGGGCCAGAACCTCCACACCTATAGAAATAGGTGGTGCTGGGCTCCAATGGTCCAATCTTAACATGGTGGATCTCGCCAGAGCTGTAAAAGAAGTACTTGTATGATGTGTGTTCACCAGTTGCCATTGAGTTATATGCTCCTGGTGCTTTTCCATATTCAACGATTGATTGTGTGTGTTTGGCCTCGGTAATCCATGAAACTCTTATGTGATCTCTCCCCACCAATGAAATGTGCACCTACAAAAAGTACGTGACCCAATGAAAAATAAGTAACATGGGCATGTTTCCAAAGAAAATAAAAGACAAATAACAAAGAAATGAAGGATATGCTGTTTGTAGTACTTGAAAATTATGAGACAAAAATGAGTGCTGGGTATGTCTAATTATGATCAAATATGAAGCTTTGTAGGCTAGAAATGAATGAGAGAACGAGAGGGATAAACCTGTTGGGGATCGGAGTCTGCTCGGATGTGAGGAGTGAATATGAGTGGACGAGGAGGTTGGCGAGAAGAGTAACCCTGTGAGTGTAGGAGGTGAGGGAAGAGAAATAAGGTTAAGAGAAGAGAGAATATGCGTGGAAAGAGTTTCTCCATTGTTGAAGTTTTGCTCGAGGTGAACAAGATTGATTGCTGAAACAGCCCAAAGAGCCTAGATATAGGAAGGTTGGGCTAGCTGAGAGTTTGAAAAAATTTAAAATAATTTGGATTGCAAAGTCGTCACGTAAGTCCGCTCGGAATAATTTTTGGTTTTAACCAAAATAATACCAATAGTTTTTAGGCATGCTTTCAGCAAAACCTAAGGCTTCACCACCACCCTCCAAAAAAAATCCTTATTTACAATTGAAGGACAAAACTTAGATACAGTACTTTAAGTTTTAAGTTTCCCTTTTAACATTCAATCATATGACTATTTAACTTAAAAATATACTTTTATTCTATAAAAAAAAATTCATATGGCAGAATCTTAAAAGAGGAATCTAAGGAACAACATCTAAATACTGTACCTAAGTCTTACTCTTAATTGAAACTGAAATTTTTTTATTAAAAGATTAGAATTAAAAAAAAATTAAAAATAAGCTGAATAGTACAGTAGGACTCATAAATAGTATCAAAAAGTACAGTGAGATCTATAAATAATAACAAAAATAAACTGAAAATAGAGCTAAATTGAAAAATTTAGCTAATCCCAAACGCACACTTACTATCCTATTCTCCAGGATTGGCTTTGCCTTTGATTTTTATTTTTGGCCAGAAGCATATCTTGGACCCTCAGACAATTTTTACACAAATATATATATTTATATATATATGCTAAACTTTTTCTCTTTTTTTCTTTTTTTATTTAGAAACAAACTTTTTTCTCATTTATATGTTAGAAGTAAGATTTTTAATTTTTAAAGCTCCTAAGGTGCCTCTATCAAAAACTTAAAATTTTAATCATTCATAAATAAATGAATGATTAATGTGTTTCAAATATATATAATGAATAATGTAAAAGTGATTTACCTCCATTATATTTCAGAAAGAAAGAAAAAAGAAAAAAGAAAACAAAGTCCGCCAAAAACCTTGTGGCCCAAACTCCAGGCTCCTTTTGAGGAGAACTTGGCTAGATTCAAATTTTCCCATTTTCTGTTTGTACTACCAACTAGTCGGGGGGTGTGGGGTTGGTGGGAAACTTCACTAATTCACTTCTTATCTGTCAAATGAGTAAAATCTAAAATAGACACAAAGGACTTCTTGAGGGCCTAAATAAGTACTATAACATTGTTGACCTGTTAGAAGTTGCCTGAGTAAGTTAGCTGATTTGATTAAAGATGGCACACCGCACACCTTTTTTCCTCTTCCTTTAATCATACTAATTGACTTAATTAAAATAGTAAATGAAATACATATCTTCTTAATTATAGCGAGGTAGAAGAATTTATCATTTACTAAACACCCCCAATACTACTTCTTTTCAAAGATTTCATGGCTGGATATGGCTGTTGAATTAAGTGGAATTGCGGCATATGAATAAGAATATTCAATTACAATAATGTGTATTGTGTTTACTGACTGTAATACCCGGAAAAAATAAAATAAATAAAGATTTAAAAGGAGGGGTATTTAAGTAAATTTATTTTGTGGGACCAATTTTATCATTTATATTTATAAGGGAGTTTTTAGAAAATAAGGTTGAGACCTTAGTTATATATAAGCTTATTAAGTTTTGAAAGAGGTAACTATCCAAATTATTCAAGTAGAGAAAGTTTGACTGCACAATTAAGATAAGAGCTTAAGAATCTCTTTCTTGTCAAATTTAAATTTTATTTAGAATTAAAGTATTTTTTTTATATGTGTATTTTGTAACAACAATCTTTTGCAGCTTTTTGCTGCATTTATTATACTTTTTCCACATTCTGGTAATTGTTTAATAATTGTTTATCTTTTTTTGGCCATTTTTTTAATAACTTTTTATCACCTTTAATAAGTCAAACCCAATTTAGAAAACGTTAACCACCACCGCAAGGTGCTGGTTAACATTTTCCATTTAAAAAATCCAATGAGTATGATAATGTAAACGAAGAAGGAATTAGATCTTTTTTTCTCGTGCCGGTGTTGTGTTAACTGTAAGTGCTGCACAAGTTTACTGAATTGAGTTTTGGTGAATAGCAAAAAGTTACGGTGGAGGCTGGTAGTGTGATAAATTACAAAGGTAAAATATATATGTCAAATAGTATTTTTCCGTAAAAGCATGTCAGGAGCTTGATTATGGTTTGCTACAGTGCTTATCTTAGTTTTGTCCTCATGCCAAAAGAGAACTAGGGTCGACGGCAGTGGCAAGAAAGGAAGAAAAAAAATTATATATGTATATATGATAAATGGAATCACCACCTTGACAAATCAATGCCAGCACATTTCCTTTATTATTATTATTATTATTATTATTATTATATTTGTTTATTTGGTTGGTAGAGGCGTATAGGGGAAGTCAGTAGGTCTGACATAAGTGATTAAATATATATATATATATATATATATCAACTCACGAATATAATAATAGGTGATGTACTTTTGACCCTTTATGCCTATAGGTATGGTGTAACTATAGACTTGATTATCTAAAAAAACAACTATAGACTTGATTATGCGGAACTATTAGTGGTAGAAAATAAAGAGAGCAAAAATATTGTAATTACATGGGATTTTGGTGTGAGTGGATAGTGGGCAATTATGGCTTATTTTTATTAGTCTCTTTTTTGGTCGGATACCGTTATAAGTTTTTCTTGAATTATTTGATTATTGAGTATAGTGCTTGAAAATTGTTTAGGTGATATCTAAAGATTTTAGAAAAAGTGTTTGAGAGAAGTTCCTTGTGGTGAGTTAGTTGAGGTAAGTAACTTTATCCTAATTGGTTTTATTTTGCGTATTTTAACTACTGAAAATTGTTTACAGTTGTTACAATTTTATTTCTATTGTATTACTAATTTCAAGTAAAGAATTATCACAAATATATCTGATTATTGAATATATGATGTATTTTATTTAATTGTTTTTAGCTATACTGATTCAAAGTAAAGAATAAAGAATTGTCACAAATATACATGAGCATTGAATATAATATTTACTTTATTTAATTGTTTTTTTTTTTTTGGCTATATTGATTTAAAGTAAAGAATTATAGAAATATTACAAATAGATTTGAATATTGAATATATGATTATATATATATATATATATATGTATTTGAATAAGATATATTTTTGTTAGAAACTATGATTTCATATATATGGTTATGAACAATTTGATTATGAATTTATTCTAATATCAAACCAATGGGGTTTATTCATTGGTACTCTGATACCTAGCTAATGGAGGTTATTCATTGGTATTATGATATCCAAACCAATGGGGGTTATTCATTGGTACTTTGATACCCAGCCAATGGAGGTTATTCATTGGTACTCTGATGCCCAGTCGCGGGGATATAGTGTGACCATAGTCATAAGATTGTTAAGAATATGAATTACGTTTGAGAATTTGAATTATTTTGAGTCATTAAAACTACTTAACTACTTTCTAAACCATCTATGATATATTTGTTAGATTAAAGTATGTGATCTATTTGCAATTTATTATTTTAAGACTATGAATTTTCCTTATTTATCTTTGAAAACCCATAGCATATTATAACTTTTAAACACTCATATTACATCTTTTTACTTTACAGATCTATTGATTGATAGAACTTATTAGGATTTTGGTTACTTATTGAGTTGTCTACTCACTCTCCTTTTTTCCTCTCCAGTTTCAGATTGTGAAGAATAGCACGTTTTGGGAGTTTTGATGTTATGTTGTGAGTAGGAAAAGAAGCTTTGTGATATTGGGATTTGATGGTCTTCTAATAGTTTTATATTTATTGGCCAATTGGCATTATGTACATGAGGTTTGGATTTTTATTCCTATTAAATTATTGGGGAGCTATTCATAAAGAAATTGTTGAAGTATTTTAGATTTATTTGATATAATTTTTGAGGATAAATTTTAGTTGCTAAGAAGGCCTTGCACACTTATAGGGTGCTTACTTTATAAGCGTGCGGCAGTTGTCATGTGCTTATCTTTATACTTAGGTTTTGGTCGTGACACTTAATTACAATAAGAAGAATAAAGGAAGGAACAAAGAATTAACATTATCATTAATCTAAGTAGATTGTAATTTGTGTTTATGTACTGAAACATTCAATAATATTAATGATAAAGTGGTTATTTTGATTTTTGTTGAGCATTATGAATAGGTCACTTAACATTAAAACTAATAAAATTAAAATATGATTTGATTACAATTGAAAACTAATTTGAGTTTGATTTGATTTATGATTGTGTTTCAACTTTAATATATTATATATGATAATCAATATTTTTATTGTTGAAGGAAAAACTTGAAGCCAATGGCAATCCAGGATTTGTTTTCAAAAGCCGAGCATAAAAATAATGACACCCTTGGCCTAAAGAAAAAAGATAATGGCACCCTCTTAACTCTTATTGGAGCTGCAAGAATACAATACCATTTGTACTTAAAAATACAGAACATCACACGTTTTTCCTTCCAAAATTATTTTCAAATACCCAAAGAAAGGGAATCTGTTTGGACCACAAGATAAGCTAGTGAGTCGGTGACTCATTTGTCTAAGCAAGCTCTAGAGAGATATGCGACTCCTAAGCACCAAACCCTCATGGGAGGAGTGTTGTTTCAAATTTCTTACGCTCTCATTTTGCGTGTACACGCTAGAGAGAGATGAGAAGGTATTTGGTATCAAATGATACCATGTAATCGGTATCAAAATTCAATAAGTATGAAACATGCCTAAAAAAAAAAAAAAAAAACCTACCCCACTAACACATGAAAGGCGTATTAATGGGTAGTTCTTTATGCACACATGTTTCTCATTTATTGAATTTTGATACAGATAACATGGTATTATTTGATACCATTTTTTTTAGGTTGTCATGATGACTTTGTCACATGGTACTACTTAGTCCAATATTGTTTCTTAGTCCAATGTTATTGTGTCAAATCTTGATAAACAACATTTTAGAATTTCAATGTGAGCTTAAAATTCACACAACCAATTATCACTTAGCAGAATATGCCCAAGAATCTACTTCTGGAGAACAAATCGTGGAGGTTTGAACAATGAACACCCCAAAAAAATACAAGAATATGGTGACAGAAGTTGTACATCAAATTAGGTAAAACACTAAAACAGCCTGGGAATTGATGGATTTAGACTGAAGACCGCATAACCCATCGCGGCAGATTGTGAATTTATCCAAGAATGTATTTATTTAATATGAAAATTTCTTCAAGAAACACAATACTAATTAATTATAATTAGCTCAATAATCACTTAAATCAGTTAGAACATGGAATCTAGTCTTTTAATAAGAATTTTCTTTTTCATATTAAACTAGTGGTCCGTGTGACGTGAAAATAGAGGAAGGAAGAGTACACAACTAATTTTAACTATGTGAGAATGAGATATATGGCATACAAAATGATAGAAATTACTTAGACTAAATTTTATTGATAATTGAATGCTAAATAAGTATAAATTTTAATTTTTAGAGGGTAATCTTAGTAAAAGAAAAAAAATCTAGTCGAAGTACCGCATGACATGCATGTGATGTGTAAAAATCATTTTATGCCCATGAATGATACTTATTATATGTTATAAAATTTGGAGAATCAACTTCAAATACATTAAATGTCATTAGAAATAGAAGAAATGAAAATCGTTAAAATCTGAAAAAAGATATGAACCTCTTGTGGTAAATATTTAATTATTTTCACAAACTTATATGTACATTTTTTTTCATTGTATGCTAATAATTTACATTTGTTTCAATTGTTTCCCAAGTAATTAATTTTGAACAAGGATTTCATATAAAATTTTAAATTTTGTGGACAAATTATTTACTTTATTGTTGTTGGATCAGTATCACAATTTAATCTTACGTTCACCCTATAAAGTTTGTATTAAAATAAAGCACACACTTTATTTAAATGGAATCTTAATGATTCCATTTTTGTTCAAATCTTAGTAATTCGAATATAGTTTGTGGAATAACCCATAGGTGCAAATTGAAATTTACTCTATACTTTTTGTTGTTGCAATATTTGAGAACATGTCTCCATTTTACCACTAGGCATGGTTATTTTATATAATAAGTTAATAACCAAAGACTTATTTAGTTTTGTATGATTTTTTTTCCTTGTTTTGCAAGCGACAAAATTGCATTCCAAAATGAAAGAAATACGTACATTGAGCAAAGTTACGCAAGCTAAAAGAAAATAAGTTTGAGGGCGACCCAAAGGTGGCCATGGAAATTGTTGCAGAAAGACTCAATGATATGATTATGAGGTGGAAGAAGAAGATAGATAGACTTAAATTAATTTTAAATTATTATTTTTCCGTATTTTTTTGGTAGGTTTGATTTCTGTGTTACACAAAAATAGAATAACTCATAATTAATTTCAACTTCCATTCTATGTGCTTCCTAAAGAAGAATATTTTTTCTTCGTCATTACTGATGTAAGTAGCAAAGCTTGAATACATATATAATGAAATTTGTCAAAGACTCAAAGTTCTATCACTTCTTAGATTCTATTTACTTGCACACGCTGAGCAAGGCAAACACATGTAGACTATGTAGTTGTATAACTTCGATATAGATAACTGGTAAAGGCTCAGGACTTATACATGCATGTTGTGTACAAGGCACAAAAATGTACTTAAAGTCTTGAACCGGCTTCATTATAATTGTGGATTATCATTACACGACTATGTGAGTATGACTAATGCGGAGCTTTATTCCAAATACAAGAACCTAAAAAAATGGACAAACTATTCATGTGTGGTGTATATTTTTGTTGGAAAGTTGTTTAGACTTTAGTCATTTTAACTTTTTAAGGTGAACTCGGAAACATTAGTCATAGGGTAGAGGATAATTTCAGATGGATCCTTGAGACATTTTGGAAAGTTAAATGTGTAAGTAGGGAAAGAAGCACTTCTCCTTTAGAAAGATACATTAGACTTCCTCTATATATATATATATATATATATATATATGTATATATATATATATATAGTCACTTTGGCCTTCCTCTTATTGAGTGATTGCAAGCTAATTGTAACTCGGTGGTCTTATATCGTAAACATCAATTGCCTTGGAATTTTTTTGTTATATTGTAAACATACAAGTGATTGATTTTTTTGACATCTTTTTATATTTATCATAAAAATGATATCAAAACTTTCACAAAATGATCCACTAACAAATGCCCCTAAGAGCACACATTAATCAAACCCTAAAAATAAATTTTTATATAATTTTTTTAACTTAAATGTAGAGTCGATAGTGAGTGCCAAAACTTTAGACTGATAGGGATGGTCGAAGCATTGGCAGCTCTAGGATTTCTTTCCAAGGGGTCATTAAGAAACTTAAATTAAACAAAATTTAATTAAAAAAGAACTTGAATATATATATATATATATATATTAAGTTATTGAAAAAAAAAATTACATAAATACATGACATTATACCACTTCCTTCTAAAAGTTTTCATATTTTGACATCATTATGAGTTTTCATTATCTTTTGTCAATGTGGATAGGTGTAACAATTTTATTTTGTAAAATTTGTTTAACATTTGGTGTTTTTATGCAGTTGTCATTATCTATTTGTCATTTTTTTTATAAAAATATTTTAAATTGAATGACAAAACTCAACCCACTTGCATTCTATTAGTTATTGACCCAAAGAGCCACACTTATCCATACATAGATAAATAATACATTATGTGTCTACTTAATCAATTAAATGTTTGAAGAATCACTGACTTTACTATTTTTTTTTAATCACTAACTTTATAATAAAATGTTATTATAACATGATAACAATACACACGTATGAAACAAACCCTCTATATTTCCTAAGTATTAAATTATATAATGTTATATTATATTTATACTATATATACACACATTCACACAAATAACATTATAACAAAAATAAATAAATAAATAATGCACTCAATTAGTATTAGACACACATTCAAACAAATAATATATAAATTTATAATAACAAGAGATATACTTACAACTGAAAAACACTAACTGTTTACTCTTAAAGTTGGAGATACCAATACTCAGATAGAGAAGAGATTTATGAGAGACATATCTGTGATTTATGTTATTAGTTGGTTATGGGATGGATTGATTTGTGTTGTTTAGTTTTGAGTTGAACTGATCTATGCAAAGTGTGCAAAATTTAAGTCAAGATGTGCTAAAATATTTTTAAAAATAAGTTAAACTAATAAAATGATATTTTATACAAACAAATTTTTTTAATAAGTTAGGAGGTTCGTTTGAACCCAGAAGCATTAGAAACGCCGCCCTTGGGTTGAAGGTAGGGGGTAGAGGGGAGCCATGGCATCCGGGTTTGCAAAAAATCCTTATTCACTCTTGCAAATTTTATAAGAAATAAAAAATATGTATTTAGTTTTACTCATTGGACCCCAAGAAAAAGTTCTCACTCCGCCAATAGATCTATCCCTTTGGGCCATCCCTTGCTCTCCATGGATTTATTATACTAGATGCTTTGTTGGGGGTACCTTTTCTTGGTAGTGCTGTTAAAGTTCACCTTGGATTAATCTCTCTTGTTAATCATTGTAAGGTATATCTTATGGAGGATCTCTCATATAGAAGTCAATTCAAGCATGTCTACAAGGAAGCAAACAAGTTTGATGATACCTTGGCAGCTTTAGAAGGGGATCTCAAGATCAGGATTTTAGTATGCTTTCATCTCCCCCAGATAACGTTCTTTGTTTTTATTAATTTTAATTATTCGGTTGACGATCTTGTGCTTGTACTTAATACTCTATAGATAGCTTCTTGCCATATGTAATAATAATAATAGTTAGACACTTATCTCTTTAGTGAAAAAATCTTGGGTGAGACAGGTGTATGCGCCCATTATCTCACTGACATGTGAGTCCTACACATGTACCCATCTCACAAGATAATATCTCCTCTTTGTTACACATAAGTTTTACAAATGTCAACTTTTAATCAAAACAAAAACGTAGTTCTTTCCCCAAAAAAAAAAAATTAATTAAAAAATTAATTTATTATTATGTTGCTGTGATACTAATTGTATTCTTTTTATTACTTCAGTTTATAAGGTTTTAAAAAAAATAGATAGTTGTTTTAAATTAATTAATTTGATTTTGAAAGTTTTATCCAGCATATCCACGAAAACTGAGCAAGGAATTAACAATAATTGCTATAAGGATTAAGTTTGATTTAGATAATATTCATCACCGCATGAGACATAGAATATGAATCCATAAATTACGAGAAACGGTGTTTGCACCAATGCAAATATTAGCCAAATTGTCTCTGGAGTTTCATGCTTCAGTTGAAATAATATACAATAAGATATGCATCAAACTTAAGCTCTCAATTTTTGCGTCAGCTTAGAGTTCATCCTTAGAAAATGATGATGGTACTTTCTCATCCACCGTATCCCAGCATGCTTTAGACGTGCTTAAGCTTTCAAACCAGACATCATCTGCAACAATGGCGTCTGCATCATTGTTGCGGTGCCATGACCAAAATGCATGTGTTTCGTTTAGAATCCTGAAGCGTCCATGGCCAAAGCTTGGCTCCCGATACAATGAGAGAGGAGAAGCAGGTTCCTCATACCTGCACATAACACCATATATAATAAATACACGTTGTTAACATTATTAAGTAACATGGAGGAAACAAAAATTAATGGAATAGTTCTAATTTCGTTTGGTTATAATTAAATTTTAATGTGCATTTGGTTTAGCTTTTTTTATGTTACGTTGGTCAATTTGATTATGTACATTTTTTTTTATAATTTTTTTTCTCAATTTTCAGTAAATAAATAAATAAAATTTTAAAATAAAAACTAATCCAAATGCAATAGTATATTAACTTGTCTTTAAGGGACCTATAAAGGGAGGAAAAAGAAGAAGTCTTTGACCTTGCCTCTGAGGCTTTAACTATTGGACTGTATCCAATAGGTTGAGAAGAGGAGGTGGGTAACCTAGCAATGGCTATCCACGGTTCTCAACTACCTCAAATTGATTTGCAATCAAATCCAAATTAGACAACACATGGATTCAGTAAATTTGTGCCTTAAAAGTCAATAAATATTGGTAAAGCATGAATTTAAAGGCTGGTACAGTCACATTATTCAAGAGTACTCACTCTAACGCAAGTCCTTCACGGTTTCCTCCATCGCCAATTGTAATATATACTGGACCGCATTTGTCTTTCTCATTATCATAAACCCTAGTCTGCAAAACATAGATAGAGAAACCAAAATTAATTTATAAAAATTAAGTATATACTGTATAGTTGAACTTTACTAGAAAATCTAAGTTACAATACTTAAGATATTATTATAAGATATTATTATATTAAAGGAAAAAAAAAAAAAAAAAAAGAGTAAAGGGTTAGACTATAAAATGCTCACATTTTAAATTTCTTAACCCTATTTATCAAAGAATATAAAGCAAAAGGGGGACTTACAAATCGTTCATATGCATGAACATGTCCAGCAAAAACCACATCTACACGAGCCTTATACAACAACTCCTCCATTGATTGTCTCATGCTTTCTCCTTCACCTTGATGGGCTGTGTTAGTATTATACCAAGGGGCATGCAACAGCACAAGAATCCATGGGGTCTTATTCCTATCAACTCGAGCTAAATCAGCCTCAAGCCACTTGTACTGAGCCGAGTCCACATCAAAATCGGTGTATGACCCTAACATTATAATGTGTGTCCCAGCAACTTCAAATGAGTAATACAAATTTGAGGTTGACCCACTCTCTTCGTATGGCATTGGCCACCTTGAATTATAGGACACGAAGCCTTTGGGATGGTTAGGTAAGATCTCAATGTCATGGTTCCCTTGAGTCACCATCCATGGGCGGCGGCTAGCAGAAGGCTCGACTAGGCGTCCAAATGAGTCCCAAAGTGGCTGGTGGCCATTGGCGTATGATAAATCACCTGGTAATAAAAACACATCGTAGTCCTGACTATCAACATGTGCTAGCGTTGATGCAGTCCAATCTGTCTGTCCTAGGTCGCCTGTAAAGGTTAGCTGTTAGTATAAGTGTGGGGGATAAGCTGTTAAGAATTACTAATATAAATTACCTTAAAAAAATAAAAATTAAAAACTTTTGAAATGGAAAAGATTTTCTTTTCCAGTAATTTTCGATGTAGGGATGCATCATTAATTATCAATATTACTACTACATTACAAATATCATTGTTTTTTAAATATAAAAATAAAATTGACAGTTAGATTTAAACTCTAAATATCTAAATTGAAAAACACAAAAATGTGTTAGTTAAGTTACAACACTCTTGATACAAATAAAGATGAAATTAATTGTATGACCTAGCTAAGATCCTTTTCTTTTCCTTTAAAAAAAAAAAAATCCTTTCCTTTTAATTGTTTAGAATTTAGTTAAAAGCAAGATAGGTCAACTATAAGTCTATATATGAAACTTTTTGTAGTAAAATAAATTTTTAGCATACATAGCATCACTCTTTTCCCTTAATTTTACAATTTCCCATTAGTATGATTTGCCCCCATCTTTATGGGTTTCAACTTTCAACCCTAAACTTTTCGCTACCTACTCTCTTTGAAATAATTAAGATCTTCTAGAATTCTTTAGGCAACTCCATCATAGAGTTCTTGAAACCTTATCTATTCACTTTTAAATGAATGAATTAGATTCTACATATCATCAAAAAAAATTTTAAAAAAATGTTGATTATTACCATTTTGGTATTTATTTATATCATTGATGATATGGTAAAATTTAATTCACTCATTTCAAAATTGATAGATAAGATTTGAGAAGTTCTCTAAGTTGGAGTTACCCTTAAATCCCTAAATAATTTTAACCCCCCTTCCCCTCTTCTTCCCCCTTAAAATAGGTGTAAGACCCCTGATTACTACAATCCATATGAGGGTTGAACCCCAAGCCTCATTCTTAAAATGAAGCAGAAAGTTCCACAAAGCCCTTACCTAGCTATGATGGTTCAACCATAAACCTCTTTCTTAAAATTAATGAAGTAGACATACAGTTCCACTAAATTAAAGACTGGTGGTTAGACCAAACTGAATTAAAAGATTCTAATCCAACTTGTTTAAATGATAATAAGGACAATAGATTATTCCCAGAAACTTGCAAGTTGAAAGTTGAAACCTATCACAGCTAGCACAAACAGCTTTTTTTTTTCTTATCAATTTGATAATTAAATTGAACCAATAACCAAGGTGTCATCTAAGACTTACTGATTTTTCGAACTCCAAAATTTATAATAAAAAGTCTTGAGTTTGGCTCCGACCACTAGCATACAGACAAACTATTTGGGTTAACTCTTAATAATTTAGTATCTTGGTAACAGTAAGGTACGTCGTTATCACCAAAAAAAGAAAAAGAAAAGCAACACATTGTGCTGTTATTGTTATTGTTTACTAACGGATAGTGTACACTCCTCAACTTAGTACTGGTTTTGCTTAGACTTACAGCAATAACTATGCTTCCAAATAACAACTCTTCCAAATTAAAGACTTTACAAAGAAGCATATCCTTAACATATTATTTTGGATTCCAAGCAAATAGGTGATGTTGGATTCTATGCAAATAATTAAACTAATATTTAGAAAAAGTCAGATAAACTTACCAACTACGACAAATTCAACGGGAAATGTGGAAGGAGGTGTCTTAAAAGAGAATTCTGGGCCTGACTCTCCACACCTGTAGAAATATGTGGTGTCTGGCTCCAATGGTCCAATCTTAACATGGTGAATCTTGCCGGAGCTATATTGGAAATAAGTATACGATGTGTGTACCCCTCTTGCCTTTACATCAAATCTCCCTGATTCCGTACCATATTCGACGATTGATGGTGCTTGTCTATCATCAGTAATCCATGAAACTCTGATGTGATCACTTCCTAGGAGTGATATATGAACCTAACATATGATTGATAACATGAAGAAAAAAAAGTAATTAACATGTACTTTGTGCATGAACCTTTAAATTGAATTGAACATGACAAAAAAACTATGTGTACCTGTTGAGGATCTGAGTCTGATCGATCGTGTCGAGTGAGAATGACTTGTCCAGCAGGTTGACGAGAAAAATCATCACGAGCTTGTAGCAGTAGAGGCAAAACGAGGATTGTAAGAAGGAGAGGAAATATTATACGTGCCCACATTTTCTTTCCTTATTTTTTTAAGCTCAATGGATCTATAAGATGTTTGAAGACGCTAAGGATATAAGAAGTGTGGTTTGAGATTTTTGAAGATATAAATTATAGTTTTGGGAATGCAAAGACGTGAAGCAATTGGAACAGTTTTTGATATGCTTACAAGAATAAACACTTCCAAAAATATATATTCTTTGCCTCTTTTTTCCGCAAGTAGCTAGTTAAATTTGGCTAGGCTTTGGCTAAGTCATGTTCGATTTCTAAAGTAAAATAGGGTTGATTCAACATTACAGGTCCAATTGTCCAAACTCTTCATATGTTGTACATTTTTCTCTCTTATGTTTAACTTCTTTCTTATTTTATTTGATGAAAGACTTCGTGTTCTGTCAGTTCACTTCCTATATCCAAAGAAACTTGCACATCTACTGCTACACGTATCTATTAAAATATATGTCGACTTTTTATTTTTATTATTTTAATTAACAAAATTAAGAATATTCTAAGGATCCTTTTTTTTTTTTAATAATAATCATATAATGAGAATAAACAGCATAGTACCAAGCAGGATGGTATAGTTCACTTTAATGGCCGTGTCTTGTGGCTAAAATAACAGTGACAAGCTATTTGAAATTTTTGTTAAGTTGTCTTGTTTGCTAGGTAACTATTGACTAGTGTGAAGTATCCAAGAAGTTAGGAAATTTATATTCCAAGAATAATACTCCTTTTAAGGTGAAGGATAAATTCCATTATAAAATTACGTATGAGAAATACTATTATTTGAGATGATAAAGTTTATATTTTAGAAAGAAAATATCAAAAGTACTATCAATTTTATTACAAACTAATTATAAATTGATGTGTCATTAAATATAGTTGATCGGTTGATGTCACTTCAAAGAATATATATAATAAATAAATGTTTAAATTATTTTTTAGTGATAATATCTGCTAGTAAAGTCTATGTAGTAAAATTTATAATATTCTTAGCATAATAAGCAAATATCTAAATTATTTTTCAAAAATCCTAATATATTTATTTCATAAACTCAATTAACTCTAAACTTCTAAAGTTCCCACAACCATTAGATGTTTAAACATGATTAAAAGGAAAAGGAGGGGGTCGTGTTGGCACGTGCATGTTTGGTGTTTATTCATTGACAAAATGTGTAAGATTTCCCATAAAAAAAAAGGGTGAGAGATTTAATGTTGCTACGTAATTAATCCAATCTTCTGTATAGAAGAGACAAACTAAAAAATACCAGTACTATCCTAGTAGGACGGAGCCAGACTTTCAACCACGTGGCAAAAGTTCGAAGGAAAAAAATTTTGAAATTCCAAACTAGCATATTTGGTGTTAACAAAAAATAAAGTAAAATATACAAAATAACCATTATTTAAAACATTGCACCGTAATTATTTATCAAAAGGTCTCAACGTTCTTTTAAATCTCAAAAATCTTTTATTGTATATTTTGAATGCAAATGTCAGAAGTTTTCCTTGTAGTGTATAAAATTCAAACTAGCATCTCTTCCTATATTTAAAAAAAATATATTATAATTGATTAGACTAAGGTTTTGTTTGCTATTATTGTTATTGTTATATATGGGTTTTGTCTTTGTTTTTATCTTTCATAAAAATCTCAACTAAAAAACAAAACCACAGGTCCACACCACTAGGCCTGTACACGGTGCGGTGCGGCCGGTTATGGGAAGAGATTTTCCACCACACCTATAGGGTGCGGTTTCCCCTTATACTTGGCCACACCTCACATGTGAATGGTAGGAACCGGTCTTCACCAAGTTCGGTTGACCATAGTGGGGTGGTGTGGTTAATTCGGTGCAAAAAAAAAAAACAAATAATTAAAAAAAAAAAAACAAATGACATTTAGAATCATCAAGCAACCCACAAAGAAATATCAAATAACCTAAATATTCAAAAACAAACCAGACAAACATTTTCAAAATATTTCTCTAATACCCATACTAAATTTTCAAACAAATTATCAATCTTTCTAAAAGGCATTGAAAGGAGAAACAAGTACATATTGAGCATTATATAAATTCACAAACCTGGAAGAAAGCATAGCAAGGGGAAGAATAGTAACTAGGTATTAAGCATCAAAATATTCTCTTGAAATATCTAGATAATAATTGTGAGAAAGAGTAGACAGGAGAGGCAAAACCATGGAGAACGGTGGCATCGAGTGGTAGACGACGGTGGTGGCAATGGCAGCGGCTGAGGGGAGAGAGAGAGAGAGAGAAAGAGAGAGGAGGAGGAGGCAGAGAAGGCGGATGAGAGATGAGAGAGTAATTAAAAGAGATTCAGATATTTAAACTAGGTTTTAACTAAACGACGTCGTTCTACATTTTAATAATAAAAAAATTTCTGATAGTAAAACAACGCGGTTTTGAACATAATATTAAAATTATTATTAGTTCCAAAACGACGTCATTTTAGAGAGCAGATTTTAAAAATAAATAAATAAATAAATGGAATGACAATGTTTTGTATCATTTAACTTAACCCTATTTTTCTTCTTCTTCCTTCTTCCTCACTTACACGCCTCTGAGTCTCTCTTTCACTTTTTCATGCATGTCCTCTCTAATGCACTGGTACTCTCTCTCTCTCTCTAGAAATTTCTTGTATTTTAAAACTAAAACATGATTATATATCTATATATATATACATATATATACACACATGGCGGTCGGTTCGGTTACTCATCGAAATGCAAAACCCATAACCGCTTGCCGCACCAACCATCGTCGGTACTCATAAATCGTCTCCGACCACCGCACCATACACCTCCGGTGAAGCTCAAATGGGTGCGGTTCGGATCGGTGCAGACCGGTTTAGTCGGTTGCGGGCGGAATCTGAACAGGCCTACACACCACAAATCCATTATCGCCAATTTAGATAATACACTACTATACTGTATCATTAAATTAACCAATTGTTAGGGTACTTTTTTTTACACACGTAATTTTATTTGAGTACAATCTATTTATTTTCAAAATACACATATCCTATTCTATTTAAAGCCCAAGAATACTTATGCTTGGCAATATTCAAAAAACTAATGATTTTATCAATGGAACTCAAATCCATAATCAAAGCTCATGGTTTAAACCCATGGTAATTTATTTATCCAAAAGCCCAATCTTCATTGGCAATAGTTGAAGCCCAATCTTCATTAGCAACATCAAAGCCCAATTTTCATTGGCAACATCAAAGCCCAATTCGTATTGGCAAATTCAAAAGCCCAGTTCCCGCTGGCAATATCAAAAGCCCAATTTTCATTGGCAATATCAAAAGCCCAATCTTCATTGGCACTATTTTATCAAAAAACCTAAGATTATTAACACTTGGCAAAGAGAAAAGTATCATGGCATAATTATTGCTTAAGTATTACTATGGCATAAAACCATGGCAATTGTTTTATAAAAGCTCATAGGAAGTTATCTTGAAGAATATGTTTTCACATTATAACCCATGAAACACATGGTCATCACTTGCGTCACAACATCCATAAAATGTATCTTCAACGCTCATGGAAAATATTCGATCCCACAAACTTATCATTTAAATTATGATGCAACTATTAGAAGCCATGAACGTTATTTATGGAATCCATCATAGTAAAAGTTATTTTCAAAGGTATTTTGAAAACTTGTCATATTATTTCAAATATTACAATTACAAGTATCTATGAAAACCCATGGCAAGCATGTACACATAACCCAACCCAAGGGAACCAGCTCATGTGAGCAAGCCCAAGCAAAAGACACCAGAAAGAGGCAAAGGAATTAAGAGTGGGTAAACAGCCCTTGTTCATCCCTAACCAAAAAGGAGTAACTAGGGACTCATACAAGGGAACCAAGCCTTTAAGAATGGACTAAGGGCTGTCCCATCGGTTTTCTGTCGCCCCTTACCTGACGTGAACAGTGCCCAAGGGCTACCATATCAGCTGAAGTTTAAAGGATGATGGGACTCCATCATCTTCCTCAAGACTGCACCTCCAACTGAAGGGGAGCTTAAACTAAAATATCCAAATTTCAACAAATTGATGCTATAAATGTTAAAAAAACGTCCAAGACGTGATTCATGTGCCAAGCTCATGAGTCCTAAAAGGGGAAAAATTGGGAACATGTAGTTTGGAGGGCATAAAGGGATCTCCAGCAGAACCCTCTGAAGTGGGTTTAAACTTTGACACTTGGCTTGGGGTGTTGAATCCTACTTCCTAGGGTCCAAATCTCAGTTGCAGCACTAGGATTCTTCCTTAATACTTGCCTTTATCTCATTGGCTGAACACAATCTCAAAAATCTTAGTATTTAATGCAAGATTTCCCCAAATATTACCCATGTGGACATTGCCCAAAGAAGCAAAACAGCCCTAAAAGCAAATCTCCCATTTTTAGGCCAAATCCAAGTTATTAACTCAGCTGTCTGGCTTCCCTGAAGCAAAGCTACGTTTTTTTTAGATTCTTGTTGATTAATGCTCCTCTAAACTCCATTATAAAAGCATGAGCCATCTCAGCCCAAAGGGAGGGGGACGGCCCTCTGAAACCTTCTGATTGATTGGTCATTTTGCTTGCAATTCAACTCTCTTGAAGCTCAATACTCATCCCTTTCAGCCCACGTTCGTCTAACCTCATACACTCTTTTCCTTCTCTTTTACACTAAAACAACCCACAAATGCCTCCCACTACTTACAAAAAGCCCAACCTCAGAGTTAATCTCATCTCACTCACTAAAACATCCCACATTGTCTCATTTATGCCTGATGAATACACGTTCATCAAAACCTTAGTTTAATACTTGCTGCACTGAGCTGGAGATCTTTCTCTCCCTTCATTCCATCGTATTTTTTCTCTTTTATTTGTAACAATGCAGCCTTTGATGTTTACTTTTTATTTTACTGCAGAAGAATATGATGTATTCATAATGATCAAACTCTTCCCTCACATTAATCTAATAATGGTTGAAAGTACAATAAATTCCTCTTGAATGAGACACATGAGGATCTAAAACTTGCTTAAATTTATCTAATTATTGATTGTTGGACAGTATAATTTTACCTCTGTTGTTGGACAATTTATCTCTTTGGACTTAAGTGAAACATTACTCTTACCGCTGGAGAATTTATTTCCCTTGGGCTATCAGAACAGGACCACTAATGTGCTAACTAAGTGTTATAATGTATTTTTCTTTTATTGGGCTTTTGTTGCTGATTTGTTAAATGCAGCCTTTGTTTTCCTTGCTTGGGTAGGCTTGTCATCACACCGATAGCCTTTGGGTGTTATCTCAAGAGCCCATAGTTGAGTTTCGATTTGGTTTTCCTACATCTTATTCAGAGGCATCAATTTTTCCCTCGACACCAATCAAATGGCCACACTTTACTATTTCTACTATTAAAACAAAAGGCAATAGCTTTACTTGTTGTAAAGTTAAAATAGATGGAGATAGAGTCAAAGATGGGTGAGATATCAAATTTTGAGAATCTTAGATTTAAGAGAGAAAGAAAGGAGGAACAAAGGAGAGAGAGTTAGAGATGGGAGAGATGAAATACCAAAGAAGGAGAGCAAGTTGTGCGGCAACTACGACATGTGACGCATATCTAATTAGATATCTTTGATTAGTTTTGGTGGCCAGGCATGGTGAGATAATGCCTGTTGTTGCTGGTGGCAGCGTGACATCACTGTCCAGATTAAAGGAGGCGTGACTCATGAGACACGCTCTCTCACTGTCTCACTTGCTATTAGATTTTAATTTTATTTTATGGTTTTTTTTTTGTGGTAAATTTGAAGAGATTTTACGGATTAGATTTTTATTTTTGTTTTTGAAAGGTTTAAACTATGAGTTTATTGATAAATTTGTTGTTGTTGTTTGTGCCATTTAGATTAATTTTTGTGGTTGTTATTTGGGCTATTTTTTGGTTTTAGAGGGTCAAAGAAATTTTAGGGGGGCAAAGTTTTGTTTTGATGGGCTCATATTCTAAATAAACCTTAATTATACCTACTATTTTGAAAAAATAAAAAATTGAGGGGGGCCAAAGCCAATAAATGGCTCCATCCCTGACTCTTAGATCTTAGCAATTATTAAGAAAAAGGACGATGAACTTCTAAAACTCGGTGCCTACTTGAAAATTTCACACAAACCTCCCTTCCCTTCTCCTAAATTTTTTATGTTAAATTTTTGCATCATTTTAGACTGATCAAATTTGAGAAAAAAATAAATTGTTTTCTTTTTTTGATAGAAAAAAAAAAAAGAATAAATTCTTGATCCAAATACTTCCTGTGGGGCCAGTTGCTTAACAGAGAGTTCATAGAAAATGGGTTTGAGGCCCAACGGCCTATTTCGAGGACACTCACCTGTCCGAGGACACTCATCTGTCCGATGATGAGATTTATTCCTCAAACCAGCGTCCGAGGTGGATGTAACTGTTCTAATTGTCAGGGAATTTCACAGAATTACATGCAAACTAACTGATGAATATTGAACAAAGAAGGAACCGGGAAAGGTAACAAATATCTCCTAAAAGCTACTACCTCCACATTAAATACTTCCCAGCTAACTCTCTGGCCACATTAATGTGGAGGTGATACCTGAACAGTAACCAAACAGCCTTATGACCACTAAGCGGAGGATCCGGGAAGTTCTGGATGGGACAGAAAGAAGTTCTCAGAATGGAACTTACACGTGTACTGTGAAAGCAGGACGGAGAAGATAGTATATAAGGTGAAATCGGAGTACACCAGAAAGACTTTTGGGAAAAAAGGAGAAAGAAGAGAGAGAAAAAGAGAGATTACAGTGGACTTAAAATATTCCAGAAAAACCTAGCCGAGAAGAAGAAAGGTGGTAGAAAACTAGTTTAAGGCTTTCTTTACTAGAGAGTGATCATGTTATTTTTCTACCCATAGGGCCCAGCTCTTACGCCCGCTTTCTAAAAATTTTATTGTTTAGGGTCCAATACAATTTGAGTCCCTACACTTCCAATTAGTAATAAGTTGAATCTGAGATTCTAAAGTCTTCATAAGTTCATCCTTACAAAAAGAGAAAAATAAACGCCCTATTTAATTAAGATAAGAAAAAAAAAATGGATGCCCTATGAGCATTTTTAGTGAATCATTTTTTTAAAAAAATTATGAAGAAAAAAAAAGATAGTAATTAATGTTTTTACATTTTTTTTTTATTTCATATAAAAGTGATATTAAAATTTTCTCAAAAATAATTTATTAAAAATTTAGTTAAAAATATCTTATAATATGATATATAAAAGTAATTTTTTTTCCGGGCTTAATTTTAAGCCATTATCTGCGTTTTTATTGGTCCTTACTCCCTACCAATATATCATGACCATCCATTTACTCTATGATGGACGGTTCTTACTTAGCCGGAGATAAATGTTATTTTTTTGATGTTCTAATACTTTTGCAAGAAAAAAGAGAGAAGAGAGACAGAGAATCATTTGTACGAACTCGATTCTCGAAAAAGAAAAAGACAAAAAATGTTTAAACTCAATGGATAAAGACGTATTTGAGTACTTCAATGTCGGCCTAATTAATCGTGCACACAAATAATTGGTAACATCTCCTACTAGAATATCCTAGGAATCTACTCTTAAAAAAAAACATTAATAAAATATGAAGAAGAAAGTCGTATCTACTTTGTCAAACAGAACTCCACCGCTGATCCATATAAGTCAGGCCACATGTTAACTTCTTAAGTATACCTTGCTGGGTTTAGATGGGACACCCAGAATCCATGACAACAAATTAAGAAACCCTCTGTATGAAGGGAAAAACTTAGATAGTCTCTCACAAAACAAATTTTTATAGACATGAAAAATGAAAACTATGGTCTTTGTTTTTATTATAGTTTAATTTAAGTGTATACATAAAATTTTTCTTAAAACTTGCACTTCATTCAATTTTCGTCTACTCCTCATATGTCACAAGCACTTATACTTGTAGAGTGACTATTACGCCAATAATGCATTCTTAATTTGGCCCTAGATCTATTTTATTCTGTATTAATTTATAATATTATGTACTTATGATAAAAAATTTTCATGAGTATTTAAAAATAAATTCACAACAACAACAAGAGAGAAAAAAAATATATAATTGCCTCACCATTCAACTCAGAGCAACAACTTCAATTAAATTTGGGTTAATATCTTTGAGTTCTATTCAAGGATTCCAGATTTTCTGTACAAAATAATTGAGCTTGCCAATTAGTTGACTCGTGAGCAGTAAAATTTGACCTTAAGTAAGCGAAATAGATACTAGTAATATCTTTGGAAAGATTAGAAATGGAGTCGCATGTACATATGTACCTAACATACTTTTTCATTTCAAAATCATTGGAAGTTTGAAACTCAGTGCATACTTTACAATGATGAAATATGGAGTTCCATTTACACTTACCTAGCTAGCATACTTTTCATTTCATAACTAAGCAATCAATGAAATTCATTTATCCAGTTTTCTACTTCATACTATTAGAATATTGAAATTATAAGATTGTCCTTGAGAGGCCAAAAGTACAACCCTATAAGTAGCTAGAGCAAGAATTTCTTGGTTCAACTTCAAATTACATTATTATGAAAGAAAGCATAGATGGATAAGATCCCTAGTACTTGTCATCATTATTGTATTGAATAAAGTTTTATTTTTTCAAATTTCCTTTCAAATTTTAGAATAACAGGAAACTTGTCAGCAACAAATGTTTTAATTTATACTTTCACATTTTTGTTGAAAAAGTATCAGATAATTTATTATTTGAGTTAGAGTGAGCTGCAAATTCGTCCATGGACATCTTAATTTATACCTAAAACCAACTTGCATTGCTTGTATTAGGAAATATTGATATATTATTATCTGATTTGTATGCATAATTTAAATTCATTATAGGATTTTTGCACTCATGCTACAATTTAGCAATTCCTCTTCAGAACACTATAATCTATAATCATTTAGAAGACTGCTAACAATAGTCGATTAAGGGGTTAAGCAGAACTATAGTTTCGTTAAATGAGTCACGCAAATACTTTGTCCAAACAAATTGTGTAATCCAATTTATTTGCATGGTAAACCTCACGTATGAATATGATACTTGGTCTTACCAGTGAATGAATTTTAGCTAGTAAGTTTCATTAATATATACGTCGATCATAACGCAAATAATCTATTTTAAAAAAAGGTTTTACTGTGGCTTAGTAAATTAATATACGGTATAATATGCGTATTTTAGTAACTATGTTATCAACCTTAATGAGCGTGGGTTCCAGTTAGCTCAACTGGTAAAGTCTCTGATGGTTATATAAGAGATCTGGGGTTCAATCCCCACCTACACCAAAAACTAATTGGTATCTTGGTCTGATGATAAAGAGCAATTATCAGGAGCGGACGCCATAGGTTAAACTCTCTCAAAAAAAAAAAAAAAAACCTTAATGAGCATTTACATTGGCCGTGTTTTAGTAACTATGTTATCATCTTGATGAGCATTTATATTGGCCATATTTATGTTGACCACAAAATTAGGCTCTATGCCATAATATTGCAGAAGATGAATATGGATAAAACTCTACTGTGCATTTAATTCATGAACAGAAATTCTGTTTCTTGAATAATGCCAAAGCTAGTAAGAAATTAAATGAATTTCTCGACTTAATAAACCCCCAAAAATATTGTCTGAACAAAACCGAAACGGTAATTAATTTTAGGTATGTAAGTCTTTGTTGGCACCAGTACTGGTTTATTTGGTTTTTAGCTAATTATTTTTGTTGAAAGTAAATTAAATACTTTAAAAAAAATGAAGTTTTAAAAATTTGTCCATTAAACGAGAAAACTTATAAGCTCGTGACATACCGACACCAAAACAGCGTCCTAGCTATAAATTCATTTTCAGAAGCTGTCACTGAAAAGGAAGCCGTGGCCGAAATTGCATGCAACAACTACACCGTGACGAAACGTTTGGCAACAAATTAAAACCTACCCCAGTAAACTCACCAGTCACCACCAACAATTATCATATTCTGTACCACATACGTACACGAAAAAATAAATTTATAAAGATAAATAGTAAAAAAGAAATTTTCCATTTTTGAAAAAATCGTAAGCCTTTAACTTACGTACATGCCAATATGCAATTCCCATTAATGCCACGTCTTTTTTTCGTATGTACTTTTCACGTGTGGATTATAGTCCAGTAAGTTTGGTCTAAGACGCTAATGTCATGGTCATCATGAATTTGCGTAATATTTAGAGACACCAATCCTTGTTTCTGAGGAAAAAAACACATAACGGATGAGAAAAAATTTTCGACTCCGTTTGGTACCTCTTCACAGGTGAGCCTCTTTAATTTGTCATCTTCTTTTTATTATTATTTGAGGGCTAGCTCTCTCTGTGTGAATATATATATAACTTACTCTCAAAGAAGAAAAAAACCTCGTCTAGTCTAGAACCACCATGGATTTGCGAGGGTTGAGACTGGTTCTAGCATTTGCAGTGGCCTTGGCCTTTGCTGGATCCATTGGTGGCGTTTATTCATACAATCGCCCACCTATGCGCAAGGACCTCATTGTTCGTCACTTGGAAGATCTTGATGATTCTTCTCCACAACAGGTATATTCCATTAATTTTATGCCTTCATAGATGTATATATGTTTGGCAATTCTTGTTTCAAGTATATGAATCTGTTGCCGAAGATCATGAAAACTAAATTTTGTGGGTCTTTTTTTATCAATATAATTATCCTCTTGTTGTGTATTTATTGCGGGGATTTCTATGTTGCATGAAATACAGCCAATGAGGAATGTTTTGTTTATATCGAAGAACAAGAGAGAGAGAGAGAGAGAGAGAGAGAGAGAAGTTTGATGTTGAATCCTAACCTTTAGGAAAAGCAATAGACCCGGGTTCATTGTTTCTCCCAAAAAAAAAAAAAAAAAGAAAGAAAAAAAACCTTTAGGAAAGGCATACTAGTTTCAATAGTAACTTATAATTTGTTAGCTTTGAAGGGAATTGGGACGAGGGAGTTTGTCTACGAGTTAGGATTAAGGCCAAAACAGGTTATTAAATTTAATCTTATTTTGATTTTCTTACTTAACACTAAGACCGAAAGATGAGATGTTAACATCATGTAGTGTGAATTTCTACTTTCGTCTAGGAAAATATTACCATGCTATGTATATAGACTCTTGGAAAATGTTAAAAACTCTATTAAAATCTTGCCACTTAGAGATTAAGTCCAACCTAAGCCCAATATGACCGTAAGTGGGCTTGGGCGGCAGTTTTTGTTTTGTTTTTTTTTTATTCATTTCTTTATCTTCATCCTAGTCTTAGCCTCCCAGGTTGTAAGTACACAGATTAACTAGGCTTTGGCAATTGAAAAAACACCTAGAGCAAATGCACCCAACTCGTAAATATTCACCTAGCTCATTCGCTGGACACTTCCAATCTTAAGAAAACAAGAACAAGAGAGAAATTTGGTTCCACAATGGAAAGTCATTGGAAATATCCTTTTCTGACAAAGACTTCCTAATATTATATGTGCTCCCTAGTATACGTTCGAGATTAATAAGTCACTAGATTTGTCCGTCACATTTTGTTGATATAAGGAAGTAGTGTTGTAGTTTTTAGTCAGATTATTCCACTTTGTATCCCACAAATTTTATCGAGTAACATTAATGCTATGGGAATGGGACCCTAGCCCTTGTCTTGTAACGTATGTAACTGAAATTTCTGTCCATGCAAAACGAGTGAAAAAGACATAAATATAGAAGATATTTTCTCACCCATAAATGATAATGTAAATAAAAATAAAAATAAAAATCAGCTCAATATCCAGTTTAAGCTGGCATAAATGGCTGTGCGAGAGCTGGGGTTGTTTCTGGTATCCACTGGCCTCGCCTTCAATGGATTCTTGGGCAATCTAGAAACGTACAATCGCCCGCCGGCTCGGCCCAATTTCTTTGTGCAACAACCGAAAAATCTTAGTTCTGCTTCTCCACAGCAGGTACTCAATTCATTGAATTCTTGGGCAGTCTATTTTTTTTTTTAGCCTGTCGTTGAAAAAATAGGAAAGAAATTTATTCATGTAATTTTATATTGTAGCCCAATGTTGTCCCTGGATCTGGAGCAAGAACAATGTTGTATTATATTCTATGTTTTTTTTTAATGAAATTTGTAGAATGTGATGTTAGACTTTAGCTCCGTATTTTGAGGTTAAGAGTTAGGCAGCTGTTTATTATTATTCTTTCCAGTAGCAACTTTTCTTGCATTGTAGTCATGTAGTGTAGATTATTTTTATGATTCAATAATCGAAACTGAGAAATGGGAGTGATTTGTCAAAGTTGTGAAATCTGGGTTTGGCCTTAGAGATTATTTTAAGTGAAAGGAGGAGGGACTAAGTTAAGTGAAATTAGTCCAGATATATTTACCCAAAGTAAAACCTGGTTCAGCTTCACTATGAATAATTATTCCCTGTGAATAATTGAATATAACTTTAATTTAGCAAAAAAAAAAAAAAAGAATATACCTTTATGATGTTGACTTATGGCCTTGTTTTCATGGTGATTTTATCTATATAATTTTCTGTGTGAGTTATTAATTTAGTTCTTATCGAAGAAAAAAAATATATCTATTTTGATTACTACTTGGATCGGATGGACTTCAACTTCCACGACCCAAAATAATTGGGCTTGGTCTGTGTTGACTTTAGAAAGTCAACAGTAGCCCATTTATTAGTAAGTGGACTTGGGCTGTACTTTTCTATTTTATTTTTTGTTTGTTTTAATGGTTTTGAACAGGTTTTTATTTAAGTAATAATAGTAATACACCCATCCAACAGGCAACAGATATTATAAAATCAGATATCTTACTTTCTAATTTTATTCCGTTATGAACTTATGATAAAAGGAAGTGCCATTTTAAATAGAATTCACTGACTTTTGGTTTTTGATATTTTCTTGTGTGTATAGTTTCATTTGATTGACTGCAACAAATATTATCCAATATTATGGTTTAAATTTTCGAAGCAAAATATAGGATTTGATTCTAGAAAAATGATTTCTTAAACTCTAATAACATCTCTTGTGGTCAACCTTGATTAGTTGATTGAATTTTTTTTTTCAACCTTGAGGCATAAGTATTACTTGAAACACCTATACAATTCATTTCATGCAAAAACCCTATTGGAATGGCTAATTTAGAGCTATTAAGTACTAATATGTGGTCCAAATGTCCATGTCCAACATATATTGGGCTTGAAATGGTTTATACCTTTCAATAATACTGATGTGTTATTACAGGTGCATATATCTTCAGTTGGCGAAGACAAAATGAGGATTTCATGGATTACTGATAGCTCAACCCCAGCAACAGTAGAATATACAACAACTTCTGGGGCACAAGGAACTTCTGTAACTGGGACTACATCTTCATATGATTACTTGACGTACAAGTCTGGTGAAATTCATGAAGTAGTAATTGGTCCATTAAACCCTAATACAGTTTACTACTACCGTTGCGGCTCGGATTCGGCCCCCGAGCTCAGTTTCAAAACTCCACCAGCTCAATTCCCAATTAATTTTGCCGTTGTAGGTATGTAAATGCTGACTATACACATGTTACTGCTAATAGAATATGGAATTCATGCATATCATTATGTCTAGAAGTATCCCACAACAAATTTCACAACTTTTTAAAGTCACAAATTGTAAATGGTAGATAATAAAGTAATGTAAATGATGAGTTCATTTGAGAATTAACAATAACTTATCAACTCAACAGGTTTGAAATTTGATGTTAAAACTATTTTGTCTATAGCATTTCTTGATATATATATTGTTAACCATTATGTTACAAATAGCGAGTAATTTGTATACCATGTGTCTATTTGACATTATTGCAGGATGTATAAGTTTGGTGTAGAACTTCAATAAAGAGTATTTATGATATAGAATTTTGACTAAAAATTAACACCCATATGTTTTCGATATTTCATATTCATATATCGTACCATTTTACTTATGTACAATGTATAATGCAGGTGATCTTGGACAGACAGATTGGACCAACTCAACCCTTCAACACATAGCACAGTCCAACTATGACATGCTGCTATTGCCAGGAGATTTATCATATGCCGATTTCATCCAGCCTCTTTGGGACTCATTTGGGAGGCTTGTGGAGCCATTGGCTAGCCAGAGGCCTTGGATGGTGACCCAAGGCAACCACGAGGTTGAGAAGATCCCACTAATTCACAAAGAACCCTTCACAGCCTATAATGCAAGATGGCGCATGCCATTTGAAGAGAGTGGCTCAGACTCAAACCTATACTATTCTTTCGATGTAGCTGGGGTACATGTTATCATGTTGGGTTCGTACACAAACTTTGGTCCCACTTCTTCACAGTATAGTTGGTTACAGGCAGACTTGGGGAAGATTGATAGGAACAAAACTCCTTGGACCGTAGTGCTTATTCATGCACCATGGTACAATACCAATACTGCTCATCAAGGTGAGAAAGAGTCGATTGACATGAAGGCATCCATGGAAAAGTTACTTTATCAAGCCCGTGTGGATGTTGTTTTTGCTGGACATGTACATGCCTATGAACGCTTTGTAAGTTCTAGTTTTGCCCCACTTTCATTGCCATTTCTTAAATTTAGTTTTATTGCTTGATTGACTATGCTCTAATCTCTATTTACAACTCAGGAAAATGATATGAATTTAAGAAATATACATAAAATGTTCATTTTTTATATTAAGTGACTTGTTTATATTAGTTTTGAGTACCACATTTGTTTTGCTAATTAGTGGAAGAATTCAGTGTCATTGATATGTTTCCATTTGTTATTGTTGCTTCTATCTCAGACTCGCGTTTACAATGGGAATACCGACAATTGTGCTCCAGTGTATATCAACATTGGTGATGGTGGAAACCGTGAAGGCCTTGCTAGCAAGTAAGATACTAATTCATATATTCAAAATCATAAAAATGGATCATATTAAATGAAAGTGATTATTATAGCTATAGCAAGGATAAACTCTATTTCTTTTTTCATTATTTTCATATAATTAACTTCGTGCATTCTTGATCTTACAGGTATCAAAATCCAAAGCCTGATATATCCCTTTTCAGGGAAGCAAGCTTTGGGCATGGGGAACTCAACGTTGTGAATTCAACCAATGCTCTCTGGACATGGCACAGAAATGATGATGATGAGGCTGTTACTAGTGACTCACTCTGGTTGACAAGCCTATCATCTGAACCTGCTTGTAAAGTGCAAAACTAAAATGTGAAAATACATGTTCCATTCATGTACTTTAATAAAACAAAGAAAAATTATAAAGATACATTAATCTAACTGTTTACCAGGACATAATTTTTGTACCTGGAAACCTATTTCAGTCTCTGTACATTATTTAGTGTTAAAAGTATTATGTAAAATAAATTTCTCATTCTTTACTCAAAACTAGAGTGAGTTTTTATTTTTATTTTTTTTATTTTCGGTTCATTAAAGAGGAGTATTAGGCTACACCTCTACGCAATGGGAATAGTTCACTGCACCTTTTCTTTTTTTTTTTGATAAACCACCGCACCTTTTCTGTACTGTTTCCATCTCCTACCATGCAAGTTTATGAAATAAAACGTTTTATATAAATTTTAATAGGTAAAACTTAGATTAAATTAACACATTGCTACCTGACCCGCTTATAAAGCCTTTATAATTACTATAAAATTTTATACTTTATTTCTTTATTGACTCATTTAATTTGCAATGAATGTTTGAATTCTAATTAAATTTTTTATATTATAGATGAAGATATACTAATGACATTACCTGTCAACTTAACAAGCAATTGTCCCACATCGAAAGAAAACCCTCCCACTTGCTGCCTTATAAGCTGTGAAGCTAAAGGAGTAGTGTACTATTAGTGTTCAGATCTAAAGACTCAGATCTAAAAACTGATGGTACACTACTCCCTTGGCTGGGGTTTCCTTTTCTTCTTCTGTGTAATTAATAATCTAGTAGACTATTACATGTAATTAATAAACTTAAAGGATTTAGATACTATTCTCAACTTTTATCTTTGATTCCCCTCCCCCCCCCCCCCCCCCCCCTTCATTTGTAATTGAAAAGATATAGAAAAGAAGAGGTTAAACAGTACGGTCAATTTAGTTTTTATATGAAAAAATATGGATCATTCTTAGTTGACTCAAATTATCAAAGATCGCTCCTCTAAAAAAAAAAAAATTATCAAAGATCGTCTAAGGGTCATAGGATGATAAGAATGACAATTCGTTTTAATCCAATAAATTTATGATCCAAGCCTAATTGAGCTAACCATATGCCAAATCTCGCTAAAACAAATCACACTTGCATAAAAAATAATATATATATATATATATATAAAAAAAAAGAGCCAAGATCGAGTGTGAGATTTTAAAGTAATCATTTTTCATGGAAAACAAATCAAAACGGTTATAAAATAAAAATCAAAAACAATAATCTTGACGTGATTTTTGCCCTTTTTATTTATTTCTTGACTTATAGGTAAAAAGAGTGGGTGGGTACAACTGTACAAGGACTTGAACTCCAAATATAAGATGATATCTATTCCTATTTCCCTTGTCTTCCGCAAGATAGAAATGAAATTCAGCTAGTAACAATTTCTGAAGATTTTGTAATTAGAACTGAAACGTTCTAATATTTTTCTTTTAAATTGTAAATGTGAGTTTTACTAGAAAATACATACGTATAAATAATATACAGTATATTATGCATAGTTTACTAACAATATTATCAACTTGACGGGCATTTGTTAATTTTGTTTGGCCATATTTATGTTGAGGTGTTGACCACAAACATATTTTAGAAAATTATCTTGGTGTGCATCGGCAACTTATTTATATAATGTGAAATATTTTAAATAAAATTGAGATAAAAAGAAAAAAAAAAACTAGTTTATTTTGGAAATGTGAGAAAAAAAAACTTTTAATAAGATTTTTCATTGACGAAAATAAGTTAAAAGAATATCTCTTAGCATCTCTTGTCTAGCTAGCTTGACAGAAAACATCATAAAAAAAGTCATAATTTTAATAACGTTTTTTATTGACCATAAATAAGTTTTTATTGACCTATTTTTTTTAGATACTACCAAACACGGAGTTTATCCAAATGGACTCTGTAAATGGCAGTACAAGAAATTTGTTTTCAGAAGCTGTCACTGAAAAGGAAGCCATGGCCACAATTGCATGCAACCACCACACCCTGAAAAAATGTTTAGCAAAAAAACCTATCCCCAACCAACTCAACACATACAACTATTATCAGACTATTTTGTACCACATACACTACAATATAAATATAGATAGTAAATAGGTATAGGCTCTTCAAAATCTCATCAAAAGACAGGATCTTCAAAATATAAATAGTAATAAGAAATTTTCCATTTCTGAATCTTAAGAGTATCTAATTAAGGTACGTACATTCCTTTTATGATTCCTTTTGCTAATTATGTCACCATACATTGTCGTGGTTTTGTGTAATATATAATGACACCAATCCTTGTATCCAAGGAGACAAAACATAACGGGAGAGAAAAGTATACACAAGTGAGCCCTGCTCTTATTCTTCGAGGGCTCTTTGTGAATATATAACTTACTCTCATTACGTTATTATATAATCTTTTTCATCAAAAACGAAAACTCTAATCTATAACCACAATGGGTTTGCGAGGGTTGAGGCTGTTTCTAACATTTACAGTGGTCTTGGCCTTTGCTGGATCCATTGGTGGCGTTTATTCATACAATCGCCCACCTATGCGCAAAGCCCTTGTTGCTCGTCACTTGGACGAAAAAGATGGCATTGATGAGCATGCACCGCAACAGGTATTAATTAGTTTTTACGTCTGTGGAAAAAGTTAACGGATATTTAAGAATATTTGTTTATAGACTATTATTAGATATTTTATAAGAAAACAAAAACTTAACTAACATTTTTTTTTTTCAGTTTTTTTATATTTCTTATGAAAGTTAAATTAAAATTTTCATAAAATTGTCAATTAACAAATGTTCTAAAGATACAAAATTCTTATTTTCAGCATAAATCTGCTGCCAAAAATCACGGAAACAATATTTTGTGCATCAGTTTTTTCATTTGATAAAATGTTTTCATATAAGATTTGATTCTAGAAATGATTTGTTAAACTCTAATAAAATCTCTTGTGATCTTGTTATCAACATAGAGTGAGATTTTTTTTTTTTCTTTCCTTTTTTTCAACCTTAAGGCATAAGTATTACTTGAAACACCGTAAGTCATTCTGGTACAAAATGGATTGTGTATATATCGCACAATTCGTTGCGTATTCTCTTTTCCTTGATATAATCAAAATTTTAAAAGCAATCAATATCGATCTCATCCTTTCCATGCAAATACTAATAGCCAGTGAATGTTGATCCGGTCAAAGTGTCTATGATCAACATATTTGGGCTTGTAATGGTTTATTCCATCCAATAATAATATTGTGTTACTGCATATAGGTGCATATATCTACAGTTGGCCAAGACAAAATGAGGATTTCATGGATTACTCAAGCCTCAACCGAGCCAATAGTACTATTTACAGAAACTGCTGGGCTATATCAGAATTCCTCACCTGGGACTTCATCTTCATACAAATACATGACGTACAAGTCTGATAATATTCATGAAGCAGTAATTGGTCCATTAAAACCTGATACAGTTTACTTCTACGTTTGTGGCAAAAATTCCAATCAAAGTGTACACTTTAAGAACTCCCCCAGCTCAACTCCCAATTAGATTTGCTGTTGTAGGTATGTAATAGCCGACTATACACATTACAACCAAAAGAATGTGACATACATACATACATACATACATATATATATATATATATATATTGATAACCATTAGGTTATAATTAGTGATCGAGTAATTTAATTTAAAGACCATGTGTCATTTCGGCATTATTGTAGGAAGTAGAATTTTAACAGTAGAATTTTAATTAATGAGTTTTTACTATATAAATTTTTAACTAATTAAAATACTCTTTAGCAGTTTGAGTATTTGACAAATTACAGTAAATAACGTTTCAAATTGGATTGTAGAGTTTTGTTTTTTAAGATTCAAATTTCAGTTTTAGTTTTCAACTTTAAGGAACAATTTCACCAAAAGAACTTTAACCTCCTTAAAACACTTTTCGAGCCCTCCAAGTTCAAAACCCTTGAGAGTTGAGACACACTCATACGTTTTCCATATTTCATACTCATACCATTTTACTTGATGTTCAATGCATGTATAACGCAGGTGATCTTGGACAGACAAATTGGACCAACTCAACCCTCCAACACATAGCAAAATCGAACTACGACATGCTGCTATTGCCAGGGGACTTAGCATATGCCGATTTCTTACAGTATCTTTGGGACTCATTTGGAAAGCTTGTGGAGCCACTGGCTAGCAAGCGGCCTTGGATGGTGACCCAAGGCAACCACGAAATTGAGAAGTTCCCATATTCACAGCCTATAATGCAAGATGGCGCATGCCATTCGAAGAGAGTGGCTCAAACTCAAACCTATACTATTCTTTTAATGTAGCTGGGGTACATGTTATCATGTTGGGTTCATACACAGACTTTGATAATACTTCTGCACAGTATCAATGGTTACAGGCAGACTTGGGGAAAATTAATAGGAAGATAACTCCATGGATCGTCGCGTTAATTCATGTACCATGGTACAATTCCAATTTCGCTCATATCGAGGAGAAAGAGGAGGTTGACTTTGTAAGTCCTACTTTACCCTACTTCATTGCCATCTATTAAATTTAGTTTTGGTTCTTGACTGACTATATATATGCTCTATGTACGACTCAGGAAAATTATTAGGTATCCTTCAAAAATCTGCATCAAATTAAAAAAAAAAAAAAAAAAAAAAATCACTTAATAAGATAATTAAATATTTTTAATTTTTGCATTAATTGACTTGTTTCTTTTTCTCAAAAAAATTATATATTTTAACTTGTTTATACTAGTTTCAACTTTCGACCACCACATTAGTTGCATTAATATAAGAAAATTATTTGTTTATCTTTTTACGTTCACAATGGATGCTACCACGAATTTAAATAGTATAATTCATGACAGGACTAACGAACTCATTTACCGAAGACGACGACCATGAGTCTGACGAAGATATCTCTAGACGAGCAAATTAATACCCACGTCACTGACGAAGGCAGGAAGGCCATTCAATGCAGCACAATTACACCCAGAACGGTTACAAGGCCAACTGTATGAACCGTTGGAGCACATTAAAACCACATTACACAACACCAGGAGTTACCAAGAGGAGCATTAAGACCTTCATAACTACCTCAACGGCTAGAAGCTGTGAAAGCCTATATAAAGCCCACACATTGCCAAGTACAAGGTACATATACTCATAGACACTAAGAGATCTCTTTCATTCTGTTCAATTACATTGTTTATTTCCAAGAGAGCTTCTTATACTAACTTTGGCATCGGAGGCATTGTGGCAGGCACCACACCGGTGACCGCCTTTGAGAGTACGTTCATACAGGCTGAGGATTGCTTCCATCTGACCAACTCGACTGACGAGCTTGCACTTCATCAGTATAAATCTACTGACGAACTTACTTGACTGACGAACTTACGCTTCATCAGTTTGGCGCCGTCTGTGGGAACATGACGTTTTCATTTTCATATTCGAAAACGCTGTTTCCATCAACTTCAGTATTCAGATGGAGTCCAATCAAGATTCCGCAGCCTTAGCTCAGCAAGTCCAAGCTCTTGCAGCCACCGTTGAAGAACTTACTAGGCAGAATCAAGAAATGAAGCTACGGCTTCAACAGGAGGAGAATCGATCCAAAAACAACGTAGAGGACGTGGGAAATAGCCATAGAAGAAGTGACCATCGAAGACCCACTACTCCGGTAGAACAGAATTCAAATCTTCTTCAAGAGATGAGGAAGGAGATGGACGAGTTGAGAAATGCCATCAGAGAGAAGACAGACCAGAGCGTGGGCAGAATGGTAAGGGCAACAGACTCGCCTTTCACAGTAGTGGTCTTGGGATGCCCAGTACCTTCGAAGTTTCGGCTACCACAACTTGAGCCGTTTGACGGGCTCAAGGATCCCCCAGACCACCTCAACACCTTCAAGACGACACTAGGCCTTTAACAGCCCCCTGACGAGATAATGTGTTGTTCTTTCCCCACCACTTTCAAAGGAGCAGCGAGGGAATGGTTCACCAAGTTGCCAACATCGTCCATCGATAACTTCGAATGGCTGAGTAGCGCCTTTTTACGTCATTTCATTGGAGGAAAACGTCCTAAGAGGTCGGCAGATCATTTACTCACCATCAAACAAGGAGAGAAAGAAACCTTGAGGTCCTATGTGAGGCGCTTCACTTGGAAAACCCTGGAGGTGGACGAAGCTGACGATAAGGTGCAGTTGACGACCTTCAAAGTGGGACTGCGATCTAGGGAGTTCATTTCTTCACTCACAAAAAATCCTCCAAAAATGATGGCGGAGATGCTCCTGAAAGCACGGAAGTACATGAACGCAGAAGAAGCACTGGCTGCCATAAGGGACGTGGAAAAACCAGGGAACAAGGAAAGGAAAGAGGACGAAAGTAAAGGACAGAAAAGGGACCACCCAGATCGTCGGTTCAGTGACGAAGGTGAGTCTAAAGGGTGTTTCTCCCGTCGGGGTTCTCGCTGTGGTTCTGTAAGCCCACATGGGAAGGACCTTACCGAGTCACCCACTATTTCAGACAAGGTAGCTATCACCTGGAAACCCTAGACGGACAGAGGCTCCCGAGGCCAAAGAACATCGAGCACTTGAAGAAATACCACCAGTAGATGTAACAAAAAGTGTATTCGTCATTGAAATTAATAAATGAATTATTTAGTTAATGTCTCCATAACAAGCAGGTTTGAGCAGCTACAAGTCTAAAAAATGGCTAAGTAACAAGATTTCGCCTCGACGGATGTAAATTACTGACGATGACAAGATCCCTAAAAGGGTGTAAGTCACAAAAATGGATAAGTAACAAGATTCCGCCTCGACGGATGTAAGTTACTGACGACGACAAGATCCCTAAAAGGGTGTAAATCACAAAAGCCAAAAATGGCTAAGTAACAAGATTCCGCATCGACAGATGTAAGTTACTGACGATGACAAGATCCTTAAAAGGGTGTAAGTCACAAAAGTGGATAAGTAACAAGATTCTGCCTCGACGGATGTAAGTTACTAATAATGACAAGATCCCTAAAAGGGTGTAAGTCACAAAAATGGATAAGTAACAAGATTCCGCCTTGACGGATGTAAGTTACTGACGACGACAAGATCCCTAAAAGGGTGTAAGTCACAAAAGCCAAAAATGGCTAAGTAACAAGATTCCGCATCGACGGATGTAAGTTACTAACGATGACAAGATCCCTAAAAGGGTGTAAGTCACAAAAGTGGATAAGTAACAAGATTCCGTCTCGACGGATGTAAGTTACTGACGATGACAAGATCCCTAAAATGGATAAGTAACAAGCTTCCGCCTCGACGGATGTAAGTTACTGACGATGACAAGATCCCTAAAAGGGTGTAAGTCACAAAAGCCAAAAATGGATAAGGAAAATATGACTTAAAAAGGTGTAAGTCACAAAAGGTACTGACGAAGTTATAAACAAAAGGTACTAACGAAGAGAAGGGGAGAAGTTTAGAAACAAAAGCTCAGAAAACTAAAAATTAGCGGGAAACTCAATGGTTACACGAATTGGAGTTATTTACAGCCCAAAACCTTTCACATTCTACGGTCGTCATTACAAGTCATGACGACCACAGAATCGGGGGCAGCTGACGAGACTGACGAACTCATTTACCGAAGACAACGACCATGAGTCTGACGAGGATATCCCTAGACGAGCAAATTAATACCCACGTCACTGACGAAGGCAGGAAGGCCATTCAATGCAGCACAATTACACCCAGAACGGTTACAAAGTCAACTGTATGAACCGTTTGAGCACATTAATTAAAGCCACATTACACAGCACCAGGTGTTACCAAGAGGAGCATTAAGACCTCCATAACTACCTCAACGGCTAGAAGCTGTGAAAGCCTATGAAGCCCACACATTGCCAAGTACAAGGTACATACACACATAGACACTAAGAGATCTCTTTCATTCTGTTCAATTACATTGTTTATTTCCAAGAGAGCTTCTTATACTAACTTTGGCATCGGAGGCATTGTGGCAGGCACCACACCGGTGACCGCCTTTGAGAGTACGTTCATACAGGCTGAGGATTGCTTCCATCTGACCAACTCGACTGACGAGCTTGCACTTCATTAGTATAAATCTACTGACGAACTTACTTGACTGACGAACTTACGCTTCATCAATTCACTATAAATATAAACAGAAAAAACACCTTATGTACTACCATATTTTAGAAATACTTAATAATTACTTGTTAAGTAACAATGGAATTCTGTGTGACTAATATGTTTCCATTTGTCATTGTTGCTTCTCTCTCATACTCGCGTTTACAAAAATAACCCTGACATTTGTGCTCCAGTTTATATCAACGTTGGGACTGGCGGTGGAAATAGTAAAGGCCTTTCATTCACGTAAGATTCTTCATATCTTCTATATCATGGCTAACCTTGTGATCAACTTAATACCGTAAAATAATGCTTATAGTACTTGTAGTAGTAATAGGCAGTGAATGGTCTAGACTGAAGCTAACTGACCATCTTTTTTATATATCTCGGTTTTGAATTAAGCAATAGATATTCTTTATTCCGATAGATATTTTATTTTTATTAATTTGTTATAAAAAGTGATCAAAAAATACTACTGAATTACACGACACTCAGTCCTATAGACATTAATTAGGAGTTATTTTTTCCAATTATTTTGTTTGAGACACCTACTCAATTAAATCATGGCTAAACTTGTGATCAACTTAATACCGTAAAATAATGAGATTACAACTGAAGCTATAGGTAGTAAATTGTCTAGATTGAAGCTAATTGAACATCTTTTTTATCGCTTGCTTTTGAATTAAGCAATAGAAATACTTTATTTCAATTGATATCTTATTTTTATTAATTTGATATAACAAGTGAGGAGTGAGATTACAACCCCGGTTTTTCTTATAAAAGATATCAAACAATACTACTAAATTAATTCACTATTGCATTTGTTTTGTTTTGATGACATTATTAATCTGAATTGTAAAATTGATTCATTTAAAATGAAAATGTTTTTTATACCCATAACAAGTACAAGCTCTATTGTTTCATATAATTTAACTTCATGAATACTTGGTCTTACAGGTTTCAAGAGCCACAACCGGGAACATCAGTTTTCAGGGAAGCAAGCTTTGGGCATGGGGAATTCGCCGTGGTTAACTCAACCCATGCTCACTGGACATGGCGCAGAAATGATGATGATCAGGCAATTGTTAGAGACATGGTCTGGTTGATAAGCCGATCATCTGACTCCAGTTGCAGTACTCAAGTGTAGAACTAGAACTAGAATTTGAAATTTTTATGTTTCATTTACTTCAGTAGATTATAAGAAAAAAAAAAGCTAAAAATATCTTAGTCATGTTTGTCCCACTAGTCATAAATATGCATGAGACTAATTGTTTACCAGGAAATAATCACTGTACCTGGAAACATATTTCAGTTTCTTTAAATTATTTAATGTTAAATGCGTGATAAATAATAAATTTTCCATTCTTCTGTAGTCAAATCTAGATTTTTTTTTTCCAGCTTATTAAAAAGGAGTAAGCTAATAATTTTGATAAAATATGTGTGTTCGGATGTAAGATATACATTTATTTATGTTAGAATCATCAATTTTTATTGCAATAATATTTTAAAAAAATTTCACTATTGGATCATAAGTTCTCATCAACATATCAAAAATTTAAATTTCATGTTAATCATATATTATTTATTATCTATTTGATAAATATATGTTATATATAAAGTGTTAAATTAAAATAAATAAATAAATTGAATTGTAGCGAATTTATAGATAAGATACCGTGAAGTTATCAATGAATCAACTCAATTTTACTTCTCCCATAAAAAAATAAAAACTCATTTACCCTTTTTTTTTTTTTTTTTTTTAAGAATCAACTCATTTACTGGCCAAATGGGCCGCTTTTTGTAATCGTAATGGGCTGTTCCCCTGTCGCTCTTTTGTCCCAGAGTGTTTCCCATAAACGACGTGAAGCATAGACTTCTTTGAAGTTTAAAGTTTAAACTACTTGTAGCCGTATTCTTGAAATACGAAGAGTTTTTTAAAAACGACTTTTGGCTGGTGCATTTTCTTAACACCAAATCTCGGTGAATCCATTTGCACCTAGAAAAATTATTAAATATTCCAAGAGTATCATAAATGCTTATTCTCTCATCAAGAAATTATAAAGTCCACATGGTGAACAAGTGACATAGTCTACTATTCCACTAAAATACTCACATCTGTTTAAAATTGCTGAGTTAGAATTTATTTTTTAAAACAGAAACTGATTACTTACTCAACAATTTTAAACAAGTGGGAGTCTTTTAGTGGAATAGTGGACAAGTGACGTGGTCCACTAGAGGACGGTATAATTTCTCCCCCTCTCACATAAATTGTGAGTCCTACTATAAATTTAATTAGTGGAGCCCACAGTTATGTGAGAATGGAGAGTACGTATTTATGGTACTCCAGGAGTACTTAATAATTACCCTTGCACCTAAAGCTCTTACACATAAGTAACTATATCAAAAAAGAAAAAAAAATTATAAATAAATAAATAAATAAAAACTGACTAGACCAAATTGGATCGAACTGAACACCTTTCTTATTGCTTTTTTTTTTTTTTTTAAAGATTTTCAACATATGGCGTTCGCTCTTAATGATAACTCTTTATCATCAGGCCAAAACACCAATTAATTTTTAGTGTAGGCAGGAATTGAACTGCAAAGATCTCTTATTCAACTATTAGAGACTTTACTTTATTATTTATGTTACACTACTTATCAATAATATTAATATTATTTACGTTACACCACTCATCAATAGATTCAATACATAAAATGTTGTGTTAATTAGATATCATTCATTAGGTAGTCGATAAATTTATGTTATATGTAAAATTTTGAAATGTATAGAATTTATAGAGTTACTGTGAAGGTAGCAATGAATTTACTCATTTACTTCTCCAATAAATTCAATAAAAAATCATTTAAAAAAAAAAAAAAAAAAAACCAGACTAAACTGGACCGAGCAATAACTATATATATATATATATATATATAACAAATTACCTAAGCTTGTTTGTGAGTGTGAGAGAGTTGGAGCTAGAATCAGAGTTCGCTCTCTCAAATAATCGTCATCAGTGAATATGCCACGCCACCATTAGCCTCCACCGCAGCTAGTGCTTTGATTACCAGAGCTAGGGTTTTCTTCCAAATTCCAATAAGCAGAGCAACTATAAACAACTTGTAAGGGCTCAAAATGTAATGGACCTCAGACAATAAAATTTGTAGAGAATGGGTAGGAAGGACTAGGCATATAGCAGGCAAACAACAAATTTTAGGGCGGATCACTCTAAACGAACTGAACTTAGAAGTTTTTGTAAGAAAGATCCTCACTGTGGCTAAATCTTTCAGACCACCTCCGTTATCATTTTTGGCCAAGTGTTTGGAAGGCATATTGATCCTCGGCTCTAGCCGAGGACCTCTTTTTGGCTCCGGAGGATCCCCCCTCACTTCCTTTAGAATCTTACTAGTTATATAGTCTTCTTTTCGTTGATCTTGACCATCCACTTGTCAATTATCTGATCATCGTGTACAGGAGTTTGTCACATCATCTGTAGTTTACAGGCTTTATGTTATTTCCCAGCCGCCTTTGCAGGCTTTATAATAGTTGAAGTAACCGATACTTTAGGGTTTCCAGGTCACCTCACCTTTAAAGTGGTCAGGATATTGGTGAGATATATTCGACGGGGATGGGATATTTTTCCTTTAGCGAAGTCGGTGCGCCGAGGACAGGTCATCCTCGGCGCGGGCCTTTGGACGTTCTGGGTTCTTTCCCATTGTCCTCGGCCTTAACACTATCCTCGGCGCGGGCCTTGGGCCGCATGTAGTGGGCCAGCGTGGTGAGTGCGACAGGGCCCCACACAACTAAATTTCAAGTTTGACAAAAATCAAACAAATAAAATAGTTTTACAAATGTGAATTTGTATTAAAGAATATGTGGTACGATTCTCTGAAATTACAAAATAGTGATTCATAATTCGATCTCCTTGAAAGATTTATTTATTCAAATTGTAGTAATGTAATTTTGATTTGAACACCAAATATCTTGAAATTTGGTTGAAGAATGGATCGAAAATCTTTGAAATGGGATTACAACGAATCTCTAGCTATAAGCTTGCTAGAAATTCTTTGTTCTTTGTGTTCTTCGTGCGTTCTTAGTCTTCAAAGGTTTATGGTGGAAATTCTTCGGAGTTTTGGAGGCTTAAATCCATAGACTTTTTCTCCAAGACAAATGACATCATTTGATTGGCCAAAATGTCTTAATTTCCAATGACACATGTCAACACTCGATTGGATAGCTCATTCCCAACACATGTCGACGTGTGATTGGCTCTTGCGTAGTTTAATAACTATATTATTAACTTGATGGGCATTTGTTAATCTTGTTTGGCTGTATTTATGTTGGCCATGCACGTATTTCAGCATTTGTTAATCTTGTTTGGCTGTATTTATGTTGACCACACACATATTTTAGAAAACTATCTTAGTGTGCTTAGGCAACTTTTTTTGTATAATGTGAAATATTTGAAATAAAGTTGATACAAAAGAAAAAAATTAGTTTATTTTTCAAAAAGTGAGAAAAAATAATTTTAGTAAGATTTTTTGTTGACCAAAATGAGTTAAAAGAATATCTCTTGGCATCTCTTATCTAGCTTGACAGAAAACAACATCATAAAAAAAAAAACTATACTTTTAATAGGGTTTTTTTTATTAAACATAAATAGTTTTTTATTAATCTATTTTTTCAAATACTACCAAACACAGGAGTTCATCTAAGTAGACACCAAAAATGGCAGTACCAAAAATTCGTTTTCAGAAGCTGTCACTGAAAAGGAAGCCATGTCCACAATTGCATGCATGCAACAACAACACACTGTAACAAGATGTTTAGCAAAAAAACCTATACCTAGCAAACTCACCACCAACAACTATCATACTATTTTGTACCACATACATGACAATATAAATATAAATAGTAAATAGGCTCTTCAAATTCTCATCAAAAGACGAGTTCTTAATTTTTTTTTTTTTTTAAAAATAGTAAAATTGTTTTTCCATTTTTGAAATCTTAAGAGTATTTAAGATACGTACATTCCTTTTATGATTCTCTTTGCTAATTATGTCACCATGGATGGTTATGGTTTTGCATAATATATAATGAAACCAATCCTTGTATCAGAGGAGATAAAACATAACGGGAGAGAAAAGTTTTCACAAGCTAGTGAGCCATTTTCAGCTCTTTGAGTGCTCTTTGTGAATATAACTTACTCTCTTCTGTTATTATATAATCCTATTCATCAAAAACGAAAACTGTAATCTATAACCACCATGGATTTGCGAGGGTTTAGGCTGTTTCTAACAGTTGCAGTGGCCATGGCCTTTGCCGAATCCATTGGTGGCGTTTATTCATACACTCGCCCTCCTATGCGTAAAAACCTAGTTGATCGTCACTTGGACGAAGAACCAACTCCAATTGATGATTATGCTCCACAGCTGGTACCAATTAGTTTTATATATATATATATATATGGAGACTCTTGTTTTCAGTATGAATCTGTTTCTGAAAATCGTGGAAACAAAATTTTCTACTTCTTGTTTTATCAATAAAACTATACTCTAATTGTGTATTTACAGGGAATTTTCTTTTGCATGAAATATGGCCAATGATGAATGTTTTGTTTTTAGGGTGTGACTTTTCTCCGATACTTTTTTAATTTGAATTTTCTTTTATTTTAATGAGAGACTATTACGTCACCCACTAACTAAATAAAATGTGAAAATTAAAATTAACTACCACTTGCCATTGAATATTTAAAATTAAAAGGATATGTCCAGTTAAAAAAAGTACTAAAGGTAAACCAAACCTTTATTTTTATCCAAGATTTAAAAAAAAAAAAAAAAAAAAAAAAGAGAAAAGTTTCCTGTTGAATCCTAGACATTAGGAAATGCGTACTAGTTTCAATGGCAGCTTAATTTGTTGACTTTCATGGGATGAGGAAGTTTGTCTACGAGTTAGGTTTGGGGCCAAAAAAAACTAGTTATTAAATTTAAACTTCATGTAGTGTGAATTTCTAGTTTCATATAAGATTTGATGCTAGAAATGATTAGTTAAACTCTAATAAGATCTCTTGTCATCAACTTAGAGCCAGATTTTTTTTTTTCAGCCTTAAGGCTTAAGTATTAGTACTTGAAACACCTTAAATCATTCTCTTACCAAAAATTGATTGTGTAATAATAGTCCAAAGTGTCTATGATCAACATATATTAGGCTTATAATAATGGTTTATATATACCTTCCAATAATAATGTGTTACTGCATGCAGGTGCATATATCTTCAGTTGGCCAAGACAAAATGAGGATTACATGGATTACTAAAGCCTCAACCAAGCCAATAGTATATTTTTCAGAAACTGCTGGTGTATACCAGAGTTCCGTACTTGGGACTTCATCTTCGTACAAATACATGGAGTACAAGTCTGATGAAATTCATGAAGCAGTAATTTCTCCATTGAAACCTGATACACTTTACTTCTATCGGTGCGGCAAAAATTCCACCAAAGAGTACTTTTTAAAAACTCCCCCAGCTAAATTCCCAATTAAATTTGTTGTTTCAAGTATGTAAAAGCTAACGGAGAAAATGGGCAAATGGCCATTTCAAAAAAAAAATCCAGCATTTTACCCTCTTTCTCAAACTAATTAGGGAAATACCCCTCTTTTGAAAATCGAGTTTCTCAAAATCGATTTAGGTCCTATAGCGGCGTTTTTAAGAAGCCTATAGTGACGTTTTGTAACTCGATTTCCATAAAGTCGAGTTAGATGCAATTTTTTTTCTTTTTTTTTACCTATAACTCGATTTTATGTATATCGAGTTACAAAACGCCACTATAGATCCTTAAAACGTCACTATATACTCTTTAAAAACGCCGCTATAGGGCCTAAATTAAATTTGAGAAACTCGATTTTCAAAAAAGGGGCATTTTCCTAATTAGTTTGAGAAAGAAAACAAAATGCTGATTTTTTTTTTTTTTGAAAAGGGCAAAAAGCAATTTTGTCCAAAAGCTAACTATACACTAGGGCTGTCCACGGGTCGGTCCGGGTTGGGTTTGTGCCCAACCCAGAACCGACCCGACGGAATCGGATTTTGGAAAAGCTCACCCGCCACCGACCGCCGGAGTAAACGGGTCGGACGGATTAGACTTCAACGGGTGGCGGACGGTTCGGTCGGCGTCAACGATCTGAGAAAACGGAGAGAAAACGGCGAGGAAACTGCGAAAAAAGGTGAGGAAAACTGCCGGAAAATCTCATCGGAATCTATGAGATTTCGCCAGATCCGGCTGTAATCTCACCGGATTCGATGAGATTTCGCTAGTTTCGGTCAAAATCTCTTCGGATCTACGTGAAATAGAGCCTGAATCAGGGTTTTTTCGCCGAGATCTGGTTTTTTTATCGCCGGAATCTGGGTTTTTATCGCCGGAACCTGGGTTTTTTCGCCTGAATCTGGGTTTTTCGTCGGAACCTGGGTTTTTTGCCGGAACCTGGGTTTTTTGTCGGTCGGTTCGGATTTTTCGGGTTTTTAGGGAGAGAAACTGAAACCGACCCGCCGGAGTCGGTTTCTGGTGGAGAAAATCCGCTGCCGACCGCCGGAGTAGATCGGGTCGGCCGGTTTCGGATCGGTTCCAGTCGGGTCTCCGGGTGGGTCGGGTCATCGGATATGTTTGGACAGCCCTTAGTATACACATGTTAGTACCAAGAGAATGTGACATTCATATATATATTAATAAATATTAGGTTATAATTAGTGAGTAATTTATTTTGAAGACCACGTGTCTTTTCAGCATTATTGTAGGAAGTAGAATTTTAAGAGTAGAGTTTTAATTAAAAAAATTTATTATATTAAGTTTTAACTAATTAAAACAGTTTTTAGCATTTTGAGTATTTGAAAAATTGCAGTAAACAAAGTTTTGAAATTATGGAATTATAAAGGATAAATAGCGGATTGTAGAGTTTTTTTTTTTTTGAAGATTCAAATTTCAGTTTTTAGTTTTCAACTTTAAGGAACAATTTCTCTAAAAGAACTTTAACCTCCTTAAAACCCTTTTTGACCCCTCCAAGATCAAAACTCTTATGGGGGTATTTGGTTTATTATGATGTGCTCTTGATGTGATGCACATTACGATTATGTGACATTAAGATTTTTGGTTTATTTTATTTTTCTAACATTACCATAATCTAAAATTACAAAATATATTATATCACATTCTTAAATAATATAATGTTGTATTCTTGTATTGAGATTATATTAATGTAAGATTATAATAATGTAATATTACGTATAATGTAACATCATAGGGAAACAAATGACCCTTCAGAGAGTTGAGACACCCATATGTTTTCCATATTTCATATTCGTACCATTTTACTTAATTTTCAATGCATACATAATGCAGGTGATCTTGGACAGACAGAATGGACCAACTCAACCCTCCAACACATATCACAATCAAACTATGACATGCTGCTATTGCCAGGGGACTTAGCACGTGCCGATTTCTTACAGTCTCTTTGGGACTCATTTGGGAGGCTTGTGGAGCCACTGGCTAGCAAGAGGCCTTGGATGGTGACCCAAGGCAACCACGAAGTTGAGAAGTTCCCATTGTTTCACAAAGAACCCTTCATAGCCTATAAATTATAATGCAAGATGGCACATGCCGTTCGAAGAGAGTGGCTCAACCACAAACCTATACTATTCTTTCGATGTAACTGGGGTACATTTTATCATGTTGGGTTCATACACAGACTTTGATTTTGAATCTCCACAGTATAAATGGTTAGAGGCAGACTTGCGGAAAGTTGATAGGAAGGTAACTCCATGGACTGTAGTGCTTATTCATGCACCATGGTACAATTCCAATACTGCTCATCAAGGAGAGAAAGAGTCGGATGACATGAAGAAATCCATGGAAGCGTTAATTTTTCTAGCTCGAGTAGATATTGTTTTTGCTGGACATGTACATGCCTATGAGCGCTTTGTAAGTCCTACTTAACCCTACTTCATTGCCATCTGTTAAATTTAGTTTTGTTTGCTTGACTGACTATGCTGTATGTACAACTCAGAAAAATTATTGGGTATTCTTAAAAAAAAAAAAAAAAAAAAAAAATCTGCATCTAATAAAAACAAATCACTTAATAAGATTATGAAAAATGCACCGTGAATGTAAAAGGAAAAAAAAAAAACACAATATATATCACCATACTTTAGAAATATCTAATAATTACTTGTTTGTTTCAATAGAAAACTTTATATGAAGATAATTTTTTGCATTTTTCCGTATTTGGTAATATTAGAAAAAATGGATAAAAGGAAAACCATTTCTTAACTTTCCTTATTTACCGTAGCATGAGATAGAGTTGTTTTCGGCAAAAAAAATTCTAGAATACAATTGTATTATCTTAAATGAAGCTAAATACGGAAAATAGCTCTATCTAACACACTAAACTAAATAAGAAAAGTTAAATAATAGTTTTCCAACTTATTTTAAGGTTACTACCAAATGACCACCATGCACCCTTAGCGTAATGGTCACTCTATAAGTATAAGTCCTTGTAGGGTATGAGGGGGTAAGAGTCGAAGTTCAAGTTTTCAAGAAAAAACTTCACACACATATACCAAGCTTCACCCCACAAGTTAGAATAAAATTTCTATCATGTATAAAAAATAAAATAAAAATTAAAAAAAAAAAGTAGTCACTACCAAACATAAGAAAATGATATAGTTTTCTACACAATACTCTTTGAAAAATGATTCATTTTTCAAAGAAATGTTAGTTGAAACAAACAGTAGTGGTAGAATTCTGTGTGACTAGCTAATATGTTTCCATTTGTCATTGTTGCTACTCTCTCAGACTCGCGTTTACAATGGGAACCAGGACAATTGTGCTCCAGTTTATATCAACATTGGGGATGGTGGAAATCGTGAAGGCCTTGCCACCACGTAAGATAATTTATATCTTCTACATCATGGCTAACCTCGTGATCAACTTAATACCGTAAAATAATGCTTAAGTACTTGTAGCAATAGGTAGTGAGTGGTTTAGATTGAAGCTAACTAACATCTTTTTTATCGCTTGGTTTTAAATTAATTAAGCAATAAAAATACTTTATTCCAGTATATATTTTATTTTTATTAATGTGCTACAATAAGTGAGCAGTTAGTTTTTCTTATAAAAGAGATCAAGAAATACTACTAAATTATGCGATTGCGGCATTTTTAAGGAGCCTATAGTGACGTTTTCAGAACCTATAGTGGTGTTTTGTAACTCGATCTATAAGAAATAGAGTTATAGGTAAAAAAAATAAAAAAATTGCCTATAACTCGATTTCATGAAGGTCGAGTTACAAAACGCTACTATAAGTCTTAAAAACGTCACTATAAGTCCTTAAAAACGCCGGTATAGGGTTGCAAAAAAAAAAATTTTATAACTTAACTTATCATAAATTGAGTTTCAACAGAGGGGCATTTCTCTAATTAGTTCGGAAAAAAATACAAAATACTAGATTGTTTTTTTAAAAATGGCAAAAAGCAATTTTATCCCGATATTCGGTCCAAAAGACATTAAATAGGAATCATTTTTTCCATTTATTTTTGTCTCTACTCTATTGCATTCGCTTTGGTTAGATAACATTGTTAATATGAATCATAAAATATGGATTCATTTAAAATGAAAATGATTTTGTATACCCATAGCAAGGACAGACAATATTGTTTCATTTAATTTAGCTTCATGCATTCTTCGTCTTACAGGTATCAAGATCCAAAGCCCAGCATATCCATTTTTAGGGAGGCAAGCTTTGGGCATGGGGAACTCGACGTGGTTAATGCAACCCATGCGCTCTGGACATGGCACAGAAATCAAGATGATCAGCTGGTTGTTAGTGACTCGGTCTAGTTGAGAAGCCATTCATCTAACCCCGTTTGCACTGGTTGTTAGTGACTCGGTTTGGTTGAGAAGCCATTCATCTAACCCCGTTTGCACTTTTTTTTGGAGTAAACGGCAGAATTAACCCCATTTGCACTTGAAGTGTAAAACTAAAGCGCGAAGAAGTTGTGTTTCATTTACTTCAATAAAATAGAGTTAAAGAAATGCACTTGAAAGTGTAATAAACATTATAATGTAATAGTTATTATTCTTATAGTTTAATTATTCAATGGATATTGTAATGTAATAGTTATTCTTATGGTTTAATTATTATTTATTGATTTTTATTCTTTTGAGAAGAATAAATATTCTTTATTTTGGTTATATTTTTTTATAAGAAATAGTCATTTCTTATGAATAGTTATTTATTAGTAGGTGCAATAATATCTAAAATTAATATATTTTCAAATAAAAAAACTTTCCATTTACACGTAACAATTATAAAAATAAAAAATTATAAAAAATAACTCATCTCTCTCTCAAATTCAAAAAAAAATATTATTTTTAAGGAAATATAATTGTATGTATGCGGCACCAAGCTCCTTGGGCCCGTTGGATCTTTAGGGCCTAATAGGCCGTGCGGCACCGAGCTCCCTGGGCCTGTTGGATCAGTAAGGCCCACTAGGACCTTACATTCTTAGCATGCTTGGAGGAGTGCATTTTGATCTTGCCCACCCACGCGGGCTGTCCGAACCTGCATCATCTCCCGAGGATACTTCCCGGAGAAGTTGAGTTATGCCCAGGAAACTAACGACCGAGCAATTGCGACCAGGAATTGTATCCGCCTAGCGTCACAGAGTGGGAACTAGTTCCAAGGCCACTCCCACCTAAACACCCACTTATAACCATCTGTATTGGACCTCCAAACGTACTAGCGTCAGGTGTAATCATCACCATCCCACTAGCATCTCACTATAAATACAAGGATCTTGTGAAAGGGGAGGTGTTGTTGAAAAATTGGAGAGCAAAGAGGGAGAAGACAAGGCTAACACAAAGGGATAGAATAGTGTCTGATTAGTCTTAGCACAAGAACGACCCAGTGTAGGAAATCCAAGCCCACCATATAAATAGATTGTGAGCCCAAGCGAGTCACAGCCCAGTAGCCTCGTTTCAGGCGCGCACAATTGGCGCCGTCTGTGGGGATCTCCTACAACGCCGTGGTTCTGCTGGGACTTAATCCCAGGAATTGAGATGTCTAGGCGACGGTCAGGGAGTGACGCGGAAAGCGGTTTTGTGGGGTCCTCTCGGGGATCCTTATGGCGAGAAAGAAGGCAAAAGGGACGTGAGGACAGGGACCGCGAAGGAGAGGAGCAGTCCAGACTCGGGGAGGGGTCTTATCAAACGTAGCATAGGCTTTCGAACGCCTCGGGCCAGGGACAATACGATGAAAGAGTCGAAGAGCTTGAACGGTTGCGCGCACAAGTGAGAGACCTGGAATTGGAGGCTGGAAACCGGCGCCGTAGGAAGGATAGGAATGATCGCGAAAGGAGACCTAACGCTGAGCATGATCATCGCGAGACAGGTTCTTACCAATCTGAACGTCATCGTAGACGAAGGCGTTCCCACTCGCGAGAGGGCCGTCAGCACCGAGAACGTACTCGTTCCCTCGAGTCCAGCCAGCGCCGAGACCGCTCACAATCGCAGGGCTACGCGAACCAAGATTCAGATGGCCCGGAGGAAAAACGACCCCACAATGCGGCTATGGACGCAATGAGCCGCGCGTTGCGCAAGGCCGCCCAGTCTTCGTTCTCGGCTGATATTGAGCGGGCCCCTATGCCGGACAGGTTTACCCGCCTCCTTTTGACTCCTACAACGGAAAGACGGACCTGGTGGAGCACGTAAGCCACTACATTCAAATGATGTCCTTGCACACCCGTAATGACGCACTGATGTGTAAAGTTTTTCCATCGAGCCTCGGCCCCACCGCTTTGAGATGGTTCAATGGGCTACGTAAAGGCTCGCTCCACAGTTTCGTGGAACTAATACAAGAATTCGGAAGTCGGTTCATGACGTGCAGCCGGGTGCCACAACCGGTGAATGCACTACTATCTATGAAGATGAGAGCTGGGGAAACCCTTCGTAGCTATGTTAGCCGATATTTGGAGCTCTACAACGAGATCGGCAGAGGAAACGAGAAGATCGCCACGAGTACTTTCAGGATTGGATTACCCGAGGATTCTGGGCTGAAGGAATCGCTAACGAGGAAGCCCCCCGAGAACATGAGACAGTTAATGAGGCGCATCGAAGAATATAAGAGGTTAAAGGATGACCGAATACAGAACAAGGGCAAGGCGCCTATGATAAATCACCCCCGTTCAAATGTTTTTCAACCAAGGACCCGGGGGAATTTGAGGATACAAGAGCCGGGGACACCGATAGGGGAAGTGAACGTGATGTTCAAGGATCCAGTACACAAAATTCTGGACAAGATTAAACACGAGCCGTATTTCAGGTGGCCGAACAAAATGGGGGGTGATCCCTTCCGAAGAAATCAGAACCTGTACTGCACCTATCATAAAGACAAGGGCCACACGACCGAGCAGTGCAGAGTATTAAAAGACTACCTCGGGCAGCTGGCTCAGGCCGGGCATCTAAAAGAGTTTGTGGTGGACGCGAGGGATAAGGGGACGGGCCAAGGGGCTGCACAGGGGGGCAACCCCCTCCCTCCCCCACTCGGGGTAATTGAAGTCATCCACGCGCCCTCAAGAAGCATCACCTCGGCTAGAAAGAAAGGAGTATTAAGGGTGGAACCGATGGAGGAAGGCTCGGAAGTTCAACTGCCGGCAAAGAGGCTGAAGCTTACCAGGGAGCCCATAGCTTTCGACGACGACGATTTGGAGGGAACAATCCAACCGCATGATGACGCATTGATAGTCTCCGCCCGGATAGGTGGGTTCCTGGTGAAGAAAGTGATGATAGACCAAGGGAGCGGGGCAGACGTGATGTACCTGGATTTGTACCGGGGGCTCGGGCTTAAAAGCAGGGACTTTACAGAATACAGCACGCCTCTGGTCGGGTTTGACGGGAAAATAGTCATGCCCGAGGGGAAAATATCTCTACCCGTGAACATGGGGGGCAAGAAGAAAGTAGTAATGTTTATAGTGGTGAATTCTTTCTCCCCATACACGGCGATACTCGGCAGGCCGTGGATCCATGCAATGGAGGCCGTACCATCAACCCTGTATGTGAAAGTGAAGTTCCCAACCGAGAATGGTGTCGCTATGGTGAAGGGGAGCCAGCAAACGGCAAGGCGGTGCTTAGTAGCTATGATTAACCAAAGGAAAGAGACGTCCGATCAGGAGGTGTGCGCCCGCCAAGAGGAGCCGCAACAGGGGAGCCCATTATAGCAATTACAGCAAAACCAGGAGGGGATGAAGGGCGGTTGCGCAAGGAGATTGTGAGGGTGAGAATACTCCTGGACACCGACAAATTTTTCCATGTGGGGGCAGGCATGGGTGAGCAAGAGAAGGTGGACATGCTGTTACTCCTTATACGGAGCGCAGATGTTTTTGCATGGAGCCCATATGAGGTGCCCGGGGTGGACCCTGAGTTCATCGTCCATAGGCTCAGAGTTGATCCATCGTTCCCCCCTAAGAAGCAAAAACCTAGAAGGTCCGCCAAAGAACACATCGAGGCAGTAAAGGCGGAAGTCCTTAGGCTGAAGGATGCTAGGGCAATAAGGGAAACTTTCTTCCCGGAGTGGCTGGCAAATACGGTGGTAGTGAAGAAAAAGAACGGTAAGTGGAGAGTTTGCGTGGACTTCACCGACTTGAACCGAGCATGCCCAAAAGATCCGTTCCCTGTGCCTAAGATTGACCAACTGGTGGACGCTACGTACGGGCACCCGAGGATGAGCTTCTTGGATGCTTTTCAGGGGTACCACCAGATCGCCCTGGCCCCCGAGGATCAAGAGAAAACAGCGTTTTTATCCCCGGAAGCCAACTATCATTACACTGTGATACCCTTCGGCCTGAAGAACGCAAGGGCCACGTACCAGCGAATGATGACAAGAATGTTCCGAGACAAAATAGGGCGAACAGTTGAAGTATATATTGATGACATGGTGGTGAAGAGTAAACAAGTTACGCGGCATACGGAAGAACTTCAAGGCGTTTTCGAGGTTCTACGACAACACAAGTTGCAGCTTAATGCCGAGAAATGTGCATTTGGCGTCGGCGCCGGGAAGTTTCTTGGGTATTTGATTTCTACGCGGGGTATAGAGGTCAATCCCGATCAAATCAAAGCGGTGAAAAGGTTGAAGCCACCGAGCAACCCAAGAGAAGTGCAAGTTCTAACCGGAATGCTGGCCGCCCTTAACCGGTTCATCTCCAAATTCGCAGACCGCTGCCGGCCATTTTATCAACTTCTGAAGAAGTGGACAGGTTTTCAGTGGAACGAAGAATGTGACAGAGCCTTTGTGGAACTGAAGGACTATTTGGCGCGGGCCCCAATGCTGACAGCACCAGAGCCGGGTGAAGATTTGTTCATGTACCTAGCCGTATCTGAACATGCCGTGAGCGCCGTGCTGCTGAGTGATCATGGAATACAGCAACCCATGTACTACATCAGCAAGACCTTGGTGGACGCCGAGACTAGGTACTTGCCACTCGAGAAGCTCGTCCTGGCCCTCATCCATGCTACAAGAAAGCTGCCACACTACTTTCAGGCTCATACGGCTTACGTGTTGTCCGAGTATCCCCTGCAGTCATTACTGAGAAGGTCAGACTTCACGAGCAGAATAGCAAAGTGGGGTACGCGGCTTGGTTCCTTCGACATTCATTACCGGCCACGAAGTTCAGTGAAAGGCCAAATCCTTGCAGACTTTGTCGCAGAATTCTCCCCAAGGAAAAGTGGGGAAGCGGCCTGCAGTGTGGAAATCCGCCCGTGGAAGGTGTTCGTGGACGGGGCTTCTAGCTCCATGGGATCCGGTGCCAGGATCGTTATCGTCTCCCCGGACAGAATATGAATAGAGCACTCGTTTAGGTTAGGCTTCAGGGCCACCAATAACGAAGCAGAATACGAAGCCTTGTTGGCCGAGCTGAGGACAGCTCTACGTTTAGGAGTCCGAGATGTGGAGGTATACTCGGATTCGCGCCTCGTGATAAATCAGGTGCAAGGCAGTTTCGAAGCCAAAGATCTCCGAATGAAGGCCTACCTGGAGAAGGTGAAGCAAGAGATGACCAGCTTCAACACAGTAAAGGTTTTTCAAGTAGCCCGAACCCAAAACAGACACGCCGACTCACTTGCCACGCTGGCATCCTCAGTAGCCGAAGAGATACCTCGGCTGATCAAAGTCGAACTCGTGGGAAGGATGCCCCAGCCGTGGAACGTCCGTAACCTCAAGAAGTTTTACCAGTAGTAACATTGCAAACAATGAATTGTATAACGCTGAATCGATTTAACCGATGAAAATGATGCCATTTGCCCGCGGAAAGTTTTATAGTTGTCGGAGTGTCTTTGTCCGAATTCGGTTCCCGGTCGAATAAATGTATGCATAACAATATTATAAGGACAGAAGCCTTGCTCCCGGTTCGATTATACTCACCGAGCATGTGGAAACCTTAAATCTAAAACATATTCTAAGGACAGAAGCCTTGCTCCCGGTTCAATTATACTCACGGAGCAAGTGGAAACCTTAAATCTAAAACATATTCTAAGGACAGAAACCTTGCTCCCGGTTCGATTATACTCACCGAGCAGGTGGAAACCTTAAATCTAAAACATATTCTAAGGACAGAAACCTTGCTCCAGGTTCGATTATACTCACCGAGCAGGTGGAAACCTTAAAGCTAAAACATATTCTAAGGACAGAAGCCTTGCTCTCGGTTCGATTATACTCACTGAGCAGGTGGAAATCTTAAATCTAAAATATATTTTAAGGACAGAAGCCTTGCTCCCGGTTCGATTATACTCACCGAGCAAGTGGAAACCTTAAGTCTAAAATATACTCTAAGTACAGAAACCTTGCTCGCGGCTCGATTGTACTCACCGAGCAAGTGAAAACCTTAAGCCTAGGAAATATTGTAAGGAAAGCAACCTGTCACCTGGAGCACAAGCCCGGGGGGTATATTTGATAAACAATGCGCTAATGTGCAACAGTAAAATGGGAACAACGTAATAGATTAACAATTGAAACCGTTCGAAGACAACGCCAAATGTTCAAAACACAACCAATTTAAGACCAAGAACCGAGAAAAGAAAATGTCTTGTCACCACAGCCCAGTGACCTGGGCAAAACTTCTATAACAACACAAGTAAATTTAACTAGAAATAAGATAAAACGGTTCGGCAATTAATTCGGGGGATCCTCGGTCCGAGTATCGCTGGTAACCTCCAGACCGGTTGGCTCGGCATGGGCATCAATGGCCTCCACCAGTTCCCGCATGCTGAAGGTCTCCTCTTCGTCGATGACGTGGGGGGCATTCTATGTGGGCGCTGCAGGGGGCGGAAAGGGGATCTCGCTCGGGTTCCGCAGGGGAGAGTCCTCGGGAACTCCCGCGGCCCGGAGTGCGGCTAGCCATCCCTCCTCAAACCCGAGCTTATGAGCCTAGCGCATGACCGGCTCCGCAGAGTTCTCGACGTCAGCGAATCCCTCGTTGTACCACTTGCCTTCGCAAGCGTCCAACGCGGCCTTCAAATCAGCCAATTCCTCCCCAAGAACCGTGTTCAAGCTCTCTGCCTCGACCAGTTTTCGCTGCGCGTCCCCCAGCTGCTGTTCCAATCTGGCGCTCCTTCCCTCGGCACGAGCCCTAGCCTCCTCGGCCGCAGCAGCCCTCTTATCCGCATCCTCCGCGGCCTTCAGCTTCTCCGCGGCAGTGGCGTCAGCAACGTCCTTCAAAGCTTTCTCCCGACCAGCATCCTCGGCGAGCTCTTTCATTCTCCCGTCAACTATTTAGGACAATTGCGCCGCCTGAACAAGCGATAATATAGAGAGTACATGGCAGGGCCCCTCACATAAGTAAAGGCAAAGAACAAATCAATGAAAAGACTAAGGGTTAAAGTTGTAGAAAGCCTTACCGCCACAGTGAGCCATACCAGCCGCCTCCCCAAAGATTCGTCCGTCCCCTCCGTGTAGGCGTGGACGTCCTCGGGCAGGAGCAAGCCGCTTGCCAAGATCTGAGCGACGCGACCCCCCTGACCCTTATCCCAAACTCGAACGCTGGCAGTCTCCGTGCGGGGTTCACCGTCCAGCAGGTAGGAGGGTTGCCAGCTCACGGCGGATCGGGAGGTTGACGCACCGTCGGGCCGAGTTTGGGTCACTGGCTCGCGAATGACAAAACCGGATGGAGGGCGAGAAGGCGAGCTAACCGGGACGCTGCCCGGGCCTGGCGGCATCTGTTCCACGACCCGTTGCCTTTTGCGTGATCGGGTCGGTGGGGCTGGAGGAGGTTGAGGGGGTTAGTTGGAATCCCCCTGCTGCTGAACTGCTGGCCGGGCGCCCGGCACAAAACGGCTAATCGTCATCGTTCTCCTCGTCACCATCTCGTGACCGTGGTCGGATTCTGTCTCCGAGGAATCAACTTGCTCAGCTACGACACCTTCGGCCGCGTGAATGGGCGCCTCTGGTTCTGCGGGAACCTCAGGCTGAGCGGGGGCTTGTGGTTGAATTTGTTGGAGGGCCCTTTCCCGGAGCGCACGCGACACTCTTTCGGCCAACTCGTCGCGAAGGGGTTGGCGCTCGTCCGAACAAAGGTACCGGGGTCCAAGGTCACGTGCTTCCCCTGCCGTGAACTTCGGAGGAAGAAAGTTCGAGTTGCGCACGTCTATGTAGGAAAGCAGGGGGCTATCAACTAGTAGGGCTTGGCTGAACGCTTGCCAGGTGGAATACACGGGGTCAACACCGAGAATCAAATGCGATGCGCGGAGTTATCCGTCCGAATGAACGAAGATCTCCGACCTAAGCACAAAATTTAGGTCGCGGACGTGCACCACTCGTCGGTCCGGCTTGAACCTTTTGCTGTCTGCGCAAAAACCATACAAAATCGGTTAGGAATTACTCACTGATGAGAATCAAATATAAGGTAAAGTAAGGACGCTCGGTACCGACCAACGTCGCGCAGTGAAAACGCGTAGGGGAGCTCCTCGGCAAACCAGTTACCGCTCACCCGTACAAATTCCCCCGCCGAATTTCTATTGGAATCAGGCAGGCATGAGATTAGCTGTACCCTCATATCCCTAGTTTTCAAATAATAATCCGAATTGATATTGCCGCATAGACTGTACATGAAATTAATATCATGTTGATTTAACTCTAAACCGAACAATCGGTTTAACCTACTAACGCAACTCACCACCCGGTAAAAGTTGGGAGGGAGTTGGTCGGGGCAGAGACCATAAAACCTAAGGGTTCTCAGGATAAGGGGGTCAACCGGGAATCTAACCCCGCCCTCTAGGATAGCCATTAATGGGAAGAAGACAGTAGTGACGCCTTGGCGCCGTTGAATGTCTATATCACCCTCGGGACAATATGCAATATCTACGTTCCCGGGTACATCGAAAGCGGCCCTAAAGGTAGCCAAAGCGGCTTCAGAAGAAAGGAGATAAGAGTAACCCATTTCCTAAACTAGGATCTCTAAAAAGGAAAGCTACGATCTGCGAGTCCAAAAGAATGAAAAAGAGAGTAATCAGAGAGGAGAGGAAAGAAAACTTACTTGGGGCTCTAAGGAAGAGAGGTCCTGAACTAGAAGAAGGAACGCACAGGGAGAAATGCTCAGCCAAGTGAAAGGTGGGAGATTAGAGGATGCGAAAGTGAAGAAGAATGCCTGAAGGAGATATATATAGGGGATGGGGGAAAAGTAAATGGCAATTAATAAGCCGTTGGCAGGAAACCCAATGAGCCATCGCGTCAACTGCCACACGCGCGACGCCTCAGTTCGCGAAGCGTCTGGCAATAATGACAGCCTATCAGACTTAATGCGCCTTTTGAGAAGCGCGTTAATGACCGAGGAAATTTCACTGGCCGGGCCATCGACCCCTCAGGTTCCTTGATTCACCCCCGAGAACGGGGGGTGAATCAAGGAGGGGCTAATGTGTGGCACCAAGCTCCCTGGGCCCGTTGGATCTTTAGGGCCCAATAGGCCGTGCGGCACCGAGCTCCCTGGGCCTGTTGGATCAGTAAGGCCCACTGGGACCTTACATTCTTAGCATGCTCGGAGGAGTGCATTTTGATCTTGCCCACCCACGCGAGCTGTCCGAACCTGCATCATCTCCCGAGGATACTTCCCAGAGAAGCTGAGTTATGCCCGGGAAACTAACGACCGAGCAATTGCGACCAGGAATTGTATCTGCCTAGCGTCACAAAGTGGGAACCAGTTCCAAGGCCACTCCCACCTAAACACCCACTTATAACCATCTGTATTGGACCTCCAAATGCACTAGCGTCAGGTGTAATCATCACCATCCCATTAGCATCTCACTATAAATACAAGGATCTTGTGAAAGGGGAGGGGTTGTTGAAAAATTGGAGAGCAAAGAGGGAGAAGACAAGGCTAACACAAAGGGATAGAATAGTGTCTGATTAGTCTTAGCACAAGAACGACTCAGTGTAGGAAATCCAAGCCCACCATATAAATAGATTGTGAGCCCAAGCGAGTCACAGTCCAGTAGCCTCGTTTCAGGCGCGCACAGTATGAGTAAAATATTTCCTAAAATAAATCTTAATTAAGTTTTATTATAATATTACAACTCACAACCAAACTTATGAATAGGTTTAGTCATTCTATTACAACATATTTTATTCGTAACAATAAAAATTGTCCTATCATAATCCCAATTCAATATACCAAACAAGCCCTAATTGTTTACCAGGAAATAATCACAGTACATGAAAACCTATTTCAGCTTCTTTAAATTATTTAGTGTTAAAAGTGCAATAAACAATAAATTTCTCATTCTTCTGTATTAAACTAGAGTGATTTTTTTTTTCTTTTCTTTATGGGAATTACATTCCCCTTCCTTGAGGTTTGGATGAATAATTTTCCACCGCAAACCTTATGAGGGAAAAAACACTCCCCTATCTTGAGATTTGAAAAAAATAACACTTTCCCTCTGTTCTGTTTGTATTAGTATCAGAATATTCAATTTTTTTTTTTTATATAATTCCCTTTACCAAAGTTTAACCATGATTAGTAAAAGCATAACTATATTTTTTAAAATAATAATGCAAAGTTTATCAAGTACCAAAATATTTGCAATGACAAATCTCTCCACAGCCTGTTGAAAAACTAAAAAAATAAGAAAAAGTCATACTAAATATTTTTAAATACTCTTTAATTAAAATTTTAGAACTATTGATTTTGATTTTGAAAGGGGGGATAACCTACCCTTAAGCAAAGAATAGGTTAGTACACAACATTTTTAATATCAATTTAAAAGAATTTGATCAAATGGATGTAAAGGGAGAAAAAAAAAAATTCCCCTTCAAATTTGGAATGGAGTGTCATTTTTCAAAATCTCAAATGAAAAGAGTGTAATAACTCTAGTTTATTAAAGAGGAGTAAACCAGTAATTATAACAAAATATTTGGGTGTTAAGACATAAATTATACTTTTATTAATGTTACTCCACTCATCAATTTTTATTGTATTTGTTGGGTTTTTAGACCCCTTAAACCAACAATTGGATTAACCTAATGAATTAGCCAAGTGATTAACTTAGTCAATTTATGCAATTCTAGGTTATCACAATCAAACAATCATATCAAGATTATAAAGCAGCGGAAATATAAAGAACACAATGATATGATGACCCAGAAAACCACACGGTAAAAACTTGGGAAGGATTTGACCTAGCTATCCTCAAGGTAAACTTGAATCCACTATATGAAAGAATCGAATAAGTTCATACAATAAAACTTAACAAGCACCCCCGCTTGACTTCCTATTGCTACCCACCAATAGAACTTACTGACACGATCATGTGCAAACTCCGAATCCACGGGCTTTTTCTTTCTTGGATTCTCCACAAGATACAAGCACTCCCGCTTGTGTTTCTTTAAGCTCCAATGGCAACAGCTGAATTGATCATCAAGGTGTTAATAATATCTCTACCTTGAAAATCCTAAGTTTTGTGTAAAGGAAAACTTTTCTAGATCTCACAAGAGATTTACACAAAATAGAAAATATAAGCAACCAAAACTCCTCTAAAAACGTGGCTAGGGTTTCCTTTATATAATGGGAGAAGTAGACCTAAAACCCTAATCCTTAATAGGCTTGGGCTGAGTTGGAAAATTCTACAGAAAAACAATCTGCACGACTTTCGATCGATCGAGCCTAATTTTCTATCAATCGAGTCAAGTAGATTTACACAGTAAATCCTGTAAAACACTCGATTCCAACTTTACATATAAATACACTTTGAGCAAGTCTAAATAAGACTAAAACGTTTTGATCAAGGTTTGCCAACAATACAAATTAGAGTTCTAATACATTAATTCCTAATTCCTTAGAACCTAACAAACTCCCCCTTTGACAATCCGTGACAAAACACAAACACAAACACAAATCTCAAAGTTACAAGTAAAAGTCCTTTACAAAAATAATGCCCATTACAACAAATTCAATCCTAACTACTATCCATCAATTGCAAGTGTAGACAACAGCTCAATTGAATCAACCTGTATATTCCTGAAACACTTAACAAACGCATAAACGCATGTATGATAGAAAAACAGTAAATCAACAAGTAAATTCTTGACTTCACAAAACAGAAATAAAAACATAAGTAAACTAACTCTCCCCTTAAGTTAGATACAACAAAAAGTTTTTATTTATATTCTCCCCTTTCAAAAATAATTTCAACTCCCCCTAAACAAGACAAACATGATTCCCATAAATCAATAATTTCTCCTCCTTTTTGTCACGTATTAACAAAGACAACTCAAACATACATTACAGAGGATACAAGAAAATAGAGAACAAAGGGACACAAAACAAGACAACTCTAAAGAAAATAGAGACAACTCCCCCTACGAAGAGCAACAACTCCCCCTAAGAATCACAAAGGTTAAAAAAAATTTCTCCCCCTATAAAAATAGGAAAAATAAAACAAGTTTTGGGAAAAATTTAGGAGGTGGGGAAAACAAAGACACACAAACCAAAGTTAAAAACTAAGGTGAGGATACACATGAAAAAAATATTCTCTCTTTCAATAAATGCAAACATAACACTATGTGACCCATAAACAGTTGCACGAGTAGAGAAAATATTTGCACATTGATTATCCATCATATCTCTTAAGAAAAATATTTTCTGCAGTTCACGCATAAGAAATAGCATATACTAGAATGTACAAAACTCAAAAATTAATCAATTAATTTTTAAATCAAGTTGAGTACCCAATTTAGCAAAGTGTATGCATGCTATGTGTGAAAACAATGAGAGATATGACTGCAAAACTGCAAGATGGATACAAAAATCAATATAATGCATGTGAATCCTAAACACAAATGATGCATAAAAAAATATGTCATGATGCATGTTCTAATGCAGTAAAACTAAGTTCAATTTAAGTTCAATTTCACAAAATTGGCTTGAGCATAGAGTTTCTAACAAAAATCCCAGAATTTAAAAACCACTTGTTAAGATTTTAAGAAAAATTTGAACAATTGATCATCACACAAGCTAAAATACATAATATAATGACCAATTACATCAATTCAACAAGCCAATTGCATCAATTGAACCCAATTTAAACAAATCCCCAATTCGGATCAATTACAAGCCCTAGAATTTCCAATTTCTCAAACTTTAAACACATTTTGTATTAAGATCAAGGAACTTTTAATCTTGAATGGCCGCAACAAGATCACACACAATAAAATGTACCAAGTTTAGCAAAGAGTAACTTGTATAGTGTGTGCAACTAGCAAAAACTTGAGATATATGTGAGGTGATATGTGAATAGCAATCAAACACAAAGTCTACAAAATTCATCACATAGAATTTGAAAGAGACTATCACTAAAAAAGTTACATCATATAACTCTCACATTTCCTAGAACAAAAGCTTACAATCATGTAAGTTTCTTGATTTGCTTCATATTGTACACACCAATTTTAATTGTTCAGAAACTTATTAAATAGTCAGGATAATGTACACACCAATTTTAATTACATGATTTGGCATCAAGCCTAATAGTACACACCAATTTTAAGCATTAAGCAATTAAACCGAGGCTACACCTTATGTTCTTTTTGTGCATGTGCTACACTTTCTCGAGTACAAAATCTTACGATATGCACTAAGGTATTCATGATTGGCTAATGAAGAGTGGTGAGATGGTTATTTATGCCTTTCTCAAAAAGATTAAGTCCGTCAGACAAAGACATGTGACTTCAAGATCAAAACAAAGTGATCAAAAACTATAAGCATCTTTCCCACACAACATACACTTCAAAGTTTCAACTAGTAAAGTGCAATAAATAAGTTCATCAAAGCTAAACAAGGTACATAAACATGTTATGTAAAGATAATATGGCCAATCCTTGATTTCAAATCCAAAAAATAATAATGCAAAACACAAAAATCTTTTTGGTTTTAAAAAATTTTATGACCAAAAACAAAAAGCACATATTATGCTAAATGAACAATGCAAAAGCAATGCATGATAGTGCTAAACTAAGCTATAGAGGGTACACAAATAAGAAATATCAATTTCTTAATTAACTCTTAAGTACATGTACAAATTAGTACATGCTCATACAAAATCAAAAAAAGCTTAGCACTTATATAACACATACTATTTAAGTTTCTCCACAATGTCAAGCATGTTCTAAATCAAGAGAGAGATATCATAATTCATGTAATTCTCAAGAAAAATAAAACAAGACTCAAAATAAAATATTTTTGTCTTTTTTGAAAAATTTTCAATGTTTTTGGATTTTTTTTTTTTAATAAAAAACAACCTAAAAAAAAACAACAAAAAACAGAAACAAGACATGTCCACAAACAATTGAAAGAATTAAAATAGGGACAAGTCAGCAACACTCACCTTAAAGGATCTGTGGGGCCCTATTGCACTAACCACGCTGGCCCACTACATGCGGCCCAAGGCCCGTGCCGAGGATAATGCAAAAGCCGAGGACAGTGGGAAAGAGCCCAGGACATCCAAGGCCCGCGCCGAGGATGACCTGTCCTCGGCACGCCGACTTCACTAAAGGGAAAATATCCCTCATCCGTTGAATATATCTCACCAGCATTCTGACCGCTTTAATGGTGAGGTGACCTGAAAACCCAAAGCATCAGTCACTTCAACTATTATAAAGCCTGCAAAGGCGGCTTGGACCTAACATAAAGCCTGCAATCGCAGAAGATGGGACAGATCCCTGTACACAAAACTCAGATAATTGCCAAATGGACGGCTAAGATTAAAAAAGGAGGAAACACGATATAACTAAGAGATTTCCCAACATAAAGGGGGGGCCGAAGAGAAATAGGCCTTAAAAACACTGAACCATGATCACAACGGAGATCGTCCGAAGTACTGAGCGAAAGTGATAATTATTCTTATAAAAACTCTTGGTCTGATTCGTCTATCAGGATCCTTTACAAATTTCATGTTAGCTGTTGTTTGCTTGTTAGATGCCTAGTCCGCCCTACCCATTCTTTACCATTCATTATTGTTTAAGGGTCCAGTACATTTTGTGCCCTTACAGGATCTTTTCTCACCCATATAGCACGAGTCTTCGGCTTTGTAGGTGAAAATCCATAAGAAACAAAGTGTATTTGAGGGATTACACCAATCTTCTGAAAAAAACTAAAATCCTGCAAATTCTTTTCACAAACCAACAAGCTCAAATTTTTCAAAAGTATATGAAATAATTTATATGGACTTATGGCAGGAGAAATATTATCACATATCCTAGATTGATATACAGAATGCTTAAATTTCAATTTATGACAATTAGGACGAATGTGACCACGGACGCCACAAAAGTGGCAAACAGGAACAAATTTAGGAATATCAGTATTCCTAATAGCAAATTTAGTCTCAGATTTTGGTTTTTGCCTTAACAAATAACAATTTAATCTAATATGACCAACAACACCACAAAGGTGACAGGTAGGCACAAAAACAGATTTATTATGCTCTTTAACAGTAGGTTTAGACTTAGGTTTAGAAATTTCAGCGTCTACATCAAAACTTTTACCTTTGTCTAACCTAGCAAAATAAGTCTTTTCTTTATTATTTCTCTTAAAAGGAGGGATATAAACTTTCTCAGTTTTAGGTTTAAGAGAAACAGAAACACTTTTGTTATTAACAGCAGGCTTGGTACTAGTCAAATTTTCAATTTTAACTTTAGATTCAACTAATTCTTGTTCCAAGCTTTTCATCTTCTCATCTTAAGAGGAAATTTGACTTCTCAAAAATTCATTCTTTTTATGAGATTCATCTAATCCAACAATCAATTCCTCTTTTTCAAGATTAGCCAATTTTAACTCTTTCTTGAATTTCTTAGCAATTTTCATAGATTTCAATAATTCCTTACGAAGAGTTTCACAGGCATCAATAAAATCAACAGAAACATGATAAAAAAGACACTTCAAATTATCCATGACAACAGGGGTCAAGGATCAGCTCTTAGATCAAAAGATCTAAAATAGAAGAGGTACCTGCTCTAATACCACTTGTTGGGTTTTTAGACCCTTTAAACCAACAATTAGATTAATCTAGTGAATTAGCCAAGTGATTAACTTAGTCAATTTATGCAATTCTAGGTTATCACAATCAAACAATCATATCAAGAATATAAAGCAGCGAAAATATAAAGAACACAATGATATGATGATCTAGGAAACCACACGGTAAAAATCTAGGGAGAATTTGACCTAACTATCCTCAAGGTAAACTTGAATCCACTATATGAAAGAATCGGAGTTCATACAATAAGACTTACAAGCACCCCCGCTTGACTTCCTATTGCTACCCACCAGTAGAACTTACTGACACGACCACGTGCAAACTCCGAATCCACGGACTCATTCTTTCTTAAATTCTCCACAAGAAACAAGCACTCCCGCTTGTGTTTCTTTAAGCTCCAATGGCAACAACTGAATTGATCATCATAGTGTTGATAATATCTCTATCTTGAAAATTCTAAGTTTTGTGTAAAAGAAAGCTTCTTTAGATCTCACAAGAGATTCACACAAAACAGAAAATATGAGCAACCAAAACTCCTCTAAAAACGTGGCTAGGGTTTCCTTAATGGGCTGAGTTGGAAAATTCTTAACAGGCTTGGGCTGAGTTGGAAAGTTCTGCAGAAAAACAATCTACACGACTTTCGATCGATCGAGCTTAATTTTCGATTGATCGAGTCAAGCAGATTTACATAGTAAATCCTGCAGAACACTCGATTTCAACTTTACATATAAATATACTTTTGAGCAAGTCTAAACAAGAGTAAAACGTTTTGATCACGGTTTGCCAACAATACAAATTAGAGTTCTAATATATTAATTCCTAATTCCTTAGAACCTAACAGTATTAATATTTAAAAATTTTAACTACTTGATCATAAGTTCTCATAAATATATTAAATTTCGTGTTAATTAGACACTATTCATTATCTATTCAATAAATTTATGTTATATATAAAATTTTAAACTAATAAAAAAAAGAACTGACTAGACCGACCAAACTAAACATCTTTTTTTTTTTTTTTTTATATAGAAAGAAACACATTTTTTATTGCTTGGTTTTGAATTAAATAATAAAAATACTTTATTATTTATGTTACACCACTCATCAATTTTTATTATATTAATATAAGTTACCATTAATACATTAAATTTTATATATATTTTTTTTGTAATTTAAATTTTGTGTTAATAAGATATTATTCATTATTTAATCAATAAATTTATGTTATATGTAAAATTAATTTATAGATAAGATATGGTGAAGGTAGAAATGAATCAACTCATTTACTTCTCCCATAAATTTATATATATATATATATATATATATAAATCATTTGAAAAAAGAAAAAAGAGCGAGTTGGAGCTGGAATCCAAGCTCACTCTCCCAGATTATCACCACCGTATATGCCACGTCACCATCGGCCTCCGCCGCAGCCGGTGTTTGATTACCGGAGCTAGGGTTTTCTTCCAATCAGCAGAGCAACATTGGCCTTCAACTTTCGTACTCCTCGTGTACTTCTCTCTCTCTCTCTCTGCACTCTGCTATTTTGTTTGTTTCTTTTTTCTGATTTGGTTTTGTTTGTTCAGAGAGAAAATTACTTTATTAAGACTTGAATTCTAATGCAAATTATTACACATAAAGAAGTTGAATTTCTCGAAGATTACAATTGCATTAAGCATTTTGCCTTATAACGTAGAAATCAAATTTTTAGTCCCAACAAGTCAATAAATAAAAGTGTGTATAACACTGTGATTCCTAGGATTTAGTGTTAGAATCCTCTCTGTTTGGTTTTGTTTGTTCAGAGAGAAAATTACTTTACTAGGACTTGAATTCTAATGCAATTATTACACATAAAGAAGTTGATTTTCTCGAAGATTCCAATTGTATTAAGCATTTTGCCTTATAACGTAGAAATCAAATTTAGTCCCAATAAGTCAATAAATAATAGTGTGTATAACTCCTAGCATTTTAGTGTTAGAATCCTCTCTGTTTGATTTTTGAAACAGAGAGGGACTATTTCAATCAAGGTGAGGATTTATGATTAATTTTAAAGTTAGCCCAACTCAAATCATGACCAGAGTTACACACTTACACTATCTCTAATGTCGGTTACTTTTGCTTATTTCTGCAAATTGAGAATTGAGAGAAACAAAACCCCCCCACGAATGTAACCAGCTGGTGAGCTCATTGGTCTCGGGCATGATGTAAACCTGGAGGTCCCATATTCAATCCACCACACTATGGGGTTTCCCGGGGTGTCTCATGAGCAGGAAGTAGAATAGTTTGGCCAAAGGCTAGGACACCACTTCCTTATATATGTGGGTTCTTAGGTCTTCTCCTTATTATTCTTCTCAAGCTCATTCGCCTATGTTTCTTTTTAATCCATTCAATACATATAAAATGGACGCTTAACAGAAGCAAATGGGAAATATATTCACCGCCTGACCTCCATGTGTGAGGGTCTTTTAATAAGTGAATTTCTTTGAAATGTGGAAATAGAGGCACAACTGTAGTACATGGGAAGTATACAAAGGAAGAGTCGAAAAGGAAAAATACAAAGAAATTAACTTCTAAAACTCATACCGTCCAGAAAATCCAAGAAATAAAGGGAAGAAAATTGAGTAGCAGTCAAGGTTCAGTCCACTTATAGAAGGTATAGGAACTTGAGTAGGCCATCAGTAACTCCCTCGCCTCAAAAGTGTGAGTTCCTTTTTTTTTTTAAATGCACTACTTAGGTACAATGGGGCTACCATCCAAATCTGAGTCCCTATTAGATTATAACATGCAGCACCAATCTGCAATTACTATACCTTGTCTTCTCAAATTATCAGTTGTCAAAAAATTTCCCATGCTATAGTTCATGTGAAGAAAGCAATGCACCTCTTTGGTGTATTGCTAATGTTGAACCTCAGTTGAATTTTTAAAAATATTGTAATCAATTTTGAGTTTCATCTTCTTCTTTTTGATCGATAGAGGCTCTGTTTTCTTTTTATTTTAAAGGCATTTCAATTTGCTTTTGTATATATGATTCTGTTGATAATCTTAGGTTCTTTTATATATATATATATATATATGGGAAAATATTACATATTTATTTGCATTTCTAGTCAAAACAAAAATGTATAAGTTTAAATCTTTGTTTTGTGTGATCTAAGAGAGAGAGAGAGAGGGGGGGGGTTACTAATGCCTGATAAAACTTTTTACTTTTGATGTCTAAGGTTTCAATTTCAAGAATAAAAAATTTTAGGATGAAAAGTATCTTTTTTTTTCCTGTGCAACCAAAGGGCTTAAAATTTTTTAATTTATTTTTTCCAGAGTGTCATAATCTCAAACATATTACAACTTTTTTCAAAATACAGGTTAAACATTAGCATTACACAAGGAGGTGCATGGAGGAGTATTTGGAAAGTAAGCCTGTAAGAGCTCCACCTAGAGTTTCTTTTTTCACATGAACTATAGCATAGGAAAAGTTTTGACAGCTGATAATTTGAGAAACGAGGTATAGTAATTGCAGATTGGTGCTGCGTGTTCTGATCTAATGGGATTTAGTTTTCTTATTATTTGGGTTGTTGGGTAATGCCAAAATCAATGATTGCTCTTGGAAAGGTAGTTTTAGCAAATGTAATTCTGGAGAGATTTGGATGGTAGCTCCATTGTCCATAAGTAGTGCATTTGGGAAAAGGAACTTATGCACTTTTGATGGGAGGGAGGGAGTTACCGAAGGCCGATATAAGTTGAGTTCCTATTTCTAAAGACCTTATATGATTGGACCTTGACTACTACTCAATTTTCTTCCCTTTGTTTCTTGGAATTTCTAGACGGTATGAATTTTAGAAGTTAGTTTCTTTGTATTTTTCCTTTTTGACTATGTCATTGTATACTTCATGTGTATTTTTCCGCATTTCAATGAAATTTGCTCGCGTATTAAAAAACCATCACACAAGGAGTGAATTTATTTCCCGTTTTCTTGTGTTAAGTGTCCAGCTTATATGTATTGAATGGATTTTACTTTACCAAAGTAGACTCTGGTTTCTTTTCCTGATAGGCTTACTCAATTATGATGAGATTGGAGGCAAGCATTTTGCACATACATAGGTAAATACACTTGAAGATTACTCCTGTTGTCATGCTGAACGCAACTTTGGAGGGCTATATTTGTGTTTGTGGGTCCAATGGGGAATGCCCCCGTGGGAGTATGAGTTTCAGTCTTCATGCTGCAAAATGGGTGGAGATCATATATTTTTTTTGTCAAAACTCCACTCTTTCGAACTTGGTAGATAGTATTCCAAAATAGCCACCTTGTGTACATCTATACGGAATATAAGAGCAACAGAAATTGTCTATTTGGCAGAATGGGGAAGACAAGGGTTCATGATAAGTTGTTTTAGGTGTATTGATTCTAAAGTAAGCAGGAGCTTTTGAAGGGTATCCTGAAGAGACTATAAGCATTCCCTTGTTTTAGGGAAACACCAGTAACTTCACCAAACCTTCTCGGTCATCGTTTGACAGCAAAACTTGGTAGTCTCATAGGATTTTTCTTTTCTATCTGTTTATCACGTTGAGGCTTTAGATAGGTCTAGTGAACTATTGATTAAGGGAGATCATGGTAGGCTTGCAGCTTTTCACATTGAATCCAAACTGTTTGAGGTTGTGATGGATGAAAGGGTAATGTTTTCACATTAAGGTTCTATGAGGGGGAAATACTATCTATTTTCTACATTCATGGGACGTGATAGTGCAAGGTAGCTCTTGGCCATGTTGGTTGAGCTCTTCATGCAAATTGGTCCAAGGACTACATAAGGACTAACAGAGAGGCAGACAAAGTCTTCAGGGCCCAAAGATGCACCAATACCTTTGGAAAATAATTGAATTTAACTGAGTGCAGAGGTGGTGGTTGAAAAAGGATGGTCATCATCCTGGAAGGCGATATAGGGAGTTGAAGAATTTAATCTACTCAAAATTATGAGGAAAACCAAGGTTTGAATCCCTCCTCCCCTATAGTTGTGACCATCAAATTTAAAAATAAATAAATAAAATTGTCCGAATGATAAGTTGAAACGGGAAAGGGTAAGAATTCTAATGAGTTGGAAGGTGGATGTTGTCTGTTTGCAAGGAACTAACAGAGAAACTGTCCTAAGTATCAGGGGAAATCAGTTTGTTGATTGGCTCCATTGGGGCTTCAGTAGGCATATGGATGTTGTGGGACACAAGGATTGTTGTTAAGATTGATGAATTCGTTGGTGAGTGTTCTATCTCTTGTTGATTCAAAAATGTAGTTAATGGCTTTTCTTGGGTATTCTTTGAAATTGAGTCAATGGCCCAAATGTAGACAAAGACAATCTGATTGTGCAGGAATTAGCTGGGGGGCCCTTGGTATATAGGAGGTGATTTCAACGTTACCAGATTCCAAAGTGCAAGAGATACCTCAACTACGTGGGAGTTCTCAAATTTTATTTTTAGCTTGGTCTGGTGGATTTTCCACTAGAAGGGGGGCATGCACTTAGTTAAGCAATCAAGCTAATCGACTTCATGGAGGAGGAGGGATTTTTATTGTTTGAAGAGAGAAATAATAAAGTAGCATTGGAAAAGATCATACTTATGGAAGAAACCAGTTAGAGGCAAAAGTCTTGGACAATTTGGCTACAAGATAATTGTCTACAAGAAGGGGATCGTAAGACGAGTTTCTATCACCAAATGGCTAACTCATACAAAGGAAATTATCATTTTGGACAGCTGAAATTTGAAGAAAAATATTAAGTAAACTATAATAGCCGCCTTCCCTACTTCTTTTTAGAATATGAGAGATTCTCACTAAGAAAGATAGCCCTCACTAAGGGATATGGAATCCTTCTTTGAGCTTTATTTTAATTTTATTAATATAATGTACTATTTCCTTGGATTAATTATGGGATGCATATATCAAAAATTCAGTGTGAAAGTTGAATGAGATGCCAAGAGCTTTTATAGCTAAACTGACACATTCTGGTGTTTCCAATGGAGACATCTAGCATTCAAATCCCCCCTATTTCATTATAACTATCGAATTATCAAATTGAAAAAGATTATTTTTAACCAACCGAGTTTGAGTTGGATTGGTACCTCGCCAAGTCTTAAGGCTTGGGGGTGGAGTTCGAGTGCTGCAGGGTGCAGCTTAGATTACAATATAATATAAACTTTCTAACCATTTCTTAAAGCTTGGTTACTCTGGCATAATATCTTGTGAAAAGCAAGATTCATTGTGCTTTCACACCCATTTTTCTTCCATTGATTCCCCTGAAGTTCTTTTTGGTCATGATTCCCCAAGACTTTAATGTAATTTGAGTTTGGATTGCTCTTGCTAGACAAGTGTTGCCCATAGCAAATACTTTTCTGCTGCAGCTTTTTTGTTCTTTTATTTTTTCCCCCTGAATATTCTTTATTATTAGCCAAAAGAATGGTGCCATGAGATATTCAAATGTAAATGAAAGCTAATCGATGTAACAATTTAGCGTAATTTGTGCAGCATTATCTGTTTTGTTCAGCTGTATTAGGACTTTTCTCCCTCCTCTTTGTCTTTGGTTTGGACATTAGGATCTTTGTAATCTCAGTAATTTCAGAATTCCCCCTTCATATTTTAATGTTTCCATTACTATATCTGGTTTTATCCATATAGTCTCAAGGATGATTTGCAACTGGATATACTGGACAATGTAAAAAATATGATAGCTGTGGAAGAAGTTGGATTTGATGTCCCCCAAAAGAATGGTGCCATGAGATATTCAAATGTAAATGAAAACTAATCGATATCACAATTTAGCATAATTTGTGCAGCATTATCTATTTTGTTCAGCTGTATTAGGACTTTTCTCCCTCCTCTTTGTCTTTGGTTGGGACATTAGGATCTTTGTAATCTCAGTAATTTCAGAATTACCCCTTTCATATTTACTGATTCCATTACTATATCTGGCTTTATCCATATAGTCTCAAGGATGATTTGCAACTGGGTACACTGGACAATGAGAAAAATATGATAGCTGTGGAAGAAGTTGGATTTGATGTCCCCCAAAAATGAGTCAACAAGATTTCAACCACAGATCATCTCCTTGACATTCCTTGCAACCCATCCACAGGCCAAAAATGAGATTCTCTTTTTTGCAAAGTGAAATTTTGTAGACGAACATCGTTATGCTCTTGCCTATCAATGTGGCGTACATTGATAGTTTGTAATAATTATCCTTGGGCCAATAAAGACATCTTTGCCACAATTTATGCCTCCTAAAACCCGAGCCTTATGCTTTGTAATCATAATGATGTTCTTAAAAGTCAAATATGGTGATCTTCTTGTTTTATGAAACTGTATCTGTTGATGTGGACTGGAGTTTCCTCAAATGAGTGTAGTGAAGAAATCTTGGTTTCTTTAATCTTTATGGAACGTGTGGATGAGGTACACAGCGGTGGGGTGGTCCCTTGTGGATTGTCTTAGAAGTTAGAAGTATATTGAAAGTTTTAGCCTTGGGATAAAAAGGAGATAAAGCATCATTTTGTTTTGTATTTTTTCCCTAATTTAAACTTAATGATAATTCGTTCTCACAATGAAATGAAAGTATGGTCTTATGTGGAACCTGTTGTGCCCAAGAATATCATGCTGCCACAGAGACTAGATTGTTACTGTAGAGTATAGACTATAGAGTTAGGATGCATAGTATGGATACGATAAAGCAATACGAACAATTTTTAAAAAATTATAACATGATATGACAAATAGGACACTGATACTATACGAGTACAAGAGTACGACACGAGTATGACACTTCAAATGAAGTGCTTGTGAAAAAGATTAACCAAGTTGGATTACAAACACAGTGGAATACAATTTTGAGATGGCAAATTACTGTTTTTTACTTTAGATATGTCAAGCTTACCTGATAAAGAATGGATTAGGTTTTTGGCTATTAACCAAATATTTTCAACTAGCATGATGGAATAACAACTTTTCCGTGGGTAAAGCTCACAAGGATATGACTCCACTCCATAGTAGATCCACAGTGCAAAATAGATGATTGGAAATTTGGAATTTGGAAGCACTAAGGATGTATCAGTTCAACAATGGCATTGATGATTATGATCTCTATGTCTTACCCGTGCACAAAGTAAAGCCACTCAACACTCGTATTAAGGTGACCATGGCCGCAACTGTCATTAATTTCATTCAAATAGTCAACTGCTGTAGACATTAAAATCTGATTTCTCTTTTATTTTAGGTAACCTTTTAGCATTAGTGGTAATACTTCAACACCAAAGCTCTTTTTTGAGAAACATCCTTGGGGCCCAGCTCAGATTATAGGATGGGAGCAGTTGAGACTTGAGATAAGTATTCCATCTGGCTCTTTGAAAAATGAAAGAACAAAATCAAAGCTCTGGACAAAACATGGTAAAATTATTTAGGTTTTTTTTTTTTTTTTTTCAAGAAATTACACTTTACTACACTAAAAAAATGATACCTCATGTTACACTTTGCACTCTGTACTTTTCGAGTGCACATTTTGCACCCTAAACTATAACCCTTATTACATTTTGCATTCCAACGTTAAGTTTACTATTAACTTGGACGGAAATTCGATATTTAGGATCCAAAGTGTAATCAAGATTATGACTTAGAATGGTAAAATGTAATTACTCCTTTATTTTTAAGAGATTGAGAAGATGTATAATTAGGTCTTTCATGCAGTGTCATATTTTTCCATTAAAATTAACAACAAACTTGATATCGGAATGCGAAGTGTGTAACAAAAATTATAAAATGGTGCAAAATGTAATTAGAGATATAATTTAAGGTAATAAAGTGTAATTATCCCCTCCCCATTTTTTTTTTTTTTTATAGGACAAAACTTTTAGGTACTATATAATCTTGGTTTGTCAATAATTGAATCCAACTACGTTGTTAATTCAAAGACATAATAAGAAAACACTCTTTAAAATGTGATTAAACGAGGATGAAAAAAGAAAAAGCCATTAATATCTAGTTGTGATCATTCCCTCCATGACCCTCCCAAGCAAAGCATTGATCCTAAAGAAAATCTCAAGAAGTTATAACTCAATAAGCCGTATGAACACAAAGACAATGCGTTCAAGTTGGGTTCCATGAGTACTTTCTCTTTTTTTTCCAACTTGTGGTCCCTTAAAGTCAACATTACTAATGGTAACTGATGAGTCATCAGAGGCCTAAGATCAAAAAACCCCTCTTAGTTCACGTGTAGGATTCAAATATTCAATGCACTTGCTAACCCATAATAATTGTAAAAAAAATTCATCATTAGCCATGCAGGGATTGGTATTATGTGAAATCATTAAAATGACTTCAGAACAAAAAAAAAAAAACAAAAAAAAAAGCGGTAGAGACTTAAAGGCTCTCACAATAATATTGATGACCTCATGCCCATGGCCTGGTTTTAAAAACATAACCTAACTCATTACCTGTGGGTCACGTAAACTACAAACCCTGCCAATCAGATCACTACATGAAATGGATAAAATCATAGAACTTAAAAAGTTAAGGGATTTTTTTTCTTTGCTTTTGTTCGATTTTATAGAGAATAGAAATCTTTAAAACTTCACGTGTATATTGCATCATGTTGTCCAATCATAATACACGGGTCAACCAGTTAGCTCCCCCTACGGGTGAGGTAATCATCTCTCCCTCTCTCTCCTCTCTCTCACACATTTTCTTTGGGTAAAAAATTGAAAGGTCATTACCACACTGCATAATTGATAAAATTGTAATTATAGGCAATGTGGAAGATGATGATGATAAATATTCATGAATGCCTCTGCTATCTGTGGCCATGCAAATCTTTTGAGCACTGCCAAACACATTTATGAAAATAAACAACCCCTTTATTACCCCCCATTAAATCATAACCCCAAAAATCATTTCATTTCATTTTTTTCTTTTTGTTTTTTAATAACTTTTTGAAATTAAAGGACGGCTTAAAATTGCTGCACAAAAAAGAGAAGTGCTTTTTATTTAAGAGGGGTTTGAAAGATTATTAGAGGAAGGAACCATTATTATTTGGGTGCCATCATTGGTTGTGTTCAGAGAAGATTTATAACCCTGGATATTCATTAACAGTTTTGAGCCAAAAATTTATTTACTTCCCTGTTGCACGTTTTGACAGACCCCTTTTGCCCCCCTATACTTTGACTGTATCGTAGTTTGAATGACGGATGGGCTGACCTGGTAAAATGTTGCTAATTGATGTGTGACAGAACTGAATGAGATGATCAAGCTAAGAGCATAGGTTGTGGCGTAGAGCCTTCCATGAGCCAGAAATAATGAAACGTGGTTTAGACTTTAAATGCAATGCAAGTACTCGTAATAGTTGTTTAAAACTTTAAATCAAGATGTACTTGGACAACGATATTTGTAGATAATTCAATTTAATAAAGAAATTCTTGTCAACTTCGACAGTGTGCTAATGTGACAAAAGTCACACAACCGTAGCAAGTAAAGTAGAATGACCCCCTTTTTTTTTTTTTTTTTTTTTGAGAAAGACACAAGACAACAAACACACACACACCGGGAAGTGGGAAGATCGAGTTTAATATCACACAACTCACAACATACAAAAGCCGGTAACTCTTGAATGTTGTGTGAAGGCTTTAAACTCAAAGGAAGACACACACTTAGGCGATGTGGGACAAGCCCACTTATGCTTTTTTTGAGAAAGACACAAGACAACAAACACACACACACACACCGTAGAATGACCCCTTTTAAATGTAACTAACAATCTTTTTGGAAATCAAAATTCGTTCCGCATGGTTTTGTTCTATTATAAATATTACAAATTAGCATATGAGAAAAGTTATAGGATGCCCTAAGAACATTTGTTAATAAATCATTTTAAGATAGTTTTAATAAAAAAAATAAAATAAAAAAACAATTAATATTTTGAAAGCTCTTTCAATTTTCTATAAAAGTGATATAAAAAATTTCTATAAATGGTTTATTAACCATTGCCCTAAGAACACTCGTTAACATGACCTTTAATTTATTAACTCATTATTAAGGTTGTCCTATGCGCTCAATCCAGACCTAAACTGCTCACATTAGGTGGCGGAAGAAGCCAAAAGCCACTAACTACAGGTCGAGTAGTTTCCAGTTTGGGTGGACAATGGTTGGATTCATTCAAAATCGATGAAGGAGCGGTAATGAGGCAAGTCACGGGATTTAGTCAAGATTTTGTTGGATCTAAGACTAAGAGAGAGAGAGAGGACGACGGTTCAAGGAGAATTATGATTTTCGATGATCTTTATGATATTGGGTCAATCGATTCGATTTCTGTCGAGTTTCAAACCCTTAACCCGCCACTCAATCCACTCACATTGATTGTTGAAGCCAGAGACCCGTTGTTGACCGCCTCTTTGCTCAGATTGAGTTGGTTTTATTTCGGGTGGCACCAAGTTAGATAGTTCCATCAGGTGGTCGGTTGGTCTAGATAGTCCTACTTGTAATTATTATATTTGACTCCCTAGAGGTTTGGAATTGAATGGAACTAAACTATTTTATTTTATATGTTTTAAAATAAATGAATAGAAAAAAATGAAAAAAAAAAAAAAAAAAGTAACCTTATTTGAGGTACCACTAACATGAAAAAGAATAAGATTAATAATTTTTTTTTAATAATATTTCTTCTTATATCATTTCTTTTATAAAAAGTAATGTTGTTATTTGTTGATGGTATCATGGTAATATTGAAACTTATATATATATATATATATATATATATATATATATATATAATTGGAATCATAGTTTTAAAAATTAGACCGAACTGACCAGTTCAACTAGGAATCGAGCATTAATCTGGTCCTGTAAAAATATATCTGGCCAAAACCGGTCAAAAATCGAGAAACAGATCTAAATCTGGTTCTTAGACCGTACTAGTTTTTAAAACCATGATTGGAATATAACTCTTGGTGTCCAATTTTCATTATTTTAAAAAATATCCTTATTGTTTAGTTTAGGTTTATTTTCTCAAAAATACAAATTAAGGTGAAAAAAAGTATTGTGACAAATGATTAAACGACAAACTAGAAAAACAAAACCCACGTTCACATAACTTATTACTCTTGTTTAGGTTATTTTTCCTAATTTGAATTTAAATGTTTCTTACCCACAAGCCATTAGAGTTCATAAATAATAATAAAATAAAGGGCAAATTACAACTTACCCACCTGTGGTTTGGCCGATATTTAATTTGCCTACTTATGGTTTGAAATTTGACATTTTACCCTCCTGAGGTTAGCTCAGTTAGATTTCTGTAACTCATCTCTGTTAAAAACATGACTAAAGATATAATTTTGCTCTATTTTTATGTCTCTCTCCTCCAAAAACACAAAAAACATAAAAGTACAATATCAAATAAGATAAAAAAGAATCCAACGGAACACTTGCATCATGGGATTTCAAACCACAAGTTGGTAACTTAAATTTCAGTCAAACCTCAGATGGGTAAAGTGTCAAATTTTAAACCACAAGTAAGCAACTTAAATTTCAGCCAAACCACAAATGGGTTAGTTGTAATTTGCCCTTTAATAAAATAAAGAAGAGAAGGGGGAAAAGAAACAACCACCACTCTTTCTTGCCTTAGGAACTATTTTTAGCAACCTTTTATGAGAAAGAAAAAAGTAACTATATTTTTTTTTACAGTTTTTTATATTTTCCATGAAAGTGGTATTATTAAAACTTTCATAAAATGGCTGGCAGGCTATTGACAAAAGTAAATATGGATTTTCAAATGTATGTTAGTAAGGAGTAAGATGAAACACCTATTGTGACTTATTAATAACTATTCAATTTCAAATTAATTTGTAAAAAAATTTTAAAAAAAATTGCAATTAAACTCCCAAATCATTTATAATAAAATTACAATTAAGTTTTTCTCCTCTTGAATATGATTAATTATCTATGAAGAGAATGGCTATTGGTTACATAATGGGCAAAGGGAAAAAGAGATAAGTTGATTGGAGTTTTTTTTATTATTTTTTTTAAAGAAAATATTCCAAAATAAACCATATAAATAAAAAATATCGCATCGTTTTAATTTATTATATAATTGAGATAACAGCAATCATATTCATTATCATGTCAACTTATAAATAGTTTATTATGTCAAGAGTTTTGTAACTCAATTATTTGATACTTCCTATTTTTGTGATATTTCCAATAAAGACATCAATGAGTCATATCTCTCCTAAACCCCCCACCATTGAATTATTAAAAAATAAATAAATAAAAAATCCATAAAAATTAGTGTGGGGGGATGAACTTGATTCTGGGCCAAGGCCCAAAGGCCTAGAAGGTCACGCTTTAAGAGATGGGTCAGGCCCAAAAATGTGGATGGGAGCAAGAACACCTGAGGAATAAAGGGCAATTCCCCAGAAAAGGTCCCATGGAGATCCGAGTTAGCTACCATTATCGAAACTCTTATCCAAGGCAACAAGCGGGGCTTGTCCTTCGATGGATACATAAGGACCACGGGCAACCAATTCCCTTTTTGATTTGAGATGCCACTACTATCAGATTTGCTTCAGGAAACGCCTTGAAAGGATAAGAATCACAGAGACAGCCACCTTTGAATTAATGAGAGGTTCTCTACCTAATCTGTTCTTCATTAAATGCATATAGATTAGCCTGAACAATGTAGACACTCCCAAAAGTCCTATTTCATTATGAAAGGGAGGTAGAACAGAGAAGTGATGTGACAAGTATCCAAAAAATCTTGCTGAAAGCAAGCCAGTTGGGGAGATAAGGGAAAGAAAAATCTCTATAAAAGGGGGAAAGGGTGCAACAGAGAGGGAGTTCGAAATATTGAAGAAAAAAAGTATAAGGAAGAACAAGGGGGAGTGAAACTTGTAATAGTTGAGTAGATTTAAGAACTTTGAGTTTTCAGCCCAACCCTTTATACCTCGAGAAAACAACCTACATATCTATAAACTGTCTTCTTGTTTCTCGTCACCTTTTAATTAGTTGTTTTAATCTCCCATTGTAGAAGTTTTACCCTATAGTTTGTATAAATTAATTGTGCAAATCATCTACTCAATCACTGGAACCCATACAGTGCTTGTTTTTGACTCCTACAATTAGTAATAATTTTAGTATTTTTTTTTTTCATAAATTATCAAGAATTTCAAATGGGTTCCCTCAATCATAGGAGTGGATTTTCCATTTTCTTCGTTCCTTTTTTTTTTTTTTTTTTTTTTGAGTGAAGTTCCAATTATTTGCAAACATCACAACATATGATTTGATTGGAGTTCCTTTTTTATTTTAATATATATAGTTTTAAGACATTTTCCATCAAATGGTAGTGGTGGACAACACAAGGACAACCTCTCCTGCTTTCCTTTTTATTTGTTTACTAATTTATCTTTTAGGTGGACACGAAAATCAGCCAATCACACCAATAAGTTGGGAGTCATTTTACCATGCAACCTCCAGTTCATCATTTAAAAAAAAAAAAACTATTGTAAATATCATGTTTATCTATTATAATAATCCAAAGCAACTATCCTAAAAATCTAACGAAGTATCTTTCTGTATTTTGTATTAGCTATTATAGACACAACAGTATTTAAATTTATAACTTTCATTCCATTATTATTATTCAAATTAATATAAAAAAAAAATGTTTGGTAATCAACTTTTAAATTTCTCCTACCTTAAGAGTAAGGGAAAATGCTTTAAAACAAACAAACTGACACTGTGAAGTATATATGCAGCAAATGGCCTTTTTATCTCAAACTCCTCTTGGTTTTTTTTGGGTAAGTCTTTAAATTTCTTGTATCTATGTAGCACTATTAATTGAATTTTGTTCTTCAATAAATTAAAATTGAAGAAAAGAACCGTTAAGGTTAATAAGGTAAGTTAAGGCAGTGCCAGCCCATGGATTGAGAACCCCCCATAATTACATTGATGTAAGTATATAGACCCCAAATGAAGAGTGATATATATGATATAAACGAGCCCCACGAGGGGGCACCAAAAACTTGTTGACAATTTCACCCATTCAAGAAAGACTCAGCCAAAACACCACCTGTCAACCATGATGTTTCACGTTAAGCTACTCATAACCCATGAGGGCTGGCCCCAACTCTCACCCAAACCCTCCAATCCATTATTTCAAGCCTATAAACCCCTATATTTGGCAAAAAATTTTGCTTTACTTATGATACTAGTTTTGCAAATATAATTATGGGAATAATAACGTAAAACAAAACACCATCAATGGTGCAAAGAGTGCAAATTACAGGAGGTAAAAATGGTGTTTTAGTTGGCATGCAACAACATCCCCTAGGAAAACCTTTCACAAGGTACTCGTACTAAAACAACATTGCCATCATGCAATCCTTCTTTTTTCCTTCATTTGTGGAAAACCCTTTTCTAAAATTTCGCATTTGGGTTACACAATACACTCCCCTAGGCACATAAACTAAAACCCATCATGAATAATTCTTGAAACAACATATTGTCCCAAAGACAATAATAAGATTTTCCCAATTTTTTATTTATTTATATAATTACCCCCCTACACATAGATGTAATCCTTTTGGTATGACTCTATAGTTGGGAATAATTATTAGACAACAATGACATACGCAAATGTGTCTTAAACACAAAATGATTATTACCAACAGTTCCCAACACCAGGAAATTTTTATAAAAAAAAATTGGAAGAGAAAAAATAGACTAAAAATAGAAGAAGAGGAAGACATAGATAAATAAAACAAAAGAGTAATTGATGATGAAGGAAGGGGTGTGGTGGATGGTGATGATGGTTCGAAGCCAATCCAAACCATCATTGCGAATCTCGGGACGGCCTAGCCCACCATCATTTTAGAAGCCCTAGCCAGAAGTCACATAATTGTCCCTCTCATACCCATAATGCTACCAATTTATGCCCCAAAATGTCCTTTTACTCTCTGCACAAACCCAAAAAACCCATCATAATTCCCATGACGCCAATTTCCATCATCATATTCATATTCATATTCATAGAGAAACCAAAAACAAAAAAACAAAAAACAAAAAAACATTAAAATCTTTTAGGTTGCTAAGCCTAACTCGCCGCCTTACATGCTTACACATGCATGATTGTTGTGTCAGAAAGAGAGAGGCATGTCTCCACACCCTCTCTCACTCACTCGCTCATACTCACCCCCCCATTACCAATTTCTCTCTTTTAAGTGTTATTTTCTTGCTCTATAAATTAACACCCTTGTATCTTCACTTTGTCACTCACTACTACAACTCTTCGTTTTTTTACTGCTGCTACTTCTACTTCCTCGGCCAAGGCTTTCTCTCTAACCAACCGCTAAAAGGTGATCTTTTTTGAAAACATAAAGAGAGAGAAACCAAGAAAGAGGTCCCCACCTCTCACTCTATCTCTCTCTTTCTCTCTATCAAACTTCTTTTATCTTCTATTCTTTCACTAGAGGGGTACTAGTTTTAGTGGCAATTCTCAACTAGTTCAACTAGTTCTATGTCTATATGCTATATGCTATACTCTCTGTCTCACTTTTTCCTTCTTCTATTTTGTATGATAGTTGCAAGAGGGGGTTCACATTGTTGTGTTTTCTTTGTTTATCTTGAAAAACCTTATTTTGTGGGAGAGAATGTTCTTGTCTTTTGAATGTTTTCCACCTTGGATTCTCAACATTTGTTTCTCTCCCTACTTTTTCTAATGGTTCTTGTCTTTTTCTAGCTGTGGCCGTCTTCTTCTTTTCTTTTCTTTTTTTAATTTTTATTTGTATTTGTATGTATAATTTAACTTTCGGCCCACTGCTTTATTGTTTAAAAGATGCAATCTTCTTTGGTGTATGTATGCATGTTTAGAATTGTACTTATAGACACAAATATAAACACAAAACAAGTTTAAATCTTCATTTTGGAATGTTATATGAGCTTTATCCTTTTCTTTCTTGTATGGACAACCGAAAGAAATCTAATGAGTGCAGATTCAGACAACTCATATTCCATCAATATATCCTCTTTTTGTTCTAAGACAACCAATTTGCTCTATATATTTGTCAGGGTGGTCCAAATATTGAGTTGCTCATGCCCTCCACCTGCTCTGCTTTTCTGTGATATAATTTCCATTCTTGCTCCCATTTTTTTTATTTAATTATAACTAGCAAAGCATAAGGTACAGCAAGAAATTTCCAAGCAAGACTAATTGCCACAGATTTTGATTTGTCTTTGGAACTTTAGTGTGAGATCGCACTGGCTCCACTTCCACCTTGTATTTGAATTATTTGGGTAACTTTTCTTTAAATACTTATATAGGTTCATACACCACTAGTCCATGACAAAACTAGGTGCACTTAACAATTTTCCTTTATCATTTTATATGGCTATCAATATATATATTTGTACACTTTCTGTATAAATATTAGATATTTTGTTATAATAAAATAGAGTATAATAGGATTGTCTCATGCGTTGTATTAAGAAACATTATCCGAAGATACTCTTTCTCATGGTTCTGATTCTCTCTCTTTTTTTGGTTTCAGGGGCATTACAATTTACAAGCAGTTAGGAACACATTTATCATAACAATGGATAGGCTGAACTCAAAGCTGTACTTGCAGAACTGTTACATAATGAAAGAGAATGAGAAGCTAAGGAAGAAAGCACAGCTTCTTAACCAAGAGAATCAAGCACTGCTCTCGGAGCTCAAACAGAAGCTGACCAAGGGATCAAACCCAAAAAACAATGCTCCGAACAGTAACATTACTGACCTCAATCTCAACTCCAGCTCAAATGCAAATCCTTCCAGTTCCAGCAACTGATCTAGCAGGATATATGTGTATCATTGACCCCACTTAGATGCCCTTTCCTCTTTTTGTGTAAAACCATAGTCAGCCAGTGTTAGTTCCAGTTTCAGTTACATAGGACAGTTGTAGTATCTTTCTACCAGGGTCACTTTTGCCTCTATTTCCATCTTTTATCATATCTTCTTTTCTTTTTTTGGGGGGGGGGGGTTAAGATATAGGTTTCTGAACTACAAGGATGTATCAGACTATCTGCTAGACAGGAATATAATATATTTATCATAATTTTAGCTCTCTCTCTCTCTTACATTTAAGATCAAATTAATATCTGCATTATTAGCTAGCTGTAATGAACCAGTTTCTGTTTTCATTATTCATCATATCAGAATGCAGCCATTCAGCAGAAAATAAATAAATAAAAAAATAGAAAAGAAGAAAGATAATAGAATGCACTGTCACCCTGGCCTGTTCTCTGTAGAGGACTCTTTGGTTTTAACCACATCAAGTGCCATCCATTTATTTCCCAAAATTCAGCATAAAGGATGAGATGACCCTCTAAACTGGTTCATTTTAGAAATATGCATTTTATTAAAATGCAGTACTTTTTTTCTAGCTTGTTATGTATGATAATTTATTTATAATGTTTTTCATCTTTTTTTTTTTCAAAGGATGGTGACAATTTCAAATGATGCCAAACGGCTACCATATCGTATCGTATGTCAGACAAATGTATAGGTCCTGCCTACGGAACATTTTTATTATTATTACTATTTTTTTTTTAAGATAATCTACATTGTGTTTGTGTCCAAAGTCTAAACACACGGCTAATATCAGACAAATTAAGGATGATCACGGATCGATCAGTGAGGCGGGAGACTGTAAAACGTGTTTCACCAATTCAAATCTAGATGTCGCCTAGTAAAATATAAAAAAAGGCATACCTTACCTTACTATGTTTTTTTATTTCTCTTTTTTCTTTTTCTTTTTCTAAGAATACCAAGCTGGATTCTTCTCCTACCCGTATCGAATAGAATATGTTGAGTCAAATCTTTTTCACATAAACTTGTGTGAGCTTGCAAAAGGGTAGCCACAAGAAATAAAACACTTTTATTTCAAGAACAACCCCTTAAATCCTTAAGAGTCTCCTTGATTGCATAAGTAAAAACTCTTTGGAATCCATAAATAAATAAATATATATATATATATATATATATGTGTGTGTGTGTGTGTATATGAGAAACATTCTAAATCTTAATTATTCAATAGTCTGAATGTCCATGAATTACAACCACTAATATATAGTAAAGAAATTTTAGGGCAGCTAAAAATCCTTAATTAATGCTAGGTCAAAAATTAGGATAAAAATAGGAAAATTTGAGAACATTACATAAAATAATATTACAAACTCTAGGAAACACCCTAAAATTGACAAGACCTTATTCTAACTCTTAATTGAAAAAAAAAAAAAGTGTTTCCTCAAAAAAAAAAAATTCTTAATTGAAAATTATAACAAAATGAAAAAATTATCATAAATAGCAAATTTGAATAGATCTAGCCTAAATAAAGGAATTTAATCAAAAAGCAGCATATGTAATGGTCATAATACGGTTAAGTTTTGATTCTCACGATGATTTCCTTTAAATCACCAAATCCTACAAAATATTGATGTGTAATATTCAAGAACAACAGCTATCCTGTTTATCAAAAAAAAAAAAAAAAAAAAAAAAAACAGCTATCCTGCAAAATTCAACACTATACTTGCCCTGGAGAGGTATTGTTCTCAAATATTGATACATCACTATTTTGAGGATTTGCTGCAAACTCCTTGCCCCAAATTTTGTGCAATTCTATCATTGGCCATTATGATTTCTACTGGCTAGTGCATTTTATTTTTCAAACTTCTTACAGTTTGAAAAGTTTGGACTGTTAGTTCTACATCAACCAAATACTAGAAAAAGCAGAGTAACCAACAAATAAGTTTACTGTCATATTGACTCTCAAAAAAAAAAGTTTGCTGTCCTGCTTGTTAGCTGTTCAGAATCCAATTATCACGCAAATCTACCGTGATCATCATTGTCTATCCCTAATCCACCAGGAAATTCTGTGAAAAACTGAATCCTAATGAGGATATTGGCAGAGCTTCTAAAAGTCCTTGCAAGCAAAATTTTCTTTACTAGCTCAGTTTATTCTTGAACTTAAATTGTACACTCTGAAACAAGTGCTGGTTTGGCAAGATTGCCGAGTGCCATAACTTTGTACACTCTGACCATATCACTACATAAGATATTAAGTCAAGCTTTGTAGTGTGTCTTTTTTTAAGAGGAAAAAAGTTTTCACCCAAAAATTGTAAGATTAGAAAAGGGGCTTTTCATTCAGATTCTGTCTCAGAATAGAGTTGATGGGAGGATCTAATCAAAGAGAACGTCATAAAAGATTCAGCAGAAAAAAAAGTCAATGAAGGTTTATTAAGTTTGACAAAGTGGTAACCCACACCACAATGCCACAAATATGAAACTCTTGGACAAGACATAGCCTCATGGCATTTGCCAGGTTGACCATCAAACAAACAAAACAAACCCATCACAATAATATGAAGAATGTCTAATCAAAACTCAAGTGCATCTAACAAAGCCAGGCCTCAACCTCCATGGCCCTCCCTGCACCTTATAGACCTCTGGACTCCAGTCACAACACCATGTCACCAACTCAGCAAGTCAATTTGGGAAGCTCAATTAAGGGCCAAGCTATGATGACTGAATCTAGGCTTTTAGAATTACCCGGAAGGCATGGGGTCAGCTAACAGTTAGACTCGGTCCCAATTTCTAAAAATATATACTAAAAAGCTATATAATTTTTCAAGAGCAACTGTAAGTCAAGTATTTCTAATAAAAATATTCAAAATTTAAAATTTTCATTTCTATCATTGAATTATTAAAATAAAAAATTAAGCAATATCTTTCATAATATTTTTTCACAATTATTCAAATGACTTGATTTATTTGGTGCATAACAAAAATAATGCTACTTTAAGTTAATATATGTCCTTAGGACATACATTAATTTATTTTAAGAAATTTTTTATAAAAAATTTAAAAAGCTTTTTAAAAAGTTAGTGATTTTTTCACTTTTCTATAAAAAAAAAAATTTAAATGGTTTATTAACTTATGCCCTAAGGGCATACGTTAATAAAATCCTAAATTACAAAATCGTATCAATAATTATGAAAAAAATTATAAAAAAAAAACTTCTTACTATAAGAAAATTTACTACTATAATCTTTTGTGCCACAAGTTTTGTCACAACTCGTTAGCGGTGGATCCAAAAAAAATGACAAGCAACTAGTACCACGTACAATATTTGTAAAAACAAAAAAAGGGTTATAGTAAAACTTAGGTCCTATAATAACTATCCTACTATTGGCTATTGCTCAAAGCCGGAATGAATGTCATGAACACATGACATGACAAGAGGTGACATTTGGATTTTTGAAACGATCCAAAAACATTTTAAATAATATGACCTTTGTGTGTGTGAGTGTGTATATAATATTTTGAAACGGGTAAAATGGCTTTTGTGTGGCTACAACAGGTTGAATATAATATTTGCCAAGTTTTCTCTTGTTTCACTAAGATACCCTGCAGATTCTGGGTCATCATAACAATATCTAAAACCTTGAAGCGTTCAGAAGGTCAAATGAGAACAGTCAGAAACTCAGAAATCAGAATACACCCAAACCTTAAAGGCCCACCCCCCCTTCCCAATTTCCAAAATGTTCATCTCTTGGTTCTTCTTGTGATGGTCCAGTGGGTCAGTATTTAATATTTACAAAGGCAAATGTGTCCTTTCATTTTAGTTATGATTAATATTATTAGCTAGGGGTATTTTTGTCTAAGAAAGTCTTTTGGGCACTTTGACCCGTCAGGGTGAAATATCTTGTATTTGATCCAATAGGATACATGCCTTATCCAATAGGACCTACCAACCAAGGACCCGTCGGGATAAAGTCCCCATTTGATCCCTTTAAAGTCCCGACAATTGGGCACTCCACTCTCCTTGAAGACATGTTGGGTAGCCCGCATATATGCTCAGACAATTCGCACCTCATCATCTGTATACCGACAGATGGATGATCATGCCGATGAATGGATGATCATACAGACAATTGAGTACATGAGGTCCCACAAGCTTTTACGTGTTCTCCACACATGTTCTTACATGGAAATTACTTGCACACTACGCCCAAAGACCCTATTACACATTCATATCTTCCCTGAATGGGAAGAGAAACCCTAAGATCTTGGAGCCTTAACTCCAAAATCTTCTCTACAAAGAAAGCTCCTACATTCAAGAGATTTTGGTTAGCTCTACACCACTATATAAGCACCAAAACTCTTCTTCCTTAAGATGCGTGAAAATTCCTAGCTTTCACACTATTGAGTTCTTGGGGATTTTCCTATCACTGACTTAACTTTCGGATAGGTCTTTGGCCAGCACCCAACCAATGCTCTCTATTGGTTTATCGTTCTCTTATTCTTCAGGTACCCTAATTGGCGCGAGTGTAGACGATCAACTCACTGACAATTTTGTACATCATCATGATTGGATATAGGCCAATGCAGCATGGCCTAATTGGCATTCACCTTGAGTTGGCCTGAGGTCGCAAATTTGACTTAAAAAAGAAGAAGAAGAAGAAGAAGGTGATATAGAGACCTATACCATTCATGAATATTGATTTCCAATCCCTTTGGTACGAAATATATATATTTTAAATTATAAGGACATACTATTCTTTTCTTTTTCCTTTTTTTTTTTTTTTTTTTTTTGAATTTCAAAGATAATCTACAACATGCTAAATGGCATAAAATATATATTTAAATAACAAAACTCTATTTTCCTAGGAAAAAAAAATAACAAAATTGTAAAAGAAATTAGCTTATCAAATAGAAAGCTAGCGGGTGAGTCCAAGAAAAATAAGAAAGAAGAATTTTTTTTTTTTTTTTGCTGAATAAATAAGAAAGAAGAATTATTTTGTAGTGTTGGAGAATCAAATATGCCCGATACAGTTACAACTACTGATTTGAAGCATTCGTGCTTCATTCCTAAATGAAGATTATTACCGCTCACTAGAGAAGTAGTTTCAAAAATAGACATGAAGTTTCAAGAACTACTTCTCTACGTATTGTATCAGTAAGACTTTTTTATTATAGTTTTTTTAAAAGTAAGTCTTAGCCCAAAGAAATGCGAAGAGAAGATTAAAATAATAACCTCCACTCATGAGACATGGTTCCTAACCGATTGTATTATTTAAAAGTGCTCAAAACCTAGAAAACCGACCCACCCAACAAATTGGGTTCGACCCAAAAGATCATGGGCAAACTCAGTCACTTGGGCAATCAAGTAACAAATCTAAGATGGACGAAACTTTGGGTTTTCGGGCAGATACCTAGTGTGAAAATCTTACACACCATCCTCTTATTTTTTTTACCCCTAATCCTTCGAGGATTATGCCTAATTCTGAATCCATTTCTATGACCTGGTCCATTGACCTTGTCTCTCCTCTCTCTACCCCATCCACCTCTCTGCCTCTCTCTCATCTCCATCATTCAACCACCACGATAGAGCAAGCCAGGGTGTTATTGAGCTACTTCTGGAGGCATTCCGTGAATAGCCAGGATATTGAAGAATATCCAAAGAGGCATTTAGGAAATCGGTCTTATTCTATCTCTGTTTGTACCATTTGAAGAAAGGAAGGGAAAAAAATTAAGACCAGTAAAAACATATTTTCCCAAAAACAGTAGCACCCTTGCAGTATTCTCCGTCTAGCGTCTACGCTTTCATACACCCCCCCAACGGACCAAAATTCTTATCCAAACCAGATATAATGATACCCTTCAAGAAGCAAATAAGATGGTACCTGTGCATGGAACAATGGAATGCTGTGTCGTGAGCAGTGAATGCTGATCTCCAAAAGTGTAATCTGAATCTTGGAGGTTCTGCGTGCACAACATTTTCTACCATAACTCCACCGAAGTCATTGAATGAGCATATTCAAAATTTATAATCTTTACATGTCTTTGTATTAATACCCAGGATAGGCCCATTTTACACATTATTAAAAGTTTCACAAATGTTTTTTGCTTGTACTATAAGCCCACAGCATAGGTAGATAAAGGAGTACAAAATTGAAAACTATGGCTAACGAATAGTGGAGATGAGAATGTGCCCAAAGCACAACCCATTGCCATGTTCGCACATAGCACATGGAACATTGTGCAGCACACGGAGTAAGACGACGGTTTAGTATGTACAAACTGAGATGAACAAAACCAAACTCACATAACACAAGCCACCCTTGGCGTGCTGGTTTGCTGAAATGCCAATGGGACAATGGTTAAATGCATGTGGTGTAGCCCAGAGACAAAATCTCATGGTAGGTAAAGGTTTCTTACTATTTGGGAAGAGATTATGGCCCAATAATAGCCAAGAGTAGCTGAAATGAATGACATAACAAGTAATATACCGAAGAGGTTGCATAAACTTGTTTTTCCAGTTTCCTTTGCTTTCTTTCTATTTTCCCCAATTTTCAACTTCAAGTTTTATTTTTTATAAAACTATCTATTCTCTAAAATTTCACATAATTAGCTCCAAGAACAAAATCCATGCCAACATTTGCAACTATCTGATCTATCATTATACAAATCTGGGTGTGTCATTGGAAAAAGAAGCCAGAGAAAGCCCACCATTCCCGCAACAAATGCTACACTTACCATCCCTGAAACAATTGTTAAAAAGAAAAAAACAAAGGTAAGCTTTGACAAAAGAAGGTTCAAGAAAATAATAAAATGTGATATCAAGGACTTAAAAATTGAAGTACAAAGGATTTGACCATGTTCGCATGTAAATCTGTAATATATTATTATATTGAGCAAATGCATGTTTAATATTTAATAGATTCAAAGCACTGAAATTAGAATCCCCAGCAGTTTAGATTATAGTCAAAGACAGAACAGAGTGGTGAAATTTCTAGGATGATGAAGCTTGGCCAACATTGAAAAACTTAAGTTTTAAAGTTTCCCCCACATAGATTTGGAGAGAGCCAACCAACCAACAACCAAGCCCTAGTCCCAAAATGTTGCGCTCAGCTATGGATCCTCAAAAAACTGGTCATAGTCTGCCATATGTGTTCTTTTACGTCATTTTATTCTGTCTGATTATTCTATCTGAAAGCATACTCTATGTTACTCCCTAATTAATATGTACCTTTTTACTACAGTACTACTTCTATGAATTTTATTGTCTTCCTGTACCTTTTTTGATTCCCCTAAATTTAATGAACATATTAAATAATTGCTCATATCTGAAACCAAATCATCTCAAACAACTCTCCCTCATCTTTTCATCAATAGGGGCCACCCCTATCTATAAATGAATCTATTTATTTCGAATTTTATCTTTTCTTGTATTTCCATTTATTCATCTTAACATTCTCATTTCAACTACACTCATTTTATGTACATGTTGCTTCTTAATAGCCGAACCTTTAGTACCATACATTTGGACAGAGCATTAAGGTGTCCCCCCCCCCCCTCCCACCCCTCCTCTTTTTAAGATAGTCAGAGCATTGCCAAGAGGCTTGCAACTTAGTTGGCACCGCTTGGTGTACCAACGGAGACGTCCATTCAAATCCCCCCTCCCCCATTATAACTATTGAATTATCAAAAATAAGATAGTAAGAGCATTCAAAGGATTTTATTCTTGTTTTCTTTCATCAAATAAAGCTCACCAATCACACCATTGACTTCTCAATTTGGTAACTATAAAACAAAACAATAGGAAATCACTTGTTCATACATTACACATTTGTGCCAAGAACCAACAAATTTTATAAGGAAAAAAAACAGAAGTAAATGCAGGGCCTATGGCTTGGCCTTAGGACCTTCATATACTTTTGAAGGTTAACTCCACTTCTTTTTAAGATATTAACATCCCCAAAATATCCAATACCCTAATATATAAATAGTGTTAGGACCTGTAGAGAGAGAGAGAGGGAGGAGGGGGGGGGGGGGATTTGAATTTTGAACCAAAGTCGATGATGGATATTTTATCTACAGATTTAAAGAGCAGCATCAAGAAAAGGTCAGAACTACTTGTAGTGAAATGTAGATCCAAGATTTATTTTTTTTTTCAATAGCATAGAAGCAACTAATGGCATACCATTCCTCCGTGAAAACAGCTTAGGCAATCCCATAAAATTGCAGAAGATATGAGCAACTACTGGAGCAAGAAGATGTCCTGAAATGAGTAAAAGTACACAACAATGAGGTAGAATATTATTTTTTTATAATTGTTAAGACAAGTGGGTGAGGTGGACTTGAACCCTAGTTCTCCTTATGAGGGAGACAATGTAATGCCACTAAGCTACAAGGTTAAGTGAGGTAGAATATTATAAAATGAATAAAGAGACCAAAGGAGCCTCCCAATACCTAAGAATGAACTGTTAAATATTCCATGTAAAATTACTAAATATTAAAGGGGAAAAAAGAGGGAAAATTTAAAAGCATCTAGAATTCTCTTAATTGAGTTGTTTGGATGACCATATATAAGGATCAAGAGCCAAACCCAAATACCAACAACAACTATGTTATTCAAGCACAGGTCATTGAACTTTGAACAGAATAATATCTGTGCTTAGGAATCTTCACTAAATAAAATAACACATCACATATCAAGATTAAATAAATAATAAAACATTCATCTTTTTCTGGTAAATGATGAATTTAGATAACTCAAAAGAAGATGACAAAAATACTTAAAACAACTGCATACCATTCGTTCTTCAGTAATCACAATAAACTGTAGAGTTTACACTCTACAGTCTACTGTGATTATAATCATAAGCCTGAGACCCTTCCATTTTCATTTTGAAAAGGTATAATTAATTCTAAAACTTGAGTAACAACTACTACCTTATTGCCTAAAACAACAAAACTCTGAGAATTTCCAATGCAATGAAAACATGATACAGTATGCTATCTAGCCCAGCACAATCCTAATTGCAAATTGCTATGGACTACTTATAGATAAAATAGAGGTGAGCACCATTATATGCATGTCTATGTCCACTCTAATTATTATCAAGAAAATTCAATTAGGCCCACAGTAGTTTATCTTATTGACCAACTGGCAGCACGGCTCCAAAAAATATAGTAAACTACATATAGTACAATCTTAGATTCTCTTGGAAGCCTGCAGATGGAGTATTTATTTTTTATTTTTAAAAATTCTTCTGGCCCTTGCATTAGTTATAAGATGCCAACGTGTCAAAAATCACTTACCAGTTCGAATGTAGAGGAAAGATGCATATGAACCAAATATTACAGTATAGCCAAGCTGGAGACCTGAAAACCACACATATAACAAGGGAATTGGCATCTGATAAATAGAAAAGTTTTTAGAAATTGCATGTATCCCATGGAAACAGTAAGTCATGGGCTTACCTACAACCATGAAAGTTTTTATCAAGCTAAAGTTTTGCTTGCTGTAGAACTCCATTAAATGGTTTAGGTGTGCTGCCAAAAATGTAAAAAACAGTGAGACTGGGAATAAACTATGATCAGGATGAATATTTTAAATGCTCAGGTAAACTCAGGATGAGGATTCTACGGCTTTTTTATTTAATGACTTCAAAGTGTGATAGGATTCTCCTTCTTTTCCACAAAAGCGACTCACTTTTGTCATATTTTAACATAAGGGTGAATTAATCATGATTTCTTAGAATTAACTCCAAAGCAATGATGGATAGATCATGTGCAAATCCATTTTCACATTAAACCTGAATGTCAGTTTCATAGATCAATAGCTGATTAGAAAAGAAATTGATTGCATAACAACCTTACTCCTAAAGACCATCTAATTCCTAAAACACATCAATGATTGTATACATAAGTCACCACCGTCACGCCATGCTCTGTACATCACAAAAGATGATTCATAATTATCTAAATCATAGATTTAACATATGCTGAAAATGACTTTTTATCAAATTACCTAAACTAAAGAAAATAGGGCAGAGACGTATGGCAGTGTACGGTTTAAATCCTCCACAGAGAAGTAGAGGTATCATACATGCCCTGAAGACCAGCTCCTCAGTAAGTGGTGCCTGTTCAGTAAAGCAACGTTAGAGATCAAGGTATAATTGAGAATACTTAGGGTTCCATCTTTCAATCAACCGAATTACAAGTAATCAGTAAAGATTCAATAATGAAAGGGGAAATCGCAAATCAACTAATCCTTCATCGTGATAAATTTCACAATATAAGCAAACAAAGCAATGATGAGGAAACTCTGTTTTTGATAATTCAATTCATTACGCATTTTAAATTAGGCCTAATATCATCAATGGTTAAAGTCTTGTGAGTATCTCTCTCTCTCTCACACACACACGCACAAACGTTCCTATGTTATACAAACTAGCAGTTTTCAAAGTAATCTAGTTCGAATTATGCTAAATTATTATGCATCTATCATTTTCCAATACACCTACAAGAAACAAATTGCAATAAAGGGATATTCTAATAAAATTAAATTCAAAGGGCACACCAAACAGTAAAGATACTCACCACAACATAATTACGCCAGGCCGAAACATTGGAAGCAACCGAAATTATCGAATCAATAAACCCTTGTAATGAACCTTGGATGTACTCATACGAAAGTTCTTCACCTCGACTCACACGATCTCTCCACTTGTCCACCAAGAGCAGAGCCTTGAGGACCAAAGATCCCACGTACATTAAACAAGTCAAGGAAACAGGAAACACCACAGCTTGCCACTGTTTCATACACAAAATCGCAATTTTCAGCGTGCAAATTTAGCAACCATTCACTCTTTTTCCAATCTGCATACCATAAAAAAAAAAAAAAAAGAATGCAAATCGAAAAAGTTACCATTCGCAACATAATTTTAGCAAACATTCAATCAGATAAAAGATACGATCAACTCACTATATGATCAATTCGAATTCCGTAAACATCGAATAGAATTGACGCCTCCTTACTTCTTATCTGAAATTATATAATAGACAATATATTAAAAGCGAAGCACAATCAAAATTCATATTAGTTTCTAAATTTGTGCCAAGTGTCTTTTCAATTTTCTTAATTTTGGTGTCAAGTGACTCATTCATAACGGTCGCTCTCGGCACAAAAGCCGAGGCGACCACTTCGATAAGACCGTCTTTATATCATCATCATCACTACCGGTGAGAGTAGAAAGTGCTTACTGGGAGGATGAGAGTACAGATGAGGAGAGAGAGAACGGAGGAAATGGCGGCGCAAATGAACCGTCGGATCATGAAGCTGTTGAAGGAAGGAGGAGGTGGGAGGCGAAGGATCAAAGTGGGAGCGTGAAGAATCGCAACGTACAATAAGGCCATGGCGGTGCAGGCCGCCACCGCCACCGATTTCGAAATGGCTTCTTCCTCCATTGCTATGAGCTTTACCTTTTGTTTCACAAACCCTAAAACACAGAGAGAGAGAGAGAGAGAGAGAGAGAGAGAGAGAAATTTAGTTAAGGCTGGTTTTTGTGGTTTACTTGGAAGGTCGGATTGGAGGTTTGTTATACTTTTCTTGTGCTCAGAGTCAGTGTAACTGTTTGGGATCTCTCTCTACCATTTCGACTGCTACTCGGTAACTCACTACTATTTTTTTTTTTGGTCAACAGAGGAAATGAAATATATTATTAACTAGCCATAAAAGAGGCGAAGTAGTGGCTATAGGCCCTAAAAGAGAACAAGCCATTAGCATCAATTCACAATTACATTAATATCAGTGGTAGGGGGATTCAGGATTCACATCAGGTGCAGGACCCAGGTGCAAAATCGCACCAGGGTATTGCACCTCTTCCACTTCCCTCACAAAATTTTTTAACTTTTTTTACTTTTTATCTCTTTTTTTAATATATTTTATTTAATTAGTAATTTTCAACCTCAACCATTAATTAGGTATTATACCTAATGTAAATTCAGTAGACTCACAACTATTTCTTTTCTTGAACCACTAGGCCTATCCAAGAGTCAAAAATAAAAGTTAAAAATAACTCGAAAAAAGGCGAAGGTTTCAAACTGTCAAGCAAGGTAAAAGCATTCATGTTGAAAATGGCACATGTCATATGTAAAGAAAATTTAGCATAAAAGTCTAGAACTCTCCACACATTTAGACTTATAAGAATCAACTATTACAAAAAAAATTGCAGTAGTGCTGCAGTGCAATTCTAAAGGTAGAATTGCACTGTAGCTCAATTCTTAAAAAAAAAAAAAAAACTAATATTTTATTCACTTACTTTATCAATTCTTTTCTCTCTCTCACTGTGTTTTTGGATTTTGAGTTTATGTTTTTATTTGAGTTTTGGGATATATTATTTTATTATGTAGAAATATTATTTTAATGTGTTGTATTGTAAAATAAAAGTTGGGATGCTGAGAGTATTGTAAAATTGTATGGTATAATTGATGAAATAACTTTTTGGGATGAAAAAATAGGATGAAATAAAATTTTGGGATGTGAATTCTCTAAGGAACAAATGAAATTGTAACTATAGGGATATTGGGCCTAGAAGTTCATTATCTATTTGTACGTTGGGCCTATGGCCCAAGCTGAGGACGAGGTTTTGTCTGAGAAGGAGGAATCTCTGTCAAAAGAGACTGTGTTATCAAATAAAGAGGTTAGTTTTGGCCATAATGCCTCAATAGGATGAGCAGAGGATAAATGTCTCATCGGCCGACCAAAGCTGATGTCCGATGAAGTTGTGTGTCAACTAAGGTAACATTCCAGGGAGTTCGGTTGGTGTAGATAAGTATTGTAGAGACATCAGACAGGGAGTAGTCCTAAAATATCTAAAGATAAAGTTGTTGCCTTTGCATTAAATGCACTGTAGCTAATGCGAAAGTGATACCTAAACAATAGATTCCAGCCCTATAGCTACTGTATGAAGACTTATGAGAGGTGCTGATAGGACAAGGATCAACACGAACCATCCGGCATGCACGTGGAAGGTAGGGATGGAAGAGAAAGACAGTATAAAAGAAGGAGAAGACAACGAGACAAGGGGATCGAAAAACCAAGAGAAAAACATTGTAGCAATTTAGAACCAGACTTGTAACCATATTCGAGAGCATTATATAAGAACTAGTCTCCTCGGACTAAGCCGATGACATTTTTTCTTCGGTATAAATTTGTCTATTTTCACTCTTTCATCATGAACCTACTTAACTCGTTGTTCGATTGGCTAAATCCCAGTTTTCTAACCCATTTCTTTACAAACTTATTGTTTTGGGCTTTTGGGACCTAAGTCCATTCATATTTTGGGCTAGGAAATCAAATCTGGTCCTGATAGTAACCATTTTGTTGCAACTCGCCACGTGTTTTTATACAGTAAAGATACGTCATCATATAGACTCATCATCACATCTATATTATTCAATAGCCAAAAATAAAAGTAAAAATAACTCGAAAAAAAGGAAGGGTTTCAACTATCAAGCAAGGTAATGCTTAGGAACAAATGAAATAGTACAAATTTTGCTGCAACTTGCCATGTATTCTTATATAGTAAAGATACGTCCTCACATAGACTCATCACCACATCTATATTATTCATAACTTGCACAAGTGGCGAGCTATGCAATTTTATGTGGTTTTAGCATTTCTTTTTTTCATCATAACTTTTTTTTAAAAAAAGAAAACTATATTTGTACTTATATATAATTAATTTAAAAAAAAAAAAAAAACATAACATTTTTTTGGATGAATATTACAGGCAAAACTACACAATTGCTTCCTAAATTTTACCTACTTAGTGTTTTTGGTTCTTGAAGTTTGAAATGAAAACAATTAATCCCTAAGGTTTTAAAGATGAGATCTATTGGTCTCTCCATTAACTTCCGTTAGTTTTTTTTTTTTTTTGCTTAAGTATCTAATGTAAAATTTCAGTGGCATTTTTTAAATGATGTGACTTAACAATTAGTATTTGCTGATTTTAAAAAATAAAAATAAAAAACACGGTAGTATTTGCTCAATAAAAATTGGGCCGTTCATAAACAATTTAGATTTGGCTTGATAATAAACTCGTTCATGTTTGCTCGTCTATAAATAAGTCAAACTTAAGTCTTAGTTTAAGGCTTGTTTAACACACGAGTCGAGCCCACGAAAAACAAATTGTTTGTGAAAAAACCTATGAGCAATAAGACTTGATTTATAAAATTTTAAAAAAAAAAAAATTTCCTGAGCCTAGGCTCAATATTATGGACTTAGTAATAAGTTTGATATATGCTTTAAAAATAAACTCATATCTTGCTAATGAATATCAAGCTTGATAATGTACTTTAATTGGATATTGAGATCGAGCTCAACTTAACTAATAAATCAAGTTAAGCTCAAGCTTTGGGATTTTTTTATGAGCTTGAGCTCGAATATTGGTTGTAGGTTTGGTTTTAGCTTAAGCTAAACTTAAACATTTTACTTTTATTATCAAGATAAAGTTGAACATTCAATACTTAACAAAAGTCTACCTGTTATAAAAAATATATATATTAGGGGAGAAGCATGATAATTTCATTAATCTTTATTCTATAAAATTATTAAAAATTGGTTGCCAAAGTTCCAAGTATAGCTATTATTTATTTATGGACTTTAAGAAAATAATTTAAGCTTGCTTTAAATTAAACTATACATTTTTTTAAAAATTATACTTGATGTATATGTTTGATTATTCTCAGTAAAACTAATTAGTTTTTTTATGAAAAAATTGAAATTGTTTTCATTTTGAATCATCACCATCACTTGAAATAATAACATATATATATATATATATATATGAGTCATCTACCAAAAATAAATTATAAAATTTATATATGAAAGTATAAATTTAGTTCTCAAAATTTGGGATTATTTACTGTGGGGCCTCACATATTTAACAACCCCGGCCCATTCCATATCGGGCCCAAAGTCCGCGCCGAGGATGAGCAGAGACTGAGGAGAAGCGTATGAAGCCCAAATCATCAAGGGACCTCGCCGAGAATACTCACGTCCTTGGCAAACCGACATTTATGGTGGGAAGCTATCACTCACCCATTAAACGTACGCCACCAACACTCTGGCCACTTTAATGGTGAAGTGACCAGCAAACCCAGATGCCTTGGTCACTTCAACTAACAAAAAGCCTGCAAAGGCGGCTGAAGGGATAAACTCTCAAACACGGATTTCAAATGACCGACAAATGGACGGCAATGATCAACTAAATAAAGATATATAATAGATAGAATCCCCAAAATGAAAGGGAGGACCCCAGAAGGAGACAGGGAAGGAGGGGGTCCCGAAGACAACCTTTATGTTGGTCAGTTCTAAGAAAAGAGATCCTCGGACTGAGCCGAGGACGAACCTGCTTCATAAACACTTAGCCAAAATCATTATAAAGATCCTTGCAAATACTTAGCCAAAGCCATTGTGATTATCCTCAAGAATACTTAGTCAAATTCCTTTGCTATTATTCCTATGAATTTCACGTCATCCATTACTTGCCTTGCTAGTGCTTAGCCCTTCTACCCACACTCTACAAATTTTATTGTTTAGGGTCCAATACAATTTGAGTCCCTACAATTGGCGCCGTCTGTGGGGAGGACTTGTGCACTAGCAAGTGCGGTGGTCGGTGTGAAGAGATTAAGGGCAACACTTAAAAAAAAAAAAAAAAAAAAAAACACCAAAAGAATACAGTATGTAGCAACAATATTCAATCAGAAGGCAACAATCACAAGAAACATGATATATGCGAAAAATAAAAGAGATGAAACAGGTCTACTTCTTTATTAATATATGAAGAAAAAGTTACATCTTACAATTGATGCCCATGGGGCTTGTTCTAGAGCTAACTACATAGAGAAGCGCTTAACAAGGCTGGTTGTGAAGTAAGAGAAGAGGAAATGAAGGAAGGAAGGCTAGTTGAGGAGCAAAAGAAGAAGAGAGAAGGGGAAAAGAAGGAAGGAAGGCAACTTTGAGGGAAGAAGAGGCCGCGGCACCGGGTGTTTTCACCTCTTGGTTCCGCCTGGTTTCCCTCCCAACCCCATCGCTGCCAACTTGGAGGGTTCACAAACCCAGATCCAAGGGAAGGAGGTTACGTTCTTTCTTGATCCTCCTCCAGACAACGAGAAGGGTTCCACCTCTAGTTAGGTTGAAAAGAAGGAGAATCTTCGGTCTTCTCCTACCCCAACCCCAGCATGACGTCCAGGGTCGGGGTGCCATCCTCGGCTCCTGAGAGGGGCTTGGCATCCTCGAAACCGCCCTTTCCAAGGGCCAATTCATTTGGTGGGGCTCAAACTGCTATTTTTTGCAGAATCCCTGAGCAATGTTTTTGGGAGAGTTTAAGACGAATGTTTATCGAGTGTGAAGAAGAAGGTTGCCCCAAAAATGCCTTATATATAAGGCGGAAAATTAGTGAGAGCCAATCCGCATTAAATCCTAAGGAGAGATTACCGGAGGCAATAACTCCGCCCAGATTCCAAGGGGCTCATCCGCCGTTAGATCCTCGTAAATCCACAACTGACATTAATGAGGAGGTGCCTCATTAACAAGGAGGCACCGAAGCGTCAAAACGCGTTACTCGAACAACCCCAGAGACACCTCGTAATCAGAAGAATCGCGCCAAACGAAGAGCCAGAACAGAGCAGGGTCTTCTCCTCGGCATAACCACTACAGTAATGTAATTCATAATTGTAGGGACTCAAATTGTATTGGACCCTAAACAATAAAATTTGTAGAGTGTGGGTAGAAGGGCTAGGCAATAACAAAACAAGCAATGGCGGAGGTGAAATTCATAGGAATAATAGCAAAAGAATTTGACTAAGTATTCTTAAGGATAATCACAATGGTTTTGGCTAAGTATTTGTAAGGATCTTTATAATGATTTTGGCTAAGTGTTTATGAAGCAGGTTCGTCCTCGGCTCAGTCCGAGGATCTCTTTTCTTAGAACTGACCAACATAAAGGTTGTCCTCAGGACCCCTTCCTCCATGTCTCCTTCTGGGGTCCCCTCCACTTCATCCTGGGGATTCTATCTATTATATATCTTTATTTAGTTGATCATTGCCGTCAATTTGTCGGTCATCTGAAATCCGTGTCTGAGAGTTTATTCCTTCAGCCGCCTTTGCAGGCTTTTTGTTAGTTGAAGTGACTAAGGCATCTGGGTTTGCTGGTCACTTCACCATTAAAGCGGCCAGAGTGTTGGTGGCGTACGTTTAATGGGTGAGTGACAGCTTCCCACCATAAATGTCGGTTTGCCGAGGACGTGAGTATCCTCGGCGAGGTCCCCTGATGATTTGGGCTTCATATGCTTATCCTTAGTCTTTGCTTATCCTCAGTGCGGACTTTGGGCCCGATATGGAATGGGCCGGGGTTGTTAAATATGTGAGGCCCCACAATAATCACATTTTCATTTATTATAACCACTTAAAATGAGAAAACTAGGTATTGGACAGAACCAAGGTATTGCATGGTCCTCGGACTCAAGCCTCTAGGGAAACCAGATACTTCAGATGAGAAAACTAGGTACTGGACAGAACCAAGGTATTGCATGGTCCTCGGACTCAAGCCTCTGGGGAAACCAGATACTTCAGATGAGAAGACTAAATGTTAGACAAAACGTAGACATTGCATGGTCCAAGGACTCAGGCTAACAGAAAAACCATTTCTGCATGAAACACTAAGTGCTAGCAAAAACTAAGGTTTTGCATGGTCTTCGGACTCAAACCTATGGGGAAACTAGTCACTATACGGCGATATAAGCACTGGGCAGAAATAGGCTTTTATACTAACCATAGGCCCAAACTTACGGCAAAGCCGATCCCTTGGGTACTAGGCGATGAATCTTGCTAGGGACGAAAACCAAGAGAAACTGAGCGCTAAAACACGATGACTTAAATCTACCCATCCTAGAAGAACTAATAAGAAACTCAGGCAGAAAAGTATAGACTAAAAAGAGAAAAAACTTGTAAAAACAAGGAAAAACTCCTCGGACAGGCCCTTTGCGCCAAAAGAAAGTCGCAGGAGCAGTTGAAATGACAGTGACACTAACAGAGAGGTAAGGCTCAATAGGGCGCGAAAATACGCCGAGAAAGTCAAAATCCTCCCCCTCGCCCGAGAGGTCGGGCAGCAGAATTTTGAGGGGCTATTGTGGGGCCTCACATATTTAACAACCCCGGCCCATTCCATATCGGGCCCAAAGTCCGCGCCGAGGATGAGCAGAGACTGAGGAGAAGCGTATGAAGCCCAAATCATCAAGGGACCTCGCCGAGGATACTCACGTCCTCGGCAAACCGACATTTATGGTGGGAAGCTGTCACTCATCCATTAAACGTACGCCACCAACACTCTGGCTGCGTTAATGGTGAAGTGACTAGCAAACCCAGATGCCTTAATCACTTCAACTAACAAAAAGCCTGCAAAGGCGGCTGAAGGGATAAACTCTCAGACACGGATTTCAGATGACCGACAAATGGACGGCAATGATCAACTAAATACATATATATAATAGATAGAATCCCCAGAATGAAAGGGAGGACCCCAGAAAGAGATAGGGAAGTAGGAGGTCCCGAGGACAACCTTTATGTTGGTCAGTTCTAAGAAAAGAGATCCTCGAACTGAGCCGAGGACGAACCTGCTTCATAAACACTTAGCCAAAATCATTATAAAGATCTTTGCAAATACTTGGCCAAAGCCATTGTGATTATCCTCAAGAATACTTAGTCAAATTCCTTTGCTATTATTCTTATGAATTTCACATCATCCATTACTTGCCTTGCTAGTGCTTAGCCCTTCTACCCACACTCTACAAATTTTATTGTTTAGAGTCCAATACAATTTGAGTCCCTACATTTACATTTTAAATATTTATTTTAAAATTTTGACCATTACGTTTAATTTCATTTTTATATTCATTATTTTGTTTATTTTTATTGGTAATTTGAATATTAAATATCATTGAAGTGATATTACTAACTAAATAGACATAAGGTCAACGTAAAAATAAAATCAAACGTAAAATATTGTCATAAAATGTTTAAAGTGTAAAAATCAAGATGAATACAATTTCAAAATTTAAGTGTGAAATTTATGCTAGTAAAATTTAGGGTAATATATTATATTTGGTGCTTAAATTTTATCAAAAGTTTATTTTTTGTTCCTAAACTTTAACAAGTTCATTTTTTGTCTCTAAATTATATAAAAGTATGTTTTTATTATTATTTCTAAACCATTAAAAATGTTTTACTTTCATTTATAAACTTTAAAATATATTTTTTATCATAAAATTATTTTTTCATCCTTATTTTTGTCTCTAAACTAAAAAAAAAAAAAAAAAACTCTTTGCAAATTTAATAATGAAAACAGAAATTTTCAAAATTTATAGATGAAAAAGAAACTCTTAATTTAGGACCAAATTTGGTGCAAAATTTTTTTTTATTTTTTATTTAGAAAATTTTGGTGCAAAATTTAAATGTAATTTACGTTTGGACAGCACGTGCTTCCCACACGATGTATCGAGAGACGCGTTTCTTCTCATGAAAGGCAAAGTAATTCGTTTTTCCTTTCGAGGGGCAAGAAGGTAATACCGGATCCCAAGAAACGTCACCTCTCAAGCATCGCGCCGTTAAAACCCTTCTGAATTGATAAACTTTCTTCATAAAATGTCAAAATTGCCCTCATGCACAAAAATAAAAACAACAAACTGAACTGTTGTAGCAAATTGAATTCTCTCCGTTACCCTAAAAAAAATGAAGAATAAGGAGTTCGCCGTACCGCCGGTGGTTTTCCCGTCCGGCCCAAATCCGGTGGCCGGAACCAGCGTTCAACAAAGGAGAGTCCCAACGGCACCGTTTCAGCCACAGCGACCCTCGAGCTCCAGCATCCCCTTCATGTCATTCGATATCGGATCCGCAGCGGCCTCCACTTCCTCAGCCTCGATCTACGGCGGTCCTATCGGCGGAGGAGGTGGCTCTATGCCCGGAAGTGGTAGCTTCGAGGACGAGGAACCCTTGCTCGACGAGCTCGGGATCCACCCGGAGCAAATCTGGAATAAAACCAAGTCGATTCTCAACCCATTCCGGGTCAACCCGGTCGTACACAAGGACTCGGATCTATCCGGCCCGATCCTCCTCTACATGTCACTCTGCCTCTTCCAATTACTCGCCGGTAAGCTCCAATTCGGCGTTATACTCGGCTGGATCGTCGTCTCCTCTATCTTCCTCTACGTGGTGTACAACATGCTCGCCGGAAGGAACGGTAACCTGGACCTGCACACGTGCACGAGCGTGATTGGCTACTGTCTCTTGCCGGTGGTGATCTTTTCGGCCGTGTCGCTCTTCCTGCCTCAAATCGGTGGGGTCAGGTTCTCGATCGCCGGGATCTTCGTGTTCTGGGCGACTAGGGTTTCCACGGCACTCATGGTTGCGCTCGCTGATGGCGGCGACGAGCATCGCAGCTTAATAGCGTATGCGTGTTTCTTGATTTACACTCTGTTCTCGTTGCTTGTTATATTCTAGTGGGATTTGGTTTTGGAATTCGCTGTTTGGTATTGGAATTTCTGTTTAATAGAGAAAAAAAGAAAAAAGAAAAAACCTCTTTTGTTAGATGTAATTTTTGGCTTATAATTGATATTGATCGTAATGCTATAATTTTGTGCTATAATGGGCGTTTGATATGGAGGAAATGGATATGTTCTTTGTAAATGAATTGTCTGAGTTTTTAGGTGAATGCTTTGCTACATTGGTGTGTTTATTTGTTGAACTTTCGAAGCCGATAGATTTTTATTTTGGCATTGGAGTTTCATGTGTAATGTGATTACTTCTTGTAATGTATTTGAGTTACAAAATTGAGCACCAAAACAAGAGAAAGTGAGGCTGAACTACATTGAGAAATCTGTGCCCATGTGCTGGTTTATTACTTGACCCTGTTTGGAGAGAATCTGCTATTTTGTGTCATAAATTGTAATCTTCTCTTCTTGAAATTTGCCTAACATTGGCCTGTTCATTAGGATATTTTCTTTTGGGTAAAACTTAGATGCAGTACCTTATGTCCAGTACCTTAGGTTTCCCTTTTAATATTAAGACACTTGGTTACTTAACTGGACACGCTAAAAGGCGTTAAAATTTTGCACGGACTGAGCAGTAGCCTTTTCTGTTTCACTTTCATTGGACTCAAGAAGTGAAACTCTCTCAACCTCCCTCTTCTATCTTTGCCAGAAATCAAGCACCCATACCCTTTTGAAGAGAAATCAAACAATTTTGATGGACTTGCTTTGATAGGAGTGATGTTGGGCTTGGAATTCGAATTAGAGGTGGAACTCCAAGGCTTTGGAAATTGGAAGGTGGGAGACAACAGATCGGCAGTTTCCCATACTCAAATCTAGCCCCTCCAATCCATAACAATGGATTCTCTCCATTATACACAAGTTTTGGGTGGTTACGCAAATACACAGGTTTTGGGTTTGAAGATTAATTAGAGTTTTAGGTTCAATCTTTTTAGTTTAGATGAGAGAATTAGTCAAGAATTACTGAATTAGCATTGTACTTGACAAATTCATGGTGGTAAATGGAGGTTATGCAAACCCACTTCAGTAATTTATCCAATTTATGGTCTTTGTCGATATTTTTTCCTGCAACTTCAACGGGTTGGATAGAGGGTGTCAAGATTTGCTGTCCGTGGTTTTTGTTGACACGTTCCAAATTATGGTTGCAATGTTTGGTCAATGTGTTATCAATTGGAAGAATGAGCCATTAGATCTCTTTCTAAAGGTATATTTTCAAGACTAATGGCTGCTTAATCTCTTTCCTAAGATATATTTTCATAAGCCAAGCAATTGGGCGCATGAAAATTCTGCTACTTCTGGTGGATATGACGAGTTCCACAGTTTGTTACAATTGAAGGTGGTGACTGATGGCTGTTCAAGAGGGTATGGGTGCTTGATTTCTAGCAAAGAGAGGAGTGGATTGAGAGAGTTTTGTTTCTCGAGTTCAATCGAAGTGAGAGAGAATGAGCTGTTGGATTGGGTTTCCTCAGTTCGTGCGAAATTTTAACGCTGTTTATTGTGTCTAGCTAAGTGCCACGTGTCTTAATATTAAAAGGGGAGCCTAAGGTATTATACTTAAGGTATTGTACCTAAGTTTTGCCCTTTTCATTTAGACCATAGTTGCTCTTTAGATGTTTACCATTTGTCTTACACTAACAAATACCATAACATTTTATGTCATTTCCTGTAATTTTTGTTGTAAAATTCAATATTGCTTTCACGTCAATAGTTTAAACAGAGCTCGAGTGACTCCATTGGGCGATGAAGTAGTTTGGGAAATGGACTTGATAGCTTCCCTACTAATTTAGTGGAATGAGACAAGGAATTTCCTTATCGAGTGAGCGTTTAGTTGAAATCTAGCTAATGGGTGATTTGAGAAATGAAGCTTCGTAGAGGAGGGGATATATAATATTTAAACTGATAAATTGATTTGTCGCAAAATGCCTCTACTTCCCAATTACACTTCTACCTGTTTGTGGTAATTGAGTAATTCTCTAAATAACTCTTCAATTAAAAAAAGAAAAAAGAAAAAAGGATTTTCACTTGGCCCCAATTCCCATTATTTTCTTGTTAAACTTATAAGTTGTGATTGGAAAAACATAATGTATTTATTAATACACCAATTATGCTACTTATATTCTGCACCAACTGTAATAGGTCCCATCAATAATTATGAAAAATGTGTTTAACTTATTGTTAACTTGGATAGAGTAATGCCATATTTTATTTCGGTTAATTCATTAGAGAAATTCTTGTTTGCTGCTGATTTTGAAACTTTATGTTGCTGAGAAAGTATAGGAGAATAAAAGAAAATTTAGATTTAGTTTTTTCTTGATATTATTAAATGAAATATGTGGTCACAGTCCATTAATTGAATGCCATTATGCTATTTGGTTTTGTTGTGATGAGTTCAAATATAAGATTCTAAATTTGTTGTTGTTTTTTTTTTTTTTTGGGTAATTCCTTCAACTTTCTTGGCCGAAAAATATAATTTTACTGTTCTTATTATGTCTAATGACACCTTTACATGCTTGTCCAAAGAACCAAAAAAGATGATGACCTAGGCTTGGTGATTATTTTCTAATAGTGTAGGAATATACAAAGTATTGGGGGAAAAAGGGGGGGGGGGGGTGTGAATCAATGGTTTTGTGATTAGATGTGAACAGGAAGAAACCATGAATCTGATATATTCGGGGCCAGGGTTGGGATGAGGAATCAGAGAGCCCTAGTCTTCTCTCCATACTTGATATTCCCAGCAATGAACATTGGGATTGCTAGAAAATTAAGTTTAGCAGTCGTCCAGGCTTGAACAAAAACATAAGCAGCACCCAAGACCTGAACAACTAGTCCATGGAAGTGCCTTAGCCACAACTTATTGTCTTCTGAGTAGTAGGCAGTAATTGTATTAGGTCTACCAAGGTGCAGTAGAAGAAATGGAGCCCAAAAAAATGTTATTGTATTGTATGCATCTATTAAACCATTTTTAGATCCTTCATGGTTGTTGGAAAGTATTTCAAGTGAAGTTATTGAACTAAGTCTGTTGATAGCAAGTTACAGAATATGGTGTCTATGTAAAAGTAGTCACGGATACAAGATTGGGTTTGATGAAGATAAAGTCATATGCATGCAATGTGATCCATAATTTACAACATTGGCTTTCGCTGTTCAAGTACAAAGGGCCATTGATTTTATAGAAGGCAATCATTCAATGATTTAATGAGCTTGTTTAGTAATAGAAAGGTTTTCTTTTGTTGAATGGAGTTTCAATCTCCCAGAGCTTGAGCACATTCAACATTATGGTTTTACTAGAGTTTATGAGTTTCTCTTAAATTTTCCCTGGTGATAAGTTAACCTTGCTTTTGAAAAATGAATGGAGAACATCATTGATCCTTTTTGGGAAGAATTTATTGAACAAGAATTAGGAAAGATTAACAAGAGGCGTGCAAGAGTGATGTTGGTTAAACTTTGTGGAGGAGGCAATTTGACGTTTACCAATGTATGCATGGAGTCCTCATTTCCTATTTAGTATTTTCTTCACGTATTCCACCCTGGAAAAAGAGGACAAGAATAAAAATTCATTCATCGAGATTTGTTATGAGCAAGAAAAGATTTATACGTAGCAAATTGATTCATTTTTTTTGCAAAGGAGAATACGAGGACAGAAAGGATTGGTTGGACATCCAAGAGATTGAGGCGGGGATGGTTTGAACTTGAGGACGAATCTTCTCTAACCCGGAGAGAACTAGTGTAGAATAATTTAAAATTTTAAGCCCAAAAAAAAAGACACGCTTTAGTATTTTGTCTTTTATTTCTAGATGTCTTTTTTGATAAATATCTTTTATTTCTAGATGTCATGTTTTATTTAGTATTATGTAGTATTTTAAAAGGTCATGTGACTAGCATGTAGCTTTTAATGTAGTTGGATGGCTAAAGATTTATTTGTTATATACTTATAGTTATATGTAAGATGAAGGGTTATGATTCTAGGGTTCTAAAGGCTAATATAAATAGCCTATTTTGAGTCATTGTTGGCAGTCCTTACTCATCTACTTTATGAAATTTCACAATTGAATATTTCTTGAGCTCTTTGAGCCTAAAAAAATTTATTTGTTGCTTGAATTTCTTACTCTTCTACACCTTATCCATGTTCTCTACATTACATCACCTACTCTGAGTTGAGAAATCCTTGACCACCCATGCTAGTCCTAAAAACCAACCTAACCCAACTTGGGTTGGGTTCCTAGGTTTGGGCACTTTTGTCAAACCTAATAAAAATGGCTTTAATTCAATTATTTAAGTCTTTTATTTTATAAATGATTGCAATTTACACAATTGAACCTTATATTCCAACTTCATCAAACTAAGTCTTAAATTCTATGAAGAGTTTTGTGGCTTAGTTGACACTAAGGTGTTTCCAATGGAGACATCTAGGTTTCAAATCCTCACTCCCCCAACTATCGAATTATTTTTACAAAAAATCTTAAAATTCCAAAATATTTTTGTTCATAAGGTAAAATACCAAAATAAATTAACTAACAAATTTAAGCTAAGTATTAAAATTCAAAATAAATTAAACTTATATTTTTAAATAAAAATAAATTTTAAATTATTAACAGTGTTAACTAGTTCAGACTAATCAAGTTGAAATTTTTGTGAATCTAAACCCAATCTAACCTTAGTTTCAAATGGAACTCAACCTATCAACCCATTAAAAACCAATCCATGGTGTCACTTATCAAAAAAAAAAAAAAAAAAAAACCCAATCCTTGGTGTCGGATTGGGTTTGTGGGGTCGCTTCCTCCCCCTGTGAGAGCAGGGAGGAGAGTATGGTCATGGGTTCTAGACTTATCAATTGCGTGCAATTACTAAATAAAAATGTATTTTGTGGATCTTGTAGTCAACAAGAGGAGTCATAGCCAATCTCAAAGTTTTAGACCTAAGAGCTGAGACTTTGATGTTGTTGCAGTCAACAAAAATGGCAAAAGTTTATGAAGTAAGTTGTTTGTTATGCCTACCCCTCCAACCTGTTCATGCTTTATCCAGATTTGGAAATGCAAAACTGAATATTTTATTATTAGTTATTGTTGGGGAATGTATTCTTTTCTAATCAACAAGCTTATTCATAATTTAAAGCATGTTTCTGTACAAAGTTATTTTCAATATGAAGTATAACCTAAGGGACATGAAAATTGTTTAGCATCCGTTTCTAAATCTATGGCCGTATTCCTTTAAAAGTGTATTGGGAATTCATTGCTGATGATGGATATTATTGTCTCTTTGATTGCAAAGGATTGCCTATTGGGAATTCATGAATGCAACTTGCAATGCTGCTGTGGTAATTTTTTGGTGTATTGGGAATTTCTCAACATTGGTGGATATTAGGATATCATGATCTACTTGGTTGCCAAGAAGGCCTGTGGATAAAATTAATTATAAGCTAGCTATGGTATGGAAGTCTAGCCCCAATGGGTTTGTGAGAATCCTCCTTATTATCTCTCCATTTATGGCCGCCCCCCCCCCCCCCCCCCCCCCCCCTCTCTTTTTTCTCTATTTTGTATATTAGTGAAAGTCAGCTGTTTGGGAGTTTTTCTGTGTAGGAGACTTCTAATGTGTTCACGTAGATTGTGCTTGGTTATTTCCAAGGGCACTGAGATTTCAGGACAGATTTTTGAATCTTGCCTTTCAGTCTGCAATGTTCTAGCAGCTCTTGACTGGTTCAGTGTGCTTGATGCATTTCTATACATTTAATAAAACTTACTGCTTATCAAAAGAAAAAAACTCTTGATTGGTTCAATTATTAAAACATCAGCACTGCAGACGAGATTCTCTTGATGAACCATAGATAATGTGGTGTCCAGTTTTTCCTAGTATTTAGGTGTAGCAGGCAGGGTTGTGTCCCAGGAGCACATTTCTCCCTAGTTTGTTTTTTTTGTGTAATAGAGTCATTTTCACAAGGTCCCATTAACAATGAATTCAAAACTTAGCAGTTCCTTCTGAATTTGGAAATCAAGTACGTAATTGAGTACAATGTGAATTTTTTGTTGTTGTTGTGGAAATAGCGCACCTCTTTCATGTGTTGGCTCTCTTCTTGACTTATTTCTTTCTCCTTGAACAAATTTTAGTGGAATTTAGCTTTGATGTTAGTTGAGAACTTTTGTTTAGGGGAAAACAATCCTTGAATCAGGATGTTATTGGTCAGGCCTTTCAGTTATTGGAATTGCAACTGAAAGAAATATTGTGATCTACCTTTCTAATTGGAGTGTTTAGCACAACAACAAAAAAAACCTTTCTAATTGGAGTAGTCGTCCTGCTTTTGGCATGGTTGGTTGTGACTTGTGACTTAAGCTGCTGTTGGTTGATTATATATATATATATATAAGAAAATGTACAAAATAGTCAGTTTTTGTTGAGGTAGTTAGGTCTACTTCATTTGATGGTTTGGGTAGATGTGAATGAGAAGCCTCACTTAAGACTAAATTATGAGCTTTTTCTTTATCTTAAGATGGCATCTCATTGTTCTGTTATCAACTGGTAGTTGTATTATACTGTTTTCGAAGCTGTTTCCACTGACATGCGTGGATATTGGATATGTTTAACTACCAAGTTAGGAAATGTAGTTTGACTTGAATTTTAAATTCTGTTGTCTATGTAATGTGTTAACTTCAAAATACCTTATGACTATATTGTTTCTATAAAAAAATATTAGTGTTGAAAAAGTACATTTGAAATTGATAGAGAACACGGATAGGTCTGTGTCAGCATTATGGTAGATTGAAACCAACCACATTTGTTGAAGGCTGTTTAACTTACCACCACCAAAAAAATTTCAAGGTGTATATATATATATATATATATATATATATATATAACTTCATAGATTTAATGAAACCTCACAAGCCAGCCATCATGGGTTCTGTAGTTGAAGATCCTGTAGAACATGGTATGTCCATTGTAGGTTTAGCAGATATGGAGGACGAAGATCTTTTTGAGATCAATTTGGAAGCTGTAAATAGTATCCCTCCACCACATTACTGGGATAGCTATTTCACGGCGACTGGAAATGTGCTGCTAGCGAATTGTCTCCTGCCCATATCCGATGTCTCCGGTGCTGTTCCGATTGTTTCCAAAGATGTTTCTAGCGCTGTCCCTATGGTATCCAAATCAAGCGAGCCGTTGCCGTTGGCAGGAAAAGCTAATTTTGTTGTGATTGCAGAGCCGATGCCCCTTGGTGAGCTTCTTAGGCAACCTTTCTTGTGTGGTTTTGGGGTATCTCGGACACACAGGCAAATGAAAGCATAATGTATATGATAGACCAATTACAATGCAGGGGTGGTACATTTTTTGGGGTGTCCAGTGACCCCTATTAGCAGGAAGTAGGATTAGCCTGTTGCTGTTACACAATACTATAAACGAAAATTTTGAATTTGGCTTGTTTTATTTTGTTGCCTTTGCTACCTTTTTTTTTTTCTTTAAAATAAATTAATAAGTTAATGAAATTTAGACTTCTTATATATTTCTCTTTTGGATGTGAATTTTGAAAATTTAACTGTTGAATTTCATGTTTCTTATGTTCTTAATATGCATATTAAATTTCGCTCAAATTGAATATTATTTACTATTTGATCAATTAGCTTATTTTTTACCTACAATTTTATATTACAAAAACTTGAAATTATAACATTTATTTGATGACATAGTAATTGATCTTTGATTTTCTTGAAATTTTGTAAGCATTAAAGATATAATAAGAACATGTAATTTAACAGTTAATAGATATTATAAAATTCACACTCAATATAAATACATATGATGAGTTTGTAGGGTTCTTTCTAAACTATTTAATCTTTACTATCAACTGTGTTGTTGGTCCCTTCCAACTAACAACGGTAATAATAAATATTCCGACGTGATTGTACTGATTGTAGATTTTTTTTATTAATAAAGAGTACAATGTGTCTTATCAACTCAAGCTCATTTTCCCGACAATGACTCTTTGGCCAATCAACGAAAGTTATATTTACTGTATCTTTGGATTAAGACGGAAAAATAATTATTTTACTATTTAATTTATTTTTGTTACTATTTATGAGTTTTATTGTACTTTTTGATACTATTTATGGATCTTACTGTATTTTTAATTTCAGCAAAATAAGTGATATTCAAATATATTTTTAATATAATTGTTGTATTGAACTGGGAAATCCGAATTGTTTTATTTTGTTGCCTTTGCTACTTTTTTTTTTTTTTTTTCCTTTAAAATAAATTAATAAGTTAATGAAATTTAGACTTCAAACGTGTTTGGGCAGCAGAAATCTTTACCCTCAACTGTGTTGTTGCCTTGTTGGTCCCTCCCAACGAACAACAGTAATAACAAGAATTTCCACGTGATTGTACTGATTGTAGAAATTTTTTTTAATAAGAGTCCAATGTGTCTTATCAACTCAAGCTCATTTTTTCGGCAATGGCTCTTTGGCCAATCAACGAAAGTTATGCTTTTAATATCATTGCTGTATTGTACTGGGAAATCCGAATGGATCTTTGGCCAATCAACAAAAGTTATATCATGTTTATCAAAAAAACAAAAGTTATATCATTGTTGTATACTTGTATTGTACTGGGAAATACGACCAGTTTTTCTTGTACTTGTACCTGATCCTGTACAAATAACCATGTAAAACGTTTTAATCTAACAATTATCAACCAATAATACCATAATGTACTGGGTGTCTTGACTGATAAATAGAAAGCAGCCCCAGTGCAAAGAAAGCTGTGTGAGTATTTGAAGCAACCACCGCCTTTTGCTTCAATTGTTGAGAGTGAGCCCTTCCACCTCTTGTTTATAGTTTAAACTCTTCGTACACTCAACTGGATTTGACTCACATTTTTCTATTCTGCCCTTCTTTTTTCTAGAACCTTTGCGTGGGCATCACTATGTATTGAGTGGAGGCAAGTATATTTGCTCAGAAATATTATGGGGAAAATCTGGAATAGTAATTTAGGTTTACCTGAAACCTAAATTATAGTAAATAGTTGGATGAGCCGCCAAGCTTAGCGAGATGATGGCACTACAAAAAAAAAAAAAGGGACCATCTCGGCGTATTTTTCTTGCAAACGCCGTTATAAGTAACCTACTGCAGTGGCATTGCAGTTTTTTTGTAAACGCCGCTAGAAATCTTATACCTATAGCGTCGTTTTCAAAGCGTCACAACAGACATAATTTATACCGACACTCGATGGGTTTATAGCAGCGCTTTAATTTTTATGTTCATTTTCTTTTCATACAAGGCCTATTACAGCTGTTTAACTGCCGCAATAGGTAGTTCCCATTAAAAATCTATTATGGCGATTCAAAAGCACGGCAATAGGTCCAATCGTCAAAATTGATTTTTTTTTAACAAACCTATTACTGCGCTTTTAAACCGCCGCAATAAGTAGTTGCAAAATAAAAACTTGTTAAGAAGCTTCACCATGGTGAAGCTTCTTAGTCTTCAATGGTGATATGATGGCCTTGTAAGTGTTGTTGCTTTGGTAAAGGAGTGAGGAAATGGATTCTTGAAGTACATATATAGGTTGCAACAAGTTGCTAAAACTAGATTATGAGGTTAAGAAATTTTATGTCCACTTTTGCTTGTAATAGGAATCCCAATACCAAAGAGAAAATTCACACCTTTAATTGAGAAGTTACATTTGTGTTGAATCTCTCCGAATACTCATTTGAATTTGTTAAGCTGTAGCTGTTTTGTAGTTGTCCTTGTTCACGCACATGATATTGGATATGTCATGGACTCATGGTGACATGTTTTGGTGTTGGTGGACACCTTAGTAATACACACATGGAAAAAAAAACATTTGCACATACTACATAGTGTGTATACTTGAGTTTTTGTAAATAAAAAAGTGATAACTTTCAACACTTGGATAGCACACAAAGATGAGGCATTGGTGTTTTTTAGGGTCTGTTTGGATTGAGAGGAGAAAGAGGAAAAGTGAAGGAGAGTAGAGTAGAGTTAGCTGAAAAATAAGCTATTTTTGATTCAAATTTATTCTATTCCACTCTACTCTACTGCCTCTCTCTCCCTCAATCCAAATGGATCATTAGCGTACATTGAAAAGCGTGTAAGGACAACATGCATTTAAAGAGCACGAAAGATAAACACCAAATTGATAACATCAACTTAGTTCAACTAAGATAAGACCTACACTAGTAAACAGACCGTGCATGATTTCTTTACAATGATCTTGCAACCTGGAAATGGCAGAGGTGAGATCTTGATTAGGTATTAGGGGTAGCAAGCAAACAAAGAACTTGGGATAGATTGTTGCGAAAAGACTAGTCTAAGATTGTACGATGGAAAGATTCACTAACCTTTTTTTGATGAACGGAAAGATTCACTAACTTTTTTTTGCTGAACGGAAAGATTCACAAACAAATAAGGACATACACTGTTAAAAAAAAAAAAAAGTAACATGTAATCATACTACATATGCTTGTCACAACCATTGCTCAGCGAGTTAATAGAATGGGTCCATTTTTACTTGCTGTGTAAATCCTATCACTCTTATTGTATGTCATGTGACCTTTGCCTATGTCACAAGATAGAAAATCGATGAGCAAGAATAATTTGGCCCAAAGGGTATGCTAGGAAAGTAGTCAAGCGAATTAAAGTTGAGTAGCATGAAAGCAAAAGGAAGAGGATTTGGTACCATATCCTTATTTTTTGCTTACTCACATGAGATTCGTGTCAAATTTGGGAGTTAATTTGAACATAAATGTAAGTACAAGATTGTTTGTTAAGGGTTGAGCATGGCTTTAAGTTGCTTAGACTTACGTGGGATGAGAGAATTCTCAATGTAGTGTGATCAAACAGGTCTAGGGCACAATAAGGTTTAAAGACAAAGTTTAACTCCAAAATGATTTAAAGTTTTTTTAACTCATTATGTGGCGAATTATAAGACTATTCATGTGTATTATTTAAACAAGTTACATGACTTATTAAAAAAGCTGTATAACTAAAATTACACATATTTGATCTTTTCAATTGTCACATAGTAAATTTGAGGATTTGAAGAAGATAGCTCCAAATCGGTTTGGAACCAAGTTTTTTCGTTTATTTAAATAATACATATGGACATTTTATAAATCACCATGTAGCATGTTAGGAAAGAGAGCTTCAAATTGGTGTGGAGCCAAACTTTGTCTGATGGTGTTTAATTAGTAGGTGAATAATTTTGGTTAAGTGGAAGTGGAGGTGCGAGGTGTCTTGCAGAATGTTCAAGACTATGAGCTCGTTTGACCAACATGGTGCTTAAATCGTTTTAAAATTGGGCTCTCTTCTCTCATTTAAAGAGTTTTATAACTTTAACTAATTTTGGACATGATACAAATGGGCCGTAGACTAATCATGCTTTCTCTACATTATTGTTCGGCCCACTCTCTTTTTAAACATAATCCTAACGTATCTTTTAAACTATGGCACAAAATAAAATAAATGTGATCATTCCTATGCAAATAAAAATTACTTATTTCTAAGAAAAATAAAAATAATTATATAGTATTTATTTCATTTCTAAATATTTTTCAAATATTAAATGCTCACTAAAAATAACAATTTGGATATGAAAAACTTAAGAAAAAAAAAATGAAAGAAGAATAAAAAATTAATTGAATATCAAATAAGATCCCTTGATCAAACATGTAATATAATAACTCTCAATTATATAAAAGAATAATTTCATTTCAAATGTATGTATCTCTTATAGAATTTAATTGACAAAACTTGTTACAATTGTTTATGCAAAAAAATTTTGTCAAATTTTCAATTATATAAAGGATTATTTTCATTTCAAATGCATGTAACTCTTATAGAATTTAACTGAAAAAACTTGTCACGATTGTTTATGCAAAATATATATATATATATATATATATATTTTTTTTTTTTCAATATTAAATCTGATAAAATCCTACTTTTGAAATAGGAACAAAGCCACAAATTATTATTTTTTGGAAACAAAATAATTTGAAAATTATTATAATTATAATGCACATAAAGATAATTTGTAATTTTGGAAATATAATAATTTCTAAAGTTATCTATATATATATATAAAACCGAAGCTTTTGAAGCTCTCACAATTTTCCACATCATCACTATTTTCTTTTTCTTTTTATTTTTGATTCTTTTTATTTTAGGTTTTATATCTTATAACAATAATATTGAAAAACGTATACAAACTTGGAGGCCTATTTAAGGGCTCCATAAAACTTGATGGACAAGAAAATATATTCTAAAATAAGCCCTAATTAATACCTAACCATAATAGGAACCAAATTTGACCTAAAAAAACGTTAAAAGAGCCTAAAAACAAGGAAATAAATCACCTAGACCTAAAATAACGTTTTTTGCATAAAAATACCAAAATCTCTTCTCTCCTTAAAACCCTAGCAATTACCATCTCAAAACCCTAAACTCAAAGCGTAGGTTTTGTCTTTTTTTATTTGCTTTCATATGTGCCTGAAATTTTCATTCTATCTTATTGTTTTATTATGTTTAGAATTGATTTTCTTATAAGTATTTGGGTTAATCTCTATATTTTGATAGTGTTTTTATGGGTTTGGTTTTTGAGTTGAAATTCTAATAATTATTTTATATTGTATATGGCAGATGAAGAATCTCTATTTTTTGGAGAAAAATTAAAGCTGCAACCTATGTCTTCCAGCCCAAGGTGTGGAAGCATAAAACCCAACAAAAACTTGGTACTCTCTCTTCTCTGTTTGCAATCTCTACTACTTTTTATTTTTTTATTTTTTTATTTTTAACTTTTGCATTGCTACAAGTGTTGTAGAGGATCCTAAAGAAGTATATGTGAATGATTATCTGTTGTTAGTGCTTAAGACATGATATCTTTCTGGTAAATTGCATATATGATCTTAGTAAAAACCTATTAATATGCAAAAAGAGAATGAAGATCAAAACTGACATGATATCTTTCTGGTAAATTGCATATAGGATCTTAGTAATAACCAGATTCCACCTTAATGAGTCGTTTGGACATGAAATTTTTCTTTATATCATTTTGATGGTAATTTTATTCTCAAATAACATTTTGCGATGAATATTGTATATTTTATGTTTATTTTGATAAGTTATGATGTTTTTTCATTTTAAATTTTATTTTAAGCAAAGTGAAATATATTCCGTGCATCGCACGGGTTAGCGACTAGTTATATGTATTAAGGAATAGTTATTACATCACTTTTAATGAGGAATGATTATTCCTAATGTATAACTATTCAATGTCTGTAATAAAAATTTAACCGAATGATTAATAGCTATTCCACATGAATAAGCATTTGATTACATGATCTATTATGGTGTACCAAACATGATCTTAGTAATTTTTCATCTCATAATTTTAAAAAACATATGGATTTCAAATAAAAAATTTTATAATATATTTTAAATATACATTAAAAATATAGTTAAAAAAGCCTGTCCACTAATATTGCCATAGAGCATTCATATTAGTCTTTGTAAAATAGAATAAGCCCCACGTTTTGCCCAACCAACCCTTAAAACCTCCCACATTAGTCTATATGTGTTGTGGAAAAATATATTTGTAATGCAGTAATTGTGTAAATTTACACTGTCTTGTAACTTTGAAAATGAATATTTTAATAATTTTTTACTAGTTTTGTTTGACTATTAAAAGAGAAAGAGAGAGATGATTTGAGATAATAAAAAAAAAATGATAAGAAAATAGTATTTTAATGAAATATAGTGAAAAAAAAAAAGATAATACGACTGTTTTGAAAAATGAATATATAAAATAAAATTAAAAAAAGTAAATTTTTACATGATTCGAATATGCGCATATGGACTTCAAATGGCATCGAACCAATTCTGCAACTCCTTCGTTCCTGACCAGAAGATTGACCTCCCGTGACTATGGGAATACCTTGACTGGCCAATTGAGGAGTTCATCCAAAACAAATGAGTTGACCACTCTCCGATCCCTTATCCCTGCATATATGGACAGTAATTAGTATGTACCAAAGTTGAGTTGGATAGTCGGTTTTTGTCAAGAATCTTGTCCTATCTCACGGCTTTTAGTCTATCTATCATATCTCGAGTGACATTCCTGCCAACCCCATTTATTTTCTATTAAAGCATTACTGATTACATCATGTTATTTTGACTATAAATTTACTAAGATGATGCTTATTGATATAGAAAAAAGCCCAACAAATTAACATAATAATAATATATATCCTTTTATGAATTTTCCAGAGTTTTAAATGATGCTCTGTGTTCTTCTGCAATGTATATGTACCGGCCTGCATATGTTGGGTTATAATTTATAAATTTTTGGTTCAAAAAAAAAAATTTATAAATTTTATTGTCGGCATAGATTGGTTTTGTTGTGGTGAATCAAATCTCTGCTGGGATGTCATCTCACAAAAAGAAAGAGGTACGAAACTAACAATTTGTTTCAATGGTTTAATTGCATGCCTTTGTCCTCATTTTCCTTCTGTGCTCATCAGCTCCCTATACCTACAATCAAAGCCCAAGGACATGCAAAATAGCTATTGGCAGATATTGGCTTTTCTATCACATCCAAGCACGGAGGGTTGATAGCAGGTCATGAGTGATGAGCATGTAAAGTAAAAATGTGAAAGTGCACACCTTCTTTTAGTGCTTGTACTGGTAGACGACTACCATTAAATCCCTGCCGGCAGCAGAAACGAAAAAAAAAAATAATCGTGCTTCGACCAAATTAAAGTGCATTCATATATCCACAGATAAGTTGGATGCTCTTGTCTTCTTAATGACCCGCATTGATGCTTTTGAATGACCCGCCTAGATCTTTCATTTCTGTCCTTTTTTTTTTCTTAAAAAAGAAAATTTCTTATCCAAACAAGGATAAATATTTCGAGATTCTCATATTTGGAGCAATGGCATCCTCACGTACATGTACATACTACCAGGAACCGAGCAATGGCATCATCAGGTACATGTGTGTGTGGGTGTGGAGGAGGGGGGTTAAAAAAAAAAAAGTAGAACATAACAAAGTTTAAATTTGAAGTTGAAATTTCCAAAAGGTTACTATATTGAATTTTGAGTGAAATGTCTAAATTAATCATTTGATTGCCATTTTGTTAACAATATTGGATGGAAAATACATTAGGTGATATGCAAGTGATTCAATTTAATAATATATTCATCTAAAAGCAAAATTTATTAAAAATTAGTGGGGTGAAAGCTAGTATCGAGAGTCCTGTTATTGAAGTTGAAATTTCCAAAATGTTACTATATTGAATTTTGAGTGAAATGTCTAAATTAATCATTTGATTGCCATTTTGTTAATAATATTGGATGGAAAATACATTAGGTGATATGCAAGTGATTCAATTTAATAATATATTCATCTAAAAGCAAAATTAATTAAAAATTAGTGGGGTGAAAGCTAGTATCGAGAGTCCTGTTATTGAAGTTGAAATTTCCAAAATATTACTATATTGAATTTTGAGTGAAATGTCTAAATTAATCATTTGATTACCGTTTTGTTAACAATATTGGATGGAAAATACATTAGGTGATATTCAAGTGATTAATTTAATAATATATTCATCTAAAAGCAAAATTTATTAAAAATTAGTGGAGTGAAAGCCAGTATCGAGAGTCTGGTTATTACTTACGTAATGTATGTTGATGACATTGTTTTGTTTTCCAAAACTTGAAGGAGGGATGCTATTTCTATCAATGATTGCCTTGACAAGTATTGTAATTGGTCTGGTCAGCTCATCAATAGGAATAAATCTAGCATCTTCTTCTCTAGGTCCACCCTTAATCAGTCATGCTAAATTATCAAGCAAACCCTTAACATGAAAGCCCTAAAAAAAAGACTCCATTTACTTAGGTGCTCCTCTGTCCCTTACCAAAGCACCTTCGAATTAAGGACTTTAAATTCCTTCAGACATATCGGAGATGAGATTGAAGGGTTGAAGAAGCAAGGGTCTCTAATAAGCGGCTAGATGTACCATGATTAAAGCTATGGCACAAGCCCTCCCTACTTGTACTGTGGCAACTTTTGACATTCCTACTAAAATTTGTGACAACTTGGATACCTTATCTAGGAAATTTTGGTGGAATCCCAAAATTTCAAATGGTAGATACCTAGCTTAGGAGGCCTGGGACAAATTGTGCATTCGTAGGAGTGCTGGAGGTCTAGGATTCGAAAAGGCAAAGGATATCAACAAATCTCTCATTGCTATAAGCTTGCATCGGTGGTAGCATCCAAGAGAGATGGTTTGTGTATAAGGCTATTTCAGAGTAAATACAAGGTGAGGTAAGATTGGCTTAGAAGAGAACTTTCAACGAATGCATCCCCAATTTGGAGAGCCATAAAGAAAACGAAAACCTTGGTCACTAAAGGAGCTTGTTATCTGGTAGGTGATAGAGCTTCCATTAACATTTGGTTGGACCATTGGATTCCATGGTTAGCAGGCATCTTGAACTTCACTGTTGGGTTGTCAAATTGTTACGTGTGTTTTTTGACCCTATATCTATACAAGCTATTCTCAGAATCCCCATCCTCGCTATGCTTAAACCTAACAATTTATGTTGGATAAAGAATCCAAAGGGTGCCTTCTTTGTCAAATTTGCTTATAGAATCTCTAAAGAGTATCTAACTGTCTCATCTAATACTAATGCACCTTGGCAAATACTATGGAAGCTCAAAGGTCATGAAAGAATCAAAATGCTACTTTGGAAGATTGGCTCCAACCCATTATCTACTTAAGAAAACCTCCTATAAAGAATTGGCATTGATGATCGAAAGTTATGCTCTTTGTGGCTTAACAATAGAGTCTTTTGCCCATTTGTTCTTTAAATGCCCTGTTACAAGAGTCATCTTGTTTGTTGGCAAGTGGGGGATGAGATTTGACTTTTGCCCAATTAATTCAAATGAAGACATTAATAAAGATCCTTTTAATCACTTTTCAGGTACTCATCTACATAGGGAGGAGGCTTCCATGTGCTATTTGCATATGACCTTCACTTTGGACTCAATTTGGAGTTTGAGGAACAAATGTGTGCATAATGGTGGGGGATGTTATGGCCATCACTAACATCATACAGAACAGGGCCAAGGAATATGCCTTGGTTTTACCTAGTGAGGATACTAAGATTTTTAATAGAGCTGTTGAACTTGAAGCATGACAACCCCCACCTATAAGCATGGTCAAACTAAATGTGGATGCAACTGTCAATGACAACCTAATTGCCCTGGTAGTGGTGGCTAGAGAAAGTTCTAGTGAAGTGCTCAAGGTCTAGGCCAATTAAGCTTCATGAGATGTGCTCTCTTTTGCAAGCAAAGACGACAACGTTGCTACTAGAGAGAACTGGATACAGGATACCGTAGAAGGTGATGCTAGAACTTGTGTTGACAATCTCAATGCAAAACTTACTGTTAGGCTCAAAAGCCATTTCTGTTTTAATAAAGCATGCCCATTAAAGTATTTTGGATGCTTGTATGGTTGACTGTATTGATGTTGGCTCTTTTCTTTGATTAGTGAAAGTTCTTGTTTATGTATATTAAAATTTATTTGAATATGTTAACAAAATAATAACAAAAAGTCAGTTTGATTTTACCAAAGTTCAGGCAGTCTTTTGTATTTTTCCCATTTTTTATTCTCAAATATTTTTGTTTTTTAAGTTGAGTATGGAATTTGTTAGGGACATATTTATGTAATTGGCTAATCCTTTGACAAAACATATTTTACTTATAATTTGGTAGATCTAGAATAGGTTTAGTACTTCAAAAAACAAGTGTTCAAGTTAAGTATTGAAGCCATGCAAGTCTGACCAAGAAACAAGTGAAGGAAATGCTGTTCATTAAAACTCGACAGCAATTTCAACAGAAAGACTTCTATCGAGGTTTAATGTTGAAACTCGACAGAAACTCGATATAAGCTGTATCTGTTAAGAATTACGAAATCAGATTTTTCAAATTTGATTACACATATATCCTTAAGTATTTGTGTAAAAACTCTTTTCTCATATATAAGGATTATTTTAAGGGCCGTCACAAGGTGATGCAAAGTGATAATACATGCATATTGTGACCAGAGGCAGAAACTGCTCTAATTCATCATTCTTTATGTAGAAACTACTGTATCTTTATACCAAAGGTTTTGTGACCAAGGAGATTCCTGATCTTCATTGTTGATAAACTGAAAAACTTTGTAACCAACAATTTTCCTCAAGTTGGTGTGTTAGTCACGTACTAGAATTCGTGCATCATTAGTTAATCACGTACTGGGATTCGTGCATTGAATGGAGAGATTGCCGCTACAATATAAGTCCAATTGGGTATTTGGGTAAGGGTTCAACTGTAAGTTGGTATTTCAGGATATGCCAAAGGGTTTGGTAAGATTCCTCATACTTGTAAGTGTTTGTAATTGATAAATAGTGGATTCTCGGGAGTGATGACCTTAAATTCACTTAGTTGGGTTTTGCTTGGTAGTTTTCCTCATTCGTAAACAAATCACCTGTGTCAAATTTATTTTACGCTGCTTTTAGTTATTTTAAGTTATTTTGTGATTTGTTTGTGCTACCACGCCATTGCATGTAATTTGATTAATTAATTAACTTGGGTAATTAATTAATTTGCAAGGAGTCAATTCATTTTAACCCAACAGAATTAGGTGCAGATATTACAACATAATGTTGTTTATATACAAGAGTTTAGGATAGCCTTTGGCTTTAGAGTCAAAAGAAATTACAATGAAATTTAAATAGTATAGAATCATAGGAGATTTTTGCAATTACATTTCAATTTTCACTAGATGATTAAGTTGAAATGTATTAAAAAAATTCCTATTCTTAAACCCTCTTTCTACATAGTGAGGGTTTGGATACCCAGTTTAGTTGCGGTGCGTTTTATCATTGCGTTTTCAAATTTTTTTTTTTTTTTGCTTTCACGCGGGTCAGGAGACAGAAGTTACTGTGCAAAGACAAAAAATACTGTTCACGCACTGTTTCGGTACTGTTCACGCACTGTTTATGAGACCCACAACCACTGTTCACGTATTAAAAAATATTAAAAATGGGTCCCGCAGTACTATTCATACATTTAAAATTTATTTTGCTACAGTGTTTTCAGTTTTCAGCAACTTTCAGCAACAACAAGTTGTATCTAAAAGGATCCATAATACCTCAAAGTTGCGTTGCAGCTGGGTTTGGAGGGCCTAACATTAGGGAGACCAGCTCTTTCATTTGTGTTTTTTCCTATAAGAAAAAAAAAAAATCTTTTAATTCCAAACACAAACTTAAATAGCTCAACAAATATCATTGAGCAATGGCATCAAGTTGCATGTACATTCTACATATATAGGGCCCGTCTGGTAATGTTGTTCTAATAATATTGTTTGTATTTTTTAAAAATATATATAAGTGAAAAAATGTGTGAAAATATGTGTAATATTGTTTAAACACTGAAAACTATTGAATAAACAAGATAACAGACAACCCATAATACCTTAAGCCCAAAGTTGCGTTACAGTAAACTCGTTACTTGCAGTTTGCCATATCAGCACAAAACCGTATAGTTCTAAATATTTTTCAAGTTTAAAACGTGAAAGTGTTTAGTACTTACCTTCACATTTTACCTCTGTTTTAGTGAGTGCTTCTTGTACTACTACTAAGTACTGACAATAATGTGCCTGGTGCATAAATGGAAATTAATCGTATACGCTCAAAGTGCTCTTGTATGTATGCACAGTACAACAGATACAGACATACAGTACATACTTTTTCTTCTTGTTGTTGATGACAGACCACTTTTCTGGGCGCTCCTCAATTTTTTACAGAGCTCTAGCATTCGCTTCTTTTGGGAGCCCATTCTACCTGTTAGGGAGCCACGTGTCACGTTAATTGTCAGGGAGGAAGGGGGGGCCTGGCCTTCAAAAATTTTAATTTCATTTATTTTTTTACAATTTTATTATTATTTTTTTTAATTTGGGTTTTCAAAAGTTTACTCTCCCACTCTTCAAAAACTTGACCAAATCCAATAAGCCTACTAAAGAGAAGAAAATAAAAACATTGGTCTATTGAACGATTGATTTTTTTTTTTTTTCTTTTAACTATTCCTTTTGTTATGTTTTGATTTACATAACAAAGAATCACTAAATTATAAAATTTTTAAAAATATTATTGTTGTGTGTTTAGAAAAATTAGATAATTTTTGCATAATTATAAGAGTTTAAATAAATGTCAAGTTCTCTTAAAATTTGATCAAAACTAGCTCAATATAGTTTGAGATCTAAAACAATAATTTTAAGGGGTGCCCATTTTTTACATATTTAAAATTCACGCCTCTTATTTTTTGAGATGCTTAATTACTAATTAAGTTATTGTACTTAGATTTTGCGAACATCTCATTTTCAACTTATAATAGAACTAATGTGCTTAATGTTTTTATGATATAGTTGGTTTTAAGTAGGATTTTATCAATTTAAAAATTTTGAAAAAAATTCTTTTTGCAAAAACGATAGTGAGATTCAATATAAATTTTCTATTAGAGATTCAATTAATTTTTCTATTCCTCTTTTTTTTTTTTTCTTAAGCTTTTATATCCATTATGGTATTGACTAAAAAGCATTTATAATTAAAAAAAATATTTACAAAAAAAATTCTCTACAATATAAAATATAATATGACAATAACAAAATAAAATTTAAAGAAGAAAAGAATAGAACCTAATTTATCACTTAATAATGAAATAACCCAACAGCCTTAACTTGTCCAAATAAAGACAAATTTAAGACATAACTCGGTGAATTAATACTAACTAAATCAAGATTAATTCTATATAAAAACCCAAATATTATGGTTTAGGTATAAAATGTAACCAAAAAAAAAAAGAGAGAGATGAAAATATAAATTTTAATTTTCCTTGAGTATGGCAATGTATAGTGAAGGAAAGCTAAAAATCTAATTTTCTTTTTTGATTTTGATGTTGAGATAAAGAAATTGATTGGTGTGTGGCTGTATAAGAGATTTAGTGGCTAAAGTGTACAATTTATCATGCAGGAGAATTACTTGCAAACATTGAAGTATAAAGTCATTATAAGAAATTAATCATCCATGATGATTTGACACTTAACAAATTTTTTTAGTGAAACAACTTAAGATTTTAATTGGGTTAAAATTTTTTTATTCGCCTACAATTTTTGAGATCTTCTTAGGATGAGGGAGGAAGTGAACAATCCATCTATGTTTTTTCAGTAAGTTATTAATCTAAATTGTTGAATCTATCTTGACCTGTTTATAAATATCATGATGATTTGGCTTCAAAACAAAATCTCTTTTTGGGTCTGCTATTGCCTCCGAAGTACTAGTACGACTATGACTCATTTCATGATAAGAATTTAGAACACTCTGAAAGCAAACGAATGCAGATGATTTGCATCAACCGATTGCAGTAGAATATATTCTTCATTTTATATTACACTTGAAAAAAACCTGCAGAACTAATTCAACTAGTAAAGGAAAAAGGGAAAAGGTATTTTGGATCCATTCTTAATAGTCCTGTTGCCCCCATTGGTCCATGGTTTTCACAAGTTTACTTACACCAATTATAGATGCCCCCTGATTTTGTTTGTTTTCTTATTCGTATCTCTTTAGTTCATAATATATTCTCTCTCTCTCTCTCTCTCTCATGTTATTTGTATCTGAAAAGCTCATTATTTATTAAAAATCTAGGTTAATTGATATTTGTTTTTAATAAAATCTGGTGTAGTTCTACCATACCAAACGCATAACAATCTTGAAACCTTATGAATTTCTCTATTTAAAATATGGTTGGATTAAACTTTTAGGAAACATGTACTTAAATTTGAGTATCTAGTGGTGGGGGCTTAAGCAAGATACACGACTCTAGTCTAATCCAAATATCACGAAAGGAGATGTCAACAACAAGAGTAGGACTTCATTTTTTATTTTATTTGATGGGTAGGTAGGACTTCATTTGATAAGGAAGAAATGATGAGACTCATTAGAAGCTAATCTTGGTGAGTCCATGAAACAAAGGCCGGATTGGAAACTTGTTCATTATTGGGTGTTACTGTGACTGGTGGACAAGGGTTTGAACCATCAATAAAATCAAGGTGGTCTTGGCCACGGAAAAAAGGAATAAGTTGGGTTTTCCAATAAGGTTGAGTGAGAGATGAGTTATTGGGATGGAGAGAGGATGATGATGAAGAAGAAGAGGAATCATTGGTGGACCAAGAAGCATAGACACTTTATTTTGGGTGTTGTACTCATGTTATATCGGTGTCGTACCAACCATTTTATGTTATAATTATTTTGATATTGCTCATGTCACCATGTTGTACCCGTGTCCATGTCTGTACTTCCTAGTTGATGGGAACATGGTAAAGAAAAATCTCTCTGATACCAAGTTTGAATAGAAAATAATTTTTATGTAATCTATCAACCATAATAAGAGAAAATTTCTGAATATACTACAAAATGTATTCAACATTATAATAAATCAACATTTTAAAACATTCAAAATTTTAAATCCTAGCATTATTATATTGATTCATATTCCCATATAATTATCAATACAATGTACAAAATATGTCTTTAATAAATTCGATATTGTGAGTCTCTCTCTCTATATATATATATGTGTGTGAATGATATCTTTAACTCAAAAATACAGGTAAGGGGCCTAAATTGTGTGCATATATTATGATTAATTGCATTAAGATTTAACAAAAAAAAAGAAAGAAAATATTCTAATACTTAATTTCTCAAATTGAAATTACAAAGACTGAAATGAACCATACATAAAAATATAAATGTGAGATTTGCAAATACCCTTATAATTTATTTATGTCATTTATATGGCTTAAATTTTTCAAAAATTTAATTTAATTTTATCAATATAAAAGTGATGGTCAATCTTTACTCAGTGGACAACTCACATTTATAGATAGTGCTCATCAGTGGCACACTTATGCAAAGTATACATTAATTAAAGAAAAATTTACTGTATTGTTTGTTTGTTTTTCCCCCTAAATAACAAAGTAATATTGCCATAAATTTGAAAATATTGGACTTCTGATTTATAAGGTTTTGAAGCTTTTCATGTGTATTTCCTAGTTCTCTTGCTCCACTATTAATATAAATACATAACAATCGAACAAAGAAAATAAAAATCAATATTTTGAACACCTACTATTGCCATCCTCTCAATTAGCTCCTTTAAGTGGGTCATAATTAGTTTAACTGTTAAAATCGTTTGTTGTCAAATAAGAGACTTGAGTTCAAATATTATCTACTACAAAATCTATTAATACCTTAACATAATGATAAAAAATAATTATTATAGAAAGGACGTCATAGTACATAAGTTTGAATTTTATTGGATTCATATCTAAAACCGAAAAGAGGAAAAAAAAAAAAGACTCCTTTAATTATATCTTCCATTAAAATTGATTACAAAATTATGTTAATTATATCTTCCATTAAAATTATTCAAAACTTATATCTTTAATTAAAAAAATTGATTCAAAAAAAATGATTGGATTCATATTTTCAACAATTATGTTAATGGCTAACCATTGAGGACTTCGACAAACACCACCCAATATAATTATGTCTACTGATACGTTAAGCACACACGTCTCTTTCATCTCTTTTTGTTTTGAGCACTTTGGACTTCGATATTTTGGGTGGCAAGTTTGTATCAGACATGATCAATACCCATCAATTTGCTAATATTTTATAACACGGAACTGAAATGCTGGTGATGGATTAGGTTTCTGAATGAAAATTATCCAGTCAAATACTTCCACTAAGTACTGTAATAGCGAAGTTTTTGTTGTGCTGTAGATGGAAATTAACTATTCATTTAGGGGAAAAAAAAGTAGTGTTGCATTTATAATATTTTTAGAACAATTTTCCAACAAATTCTAGAGGTAAACCTACTACTAACATCACATTTTACTTATTAATAACAATTTACCACTTATAATTTGTTATAAAATTATTATAAAAATGTTGGGAACGTAGCATTAAGATGATCCCCACTTCCTACTCATACTCAGAGAGCTTTGATATTGCACCTGACATATAATTGGTAAGAAACAAAGATGGGAAATGATAGACTGATGTGATACCAATCCCATGCTTTTCTTTGAACTTGAACTATAAAACAGTGAAGCCAAAACCCTAAACTGGACCAAGTGAAAAAAGTTGGAGAGATAATTGAACATTGGGTTGTGTGCCACGTGTCCTAAGTATGATTCTCTTATTGAAAATAAGAACGCCCCTCCACTTGATTTTTCACAGGCATTAGCATATGATAAGGTTGTTATACACTAAGTTTAGACCAGCTAAAGAGTAACAAATTCATTAGCTTTTAATGGAAAGCAAATAATGAAAGCGAGCACAAAAGGAGGGAGTGATTGATTTTGTGCAAGTTTATTTTAATTTTATATAATTACATGTGCATAATAGAGAGTAGAGATGTAACTCCTAAAAAGCCTTGGTAGAGCACTTTATTCTAATACATTTGCACTAACATTTTTATTTTTTATTTTTTGCTGGGAGGGCTTAACTTAGCGTCTTCTTGCGGCTGTTTCTCTCTGTGCATTGAAATAAACAGCAGCAACTGGTAAGCCAAGATCGTTTTCGGCTGCAAAACTTCGAGCGTTGAAGTGATCCCTTGAAGAAGGTGGGGTTACTGACTGTCTGCGTTTCTGTTTGAACAGAACAAACACAAACCTGTGGATCCCAATATTAGGCCTTGGAATCTCATAGCTCACAACCTCCCTTCCTGTAATATACCAAAAAAAAAAAAACCCAACAAAAGATGAAACTATAGATTAAAGCCTTATCTTTGTATTACTCTCTCCTTTCCAGTATGTGAAATTAATAGAATGAACATACCAAATGTGGCATCTGTTGTGCCAGGAATGTCTGTGACTATCCTGTAACATAATATATAAATGGTTAGTTCTGTTTGTTCAATTTTAGCTTAGTATATATCATCCAAACATTTTGATTAGGGTAACTCCATTATGGAGTTTTTAAAATCCTGTCTATTCATTTTGAAATTAAAAATTGATGATATGATAAAATTCAATCCACTCGTTTCAAAATATATGGATAAGATTTTATGAACTTAATCCATGTTAAATATACTACATATTGGTTACAACAGTTATGGACAACATTGATATAGAAGGACAAGGATAGACAAATATGTGCTAGTGCTAAAAGGTTATTCTGCAATTTTCTATGACACAAATGAAGCATTCTAGCAAGTAGCAACTGCTACAGTGTTTTTGCACTCTTAAGCGCCTTACAGCTGTTTGTATCTGAACATCTGGGGTCTGTGAAATAACCATATCCAAGTGTATGTAATCACTTTTATCTAACTTTACATTTATTTTTCATTTAGTTTATTATTAGACATGGGCTAGCTGTTATATATATGTGTGTTACCAGTGCAGGTGTTCCCTTAAATAAGGATCACTAGGGCCAGGAACATCTGGATCAGTCATGACCTGCAAAAAAGAGGAGTGAACACAAGGTGCAAAAAAATCAAGAGCACTTCAATAATAGAGAAAGAGAGAGAGATATAATAAAGCAACACAATAATGAAGAAAGAGAAATGAGAATAAGGAAAAATAGGGGAAATTCAAAGTACCAGTGTGAAAAAAGATCTCATGTCACCTCCTTGAACCTCAACCCTAGGTTTGTTGGTTACGGTGGAAGGATAGAACTCATGCCCATTGCAGACTTGCTTGTTGTTGTAAGTGATAGACATTTTTATGCTTGGTGTGAAAGAGTCAAGAACATCTCCTATGACTCTACCAACAATGAGAGGCTCAGAAATTCTTGCCATTGAAAGAGTGAGAAAGGGAGAGAAGTGACTTGAGAGGTTGAATAACTCAGTTGTTTGCTATTGGGCATGGAAATAGAAACAGCATATTTATAGTAGTTTGAAGTACCCCTGGCTACAAGTCACTTAGATCTTAATGTGCCTTGAGGTGAATTGAGCATAAAAGAATAGCATAATTGACATCTAGAAAAAGAGGTTACTAGACTGAGTTTGTTCCCACCTCTCTCTCTCTCTCATAATTAGGCAAGTCAAGAGCTTAGTGGTTTGTTTTCTATGAAATCAACTTGGTATGTGAAGCCCCCCTCTCTCGTATTGGGTCCCTAGGAATTGGTTCTTAGTTTGCTGTATATTTGTAACCAAATGAAATCTCACACAATAAAATTTTTTTTGGGTTAAAGTTATAAATTAAGATATTATATAATTAGAAAATTTTGGGCATGAAATATTGTAATAAGTCCTCAATTTACAAGTTATTTGTAATATTTGAATAGGAAAATGCTAAAGATTTTATATGATTTAATTTTTAAATTTCACTTCATAAACATTAACAAATATGACTATAAATATGATTGATGGATTTAAAAAGTATAATAAATAAATGTATAACTCATTTTTAATGATTAGTGACAATTCAATTTGAACAAGTAATATAATAAATTTTTATAATATCTTTAACATCATTCATCTAGAAATTTTGAAAAATAGGAGTGTCGAGATTGTTAAAATAATAGACTTGTGTTACCTTAGCACCGTCCCTATAAATTTTGCACGTGGGGTCCTTGCTAAAAAGGTTGTCATTTCTTCTTTATATTTAAAACATAAAGCAAATACAGGAAACTCCTAAGGTTCTTCCTTTTTTTTTTTTTTTTTTTGATGAACAAGGTTCTTTGTGAACATTGCTCTTATAGGGAAATCATCTTTTGCATTTAAGGTTATAAAAAAGTAGAAATTGTTGAACAAAAATCATAGAACTTTCCTGGATTACACATGCACATATAGAAAATTACTATTTTCGGAGATTCTTTGAGGGTCTCAGGGCATAAAGGAGCTCCACCACATTTGCCGAGAGCTAGCAATGAGTGTTAGTGCTCAGAGGTCATTTCAAAGCAAAAGGGATTCAGTTCCAAGAATAGTAAGGAGAAGAAGGTGGCTTTTCTATAACTAGAAGCCAAAGTACTTTTTCTGTATATCCCTAGCTAGCTGGACTTCATGTCATGTGATATTTCTCACAACACCACGCCCCATGTTTCATCTCTTAATTCTTTACTTATTTGTTTATTTTCTTCTTTCTCCCTCACCATGTTTTCTCTCATTTTCCCTAATATTATAACTTATCAATGTTAAGCTTCCAATAAGATTGCACATTCTCATATCAATGATGCCCATGGACACCATAGTCAGGCACTGCAGTAATCACATCCCAAAATAATATTCTAGCTGCAGATTATCCAACCAAAAAGAATATGGCATATGTTCAGCATAGTATTTTAGCATTTTCAAAATGGTTTTCTTATTATTTGAGAGCCAAAGATACATGCATTTGTAACTCTTCTTTGTCCTTTCTGGTTCAATTTTAGCTTTAAAAATCGAGGGGAAAAAAACAGTAGTCTTCTCTAGTTTGATGGCAATTAATAAGCAGTACGTATGCTCAGGGGCAGAGCCAGAAATTTTTGTTTGAGGGGGGCCGATTTGTGTTACAATTTATTAGTTTATACAAACTTTCATACACATACACAAACATATGCATCTATACACATACACAAAAATTAGTATCTTTCATAATGAAATTCTTAAAATTAAATGTTTTATAGAATTAAATTAATCTTTCATCATCTCCCATAAAAAAAATCCTTACAATTTTCATTTTCAATAGAAGTTACCAAATTGCCTACCATTGTGAGTAAAAAAAATTCAATTGAATTAAAGAAGTGTTCAAAGACATGAATAATCCAAAACTTTAAGAGATACGAGAACATATTTTACCATAAAAAATGAATTTGAGAAACAATATGTTCTCTATAACTACTAGACAAATTGGACAATATTTTTAAGAACATTATTGGGTTGAAACAAATATTTGGGGGGGGGGGGGGGGGGGCCAAGTCCCATTTTTGGGGGCTAATTATTAAAATATCAAATATTTCTATATAGTAAAAAGAAATTTTCCTAAATTTTGGAGGGGCCATGGCCCCCCCACCCTAACATGTAGCTCCACCCCTGTGTATGCTAGATAATAAAACCGAGCCACTCCCTTACCTAAAATTTCCGTTCCTGCCATATGGGTTGAATTGTGAATACCATAAAGTATAAACAATATATAAAAATCTATTTTGGTTATTTAGATTTAGTCTTATTTTTTATTAAGAATCTTCTCTTTCTCACTTGGTGGAGTCAGAATTTTAACTTTGGGAGGCCAAAATTAAAATGTTATAATTATTTTTTTTACATATTATATATTATGTGTATATACATAGCATAAAAATAATACAAACATAGTTAAACATGCAAATAAAAATATTTTATAAGCCAATAAATGTATAATAAAAAGTTTATATCAAACCCAATAAATATAAGCTAATATTAAGAAAAATACTATAAACTTTTTATCTTTTTTTGATCTATTATCTTGAAAATACTAGGTATAAAAAAAAATAAAAATACAAATTAAAAGTATGACAAAATTTAACTACAAAATTGATTACAACTTTACTCAATATTTTTTTATTAAAGGTGGATTTTGATAAATCCACTATTTGATTAGACCTTGTTCTTATTTCTTCCATACTTACAAAGTTTCTAGAAAATAAAATATCAATAGCTATATTATCAATAAATTGTTTAAATTGTAAATTTTTGTAGTTTAAAGTTATGTATTAAATATAAGCATATAGATCATATAGTAAATAATATACAATTGATACAAAAATTGACATGTATATTGGGAGGGTAAAGAACATACAAAATTTTTTATTTAAACTTTGTCCTTAAAAGTAACCCCCAATTAAAATGACCACGCATGCTATTAAGCATCAAATATGACAACATTTTTCAATATACACAAATTTATAATTTATAATATATATAAAACTGAAATCATTTGACTTTTAAAGTTGACATCATAATAAACATAAGTTTTGGAGGCATTACAATTTTATATACCGTTATATATATATATATATATAAAATTAAATTTAAAGTCTATTATATACTAAACTATTTATTAGAATCTTCAATCATCATAATTTCATTATTACTAGAATCTATAGTTTCATATTCAAACAAAATTATTAAAAATTCTAATTTATAATATGTAATTTTATGTACAATCACTGTCATAATAAAAATTTATTAATAACTACCATAATTATCAAATTTAATATTTAGATGAAAAAAATAAAGAGAGATTTTTTTTTTTTTCTTTTTAGAAACACACACACACAAGACTGAGAATGAAGCTTTAACACAAAGACACACTACAAACTTTACTAAAAAATTATGGTCAATTTTAAGGGAACGTAATGTTTTTTATACTACACATAACACAAATTATCTTAGAAAATTCTTAAAACACCTTTTGGGAATTCAATTTTTAACAATAGAATTCAAAGGCATATTGTTTTCTATATTGAAAGATCGAATATGTGTGAAAACACAAGAGCTGTTTAGACCCCCAAATTAAAAATTACGGCTCGGTTAATTTTACTCTAACTTAAACTAAGTACGAAATAGAGTAAATAAGAGTGAACAAATGATAAGACTACTCTAAACCATATTCATCAAATATCAACAATAAAATGAAAGCTAAAAGAGCAAGGAAGAAAGATGCAAACACAAGATAACACCGCGATGTGTTATCGAAGAGGAAACCGAAGAACTTGGCGAAAAATCTCTCTGAAGCCCTCCAAGTGATAAATCGATCCACTAGAGAATAAGTTGGAGTACATGAATAACAAAAGACCCTCCAAGCTTAGTCTACCCCATGTACTTGAGCCCTCCAAGCTCCTGCTACCAACTAACTTGACGAAGCTCTGTCTTCTCTAGCTCTCCGGATCACGCAATTCAGCCCGATTGCATCCACCAAACAAATGGCTTCTTCTAATGCTTCTCAGCAGCACCAAAGCTTCACTTTACACTCAAAATGGGTGTGATAAGTGGGTATGACAATCTCAACTCTCAAGGGTTATATTTAGGGTTTTCTCTTTAAAAAGCACTCCTTTCAATATGTGAGTAATGTGGGTATATATAGTGTAGGTGAAGACATGGTGTAGCAGATATGCCAAAATAGTAAAATAGAATGTTTCACGGGTCTTCACACTTTCTTCAATAGTGTGGGTGAAGACGTGGTGTAGCAGATATGCGAAATCCACACTTTCTTCAATAAGCGCTTGAGTCTTCATACTCTCTCTCACACACAACTTATACAATAAAATTCCACATAAAATATAGGGTACATATGATTGAACAAAAATACAATCAAATTTGGCATAGAATTAAAGCCAACACAAATTAGTTGTAAATAACAACTTTACATAAATGATCAACATATTTTATATATACACACATATATGTGTGTATACCAATAGTTCCTAAGTTAGACATACCTAATTTTTAAAAGTTAAATTAAATAAGGATTTATAATAATCTATCCTAGTTCCTAGTGGTATTAGGAAGATTTAATAATGTTAGATTTTGATATAATAACATCATATTGAATGAAATAAATTATGGTATCTTATCAAAAAAAGAAAAGAAGTAAATTATGGTATTAAACAAAAGAAAATCAATTAAAAATATAATGATAAGAAGATTACAACAATTTTTAGAGAGAGAGAGAGAGAGAGAGAGAGAGAGAGAGCAATTACAGAAGAAGCTTACATAAATATTTGATGCAGCTTGATCCGTTTATTTGCTTAAAATGAGATAGATAATGACCTTATGCTACTAAGCTAAAATAAATTACTTGCAAAAGCAATTTATTTGATTTTCTTGATTGAGTCAATGGACAACCATATCATTTTAATCTTATTTTATTTTAATTTATTTTCTTTTGTAAATATATATATTTTAATTTGTTGAACACATAATAGTTAAAATAAGATACATGATATGAACCATTAGAGCACCGTACTAATACATTTATAATGTAGGGACCGAGTTTGAGCATCTTTCTTTGGATGAGGACTCAAGTCCAACTAGCCCGATACAATGAATTTATAGAGTATGGGTTCAAGAATTAGGCCCTAGTAAGGATTGCAACTACTAAACATGGTGGTGAATGGGTTAAACGACAAGAATGTAGGCTGAAACATGAAATATTATTCTTCGGCCCTCCTCTTAGGGGCTGGAGGTTCTTACTGCTTCTTCAGTGTTTAGTTACAAAAATGATACCAGTATTATCGCCTTTTTGGCCCCCCATCTCCCGTCCCCTTTCTAGAGAACTTCTTACATTATATATATTTCTTTTTAGGTGATCCCAACCCTACATTTGTTGACCAGGCAAGTCACTATTTGAGTGCTTGTCCCATCAGCCATTCTTCCATCATTCTGTGAGTTGCAGCTACCAAGGCTACAGCGTTCAGGGGTCATTTTCTCATTAATGCGGCCAGAGCGCCAGCGGCAGGCATTCAATGTAGAGATGACAGTTTGTCTCGGGTTTTCTTTTCCACCGTCCTCCCATGATCAGCACATTATACTCGTTCTTTCTCTTGGAGTGCTCTGGGAGGCTGCCTTTGATGGGATGTTGACTCCCCCTCCTCTGGTTGGGGTTGGCTAAGGACATGGTTATCCTCGGTGGTCCTCTTGGGTGATCCAGACTTTTGCGTCGTCTTCGGACATTTTTTTCTCCTTGGCATGGGCCTTGGGCTTGGTACGAAGTGGGTCAGGGTTACCTAATTCCTTGGCCCCACAATAGCCCCTCAAAATCCTGCTGTCAGGCTCCTCGGGCGAAGAGGAGGATTTTGATGTCCTCGGTCTTTTGCCATGGTTCATCTCTTGTCCACCATCGGTGCTAGAGTCTTTTCACCTGCCCAAGGCACATTCTTAACATTTTGGTGCATGAAGTGCGCCCTTATTAATGCCCTCGTGAAGCGGCGCAGATCCAACGGTTGGAAATTTCTTTGGAAATTGGGCGGGATTTACTTCGCCGTATCTGACCCTTCGAATCTCGTGCGGATTGATTTCTACTAGACTTCACCTTCTATATAGGGCCCTCTGGAGGAATTGCTCTTTCTCATTTACATATCCCCACACTTAGTAGAAACTTCAAGCTTTCAACACCTTATGTATTTCCAAGAACCTTACCAAGGTCGTGATCAGGGCGTAGGGAAGGAGATGGCCCTAGATAAGGGCGAAGTAGTTGTGGCAAAGGAAACAAAGGACAAAGGTGTTCCTTTCTTTCAACCGAGTAAGCAAGAAGACCTTTCGCCTTCAGCCAAGAATCGAAGCAAGTGCGGGTCGCATCAATCTTTCGGCGTGACAAAGTTTGGGTCTCGCGGGGATGGTAGGACCCCGATGGAGGTTTGCGAGATTGTTGAACGGTTGACGCCCGAGTGTTGCCCTCTCCCAATGCCTAATTATCATGAAACTGAGAGAGAATCAAGGGAACATCCTAGGATGGGCCCTCAGGCACTTCCGCCTTTTCTTCATTCTCATCGCCAGTGCCATCCCTACGGGCTCGTTTAATGCTGGGACGAGACTGCGGATCTTCCATTTCCATGAGCTTTCTCTTTTTAGAATTAGCTTTAAAACAAGCCTGCCTTAGCCTCTTCCATTGTAGCTAGCTTTAGGTCAAGCCTGTCTCAGCCTCTTCTACCGTAGTTAGCTTTAAAAGACAAGCCATCATCGGCTTCTTCTACTGTAGTTAGCTTTAAGAGACAAGCCATCCTCGGCTTTTTCTACTGTAGTTAGTTTTAAGAGACAAGCCATCTAATGTATGATGTATCTTCCTTTTATTCAATAATAAATAATAAAAAATGCTGTTCTTCTTACTTTACAAATTTTTTTATTTTCTCTGCAATAATTATTTAATGTGTGTGTTATCTTTTGCCTCCAATGGAACTTTATAGTTGATGTCATTAGTAGTAACGAAGAATTGTCACCCTAATTTCAATAAAGTCGACGATAGGCCTTGGTCGCTATCTCTAGTTAAGTTAAAAATATAAGAATTATAAGGGAAATGATTGGGTGCTCTGCCCCGTGGACTGTGCAAACAGCCGAGCATGCTGGACTTAAGTAAGTGTCTGATCCGAGGATCGTTTTCCTTAGGTTTGAGTCCGAGGACCATGTCATACCTTGGTTCTGTCTAGGACTTAGTTTCTTCTGAGGTGCCTAGTTTCCCCACAAGTTTGAGTCCAAGGACCATGCAATACCTTGGTTCTGTCTAGGACTTAGTTTCTTTTAAGGTGCCTAATTCCCGTACAGGTTTGAGTCCGAGGACCATGCAATACCTTGATTCTGTCTAGGACTTAGCTTTTTTCTGAGGTGCCTAGTTTCCCCACAGGTTTGAGTCCGAAGATTATGTAATACTTTGGTTCTGTCTAGGACTTAGTTTTTTCTGAGGTGCCTAGTTTCCCCACAGATTTGAGTCCGATGACCATGCAATACCTTGGTTCTGTCTAGGACTTAGTTTCTTTTGAGGTGCCTAGTTTTCCCACAGGTTTGAGTCCAAGGACCATGCAATACCTTGGTTCTGTCTAGGACTTAGTTTGTTCTGAGGTGCTTAGTTTCCCATAGGTTTGAGTCCGATGACCATGCAAAACCTTGGTTCCGTTTAGAACTTAGTTTTTTCTGAGGTGCCTAGTTTTCTCGCAGGTTTGAGTCCGAGGACCATACAATACCTTAATTCTGTCTAGGACTTAGTTTTTTTTTTCTGAAATGCCTAGTTTCCTCGCAGGTTTGAGTCCGAGGACCATGCAATACCATGATTCTGTCTAGGACTTAGCTTTTTTCTAAAGTGCCTAGTTTCCCCACAGGTTTGAGTCCGAGGACTATGCAATACCTTGATTCTGTCTAGGGCTTAGCTTTTTTCTGAAGTGCCTAGTTTCCCCACAGGTTTGAGTCCGAGGACCATGCAATACCTTGGTTCTGTCTACGGCTTAGCTTCTTCTGAAATGCCTAGTTTTCCCACAGGTTTGAGTCCGAGGACTATGCAATACCTTGGTTCTGTCTAGGACTTAGTTTTTCTGAGGTGCCTAGTTTCCCCGCAGGTTTAAGTCCGAGGACCATGCAATACCTTGGTTCTGTCTAGAATTTAGCTTTTTTCTAAAGTGCCTAGTTTCCCCACAGATTTGAGTCCGAGGACCATACAATACCTTGGTTCTGTCTAGGACTTAGCTTTTTTCTGAAGTGCCTAGTTCCCCCACAAGTTTGAGTCCGAAGACCATGCAATACCTTGGTTCTGTCTAGGACTTAGCTTTTTCTGAAGTGCTTAGTTTCCTAACAAGTTTGAGTCCGAAGATCATGCAATACCTTGGTTTTGTTTAGGATTTAGCTTTTTTTTGAAGTGCCTAGTTTCGCCACAAATTTAAGTTCGAAGACCATGCAATTCCTTGGTTCTATCTAGGACTTAGTTTTTTCTGAGGTGCCTAGTTTCCCCACAAGTTTGAGTTTGAGGACCATGCAATACCTTGGTTCTGTCTAGGACTTAGTTTCTTCTGAGGTGCTTAGTTTTCTCACAGATTTGAGTCCGAGGACTATGCAATACCTTGGTTCCGTCTAGGACTTAGTTTTTTCTGAGGTGCCTAGTTTCCCCATAGGTTTAAGTCCGAGGACCATGCAATACCTTGATTCTGTTTAGGACTTAGTTTCTTCTGAGGTGCCTAGTTTCCCCACAGGTTTGAGTCTGAGGACCATGCAATACCTTGGTTCTGTCTAGGACTTTTCCCAGGCGCCTTAAAAGGCTCAGCCCCGAGTGCATTACCACAACATGAGATAGCAGTTTTTGGGACTTGCTCTACTTCGCATGTGTGGTAGTAGTCGTGGAGTGCTAACTTCCCCTTAGCATCTGGTCCGAGGACTGCAGACATGACTAAGGTTCGCATTTAAACATATAGCCGAGGTGCCTTAAAAGACTCAACCTCGAGTGCATTACCACAACATGAGGTAGCAGTTTTTGGGACTTGCCTTACTTCGCATGTGTGGTAGTAGTCATGAAGTGTTAACTTCCCCTTAGCATCTGGTCCGAGGACTGCAGACATGATTAAGGTTCGCATTTAAACATATAGCCCAGGTGCCTTAAGAGGCTCAGCCCCGAGTGCATTACCACAACATGAGGTAGCAGTTTTTGGGACTTGCTCTATTTCGCATGTGTGGTAGTAGTCATGGAGTGTTAACTTCCCCTTAGCATCTGATCCGAGAACTGCAGACATGACTAAGGTTCACATTTAAACACATAGCCCAGGTGCCTTAAAAGGCGTAGCCCCGAGTGTATTACTATAACATGAGGTAGAGTTTTTGGGATTTGCTCTACTTCACATGTGTGGTAGTAGTCATGGAGTGTTAACTTTCCTTTAGTATCTGGTCCGAGAACTGTAGACATGACTAAGGTTCGCATTTAAACACATAGCTCAGGTGCCTTAAAAGGCTTAGCCCCGAGTGCATTATCACAACATGAGGTAGCAGTTTTTGAAACTTGCTCTACTTCGCATGTGTGGTAGTAGTCATGGAGTGTTAACTTCCCCTTAGCATCTGGTCTGAGGACTGCAGACATGACTAAGGTTCGCATTTAAACATATAGCCCAGGTGTCTTAAAAGGCTCAGCCCTAAGTGCATTACCACAACATGAGGTAGCAGTTTTTGGGACTTGCTTTACTTCGCATGTGTGGTAGTAGTCATGGAGTGTTAACTTCCCCTTAGCATCTGGTCCGAGGACTGCAGACATGACTAAGGTTCGCATTTAAACACATAGCTGAGGTGCCTTAAAAGGCTCAGCCCCGAGTGCATTACCACAACATGAGGTAGCAGTTTTTGGGACTTGCTCTACTTCGCATGTGTGGTAGTAGTCATGGTCGCCAAAACGGCCTTCTCCGTCAATGGGAGCTTGAACCTGCCATGCTTGATTATTGCCCTTACTAACGCACAAATTCTCCCCATAGACGGCGCCAATTGTAGGAACCGAGTTTGATCACCTTTCTTTGAATGAAGTGGACTCAAGCCCAGCTAGCCCAGCTAGCCCGATACAATGAATTTTTAGAGTATGGGTTCAAGAATTAGGCCCTAGTAAGGATTGCAACGACTAAACATGGTGGTGAATGGGTTAAACGACAAGAATGTAGGCTGAAACATGAAATATTACTCCTCGGCCCTCCTCTCAGAGGTTGGAGGTTCTTACTGCTTCTTCAGTGTTTAGTTACAAAAATGATACCAGTAGTATCGCCTTTTTGGCCTCCCATCTCCTGTCCCCTTTCTGGAGGACTTCTTACATTATATATATATATATATATATTTCTTTTCAGGTGATCCCAATCCTACATTTGTCGACCAGGCAAGTCACTATTCGAGTGCTTGTCCTATCAGCTGTTCTTCCATCCTTCTATGAATTGTAGCTACCAAGGTTGCAATGTTCAGGGGTCATTTCCTCATTAATGCGGCTAGAGCGCCAGCGGCGGGCATTTAATGTGGAGATGACAGTTTGTTTCGAGTTTGGTCTTCCACCATCCTCCCATGATCGGCACATTATACTCGTTCTTTCTCTTGGAGTACTTTGGGAGGCTGCCTTTGATGGGGTGTTGACTCCCTCTCCTCTGGTCGGGGTTGGCCGAGAACATGGTTATCCTCAGTGGTCCTCTTGGGTGATTCAGACTTTTGCGTCATTTTCGGACATTTCCTTCTCCTCAATGTGGGCCTTGGGCTTAGTACGAAGTGGGCCAGGGTTACCTAATTCCTTGGCCCCACATATAACAACATAAGTGATAAATTTTTCATATTCAATTCCAAAAATCACTTATATTAGTCCATGTAAACTTGTATAAATTTAGATTGTTGTTATAATAACCATGTAAATATACATATTTATTATTCACATCCAAACTGTCTTTTTAATATGTCTGTACTTAAATACATAAAGAGAGAGAAAGATGATTAGAGAGAGCCAAAAAAGAAAAAAATGATAAAAGTAAACAAGATAATTTGATATGGGTGTTTTTGAAATATGGTTGTGTACTTGTGTAAAAAAAAAAAAAAAAAAAAAAAATTCTTATACTAAGTAGACAATTTTTTTTTACACAAGTTAGTGCAAAAGCTCTTTAAAATAACGTTACAAAAAGATAATTTGAGAGACCATGACCGTGTATATATATATATATATATATCTCTATCTCTCTCTCTCTCTCGTTACTTTTTTTTTTTAACTTTGGGAAAGGGAGGGGGAGGGGGAGGGGGGCCATATGGCCCGCCACCTTCATCCTAATCAAACAATGATCAGACTTTTAAATATGCTAACATAAATGCAAAAGCGAAAATATAAAATAGAGTAACAAAAGCACACGAAAATTACATGATTCAATCTAACAACTTACATATATGGAGAAAATTCTTAAGGGCTACATTTTTATTTTAAATAATTTTTGCATAAATTAATCCAAATGCTGTTATAAAGAGAATGTTACAAAAAGATAAATTAGGGACTCTGGCAGTGATTTCCAAATATTAATATCTCTCTCTCTCTCTCTCTATCTATAAAATATATTTATATATATATATATATATAATTATTTCTTTAAACTTTGGGAAAAAAGGAGGGGGAGGGGTGGGGGGCTGGGGGCATACGCAATCGCATATCATATGGCCCGCCACGTTCCTCCAAATCGAACAACGATCAGACTATTAGATTGGGAGGATATTGCCATTTGCTGGAGTGAATGTCAGAGACTTGATTCATTTTCTTTTTTCAGTTGATAAAGCAAAGCAACATCTCCGACTCTCTTCCCCTTTTTCATATTCCAGTTTCAGAGTTTCAGTATTATAAATCTCCCCACTTTTCACGGTCAGAATTTCATTTTCAATTTATGTTTAAATATTGTCTTCTCATTGCCTCACTCTCACAAACCTGGGCTTCGGGAACTTTGCTATAATAGGAATCGGGCTTTTGTTCCAAAGTTGGGCTAGGTACTAATATCCAAAACAGATGAATGGTGGGATTTAATGGCTACAATTCTCTCTACAGACCAAGATTCTATAGAATTTTCTTCTAAAACTGGGCCGACAAAACCAGATTAATCCCACAAATTCCACAGGCCTCTTCTCTCAAAAATCCCAATCTCAATCTTATAGTCTCTTTTGGCAAAAAATTTTAACCTCTTTATTTATATATATATATATATATATATATATATCATATTTAACAAATAAGCCATGAGAAACTACAGATATCCAAACGAACACTTATCCCACCGAGACTTTCAGCAAGTAGCCCAAGAATAAATATTGATCAATATTCTCACCCAAAAAAAAAATTTAAAAGTTCATAATAAAACACAATCTATTTTTTTGATAGATAAAATTGATGTTGTTATCTGTGTATGTCTTTTTTTTTTTTATTTGAAGCTATCTGTACATGTATTTAAGATGAACTTTAATACAATCAAGTAGAGATTTTGATGGAAACCTGAATAAGATCACAAAAAGTTGAAATAATCTCATTTTCCAGCATTACAACTTTTTTTTTTTTTGGTAATAGCTCTTTATCATTAGACCAAAACACTAATCGGTTTTTGGTGTAGGCGGAGATTGAACTCCAAATCTCTTATTGAACCATCAAAGACTTTACCCGTTAATTAAGCTAATTGGAACCCACTAATAAATAAAACTCAAAGCTGAAAGGTTTGGTAAGACATTACCGTATTATATTTTTTAGTATAAATTCCATGTACAATTTTGTGTGTTCCATTTTATATTTCAATTATAGTGTGTCATTTGTTTGATTATTTTTTCTATTTTAAGTGTGTGTTTGGATACCAATGAAGAATTAAAATTATTTTACTATTTAGCTAATTTTTGTTACTATTCATGGTCCACTGCACTTTTTGGTATTATTTATGGACCCTACTTTACTATTTCAACTAATTTTTACTTTTATGTACAATAATTTCATCAAAATAAACAGTATCCAAACAGACCCTAAACTTTGATCATTTTATAAAGAAAGTCAAATGAATGCATGACATACCATAATTAGTGGAACATAAAGTGGAACACTGACAAAGAATGATTTGTATTCTTGAATTTTGAGATCATCTATTATTGTTGTTGTTGGGTTTGAGTAGCTATTCTGTTGGAAACAAAAATGGCAGGGTTTGTGAATAGGAAGATATCTGCATCATCAGCCAGGACTCACACCAGAGAAGCCAACCAAAAAACCACCGTTAATAAAACCTCAGTCTCAGGTCATCTGTTTTTTATTTTAATTTTTTTATCTGGGTGCTGTTAAATTTTTCGTTGTGACTTGTTTTATCTGGGTCGCCCTTTTAGCATTTCTCACTGCAAAACTGTAGGATACCACAGAAACTAAAATTAAGTTGAAGGTATATATTACAAAAAGTTGATTGTTGAATATTTATATGAAAAAATAAAATGGTCATGGGCTAATGGAAATTAGACTGAATCAACTGGAATTCCAAGGCAATCGGTTTTGTTGTTGAATTATATCATTATTATTATTATTATTATTAGTATTATTATTAGGGTTTTACTAAGGTGTGACTTTAAGATATATTATAAAATTTTTATAAGAAAATGAAAAAGTAACTTAATATTTTTTATAACTTTTTAAATTTTTCATAAAAAATTTCTTAAAATAAATAATTAATGTATACCATACCATTATTATTATTATTATTATTTTCCATTGAGTCGTGTTTTCTATTGGAATTTTACTTTAGACTTTAGAGGCAACCCTTGGTCCCAATGTGGGTCTCAGGGTCTGTCTCTGATTTCAAGGCAACCACACTTCTATTGTTAATGTGAGTTGTCAACCTTGTATTTGTGTCTCCTCATCCACTTCAAGTAGAACTTGTTCTAGATAAATATGATGCAAAATATATATATGCATGTATTTTTACTACATTTTTTATTCTTGCTGCATGGTATCTAATGAGTTGATTAACACTTTTTTTTTTGTCTCCAAGATTTAGCATAAAGTTGCTCAATTTTTTATTCAACCATTGTACTGCATTTTAATTAGAACTTGAAAATTTCAGGGATGTTGAGGAGATCAGGACTGTTATTTTTTGTGGGATTTCTGTCATGGGCTTTAACAGCAACCCAAATTCCTGCGCCCAAGATATGCGGTTCTCCAAAAGGCCCCCCTGTTACAGCAGCAAGAATAAAACTTAGCGATGAAAGGCATTTGGCCTACAAAGAACATGGTGTGCCTAAAGAAAAAGCCAACTATAAAATTATTTTCGTCCATGGTTTTGATTCTTGCAGACATGATGCTGTCATTGCCCAAACACTTTCTCCGGTACTTATCCATATATTGATCTTTATATGTTTACATTGTACTTGTAATGTAAACTTACATTATAAACGTATAAAAAGTGGCAAATGTTGTATATATTTGCAAAAAGTGATTTGCCACTTTTTGAATGTGTACATTGTAAAAGAAGAATTTCCCTTTATTTATATATTGTTGGGCCTATATCAAGCCTTTAAATATGATATTCTTGGATTTGTGTCATTTGAATAATTTGTGGTTCTTTCAGGAAATTGTTAAAGAGTTAGGGATCTACATTGTCTCTTTTGACAGACCTGGTTACGGGGAGAGTGATCCTAATCCAAAGAGAACAGTGAAGAGCATGGCTTTGGATATAGAAGAGCTTGCTGATCAGTTGGAACTAGGATCAAAATTCTATGTAATAGGTATCTCAATGGGTGGGCAGGTGCTTTGGAGTTGCCTCAAGTACATTCCTCACAGGTATGATTTTCCATAGCCATATAAATAAGGATGTTATATGTTTACATTGTACTTGTAAAGTAAACTTACATTGTAAACGCACAAAAAGTGGCAAATATTGTACACATTTGCAACTTTTTGTGTGTCTACAATGTAAATTTACATTGTACCATATGTAAAAGAAGAATTTCCCTATAAATGAATGCTAGAAAAGAGAATAACAAGAACAGCTGCATTTGCTAGTTTATGTGCCTTTTCTCTAATGTGTGGGATGCTTGTAACACTAACAGGCTAGCAGGGGCTGGACTATTAGCTCCAGTGGTTAACTACTGGTGGTCTGGTTTTCCTGGAAACCTATCTGGTGAAGCCTACAACCAGCAGTTTCGGCAAGATCAATGGGCACTTCGTGTTGCTCACTACATTCCCTGGCTTACCTACTGGTGGAACACTCAAAAATTGTTCCCCTCTTCTAGTGTAGCAGGTCATAGTACGGATACTCTTTCTCCCCAAGACAAAGAACTCGTGCCAAAACTTATTCAGAGAATAAGCCATATGGTTAGCATCTAACTTCTCTGAAAATTTCCATGAACTATTTCGATGGGAATTAATACCATGAAAGGCATTGAGAAAACCAAGTAGCTGCAGTTATTGATTTACTAAATGATATCAATATATGGATTGCATTTTGCGGAAATGAAAATTGTTGCTCATTAAAATGTGAGCTTCACTCCCTAGCGGCTTCATCTAGGATGCATCTTCAACCTATATTCTTATAGGTTGCAAGTTCAAATTAATCCAATTTTCATAGTAGGTTGTCTTTATTTTAAAAGTGAAGTTGCAAATTTATCGATAAGAAAATGTAGAAAATTAATAATAATTCTGGTTCTTAAAGTTTCTGAAGCTGTATGATTATCTTGATCTGTTGTACCGTTAAAATGCAAAGCAAAATTGTAAGCGTTTCTGCTGACAAATATGTCTATTAAAGACTCCAGAAACTGTTGCCCGATACATAATTAGCATTAGAATTTTACTTCATAGCACAATGCTATATTGGTCGCAAGAGGTTGTGGAAGGACACCTTAAACTTTGAATATCTTGTTACTTCCTGAATCTATAGCAATTAATTTAGGAGTGAAGATGTGAGTCCTTAATAGCATGTGTTTGTTTAGGCTGTGTTGTCATTTTGTGCTTAATGATTGAGTTATGAATTTCATAATTTAATATAAGAACTTTTTTGCTTAACATTTTAAAATTTGCTTGGTACTTGTGAAGGCTTCAATCTAATAAATAAAGATTAGGCTTGAAATAATGACTTAGGGGATAAGTTTATTGAGTAAAAATGAGAGAACCAAATGCTCTGCACTTGTACTTCTTTGCGATTGACTTTTAGCCTTCACTGTACAGATTTCTTTCACCTTTTTGCTAAAATTTCATAAAAAAGTACACAGTGACAGTTTTCAACGCCCTGAAATTTGGTGTTTGATTCTACCATAGCTGCAGAGTATAAAATGCAATGAACATATCCCTCTTGTATATAGGTGTGCTTGACAAATTCTGGTGCACCACTAATAGAAACAGAGATTTGAGATAAGATTAGACTTTCAGCTCCTTTTCTTAAGGTTTGATTTAACTGAATAAACCATCTCATAGGATAAAAGTTAAAGGAAATTTGTGTTATGTTAAGAGGCTTTCTTTTCAGTTCTTTTTTTCTTTTTCTTTTTCTTTTTTTTCATGTAAATCTACTACTTACATAGAGCCTCATTTATCAAGTGTAAATGCTCTTATTTTCTAAATGTGGCTTTCCTCAGGCAGAGGTAAAACAACAAGGAGCGTTCGAGTCCATCCATCGCGACATGATTGTTGGATTTGGGGACTGGGAGTTCAGTCCTATGGATCTGGAAAACCCATTTCCAAACAATGAAGGTTCAGTCCACTTGTGGCATGGAGATGATGATAGGATTGTGCCTGTTACACTGCAACGATACATTGCCCAACAGCTACCATGGATTCACTATCATGAGATTCCGGGAGCTGGGCACTTGTTCGCATATGCTGATGGAATGTGTGATTCTATCATCAAGGCAATTTTGACAGGGGAGAAGTAGACTACTACATATGTAATGAGCTAGCACAGGTCAGTTGGTCTGTGCATTACATTTTCTCCTTAGTGTGGACATCTGAAAATTTAGAAACTGTCGTATAAGAATACAGTTGATACTATAAAGGAAATTTTTAGCCATGGTGACCTTGACCCCATTTTACCAAGTGCTGCTGTCGCTTAATCCTGGTGATGTTTCCCAATAAAGTCTAAGAAGGAAAGAACACACAATTTGTATTACGGCTTAAGTGACATGTTTTGATTAGTACTAATAAAAGTGACGTTGGTGTAGGTTCACGTAAAAGTAATGTTGCTCAAATCATAATTTGTCATATCAAGACTTGTGATTAAGAATATGATAATTCCCTTGTATTACTAGATGTTTCCAAGTTCAATGCAGAGAAAAGTGTTGGACTTTATAGTATTGATGTATAGCTGTCTTTTAAGATATGCTTGAGAATTGAAAATTGAGACTAATCTGGTTGTACATTAATGCGCTATTTTGAATATATAAATATTTAACCATACTTGTAATTGTCGTGAAATAAGTATCATAAATTGAAATTCTATTATTATCTATTAATTTTTTTTTTTAAAAACCACTTCATTGGGGTTCTAATAATTAAAGGCAATTTCATGGTCACACACAATTATAATCAGTGCCAGCCCTATAGTTGATGCGGTCGCCTAAGGCTTCTAGAAAAAAAACCCCCAAATTTTAACCAATAGGGTTATTTTTTTTAATTAATTAAACCCAAATATTAGCTAACAAATAAAATAATTTTTTTATCAAATGAAAAAAAAAAAATGCTACGTCTACAACATTTTTCACAACATTTACAAAAAATCCTAAGTAGCAAGTTGTTACAGGGTATTATTGATGGCAAAAAAATAATTCTAGTAATAGGTTCAAATTAGAATTAGTAACAATTCAACACCTATGATTTATTATGAAAATTTTTGTGAATGTAACACTTCTCAAAAAATAAAAAAAGAGAGCAATAAAAAAAATAAAAAAGAAGAAGAAAAATTCACAACATTTTTCACAATAGTTGAGCTGACAAACTTTACTAGTTATCACTTAGGTGCACCACTAACATCATTCTTTTATTTACCACTATTAATCTGCCATATCAATAGGTGTGAAAAGTTTTGTTAAATTTTTTGTGTCTATAGACTTTTTTAAAAAAAATTTACGTGGTTCATGTTAATTAGTAAATAATTTTGCATATAAAACAAGATAATAGATTTTAAATAATATTTAATTTTTTTAAAGTCATATATATATATATATATAAGCCCTCAATGTTAGTTTTCGCCTTAGGCCCTCAAATGCATCAAGCCGCCCCTGATTATAGTTTTATTTTTTGAAAAGTTAGAACTTTGATTTCATGAAACTTGTGTTTCATCTGTATAGTAACTCTTTCAAGGAAAAATAGGGGTCTCTAAAGGTGGCATTTGGTACGGGTAATGTTTTAGGATTCTTGAAAATGTTAAAAGATTTTTATGTTTGGTTGCAAATTACACAGGGGAATCAAGTGCCAAGGGTACCTGGATTCTCACTTAACCTCATTCTTTTAGGAATGTAGATTCCCTTTGAAACAGTAGGTATCCAGATTTCCAAATTTAAAAAAAAATTACATTTGTTATAAATTGACAATTTTACCATTTATCATTTATCATTTAACCAATGGTGATAAAACATACTTATAAAAAAAATGGAGATAAAACTTAAAACAAATCATCAATATCTATTCCTTTATTTTTATCTCTTCCCGTCACAGCAACATAAATGCTAAAATAAAATAAAATATTTATATCTGGGATTGGTTATTTGCTAATATATATATATATATATTTATTTATTTATTTTTATTTACAAAACATGATGTTGTGATTTCCATAAAGAACAAGAATTTAAATAGTTATTTTTATACTATACATGTCATTTTGAAATGTTAGACAATAGTTTAATAAATTTGTCATAATTTATAGTTTATATTTTGTTTGTTATTATTTATTTAGAGGAATATTTAAAAAAATTGATATTGTATTTATAAATCTAAGGACAATATAAGAAAAATAAATAATTCCTTTTAAGATTCTTATGAATAAACCAAACATAGGAATAGTTACATTCTAAGGTATCCAGATTGCAAGACATCACATTCCAAGAAATCTAGATGCCGAAGGTAATATGAATTCCCCTGTGCCAAACACTAATAAGTGTCCCTTTGTAAGGAGTAATAGAAACAAATTTCAATCACACATTATCTTATTTACAATTGAATGTAAAATGTATTATGTTTCCTTAAAAAAATTACAAGATTTAAAATACTTTAAAATAACAAATATAGATAGCTTAGTATAGAAAAACTAATATATTGTATTAATTATACATTGTTAGAAAATAATCACATCATTTTACGAATGGTTTGAGACTAATACTTATAAGTCTCATATACTATTTTATTTTTCACCTAACAAAAAAAAAGAAGAAGAAGAAGAAGAAGCAAATCATCAATTTTTTCTGCGCATCACATGAGTTTGCAACTAGTTTAATAAACTATTTTTTAGCAATCTATTTTTAGCCATCAAATTAATTTTCTAGAGCTGACATAACGATCAAATCTTACATGAGTAGCTTGGAGGAACAATTGTTACTTTCCCTACTTTTATGTTGTCAAGATTTGAAGTTGCTTGCCACATGTTTGGGCACTTATGTTTTTGGTGGGATTGGGCTGGGTTCTGACTGAACCAACTTGAATTAAGATCCTACATACGATGAGTATATGGTCACCTCCATCAAGATCATTCAGGCTATTAAACCAATTAAACGAATTCAGACTCAACGTTTTCAAACATAGGAAAGGTAGTTCATGTTGGAAGAGAAGGCAACATAGCAACTCATACTTAAAGCCAAATATACTCAGTATAATGAGAACACAAAGTGCTTCGATAAAAGAGTCTTTTGGAGAGTGTTTGGATTGGATGAAAACTGACTTATATAATTCAGTTTTCATCACCCATCATCCAAAACACGTGGAACCCACAAAAGAAATGTTGTTGTTGGCAATATTTTTTAGTCTTGTTTTTCATCGCTCAAAACTCAAAATATTAGCCCTTCTAGATTAAACTCAAAATATTAGCCCTTCGACGAGTAGCTTGCAAATAAAAACTAATCAATATTATGACCAAAAAAATAAATAATTAAAAGTTGATAATAAAACAAAATCTATTTGTTTGATAGATAAAATTGATGCTGTTATCTGTACACCTTTTTTTTTTTTTTTTGGAAGCCATCTCTACATGTATTAATACGAACTTTAATACACCCAAAGTGCAGATTTTGATTGAAACCTAAAATGAATAAGATCACAATGTGACCAAAAAAACAAATCTGCTAAAAGTTATTGTTAAAAAAAGGGGAAAAAAAGTTCTGATAAATTAAGTGTGAATGTGCATTTGGGTTATGATGAAAAATTAAATTATTTCACTATTTAACTTATTTTTACTATTATTTATGAGTTACACTGCACTTTTTGACACTATTTATAGTCTACTATACTATTTCAACTAATTTTTACATTTTATCTACAGTACTTTCAACAATAATTTTTCAGTTTTAGCAAAATAAATGCTATCCAAACACACCCTGAGTTTGGCTCCAAATTAAAAAGCCGGCTTATTTTACTATTCACCTTATTTTTACTATTATTCATGGGCCCCAATGCACTTTTTTGGTACTACTATTCATGAGCCCCACGATTCTATTTCAGCTAATTTTTACCTTTATTTATAATACTTTTAGCAAAAAATTTTTAATTTTAGCAAAATAAACGAATCACAAATAAATCGAATTCGAAAGGTTTCGTAACACGACACCATATTACATTTTTGTACTGATTGATTCTGCGTATTATATTGCTGCGTATTTAGGTTGGTGACGTAACTCTCTATAAACACAAACATCGATTATTGTCAAAAACCAAAAAAAAAAAAAAAAAAAAAAACAAAAACAAAATCAATAAAAGAATCCATTATAAAGATCAAATTCTTAAGATATCTGTCTTGTTGGGTTGAAAAACTAAAGATATTTTTTGTGATATGGGCGGGCCAGTCTATGGGAATATTCAATATTCTAAAAAAGACAATTGTTAAAAAGTAAATGGTTGACCTTCACACAAATACAAAAATTTTGTTATAAGAGCACTGAGCAGTGAGTAGATAGAGATTATGATCCTCTAGAGTTGTATTTATGAAGTTTTAAAATCTCATTCTATCTATTATAAAATGAATTGATTGAGTTGAGTTTGTAATTTCATAATTAATTTAAATTAATAAAAAAAATAATATGTGCATTTCCATATTTGTGTAAAGAATTTTAAGAACTCCATAGTCAACTTACCTTAAAAATTTCAAGGAAACCCTAATTCATAAAAAGTAAAAAATTGTGGTTGCTTTGGATTTGAAGTGAAATTTACGTATTTTTATTTTTATTTTTTGATAGATAAATAGTGATGGAATGAGAGATGAGATTTGAATTATAAATATGGAACACAATAACAGATGATGTCATTATTATTGGACTATTACTTGAACACAAACATGAGATTTATAGTGATAAGACATTCATATGATATTTTTCATCATTTGTAAAATAAAATTCAATATCTCTTTTTATTGGGTATAGTTACTAGTGAGCGTAATTTCAATTAATCTCTTGAGTTAATTTCAATTGCTATGATTATTTTCTTAATTAAGAATAGTAAGTGCAGTTTTATTAATTTTTCTTCGAATTATGTTCCATTGCTATGATTTTTCTTTAGAAAATGTTAAGGTTATTACAAATTTTATTCTAAAAGTCTTACAAATTGGTATACAATAAGCGTAGTTGGTGGTTTTTGAAAACATAATAAACGAAATAACGAATGCCTAAATTATTTTAATACAATTAGTGATATATCAGTTTATAAAATTTGTTATATTATACCTAGCATCACTCTCTTTTCTTTTCTTTGTTTTTTTTTTCCCCCTACAACCTTTTGGATTAAGACATGCTGGCAAGAATTACATACTTAGTACTTACGAATGGGACTATAGACTTTTTGATACATTTCACATCCAAACGCAATGAAGCCATTCAACCACTCATCCCATTTGGTAGGTGAAAACGTATCCAGGGGCGGCGTTAAACACAGCCCAGGGGGTTCAAATGAACCCCCTGACCTGCCCCCAACAAAAGCAATTTTATATAAAAAATTTTAATTTTTTTTGTTTTGATCCTTCTAAAATAAAAATTTAAACACCCTGACCCTAATTTTTTTCTTAAAATCTAACTGAAATTAACTTAAATATGATCATCTTAGTACTATTTTCACAATATTTTCATAATAATTTCACAATAAAAATTAAGTAGTAAGTTGTAATTGGCTTTTATCTAGACTTGCAACTAACATAACTTTTTTTACCTACCATCTAGATTTTGTTGTGAAATTTTTGTGAAAGTGTTGTACCAATAACAACACTCTTAAAATATTTAATTTTATAAGAAATTAAAGAAAATTCAAAATTTAACTTATTCATTAAAAAAAAAAAAAACTTTCTCTCTCAGACTTTGGCTTACTTTGGCATTTACAATAGAATGAAATTGTTTTTTCTTGCACTTTTCTTCTACATCTGTATTTTATTAAATGTATGATTAGTTGTTTTAAAAGAATGTTTGATTAGTTATTTGACAAGAATGTATGGTTAGTTATTTAATTCTATTTTTTTTATGTATTCAATAGTTGTTGTCTTACTAATCTTTAAATTATTAATAATTTTTTAGACTATTGTAAAATATAGTTATATTGTATGCTAAACTGTATGGAAGTGGTATGTAAAGAAAAGAAAAAAAATTAGTTATTTTATTTTTTACTTCCTTACCCACGATAAATTCCTAGCTCCGCTAATACTGACCCCCCTCTAAAAAAACCCTGGAGCCGCCACTGAACGTATCCCATCCCATTGCATTACGTGGAATTTAAAAAAACAAAAAAACAAAAAAAGGTTCAGCATTAAAGGTTTATTAGACAAAACGACAACTTTTTTTTTTTTTTTTTTTTTAGAAACAAACACATACACAAGGGAGAGGAAATGAGATTTTGGCTAACAAAAAGATACATCACAAATTCTACTCAAAAGCAAAAAATAATAGGTAATGACTTTATAGGTATAAGTCTCAAGCCCACCCTAAAAGGAGCACTCTAACTATTAAGGTAATTTAGGCACTTGTGAACCAATATTCAACTTCCTCCTAAGCAACATAGGACAAAGTTCACAAGGGATCCTATAAAGGATTTTCTTTTGAGTCCAAATTTGGTAATGATATGGTGTAAAATTCATGTTTTATATCATCTAATAAGAGATTGTCACATCAATTTTATTTTACTTAAAACTCAATACATTATACCAAACCTAATAACACCACATCACCCTTTTACTTAAAACCTAAAATGTGGTATTTATTGAAATGTTATTTTGTGTAATCAAATGTATTTATGTTTTAGTAATATGATGATTTGACATGTCTTTATTGGAGGGTGTAAACCAAAGGATTTACACCAATTCCTTATATAATTTAATCTCTTTTCTTTTTCTTCCAACGGAAGATTCTTAGGTGCTCTCGGAGTATAAGAAAATGGTATTCCCTCCTCTCACATTTATGGTAGACCTTACCATGAATTTAATGAGTGAACCCCACCATTAATGTAAGAAGAGGGAGCACTATTCTTCGTGCTCCTAGAGTACCTAAAAATTACTATCTTCCAATAAGCGATTAAAGAGATAAAGAAGAGTAGAATAAAGCACTATAGGTCTCAAGTCTATTACAAAAAGAGTACTCTTAATTCCTAGATAGCTTAGGCAACCAAGCACAATTTTCCTTTTCCTTTTTCATTTTTGAGAAACCAACCAAACATAACTTTGATTGGAGATACTAAAGTGTTTTTTTTTATTAAAAAAAAATTATTTGATATTTTTAAACATATAATATCTAACTAGACAACATTTGTTTACTCATTAAAGTTCAAAAATATGATAAATTCTCTTCAAAAGGTATCTATTAAATACACACACACGTGTGTGTCAAATTTGATAAAATTTTATGTAATATATTAATGAATTATTACTTACTTTAGTATTAGAAAATTGATTATTATACATAAAGTCTTGACCAATGTATTACTATCATTAGGGGTGTCCAACCAACTCGTGAAACTGACCTACTTGCCCCAACCGACTAATCCGACTTGAAAACCGGCTAACTTGAAACCTATGATGGTTATCAGTGGGTCTCCGTCCTCTATAAAGCGATACCTACTGGTTGGTTGGCAATCGTTGCATGACAACCTGATTCCAATCGACCTGACTAATTTCCACCCACTGAAGTCCCCGTTCTCCACCTGTTCTTGCCTTTCTTTGCTAGTATGAGGCATTCTCTAGTCAGATATCTTCAAGATCTTGAAAGATCCAACAAGATCTAGCTAGATCTGGCGAGTTTGGGCCAGATCTACTCTTCCCCAACTTTGATTGACAACTGATCGGTATCTGAAGAGACTCAACTTGCCCGAGCCGACTCTTCTTCCCGGATGACGGTGGGTGCAATTCTTGGGGACTCAAAGTGATTAAGTCAAGTCTGGGTTAGGCACAAACTTGACCCGAGGACAGCCTTAACTATCATTTTGTCACACAAAAATTTATTAATACTTACACACACGCACAATATTGAATACTATTAATATCATTTGACCAAACTAAATTTCTATCTACCTCGATATAATAGAGTATGCAATTTGATTTATTGATGGCAAAAATTTTCTGCCTACCCTATTTTTTCCATTGCAAAATTTTCTCCACCTTGAAAAAGTGAGCAGGGTAGGGATAGGCTTTGCTTACACTGACCTATCTTGCCTTGCTTGACTGCCTTGAGAGTGTGTGTGTATATATGTATGTTTAATATATATTTAATATTCTTACACAAATCCTATTTATAATTGAGTTTTATTAATGTATGCCCTTGTTTTATCTTTCTCTTAGTATTCTTATGATTGTCTCTCCCTTTTTTGTTTCATCATTACTTTATTAATATTAAAACCAACTCAACAAGGATAGCAAAATAACTCAAACTCGTCCTGAATCCAACTTGGACAATTCATACTCCTTAGTGGTCTATATTTCAAAATTAAAGGAGATTAGTTTGTAATAGACCCAAACCCCAAACTATATATTTTTAATTTTAGCACCAAAAAATAAAATAAAATAAAAAAACCAAAAAACAATAAAAAAAAAAGCAATGTTAAGGACATAAAAAAATTCATACAACTTTTGCTACAATTTGTCACGTAACAAGTTGTGATTGGTAAAAAAATGGACCCAACATTTTACTTCTACCACTCAGAACTCATCATATCTTGAGTTGTGAACGTTTTTTTATTTATTTGTTTTTTTTTTTCAAAAAGTATAATAAATTCAAAACTATATGGTTATCAAAAAAAAAAAAAAAAAAAAATTCGAGTCCATATGTAACCCTCCAATCCCACGCGGCATCACATACTTGGCCCATTAAATTTAAGACTAAAAAACTCCACTTCACTTTCCACGACACTCTCAGATCTCTCTGTGTTGTCACTGTTGTGTTTGTCTGCCTCGTTGAATTTTGGGGTCATAGCTCATATCTATTCTTCTTGTTGTTGGATTTGGGTAGGCATTCTGTGAGGAACAAAAATGGCGGGGGGAATGAATAGGAAAATATCTGCAGCATCAGCCAGAGCTCACACCAGAAAAGCCAAGCAAAAATCCTCCTTTAAGCTTCCCTCAGGTCCCTTCTTTTTTCTCTTTACTTGATCTGGGTGCTCTTCAATTTTATGTTATCTGGGTCGCTCTTTTAACATTTCTCATTAACAAAAAGTTGATACTTGAATATTTATATATATGTATATTTAAAAAAAAAAAAAAAAAATTGGGTCTCTGACTAATGGAAATTAGACTGCATCAACTGGAATTCTTAGGCAATCGGTTTTGTTGTTGAATTATATTATTAGTATTGTTATTTATTTAAAGTTAAAGAGTTAAGAGTTGTGTGTTTTTCTATTGGAATTTTACTTTATAGATTTTTTTTTTTTTTTTTGAAATTTTCTCTTAATATGAATCTGAAATCTACTTGATGGAAATAAGAAATAAAAAATAAAAAATTGTATTGGTTCCCATAGCCAACTGTGTGTAAGGCACTCACCTCACAAGTGTGTAAAACCTCACATATGCCCAACAAGAGTCTAATACTCCAATCTGCTTCATATTTCTCAAAATCTGAAATAAGAAAATATAGGGTGAGCTTGTTAGTTCAATAAGTAACCAAAATCCCAACTATCTGGATCAAACATTTTTTTTTGTTGTTTTTGTGGATAAGTAACAATCTTTATTAAATCATCAAACTTGAATAGCTCTAACAAATCTGATAAGGACTCACAGGGGAGAGCTTGAATTGTTCTAGCCCAATCTGGATCAAAAACATATATAAATAAACTATTGACTAAGATAAACTTCATAGTCTTAAGAATTGTATATTAGTGCAATTAGAAAATTGACACATAAATTTGCAATGAATTCCAAAAACATCAAAAATTTCACTTGAACTGATACACATGTAATGAATCTTAATATACTATGAAAAATTAGTATCGATTCAGTATTAACGAAATAAAAGCAAGAGAATATTGCACAAAGTAATTGTTTCTCAATACATTTTGAATAAATTATTTATTAAAATCGAATTCAGCATTCTTTTAAATCCTAAAAATAATATGTGATTGATTGTATTTGCATTAGTTTGCCTTTCAATGTACAAGATGAAATAGTCCTCTAGAAAATCATTTTCCTTTTTATTGCAAAACCTAGTTTTTGACAATTTTTATGACTATAAATACTTGTCTTGTAGTTGTAGTAGAAAAAAGAACAGCAAGCACAGATGCAATCTCGCTATAAAAAGTTAGTTGGTTGTTGATCTTTTAATCCTTATTAACCATTTTTAAGGCAAAATTCACCCCAATTTTTTTTTGGATCAGGAATTAAAAAAAAAAAAAAAATCTGTATTTCAGATCTCCTACCATCCCCATCAGAATTTTGTAGGGAAAAAACTTTATGAAATATATTAATTAAAAAAAAAAAAGGAAGGGTGTACACAGACATACCTAAGAGCAAGAAGGTACCTTAGAATAGAGAGTAATCTTGCTTGAAAGCTCTTAGCCTCCTGTTTCAAGGCAACCCTTGGTCCCAATGTGGGTCTGTCTCTGATTTCAAGGCAACCATACTTCTTTTGTTAATGTGAGTTGTCAACCTTGTATTTGTTTCTCATCATCCACTTGAAGTAGATCTTGTTCTAGATATATATGATGCAAAATATGCGTGTCTTTTAGTACAGTTTTTATTCTTGCTGCATGGTATTTAATGAGTTGATTAACATTTTTTTTTTGTCTCCAAGACTTAGCATAAAGTTGCTCAATTTTTTATTCAATCATTGCACTGCATTTTAATTAGAACTTGAAAATTTCAGGGATGTTGAAGAAAACAGTACTGTTGTTTTTTGTGGGGTTTCTGGCATGGGCTTATAAGGCAACCCAACCTCCTCCACCCAAGATATGTGGTTCTCCAGATAGCCCCCCCGTTACAGCAGCAAGAATAAAACTTAGTGATGGAAGGCATTTGGCCTACAAAGAACATGGTGTGCCTAAAGGAAAAGCCAACTATAAAATTGTTTTCGTCCATGGTTTTGATTCTTGCAGACATGATGCTGTCATTGCCAAAACACTCTCTCCGGTACTTATCCATTGATTGCTTTATTTATATTTTTTTGGGGCCTATTTCAAGTCTTTAAATATGATATTCTTGGACTTAGCGTCATTGAAATCATTGGACCGGGTTCTTTCAGGAAATTGTTGAAGAGTTAGGGATCTACGTTGTGTCTTTTGACAGACCTGGTTATGGGGAGAGTGACCCTAATCCAAAGAGAACAGTGAAGAGCATGGCTTTGGATATAGAAGAGCTTGCTGATCAGTTGGGACTAGGATCAAAATTTTATGTAATCGGTTTCTCAATGGGTGGGCAGGTGCTTTGGAGTTGCCTCAAGTACATTCCTCACAGGTATGATTTGCCATAGCTGTATAAATAAATGCTAGAAAAGAGAATAACCAGAACAGCTGCATTTGCTAGTTTATGTGCCTTTTCTCTAATTTGTGGGATGCTTGTAACACTAACAGGGTAGCAGGGGCTGGACTATTAGCTCCAGTGATTAACTATTGGTGGCCTGGTTTTCCTGGAAACCTATCTGGTGAAGTCTACAACCAGCAGCTTTGGCAAGATCAATGGGCACTTCGTGTTGCTCACTACACTCCCTGGCTTACCTACTGGTGGAACACTCAAAAATGGTTCCCCTCTTCTAGCGTTGCAGCTCATAGTACAGATATTCTCTCTCCCCAAGACAAAGAACTCATGGTGAAGTTTTCTGAGAGAGAAAACTATATGGTTAGCATCTAACTTCTCTGGAAATTTTCATGAATATTTCAATTGGAGTTAATACCATGAAAGGCATTGAGAAAAACCAAGTAGCTACAGTGATTGATTTAGTAAATTATATCAATATATGGCTTGTATTTTGCGGAAATGAAGATTGTTTCTCAATATTATGCACTTCCTAGTAACTTTATCTAGAATGCATCTTCATCCTATATTCTTATAGGTCGCAAGTTCAAAAATGTACAGATTTCTTTCATCTTTTTGCTAAAATTTCATAAGAAAGTACATAGTGACAGTGTTACAGCGAACTTGATTGGGAAATATCTTTTTTGTGTTGTGTGCATCATATCTTTATGTCTCCCACTTTAAAACCCCCTGAAATTTGGTGTTTTTTAATGGACTCTATGATCCTTAATGAGATATTCTTTGTCTTGAGAATCATGGTTGTATTGTTTATTTTTCCCCTCATTTGTTTGGTAATAACACTAATGGCTGTGAAGGATCTCTAAAATATCACTTTTAGAACAAATATAAACTGTTAAAGTATTATGAACATTAAGGACTGAAATGCCACCACCTCTTTCTTTAAAAATAATTTGAGTTATTTACCTCCTAAAGTGAGGAACTTGACTTGAAATAGGGGTTGACTAAATAATCCTTAGTTGTGCAGATTGGTGATTGATTCTATTTCTACCATAGTTGCTGAGTATTGTAATAACAACCATGAACATCCCTCTTGTATAAAAATTTTCTTGACAAATTCTGGTGCACCACTAATAGAAACAAAGTTTTGAGATAAGATTATGCTTTCAGCTCCTTTTCTCAGCCAAATTTAAGGTTAGATTAACTGATTAAAGTATCTTATATTACAAAAGTTTAAAATAAATTTTTGTTTTGTTAAGAGGCGTTTCTTTTTCCTCGTACATCTACTTCCATAGAGCATCATTTATCAAGTGTAATGCTCTCTCTCTCTCTCTCTCTCATGCACACACTTTTTTTTTTGGGGAGGGGGTGATTGATATGGATTTAAAACCGTATTTTGTTAATAATCAACATATTTTTTTAAGCTGATGGCCTCTAAGTCAAATGGCACTTTCACCACTACCACTCCCCCCAATCCCTAATAAGCATGTGATAGTGGTGAGATAGTGGTGAGATCTTGGGTTCAATTTCCATGAACAACTTGTACTCTTCCTTATTTTTTCATTAATAATAGTTCTCTGATTACCTATAAAAAAAATGAGTTACTAATAGGGAAAAAAACATTATTTCTTTAAATGTTCTTATTTTCTAAATGTGGTTTCCTCAGGCACAGGTAAGACAGCAAGGAGAATTTGAGTCTCTCCATCGTGACATGATTGTTGGATTTGGAGATTGGGAGTTCAGTCCTCTGGATCTGGAAAACCCATTTCCAAACAATGAAGGTTCTGTCCACCTGTGGCATGGAGATGAAGATTGGATTGTGCCTGTTATGCTGCAACGATATATTGCTCAACAGCTACCGTGGATTCACTATCATGAGCTACCGGGAGCTGGGCACTTATTCCCACATGCTGATGGAATGAGTGATACTATCATCAAGGCAATTTTGACTGGGGAGAAGTAGCCTTGCTCGTATGTAATGGGCTACCTCAGGTCAATTGCTCTGTGCATTACATTTTCTCCCTGATGTTGACATATGAAATTTCTTCTGATCATTTTGATATTTATGACAAGTATTGTACCAGGCATTATAATTTTTATAAACTGTTGTGTAAGAATATGGTTGATACTATAAAAAGGAAATTTTTAGCCATGGTAACCTTGTCCCCATTTTACCAAGGGCACAAGAATACAAGTAAATTGGGGCCTGTTTTCAAGGGGCAACAAGTTCTGTTGCTTAAACATGGTGATGTTCCTAATAAGTCTAAGAACACAACAATTTTCATAACTGTTGAAGTAACATGTTTTGATTGGTATTAATAAAAGTGATGTTAATGATAGATCCAGGTGAAATTAATGTTGCTCCAATCATATTTTGTCATGTCAAGATTTTGTGATTAAGAATGTGAAAATTGTTGTGCCCCTAGCATTACTAGATATTTTCAAGTTTAATGCTGAGAAAAGTGTTGGGCTTTATACTATTGATGTAAGGTTGTCTTGATTAGTATTAATAAAAGTGATGTTAATGATAGATCTAGGTGAAAGTAATGTTGCTCCAATCATATTTTGTCATGTCAAGATTTGTGATTAAGAATGTGAAAATTGTTGTGCCCCTAACATTGCTAGATATTTTCAAGTTTAATGCTGAGAAAAGTGTTGGGCTTTATACTATTGATGTAAGGTTGTCTTTTAAGATAAGGGTGAGGTGGGGTACCACCAAGAGACTCCATTACAAGCTGCCCAAGATTGATTGTCCATTGATGGTTCCTTTGAGCTCCCATGGAAATCCTGCAAGTGGTTTTCACTTTTCAGACTACTTGGTGCAACATTGTTTATCTTTTCACAGACCCTGATGCTTGAGAATTGAAAACTGAGACTAACCTGGTTCTACAGGAATGTGTTGCTTTGAATATAAATATTTAACCATACCTGATCAAAAAAAATATATATATAAATATATATATATATATATATATATTTAACCATACTTGTAAATAAGTTTGGATTTGGATATGTTCATTTCTTAAGACAACTAAATAGAAAATCAGTTGGTATCTTAGCTTGATAAGAGTAATTATCATGAAGTAGACGCTATAGGTTGAAATTCTAGAATTTTCGTTTTGTGAAACTTGTGTTTCATCTGCATGAGTAACTCATTTAGGGAATATAGGGGTCTCTAAGGGGCTGTTTGGTTTTTGTGTTTCCATCGCTTATAACTTTGTTTCCATCACCCATAACTCAAAAATGGTGAGACCCACAGCTGAAAAGTGTATTTAGTTTTTGTTTCCATCACTCAATTCTCTGATTTTTGAGTGATGAGTTATGAAAACTGAAAATACATTTTAGGTGTTTTCAGTTTCTAATGACATTTTGGTAATTAAACACACTAAATAATCCACTAGTCAGAGATCAGCTGCAACTTTTGACCTTTTTGTTTTGTTTTGTTTTTTTGTTTTTTTTTGTTTTCACTCATGGGGTTCGGTGAGTTTGGGTATTTTTTTTTTTTTTTTTCACACGGCTTCATATCCAAAATCAACATCATACCTTCATTCGAAAATGCAACATCAACCTTCAATTTAACATAAAAATCCAAAATCTCCTTAAGGAAATCCAAAATCCATACAAATCACTAATAATAGAAAGAAAAATGAAAATTTTCATACCACCAGATCACAACTCCATTTTCATACCACCACAAATCCGAATCGGTTCTGTCTAGCATCTGTAGATAATTTGGGACATTTGACTATAATTATTGAATATAATTGTTGAAGTTGGCATACCGAAATTTATGGGTTTTTATTATAGATTATTTGGGCACAGATCTATTATTTGCTTCTCACCTAGGCAAAGTTTTTGGAAGAAAATTCACGAGCTGAGCAAGGGAGAGATCCGAAGAGTGCCTCGGTTTTGGCTAGGCTTCTGGATGTCTGATGGGTTTCGATTGGGCTGGGGTTCTTCGAACAGGACACCTTTTCTTTGGTTGTGAAGAAATGAAACTCCAAACGTACCACTTGAGAGATGATGAGGAAGAGAAAAAGTAAAACAAATGGGGCAAATTTATTTTAGGTTAAGAGAGGTGGATGAGAGGAGTAAAGGAGGTTGTTGGAGTAATGGCTGAGAAGAGAGAAGAAGCACCGTTGTGAAGAGTCAGAAAGAAATAAAGAATAAAAAATTAGAAAAAATAGAAGGGTTTGACACCCGACTTAGGTATGAGACCCACGAAAATGTTGAAATATTTGAGTGATACAAAGTGAAAACAGTTGCCAAACGGGTGGGTTTAGAAAATTGAGGTATTTTAAGTGATAAGTGATGAGTGACGAAAATTGAGTACGGAATGATGAGTGATGAAAAAAAAAAAAAAACCAAACAATCCCTAAGTCTCTTTTATCCAAGCACATGTGTTCTCATTATATTGAGCATATTTGGCTTTTAAGTATGAGCTACTTTGTTGCCTTCTCTGCTGACATGGGCTACTTTGCGTTGAGTCTGAATACGTTGGGTTTGGATTTACATCAGGTGCAATACCCTAGGCACTTGGTGCAATACCTAATCAATAAAAAAAGTTAAAAAAATTGTGAGGGAAGTGGAGGTATTGCATCAGCTGTGAATCCGTTTGGTTTAATAGCCTGTATTGCGTGTGTTCCTGATGGAGGTGACCATATACTCATCTTAGGATCTTAGCTCAAGTTGGTTCAGTTGAGTAGAACCCAATCCAATCCCACCAAAAACATAAGTGCTCGACATGTAGCAGCTTAGGCTACTTCAGGTGAATCAGGTCTCGACAACATAAGGCGGGAAAGTAACAATTGTTCCTCCAAGGTTCTCGTGTAATTTTTTTTTTTTTTTTTTGAGAAAGATCTCGTGTAATATTTGATTGGTATGCCAGCTCTATAATTATTATGATGGCTAATAATAAGATAACGAATCCTAAAAATACATCATTGAAAATTAGTATAATCTAGTGGCAGACCTGTGCGAAAGAATTTGACGATTTATTTTTTTGCTAAGTGAAAAATAAAAATAGTATATGAGATTTATAAGTGTTAGTTTCAAACTATTCTTAAAATAGTGTTACACTTAGTACAACATTAAAAAAAAAAAAGGATTTAACTTGTAAGATTATATATTAAAATTTGTAATTTGTTACAAAGTGTTTTTCTCATAAGAATATTTCATTTTAGGTATGTTAAACCATTAAATTTTCTCTTTAAAAAACACTCTTTTTTTAATTGTGCTATTTACAAAACCAATGAATGACAGAGGACCTAAATGAATTGAAGTAAACTGAACTAGACGTAATGGACCGAATTACATGCAGTGGATTAAATGGATCGAAGTGGATTGAGGTAGAGTGAAATGGACCAAAGTGGATTGTAATGGACCAAAATGGACTGAAATTGACCTAATAGACCAAAATGCTACACTAATGCAACTCAATAAGAGTGTAGCAATAATAACTTATACTCTTAAACTTTTGGATATTATATATAATATAGATAAGATCCCACACTATAATTAATATTAAGGATTCCAATTTACTATTAATCCAAAAAAAAAAAAATCAAAATTTTTATCCCAAATTGAAGATATTTCTTTGAATTAAGCATCTCAGCAACACTTGTGACTCCTCCACCTAGGAGAGTCAAGGGCTCAAAGCTTGGAAATTTTTATTTTATTAAATGGTCTCATGAAATATCTCTCTCATAATATATGTGAGTCTCTTATGTTATGAGAGAGAGGTCTCATGAAATAATTTCTCCAAGTCTCATTTGAAGAGTGTGTCCTGCACTTCACTTGGCAAAATATGTAAAATAGAGAGGTTAAAGCGCATATATATATATATATATATATATATTGTAGGGACTTAAATTGTATTGGACCCTAAACAATAAAATTTTTTGAGAGCGGGTATAAGAGCTAGGCCCAATGGGTAGAAAAAAGACATAATCACTCTGTAGTAAAGAAAGCCTTAAACTAATTTTCTTCCACCTTTTCTTCTTCTCGGCTAGGTTTTCATGGGATATTTTAGGGTACACTGTAATCTCTCTGTTTCTCTCTCCGTTTCTCTCTCCTTTCTCCTTTTTTTCCAAAAGTCCCCCTTAGTGTACTACGATTTCACGTTATATACTACCTTCTTCGTCCTGTTTTCATCGTACACGTGTAGGTTCCATTTTGAGAACTTCTTTCTGTCCCACCCAGAACTTCCCGGACTCTCCGCTCAGTGGCCTTAAGGCTGCTTGGTGACTGTTCAGGTATCACCTCCACATTAATGCGGCCAGAGAGTTAGCTAGGAAGCATTTAATGTGGAGGTAGCAGCTTTTAGGAGATATTTGTTACTTTTCCTAGTTCCTTCTTTGTTCAATATTCATTAGTTAGTTTGCATGTAATTCTGCGAAGTTCCTTAACTATTAAAAGAGTTATGTCCACCTCGGATGCTGGATTGAGGAATGAATCTTATCCTCATTCTAGGCAGAAATTGACAATTGTGGCTCTTTTACGGAACAAAAAAAAATCATAAATAGATACACGAACACCACACATATTTAAAAAAAAAAAAAAAAAAAAAAAAAAAAAAAACACCACACATATAAGGACCCAGTAGTATCAAACAATTAAGACAAAAAATGCTAATATAACTTGATTTTATACGACTTTTGTCGCAACTTGTTCAACGGTAAGCCATAGGCAAAAAGTAGTGGGTCATATCTTCATCACTCACGACTCCACACGTAACAAAAATGGTGTAAAATGTTGCGGTCCTGGCATTTGTTGGTATCCAGATAGACAGTCTTCACTTTTCAAACTTCACTTCAGATATCTGTGTAATTGGGTATTCTGTGAGAAAGAAATGGCGGGAGGAGTGAACAGGAAGATATCTGCAGCATCAGCCAGAGGTCATACGAGAAAAGCCAAGCAAAACAGTTCCTTTAAGCTTCCCTCAGGTGGGTTTTTTGTTCTCTTCTTTTTATTTGATCTGGGTGCTGTTAATTTGTCGTTGTGCCTTATTTATTTTCATCGTATACGTGGGAACCATAACATTGTCTTAATAGGGTCGCTCTTTCTGTTTAACATTTGTTATTGCAAAAATGTAGGACAAAACAGAAACTAAAATTGGGCCAAAATGGCATGTACCACTGTTTAAAAAAATATGTAGGGATCTACCACTATATTGGACCACTCTTTTGGAACTCAAGTTTACCGTGTAACTCGAGTTCTAGCGAGTTCTTTGAAAAAAATAACCTTCAAGTTTTCTGTGCTATTTTTTTATAGAACTATTTTTTATAGAACTCGAGTTACATAAAAAATTAGTAGCTATTTTTCATAGACTCGAGTTTGTGAAACTTGAGTTACACGGCAAGCTCGAGTTTCACAAACTCGAGTTTAAAAAAAGTGGTAGATCCTTAATTATTTTGCAAAAATGTGTTAAATCCATACATATTTTGCCAAATAGTGGTACTTGACCCTAAAATTGTTGTTGTTGTTGTGTGTGTATATATATATATATATATCAAAGACTTAGAGTTGTGTTTTTATTGGAATTTTATTTTTTTATAAGACACAAAATTTTATTGAACAAATAGGAAACACCCGTATACACTGGGGGTGTACTTGGGTTGCAGTACAATCAAACTTTCAAATTACAATGCTCATGCATATCTAATAAATTAGAAATTAGAACAGGGAAGAGATTTAAAAGCAACACACCAATCTAGTATAGTATGAAAAAAGAGAGATTTAATCTAAAGAATAGACCATTCACATCCCTCAAAGCATTTGGCATTCCATTTCCACCAAAGAATCAGGCATTCCATTTCCACCAAAGAATCAAAGACACAACATAATGCAATGCAGCACAGCCCTCCAAAATTTTTTATTTTTGTGTCTACCAAAGGTACCTTACCAAGCTACTAACAAATCAAGGACCCTCTATGGCATAACCCAAAGATGACCAAACAAACTCCACAACATTGTCCAAACTCATATGCTATGAGACAATGAAGAAGATTATGGTCGACTGACTCCCCACTCCGTTTACACATATAACACTATTCTTGTCAATAATAACTCTCCTTTGTAAATTATCAGAAGAAATCTTCCTTAGGGCAGTGGTCCACGAAAAGAAAGTTGTTCTAGGAGGAACCTTCAATTGTCACACTAACATCCAAGGAAATAACATGCCAATAGTTAAGGAAAGGGAAAGGTAGTACCCAGACACCTTAAAACCCCGACTATTGGCTGGCCTCGAACAGAGTTTTATCAAGTCCCTCACCTTTCACTAAGGGTCTGTTTGGATACAACTGAAAACTGAAACTGAAAACTGAAAAACACTGTAGCAAAATAATTTTTAAATATGTGAATAGTATCGTGGGACCCATTTTTAATGAAAAAGTTGCTGAAAAGTTAAATTTGTGGGTCTGTGAACAGTAATTTTTGGGCTGAAAAGTCAAACTTAGCGGCTACTGTTCAATGAACAGTAGCCACTATAGTCCTGCTACAGTAAAAGATGGATGGGAACGGGTAAAAAAAAGGGTGAAAACGCAGACGCAGACGCAAAAAAGTGGAAGCCAAACGTACACTAAGGTGGAATAGGTCAAATCCATAAAAGCAGTCAAAGACTCCAACTCTCAATCCTGGACTAATATAGAGAACTAAAAATCCAAATGAAGCATCCCTTTGGGGAAATGCATAACCTCTGCTCTAGAAGACTGCTTATCACAGACTAATTCTATATAACTCTGAGAAGTTCTCTTTAAGTGGACAATAACTGCACCACAAATCATGCCAAAATTTTACTCTAATATCATCGTCCACATCAAATTGTATTATCCGGGAAAAAGTCAACCACTCGTGTCTTATGGATTTCCAAAGACTTACACCATAAGGACTTGGCACCCCTTTAGTACACTAGCCACCCAATTCACTCCCATACTTCACTTTTATAATCTTCCTTCATAGATGGTCTCTCCTAGTCCCATATTACCACAACCATTTCCTTAGCAATGCTTGGTTGAATCTTATCAAATTCCAAACTCCCAATCCTCTAAATTGCAAAGGTTCACAAATCTGAGCCCAATTAACCAGATAGAATTTTGGTTCCTCACCAATCCCACTCTATAAGAAATCCCTTCTAAACGGTTAGTCACCTCCACCGGAATGGGAAAGGGTGAAAGGAAATAAGTGGGCAATCTCGAAAGAGTGCTTTTAATCAAAGTTACCTTACCCCCATTTTATTGGAAATTTACTTTAAAGTTGTATTTTTGTTTGAATTTTACTTTTGATGTGAATTGGAAATCTATTTGATGGAAAGAATTTGAAATTTGAATCGACTTGGTCTCTTTCCCCCTTTATGTTATACAAGGATGATTTTGTTTCCTTCAAGTGGTATCTATTAGCTTGGTGACACTAATTCACATTGGATTGAAGGATGGGGTCAAGGTATCAAAACTTATTGGGTGAATATCTGACATATCAATGTAGAAACACATTCCTTTTATTTTTAACAAATTATTATTATTTGATAAGTAGTGATATTTTTATTGGAAAAAGACCACTTCAAGTACATATATAATGAACATGAAGAAGCCTAAAGAATTACAAAGAAAATGTATTATATACCGAAGTGTAGTGACTCTTTCAATTCATCTATGGAATAACCATTGGTAAAACCCCACACACGGGACCAATCTAACAAAGATCTAATAAACAATGCTGTCAATTGAGTCACTGAACTTTCAATTTCCTCAAAAGTACAATGATTCCTTTCCCTCCACAATTTGAACATCAAACATAGAGGGACTAAATTCCAAATATCTGATGAATGTTTGCCAACCCAATTCCTCCAACCAAATAAAAGATCAATGACCTTTTCTGGAAACACCCATTGAATCCCAAAAGATCTAAAACAAAACTCCACAAATCACAAGCAACTCATGTTGCTGGAACAGAATGTTTCTTCATTAAGCTGGCACTGGTGTTTTTATTTTTATTTTTTGAATTGGTGCTAGGGAGGTCATTTCCACAACTTGACTATGGATTTCAAGGCAACCATAATTCTATAGTTAATGTGAGTTGTCAACCTAGTATTTTGTTATCATAATCTGCAGCCATTGCAGGTAGAACTTGTTCTAAATAAATATGTTGCAAAATATGCATGTCTTTAGTACAATTTTTGTGCTCTACTCATGGATTTTAATGTGTTGATTAATATTTTTTGTCTCCAAGATTTAGTATAACGTTGATCAACATTTCAGGGATGTTGAAGCAATCTGTAGCGTTGTTTTTTGTGGGGTTTCTGGCATGGGCTTATAAGGCAACCCAACCTCCTCCACCCAAGATATGTGGTTCTCCAGATGGCCCCCCTGTAACAGCAGCAAGAATAAAACTTAGTGACGGAAGGCATTTGGCCTATAAAGAACATGGTGTGCCTAAAGAAATGGCCAATTATAAAATTTTCTTCGTCCATGGTTTTGATTCTTGCAGGCATGATGCTGTTGTTGCCAAAACACTATCTCCGGTACTTATCCCTTTGTTTTCATTTTTTTCCTCTCTCTTTTTGGGTCTATTTCAAACTTTTAAATATGATATTCTTGGACTTAGTATCATTTGAATCAGTGGTGGGTTCTTCCAGGAAATTGTTGAAGATTTAAGAATCTACACTGTGTCTTTTGACAGACCTGGTTATGGGGAGAGTGATCCTAATCCCAAGAGAACAGTGAAGAGCATGGCTTTGGATATAGAAGAGCTTGCTGATCAATTGGGACTAGGATCAAATTTCTATGTAACTGGTTTCTCAATGGGTGGGCAGGTGCTTTGGAGTTGCCTCAAATACATCCCTCACAGGTATGATTTGCCATAGCTATATAAATAAATGCTAGAAAAGAGAATAACGCGAACGGTTGCATTTGTGTATATAAGAGAGAGAGAGAGAGATTCTACCATGTTATGTGTCTTTTCTCTTATGTGTGGGGTTGGAATGCTAACAGGCTAGCAGGGGCAGGACTATTAGCTCCAGTGATTAACTACTGGTGGCCTGGTTTTCCTGACAACTTATCCAGTGAAGCCTACTACCAACAGCTTCCGCAAGATCAATGGGCATTACGTGTTGCTCACTACACTCCCTGGCTTACCCACTGGTGGAACACCCAAAAATGGTTCCCTGCCTCTAGCATTGCATCTCTCAATTCGGATATTCTTTCTAGCCAAGACAAAGAACTCATGGCAAAGCGTTCTGAGAGAAAAAAATATGTGGTTAGTAACTATCTTCTCTGGAAAATGAATATTACAATGGTTATTGATACTATTTAAGGCATTGAGAAAAAGCAACAAGTAGCTACAATGATTGATTTAGGGAATGATATCAGTTGACTGATTATATATGGCTTGTCTTTTGTGGAAATGAAGATTGTTGCTCAATATAATGCAAGCACCACCTCCTAGTGACATTATCTAGGATGTATCTTCATCCTATGTTCTGATAGGTTGCAAGTTCAAAAATTTTATTTCATTAATCCAATTTTCGTACTAGGTGTGTGCATATATATATATATATATATATATTGCAAATGTATCCATAATAAAATTAATACTAATTCTGGTTCTTAAAGTTTCTGACATTGTATGATTATCTTGATCTGTTGTACTATTAAAATGCAAAGCAGAGTTTTGAGCATTTCTGCTGACTAATGTTGTCTATTGAAGACTCAGAAACTGCTGCATGATTTCTGTACATAACTGGTACTAGAATTTTACTACATACCACAAACCTACATCTGTTGCAAAAGGCTCTGAAAGGACACCTTCAACTCTGAATTAATATATTATTACTTTCTATAACTATAGCAATTAGAAGTGAAGGTGTGATGACTCCGTAATATCATGTGTTTGGTTAGGCTTTGTTGTTTTCTTATTTCAGTTTGTTCTTGATGGTTGAGTTTTAGATTTCCTAATTTAATATAAGAACATTTTGCTTAACATATTAAAACTTGTTTGGTATTTCTGATGGCTTCAATTTACTAAATAATTGCTGTGGATTGGAAAAAGATCCATAGTCACATCAATTTCTAACCTTCTATTTCACTGCCTCATAGCTTTGATGTGGTGACTAATTAATGATTTCTGTTTGTCTAACTGATTAGATCACCTTATATGACAAAGGTTTAAATGAATTTTTTGTAAAATTAAGAATATTTTTTTCAGCTTTTTTCCATGTAAATCTATTTCCATAGCATCATTTATCAAGTCTAATGCTCTCTCTCTCTCTCTCTCTCTCTCTCTCTTATTGGGCAATTGATATGGATTTAAAACCATATTTTCTTTCTATTATAATCAACATGTTTTTTTTAACCCATGGTCAAATGGCACTTTCATCACTACCTCTTCCTCCCATCCTCGTAAGTATGTGATGGTGCTGATGTCTTGGGTTCAATTCCAATGGAGCGCATGAGTTACTAATAGGAGAAAATTTTTTTTTTTTCTTTAAATGTTTGTATTTTCCAAATGTGGCTTCCTCAGGCACAGGTAAGACAGCAAGGAGAATTTGAGTCTCTGCATCGTGACCTGAATGTTGGATTTGGGGCCTGGGAATTCAGTCCTATGGATCTGGAAAACCCATTTCCAGACAATGAAGGTTCCGTCCACTTGTGGCACGGAGATGAAGATTTGATTGTGCCTGTTACACTGCAACGATACATTGCCCAACAGCTACCATGGATTCACTATCATGAGCTACCAGGTACTGGACACTTGTTCCCACATGCTGATGGAATGTGTGATAGTATCATTAAGGCAATTTTGATCGGGGAGAAGTAGCCTTCCAGTTCCACATTTGTAATGGGCTACCCCAGGTCAGTGCCCTGTGCATTACATAGAAATCTGAAATTTCTTTTGATCATTTTGATATGTATGACAAGTTTTGCACCAGGCATCAGCATTTTGTATGAACTGTTGCATAAGAACACAGTTGCTACTTTGGGATTGAATTAAAAAATATAATTTGAAAATTTGAGGTTGCCTAGCTTTTAATGTGTTCTGTGACACTGATGGTCAGATAGTCAACATCTATAGGATCATGACTGGTGAGTGGACGAACTGAGAAATATTCACTTCATTTGTATCTATTGAGTGGAAAAGTTTCAGCTATTCAACATGAAGGTGAGGTTCTTGAAGGGGTATTTAGTCGATGCATGTGCTGCATTGTTTGGTGGGTCTGGATCATGTAGTTGACAGCTATAAACCCTTTCTTTAAATCATTTTGGTGGGAAAAGGACCATGCAAATGCCCATATTTTTGCCATTGTAATAATTTGTTTTATAGATTTCCTTAAACATAATGGTTATAGATGTGTTATACACATGAAATCAGATGGCTTCATTTTCTTTTTTGTAGTGTTTGAAGGTGCCAAATTGTCACTGTTGATGGGGCCATAGGAATAATGTGAGTTGGCGCAACTGATGGCATAGGAGTTAGGACTTCAGAACTTTAATCAGTAAATGCAAACTCAGTATTTTCAGTAGTAGATTTAGTCATGAGGATGATCATTAATGGCTGCCATTGTATGTTATGTTCCACTCAAAATTATGGATTGTAAGAATATTGTAGACAACTTACAAGAATATTTTCTATTCCTTTTTTGAGACTTCGTTTTGTGTATCTACCCTTTTTTTGTTGCTATTTCTTTTCCTTTATTTATTTATTTATTTATTTTTTTTAAAATTTTTTTTATAAATATTAACTGATAAAAAAAAAAGTTCTTTAGAAGGCTAGTGATCTTGTTTGTTGGAATACTCAGCCATTTTACAGAGCTGATTAGAAAAATCCCACCTGACAATTGGTGAAAGGTATCAACTAGCATATAGATACCATTATTTTCCCTTGTCAAAGCTAGAGAGTTCTGCTTCCATTTCCCAAGTCTGGGTTTTGCAACTTGATGGCCACTGCTGGACCAAATATTGATTAATTTACATTTACTCAGGAGTCAGGACCGTGATGCCAACTTGTAATCAAAAAAATTTCAGTTGCATTATCAAAAAAAAAAAAAAAAAATTCAGTTGCATCAACAACATTGCTACAAATTAGAATAAGAAAAAATCCACCTTGCTGGGAAACAATTCAGTGTGGCAATCCAAACAAGTTGGTTTTGGAAGCAAAACCCTAAACAAATGAAGATAATTCCTATGAAAATGTTCAAAATTTTTAAACTTACTCATGTTATGATCTTATTTTCTGTCACTGTTTAGTTGGCTTCTTGAGGCAGCAAAAAGGATTATGGAATTTGATCTTAGCAAGAATAAAATATAATTATGTGATCTTTTTCTTTTTTATTTTGAAGTGTTTGCAAATTACCTCTGCCTTTGGGGTTTGGAGTGATGAAGGCATGTCACTCATTCTCATGCATTCTTTATGTTTGTGTCTAGGCTCAGGATCATAACCACATTCAGTGAAGTCCAGTGCCCTGATTATTTAAGACTAGTTTGGCTTCAATAATATAATCTTTATAGTTGTTTCCTTCCATTAACAAAGCAGGGTGTATTCAACAGACAAAAAGAAAGAAAATGGAAAAAAAAGGAAAAGAATAACAAAATGAAAATTACCAAGTGACCGAACATTGGACCCTGAAAAAGTGCTATTCCTTAATAGATAAATACTCGATAACATAAATAAGTATTTCCATAAGAATAAGATTATGTCACCCAATTGAACAAAATGCCATTCACTCACCCCTTACTTCACCCTTTTGGGATTAAACCTTCTTCTCATGGCCTCAATTTGCTTAGGACTTAATCCAAAAGCCTTCTCTAAAAGCTCCTCATGGATCCCAGATCCAAAAATGGCAGTTGGTATTTTTTGCAATCCAGGATTTTGGCTATTGAAACTACCATATATTGTTGCTGGCTTATCACTAACATTCATCAGGAAGTGCAGTAGACCCCGTGGGAACACAATGACCTCTCCTTGCTCAATTACTCTAGCAAAAACCCGATTAGTGGAATCCACAAAACCTGCATATACACTTCCCTGCACCACATATGCAATTTCAGTGGCTCTTGGGTGAAAATGTGGTGGATTATATCCACCAACTTTAAGGTCAGCACGTACAAATGACATGCCTAGTGTGTTAATGCCAGGAAAGATGGCTGGGTTCACTGATATGGCTGCAAGGCCTGTGTCAGAGAAGTTTCCAGCTCCCTTCATGCCCGAAAAAACAAAGTCATCGGTAGTAGCCTCGGATGAATTCTTGCATGGAAGACTACCATGGTGAGCAGTTTTTATGGAACCAAATTTTGGGTTGGGTATGCAAAAATCTTGAATTGGGTCAGGGTCTGAAGCTGATGTTGTTACACAATATAGAAAGAATGCAACAACCAAAATAGCCAAAATTGGAGACATTTTTGTGTTCTTTCAATTGGATTATGATCTGAGTGTGGTTTTGGACGGGTTTTAATAGAGTTTTAAAGATTTTTACAATTCCATGAACGGCCATACACTACAAGCCAAGTAGCCTCCTTGTATGATTGCATTAAGATTTAGCAATTTTTGCTTTTGAGGATTCAAGGCTCATTTTGTGCAAGAGGCAATAGTTTCATACAGCACAATTATCTAATTCGGGTCCTACTACTCATAATCTCATCTGCCAATACAAAAGGATACATTATTGATAATTATTTCAAGCAATAAATCAAATAGTGGGAATTTGACACCATGGTATACATGTCATCAACAAACCATGATTAAGTTGATTATAGGTTCTCGATGTTTACCCCGTGAACAAAGGTAACTGGTATTAATTTACATTTTGGAAATACAATTTCATGACAACCAAGTTTATAATCGAATAGGAGATGGATAACATGGTAAATTTGGTCTTAATCTTTGCTTGGAAGTGAAGGGATGGGGCCACTAAATCATGATTAGTTCCACCTATTGGCAAGGTGATGATTTTTCAGATCAGAATCATCAGATGGTGTCTGAAAAGTCAGAATCAGACTAAAGGAAAAAGGAACTAAAATTCTGTTTTATGTAGCATGATTTTTCTACCATACGTGTATGCATGCTTAAACTTTAAGCAATAAAATTCAGTCTGAGCCTGAATCCTTTTCTCACTTGATGCAAAGTTACAAGCTAGAACAAAAAACTGCCTATGTGTGACTATCATCTACTTGGTGGTCATCAATTGATCATTTGAGCTATGTGCCTAGGTTCTCATTCCTACACTTTTAGACATGACAATGCTTGAACTACTTTCAGTTTCACTTGGGCCAGTCTTGAACCAAAGTTCACACTTCACAGTACTCATTGTCAAATAGTAGTTTTAGCTTGGTTTTAGCCTCCAAGTCTATTTAATAATGAGCCCCCAAAACGAGGCCCATGATAGTTACAGTACGCAAAAGCGTGCAACTTTAGTAATGTGACTTAACTTAAGAGCACCCGTAGGTGTGGCAAATGTGTCAAATGTTAAATATTTGGCATTTTTGTCACACCAAACACAAAAATGAAGTTTTATGAGATGTGCTAAATCTCAAAAATTATACAACATTGCTATAGTTCCGTTGCAAATTTGCAACGGTACGGACAGATGTTGCATAAATTTTATTGTTTAAATATTATCTTTTCTTTCTCCTCTCTCTTCATTTTTTCTTTTCTCTTCTCTCCCACTCACCGGCTCCCTCTCTCACATCAGACCCAGCTCTTCTCTCAACATAGAAAGAAAAAAATGGGTAAGGCGCAAGCAAATCATTGCCATCATCACTCTGATCGGATCGCCACTCTTCTCTCATCGCCATCGCCACTCCGATCGGACCCAGCTCTTCTCTCATTGCCACTCCGATCGGATCATCACCATCGTCATCGCCGTCGTCATCGCCGCTCCGATCTCGCCGATCTCTCTCTCTCTATTTTGGTGGTTGGTTGTTTTGATTGTTGGTGGTTGGCTGATTTTGGTTGATGGTGGTAGGTTGATCGGGTTGTGGGTGTGAGATTTGGGATGGGTATGAGAATTGGGATGGTCTCAGATCGAGGTTGTGGGTGTGAGATTTGGGATGGGTATGAGATTTTGGTTGATGGTGTTTTTTTTTAGGTGTAGGGGTTGATATTGGATGTAGTGTTTATTTGATTTTTTTTTTTTTTTTTGGTAGCAGTGGTTGATATTGGTGGTCGGTGGTTGATCTGTGGAGGTGGTCGGTGGTTGTGGGCTGTGGCGGTTGATCTGCGGTGTGGGTTGTTGTTGTTGTTGCTGTTGTTGATGATAATGGGAGAGAGGATAATATATTATTTTAATGTGTAGTAAATATTATTTTAATGTATAGAATTGAATTATAAAACATCTGATAAATGAGATGTTCTAAAACGATGTGGTAAAATAATAAAGTAGGCATTTAGTGTGGCAAAATGGCATAATTTTTACGCCAGTTGCTACGGATGCTCTTATTAAATTAAAACACACCACGTTTCTAACAAAAATTACAAAATCCCAACTAAACTTCTAGCTCACCCATTGCTATTGAAACCAGAAAAATCTCTTAGCCTCCATTAAGGTCTCTCTCTCCTCACTTTTCCTTGTTTTTCCTTTGTTTTCTCGCCAACCAAACAAATACATCTTATGGTTGCCAAGAAAACAAAGAAAAAATGAGAGAAAGTGAGGGGCCAACTGAGGTTGAGAGATTTTTCTTGTTCCATTAGCTATGAGTGAACTAGAACTTGAGTTAGATTTTTTTATTAACGTGACATCTTTTGAATGGGCCAACTAAGTCACAATTCAAAAATTGCACCTTAATATATCACCACACGCTTTTTCATTAGCAAATTGATGGAATTTTGACATATAATAGGTCTATTAGGTACATTGTCAAAGTTGATATATTAAATTGATGAAAAAAAAAAAAGTTAACAGCATCTTAGTGCAACACTATAAAAGTTCAAGGGATCGTAGTGCATTTTACCTTTAATATAATATATTAAATAATAAAAGTTGAATTTTTATAAATTGCAATTGTTAATTAAGCTAATTAATGGTTAATGCTGAAAATAGGATAGATATTGATGAAATGGTAACGTAAGCTACATAATAATATGATAAATGATATGTTTACAACATTTTTACAATATTTTTATAACAAATTCTAAGTGGCAGGTTGTTACTAGTTGTTATTATTAGGGCAAAAAAGTAATCTTAGTGTTAGTTTCAAATTTGAACCAATAACAACTAACCACCTGTGATTTGTTGTAAAAATATTGTAAAATTGTTGTAAACATAGCATCTCTCTAATAATATACTTGAGATGGGTTCAAGTTGAATTCAAATTTTCTGTCCCACTTTTCCTGCTCCACTCTATACTCCACTAATAAATACTTGCCACGTGTTCCCCTAATTAATTAAATACTACTATTAATTAATAATTGTAATATTAATAAGTCAATAATGATAATATTTAATTAATTAGATGAACACGTGGCAAGTATTTATTGGTGGAATATAGAGTGGAACAGGAAAAGTGGGACAGAAGATTTGGACTCGTTCAAGTTACACTTGGTGTAACTCTAAAAAGTTACACTTTTTTTAAACCATTAGATTTAAGTATATCCAATGGTTAAAAAAAAGACACTCATTATTACAAATATTTTTATTAGAATCTCATTAATTACCATAATTTATTACATTTTAAACCTATCTCTAAACCCAATAAAATTTGACGTCTGAGTTTCTCCCTTTCTCTACGTTTCTCTTTCTCTCTATGTTTCTCATAATATAAGAAATTGGCAGCCATGGTTTCCGGCCGGTTTGAGAAAATAATATCATTTGTCTTAATGATTTCTTTGGCCCTATTTGCAGATGATACCACAATTGTTGGAGCACAGCCCAAGTCTAAGAACATTATAGGGCCATACTTCTTCGATAGGGCATGAAGGGAACGGTGTGGGAGTGTGCCTAGTTGGTGAAGGTTACCAATAATTGGCAGCTTTGGTGGGGATGGTGGAAATTTTGGTTTGCCACTTCCTAAAAATGTTTTTCTATTTTTGAGACAATTCTGAAAACTACAGCAGTATAGTACTAAATAGTCTATTACGTTTTGTTTTTTTTTATTATTATTATTATTATTATTATTTTTTATTCAAAGTATTACGTTTTCCTATACTTTCCGAATCTTGCTTATCTTCTTCTTTCTTTTTTTCTTTTTTTCTTTTTGGATGAAACTTATCTATTAGACTGCACGCTACTGCTATGCTATATATGGAGTCAACAAAGTTCTTTACTTTTTATAACAAATCTAGTGAGAGAGAGAGTCAGACCTCAAATTTTATTGGGCTTAAAGATAGGTTAAAATGTAATAAATGATAGTAATTAATGAGATTTTAATAAAAATATTTGTAATAATGAGTGTCTTTTTTTAACCGTTAGATCTACTTAAATTTAATAGTTTAAAAAAAAGTAACTCTAAGGTGTAACTTAAATCCATCTCTAATTATATATAATTAAAAATATAAGATTAATCAAAGATATCTTCTTGGTATTAAGAACTTTATAGTTTAACTGAATAACACTTCTTAATATTTTTAACGAAGACAATTTGAATTTAAATCCCTCATCTCTTTATTATTAAATTAAAAAAAAAGAAAAATAAGAGGGGGAAAAGAAAAGAAAGAAGATATTTTTGCATGATGGCATGCATGGACTGCTATTTCTTTGAGGGGCTTAAGCGTGCGTTTGCCAACACATGTTTGTACCAATTACCTTTTTTTTTGCTGGTCCCATGGTATTGATTATGAAACAGCCCATTTTAGTAAAATGTAGTAACAATACTTTTCTTTTTAAAAATTATTTTACTATAATATTTTTAGTAATAAATTTTTAATTTTTAATAAAATAAGTAGTACCCAAATAAGCCCAAGCATTCAAAATTAGTACATACGACATAGGCTTCCAACGGTGGCGTACCTAAGCATCAGTACACACGGCTTCCAATAGTGGCGTACTGTGGGAATCTTTAAAAGTTGCTCCAAGAGCTCTATCACATCACATCACAATTCATCTAAGTATAATAGCATCTTCAATTGTTTATATAAGGGCAAAGTATCCTCCATAATAGAGAATGAGACAAAAAAAAAGTCACTTTAATGGACTCTCTATACTTGATTTTTTTGGGCTCCATGAATAGTAGCTCATTAAGTCTGATGGGTTAATGTTCATTTTTCAAATACTTTTTTTCAATTATAATAATTAGGTGTTGAATAAAAAAATGTTAGGAGATGTGTAGTTATTAAAAAAAGAATAAATAATGAATGAAAAAATAATATTTAAATGAGATAAAAAGTGGGATAGAGAATTTGTTGGAAAGTGTATTTAAAAAAATAGGTAGATAAAGGTAAAAGTTACTGTTCATTCTTCAAACAATATAAATATTTGATGAATTTGCTGAAAATGCTCCTGGTTAGATTTTTTTCTTTCTTTCAAAGGGAACCTAAATTAAGTAGAATTAAAAAGTACAAAGTACAAAGTTTAGGATAAAATTGAGAGTTTATTGAGATGCTATTAGGTATGGTAAAATGTATTGAATTTTAAGTAAAATGATGATGTGACAATTTCTTATTGGATGATGTAAAACATGAGTTTTACATTCCGCCCTTACCAAATTCATACTCATTTTTAAATATTTTTTTCACTAAATTTTTTGAAAAAAAAAAAAAAACTTTATCTTACAATAAGCTAAATAAAAAGAGTTAGAAGATTGTTTTTCAATTTATTTAAAATTACTATTAAACATAAGAAAATGATATAGTTTTACGAATTTTTTCTTTTTGAAAAATAATTCATTTTTAAGAAAACATTATCGCCGAACCAAAGAAAGAAACTTGTAACTGAATGAGAATGTTTTATTGCCACAATCAAATGATAAGGTATCTCATATTTATATATATATTAATAGGAAAAGTTAAGAGAAAATCTAATTAAATTCTAAATTGGAGTCTAATTTTGCGCCACGTGTTTTATCTAATTTTTAAATTGTGTGTCAAGTGTATTATTAAGTACAAAAATCAAAAAGTCTAAATTTAATTAGATTCTAAATTAAAGTTCAATTTTGCGCCATATGTCGTATCTAATTTTTTAATTTTCGCGACAAATGAATTATTGGGTATAAAAACCAAAGAGTTTAGGTCTAATTAGATTATATATATATATATATATAATTATGATTATTTTTAAATATACTTTTCCATATACATGAGATTCGAGATTCAATACTAGTTCTCAGAACCTACAATCCAGACTGAAAATGATTTTGTTGTGTCCTGAGTACCACAACAGCTTGAAATAGAATCAATAGGGCGAAAAAAAAAAAAAAAAAAAAAAAAAAAAAAAAAAAAAAAAAAAAAAAAAAACCCAACTCTCCCAAAAACAGCGGCCCCACCATACCACAAAACTACGGGTACTATTCAATAAAATCCACCAGAATTGTCCACAAACCCAAGGCTAAATTCGTGAAGGAGATGCCCCTAATTTGTAGGACCAGCTTGCCTATGATACTCACACCTTAGGCATGAGCTATCCATCACCATCACATGTGACACGTGGGAGATCTTTACCTAATCAAAACCACAAAAACTTCATGATGATCACCTGCTTATTGTCAAAATTTTAAATTCCCTATTTTAGATAGTAAAAAGCATTAATAAATTATTACTAATCACTTCTCATTATGTCCCATAAAATCGATTCTGAATTAAAGGGTTTTTGTACATTTGAATTGACTTATTTATTTATTGATATTGAGCAAAAGTATAATTATATTGATTAGAATTGTGTGGTTAAATAATTAAATTTACTATATCTTAATAGTTTAAACTTTTGAAAAAATTGATAATTTAACATGGTATCAGAACATGAGATTCTGAGTTCGATTATTGTCTTTTCCATTTTACTTTCTATTTTAAATCTTACGTTCTTCAATAACAAAAAGAAGTCTTAAATATTGACTAACAATCTAAACTCACTTAAATAAAAATGGATAAAATGTTATTTAACCTCTCTAAGTTTGATCACTTCTAAATTGACTTCTTAATTATACAAATTTATCATATATATTTTTGAGAATTACAATAGTGTCAATGTATCTTCTTCATTAACATAACATTCATTAAAATATTGCCATTAATTCACAAAAAAAATATTTTAAATAGAAAAATAGGAACAACAATATTATAAAATGTGACATAATAAAATAAAATAGGCACATTGTTGACATTTTTATCGTAGATTTATTTTTTGGTTGAATAAAAAAAAGGGATTTAAGGTGTGAACTCATCGACCTTATATCACACGAAAAAAATGAATAATATTATATGTACCATTGGGGCTTTGATATGACTATTCACTCGAATCGCTTAGAGCATTAGCATTGGAAAATTCCAATGCTATTCTATTTTACAATTTTAAAAACCCACTTTATCATTATACCACACCATTTTACAATACCTCCACATCCCAAACTTCTATTTCACTCTTTTACTCATTAAAATATTGTTTTTTAACATTTCTTTATTATTTATTTCCAACCGTTTTTTTCTGGGCTTTTCAACAGTCACACACCCACACACATAGCAAACCCATTCAAACCCACACACACACAGCATCCCATCATCACACACACAGAGCCACACACACACCGATCAAAAAAATCATCATCGGAGCAAACACATTCAAACCCATTCAAAAAAAATCATCCCCAAAGCCACCGAAGCAGACCTGTAGGGACTCAATTTGTAATGGACCCTTAATAATAAAATTTGTAGAACGTGGGTGTAAGGGCTAGGTATTAGCAAGACAAACAACGGATGATGTGAAATCAACAGGAATAATAGCAAAGTAATTTTACTGAGTGTTTTCTATGAGGATAAGGACCATGACTTTGGTTAAGTGTTTATAAGGATCTTTACGATGATTTCGGCTAAGTGTTTGTGAAGATCATGATCATGGCTTTGGCCAGATGTTTGTATGGATCTTAATAGTGATTTTGGCTAAGTGTTTCTGAAGCGTGTTCGTCCTCGGCTCAGCCTGAGGATCTCTTTTGTTTGAACTGATCACTCCTGTCCTTTCTCTTAGGACTGATAAATATCCGGGGCCCCCTTTATGCTGGGAATCCTCTTGGTTATATAGTGTCGTTTTAGTTAATCTTAGCCGTCTATTTGTCGGTTATCCGAACTCTGTGCATAAGGGTTTATCCCATCATCTGCTTTTGCAGGCTTTATGTTAGTTCTCAGCCGCCTTTGCAGACTTTCTATTAGTTGAAGTGACCGAGGCATCTGGGTTTGCTGGTCACTTCACCATTAAAGCGGCCAGAATGTTGGTGGAGTACATTTAATGGGTGTGGGATATTTTCCCTTCATCAACGTCGGTTCGCCGAGGCGGTGGGCATCCTCGGCGAGGCCCCTTGAGGGCTTGGGCTTTTCCCTTTTTCCCTCGACCTCTATATTCTCCTCAGCATGGGCCTTGGGCGGGCTATGGAGTAGGCCATGGTTGTTTAAATATTTGGGGCCTCACAAAACCCATTAAAAGAAAATCATCACCGGAGCAAACCCATTAAAAAAAAAATCACCCCCAAAGCCACCGGAGCAAACCCATTCAAATCCATTTAAAAAAAATCATCACCGGAGCCATCGGAGCAAACCCATTCAAAAAAAATATCCCTAAAGCCACCGGAGCAAACCTATTAAAAAAAAATCATCACCGGAGCAAACCCATTCAAATCCATTTAAAAAAAATCATCACTGGAGCCACCGGAACAAACCCATTTAAAAAAAATCATCACCGGAGCCACCATCGGAGCTCGCCATCAACTGATCGCAGCCCACCGATCCAAATCCAGCTTGCCGATCCAACCTCCAACCTCAAAAATCCAAAACCCAGCACCGGTGCAATGAGAGAGAGGCCGTGCGATGAGAGATGAGAGAGAGGCCGTGTGAGATGGGTGAGAAATTTCGGCAATGAAGCTTCAGAGATGAGAGAGCAGATGGAGAAACAGAGAAGAGAACAGAAAAAATGAGAGAGATGAGAGAGAAATTTCGGGGGAAAAGGAGTAAAATATTATTATTTTTTTTTGCAATACTGTGAACAGTACAATTCTATATTTAGAATTGTACTGTAGCAGTATTGCAAAAAAATTTGCAATACTGCTGTTTACAATTCTCTGATGTAAGTGTTTTTGAGGCTTAAAATGCTAAATTTTCCTTAGATTAAGCATTAGCATTCACCAATGCTAATGCTCTTACCAAGCAAAGTGATACGAAAACTCTTACCATCAAGTCATATCCTGCGATGGTATGTTTAATTTGTTTAAATTTTAAATGGTCGGATTTGAAAAGTGGACAGTTTGGGAGGTATGAGTGTTTTACATGCAAGAATTGGCACCAGCAAAAATTGGGAGCAAAACGTGTTAGGCTCGGAATAGAGGCGGCACCTTAATAAGGGTAATGAAGCCACATGGCCAGCACGTGGCGAGAGGACAGAGCTTGGGACCTTGCTTTGAATTATTTCTACTACTGAGCAGCACTGTGGATCGATGTGATTGACTAAAGACGCTATTGTGGGCCCCCACACACACGGCTATTTCGCCGGGAAGATAGATAGGTGGTCAGAGAGAGGAAATAGACTCATAATAGAGTTTAGAAAAATCAAATATACACTCACAATAACACTAACAAAAACCCTCCCTCTTTGACTCTCTACTCTACTCGTATTTTTAATCTTTACAAACTTTATATATTACTCCCTCAAATTTGGTACTTGGGGTACTATGTAATAAGCTAAGAGAAAAAGAAATGTTCCTTTGTTGCGGTTTTGTGAGCTCCTAGTCCTAGATCGATCTGTTCAAAGAGGAGGGTGCAACTCTGTTTTTGAGCTGAGCAAAAGCTTCGTGAACTCAATCGGGTATGTAACTATGTATACATGTTTTATGTCTCTCTTCCATCATTGTGGTGTTATTGGTTGGGGTTGATATTGTTGATCTTATTATGTGTTGGATATGATATGAAAGATCTGAGCAAGAAGGAGATTGTTTGTTTTATGGTTTAGTTTCATGCAACAGTTTTTCATTGTTATTATTATTATTATTTTTTGAATGGAAGATATAGAATTTTTCATTTTTATTATTTAATTAATGTTAGTGCGTATTAGTGAGGAATTTTAAAAAATTCTAGGTACGTAGGACCAGCGAGATGCTACTTTTCGTGTAAAAAATCTGGGTTTTTTTTTTTTTTTTTTGGCTATGTATTTATTGATTTGTCATGATAATTTATTTGAGCACTAAGTGACTTACTAAAATAGGAAAGATTCTTTGTTTTTTTCTTTTGCTTTCCAACCCATTCTTAACTTCCTATTTCGGAAATGAGATTTTAATACACAAAGAGAGAAGGATTGAGGATTCTAGTCATTATGTCCGTGAAATGTACCTCTCACATTCTGAACCTTTTGTCTATTCTTCTGAAAAAAAAAAAAAAAATTCTATTCGTTTTATTTTCTACTAAGTAATTCTCATCGTTTTCAACAGTATGAGTATGATCGAGTACGAAGTATGAACTATGGAATAGGGTGTTCCATACATCCAGTTGTACCAAAATTCCCAACACGTTTCTTCTCAAAAAAAGATTTCCCAACACGTGTCTTGTAATTTTGATGGCTGGTAATAAGTTGCGGCATATTACAAGTTGGAAATTCCCACTTAACATAGTTTTCAACTAGCTTCCAATACTATCTAAAAAAAAGAAAGAAAACTAGCTTCCAATAGAATGGTACCATGTCAAAGAAGACCGACGGTGCCTGGGGAGAAGTGTAGCTTAGATATATCAGTAGGATTTATTGTGGTACCCAAAGGTCAGATAGGGTTAATGGTTTTATGTCCAATATTTCTTTTCTTACTTTATATTTTTAATGGTTTCCAGCCTATAAAAGAGATGATATTTGCACTTCAATTATATATATATATATACACACACACACACCCATGTGTTCAACTAGTGGAAATATGGATGAAAAGTTTCTAAAGTGTATTTTTATGACGACTATTTTTAGACATCTCTAAAGTAAAATTCTTAAAATCCTATTAATTTATTTTATTTTGAAAAGAAATGACTATTATTAGGATTACTATCATTATTTTGGTATTACCTTTGTTCTAGATTTTTTTATTTATTATATATTGACTTTTTAAAAGAGATACAAAAGACCAATAATTTAGAATAAAGACCAATAATTTAGAATAAAGAGACTATTTATATAAATTATTGATGATGTGACAAAATACAATATATTTATTCTATATAAATTATTTTTATTAATGATGTGGCAAAATATAATCTATTCATTTCAAAATGAATGGATAAAATTTTAAAATACCTAAAAACTCTTTAACTCTAAAGGATCTTCAACTATAACATTACCCCCAATAAAATTATAGAAAAAATTGGTAGGTAAGAAGATTACATTTTTAATAAATGATTATGTTTTTGGTTTGGCATGATGATTAATTCATGTATAAATTTTTTTTTTTCTTAACTTCTCTGTGAATCTCTTCTAATATTTTGTTTCTTCCTGAAAATATTCAGCAACACTTAGTAAAACGTTTCATGAAAGAGAGAGGGAAGAAAAAAAAAATGGAAGTTACTAAAAGTATAAAAGTTAAAAACAACTTACCATTGCAAAAAAGAGATGAAGCAATTTCCGAAAATGTGTCCAATGAAACGCTTGCTAGCTGGTCTTTTTAATCTTCTAGGTGGAGTCCTAAAGAATAAGGAACCCCCATGCCAACAGTATCTTGTAAGAGGGTCAGGTGGACCAATTCGAATCAGTCATTCATATAAATACCATATATGTGTTGCTGGGCTGATTAGGTTTCTATGTCATTGCATGCTCGAAACGTGTCATTCAGCTTTGTTGGATCATGTACCAACTCACCTTGCACGGCGGCATTAAAAATCTACACCTACCCTGTACATAGAGGACACTTTTCAAAATTGTGGCATTGTCTTACTTATATTCATAAGAACTGAACCACTTCACCTGGTCCTACTCCTTTGCATATTAACAGAAGAAAGTAGGCATTTGTTTAACATAATTTGATTAGCACATTCACATGAAATTCATTATTGGCCATATCTTAAATTTGTTTTGACTTTTTCTTGGCCTTTTATATTTAATAAATTATCTCTTCATATGGTGTTTATTTTTAATTCATATATATGCGTGGTATGGTCTCAAATTTTTGAATTTGTTTTTGGTAAAGTTGTTGCTTGTTGGGTTTATTTGTAATTAAATTAAGGGTTCGACCTCTTATACCCCATATACAAAATTCCTGTTTTATCATATAGCAATATAATCCACCATAATATGCATGATGTGTCAAAGTGATAGAGCATTGCAATTTTCAAAAATTATTCGGTCATTGTCGAATGGAACTGTCTATAATAAATGGAGGTTTAATATCCATACAGGTTTTTTGAGGAGTCTGGTTGTACTCTAGAGTCTAGAGTCTAGTTGCATTTCATCTTCAATCTTTGTCCTATGTTTCAAAATTGGCTTCATCATTTGAAATGTTTGATTTTAATCCTCATAAATTGTCCATTTAATTGGGTGGAAAAGGAGAAATTAAGTTGGAAAAAGAAAAATAGAGAATGGAAAAATAAGATTTTTTCTTTCTTTGGTGTGGTGGAAAATAGGGTGGGTAAATTTATTCAGGGTCCAAAAACCATCTTCCCAAATCTGGAGAAAAAGTGGGCAGAACATGTTTCTTATATTTAATTTACAATTTTATTCATTTTAGTTGGGAAGGATGGAAAAAATTAAAATTTTCCCTTCTTTAGCGTGATGAGAAAGAGGAAGAATAGAAAATAGTGTGCATATATTTCCATCCGGGCCTACCAAAAACCATCCTCCCAAACAGGGAGAAGAAGTGGGCAGAAAGTGTTTTTATATAGTTTTTCGGGAAAAGGTCTTTAAGGCAGTGACCATTACATCCTTAACTTAGTACTTCAATTAGTCTACTGTTAATAAAATGGGTTACTCACGTGGAATACACATGAGCATATAAATTACCAAAATCATTTTAGTTAAATAAATCTGGGGTTGTTGTGGTTGTGAGGAGATAGTTTATTAACAACAGACTAATTGTACTACTAATTTGGCACACTCGTAAAGTTTGATGAGTAAAATAGCTAAAATAAAAGTTTATGGGTGTAATGACCACCGCCTTCAATTTTAGGTGATGTGAAGGCATTTTTCTCTGGTTTTCAATATTTTTATCTTTATGTAATAAAGTATGTCAAGGTATAATTTATTATTAAAATCACGTAAGAGGAAAATTGAATCATTTTCTATTTTTCAACTTTTATGTTCTTCTTACATTTAGTCCCATCTAATGATATTTATTTTTTTACTCAATTTTAGTCAAGTAATTGTTCGGATCAACTAATTACATAATTAAATTTAATTGTTCTTAAAAATAATAATTTTTTTTGTCAGGTTGATCAAAATAGTTACATAATTTTAGAAAAAGTCTATAAATACAAAAAAAAAAAAAAAAATTTACACTCGTTTAATGTGTCAAATTGTTTTTTAAATTTTTAATAAAAAATAAAAATAATTTTAATGATAAATTCGAAAAATAATGAGTAAAAAATTTATGAACCTAAATAATATAAAAAAAATATTGTAATTTTTTTTGGGCAAAATACAAGCAATGAGGCTTTCCCATTATATCCCTCTTCAGTTATTACCATTCAGTCTCTCAGTATTTTTGAGATGGCATTCATTACCTTTTAGACCCCATCTGTAAGCAGCAGCACTTATCTCTTCTGCAATTGGAGCTCCAAACTCCAAGAGTTTCAAACCGGCTAAGGTTACGTCACTCACATCTCGAACAATGCAAAAATAGTGTCTCTTTCTTTGCAACACTAACTAGTGCATAAACTCTGAATCTTAACACCTTCCTTAAAAAGTTTCAAGCTAATTCTTATCCATGTACTACCCTCCGATTAAAGCAGGTACTTTATTTTCAATCTTCATCAATTTTCATCTTCTTCATGACAAACATGGTAGTCACTGAGTCCGATATGATCTCCCAAGGCGAAGAAGATTCGCCATTGCAACACGATCAACAGCCCAACAACAAAAACAACCCTTTCTCTTCGCTTGGAAGACAATCCTCCATTTACTCTCTCACCCTTGATGAGTTCCAACACACTCTCTGTGAGAGCGGCAAGAACTTTGGGTCCATGAATATGGACGAGTTTCTCAATAGTATCTGGACCGCCGAAGAGAACCAAGTCGTCACCACCACCACCACCACCAACACCACCACCGGTTTCGCCAACAACAACAACAACAATATGAGCAGCAATGCCTTTTTGTCTCTAAGCGAAGCGCATAGTGATCAGAAGGGAATGATAGCAAAACAGCCAAGCTTGCCAAGGCAAGGTTCGCTTACGCTTCCAGCACCGTTGTGTAGGAAAACAGTGGACGAGGTTTGGTCTGAAATACGCAACAAAGTGCAGGAAGGACAACATCAGAATAGTGATAGTAACATCAGTGGTAATAGTAATGATGGTGATAATGTTCAAAATCCCGAGTCTGCCCCTCGCCAGCCGACTTTTGGCGAAATGACCTTGGAAGATTTTTTGATAAAGGCAGGGATAGTAAGGGAATCATGTACATTACCAGCGATAGTGCAACAGCAGTACGGGGTGTACCAGAATAACAACCCAACAGTTGGTCACAGTTTTGTCAATAGGCCTTTATTAGGACTTAGAGGTGGAGCTGGAGGTAGTGTTGTTAGTGGTGGCGGCGGCGGCGGCATTGGTTCTAGTGTTAGTGTTAGTACATACCAAGCAATGTCACAAGGTGGTGGTGGTGGTGCTGGTGGTGGGGGTATTGGAGAGTCATCAGGGTATGCTGGAAATGGCAAGAGAAGTGGTGGTGGGTACCCACCACCGCCACCGCTAACTGTTTGTTTTGGTGGGAGGGTAGTGAATGGTGGTGGTGGTGCATATGGGGCGGCACCGGCAATGGGACCGGTGAGTCCAGTTTCTTCTGATGGGATGTGCACTACTCAGGTTGATAACACAAGTCAATTTGGGTTGGGGATGGGTGGGATGAGGGGAAGGAAGAGGATCATAGATGGTCCGGTGGAAAAGGTGGTGGAGAGGAGACAGAGAAGGATGATCAAGAATAGAGAGTCTGCAGCAAGGTCTAGAGCCAGGAAACAGGTAACAATACATTCTCTCTCACAAATAGATAGAATTTGATAGCCATGCTAATTTTTTTTAGGATTTGGTTTTCAAACAATAAATCCTAGTGGGAGTGTAAGTGAATCTCATTTAACTGGAGGAATTTAGACCTTATTCATCAATGAATATAGCACTACTGAACCTGGAACATCTGTTTAATTTGTTTCTAGCCATATGTATTTTGATACATTACTCACCATGGATGTGCGATGATTCTCTAAAATAACTTATTTCACATTTTCCATACACATTCACTTTCTACAATTTTTAAAGGTAGATATTACCTTTTTACATTTTAATGTGTATTGGCGTATGCAACTGTGAATATTGTGTATACAAGTGTAAAAAAGGGGAGAGAGAATTTTCCATTTTTGAAAACATACTAGCTGGGTAGCATGTCAATTCCCTCTCTTTATTGTCTCTGTGGGTCTAGGTTTTTCCTCGTTAAGAATTAGAAATCATAGAATGTTTAGGTTTGGTTTTAAATGTGTGGACATTACTTTTTTACATTTTAATATGTGTACATCGATCATTGAATGCAATTGTGGACATTGTGAGTACGATTGTGTTAAAAAAAAGATTTTGAGAGAATATTTACCATTTATGAAAAATACTAGCTGGTAGGGCATGTCAATTCCCTCTCTTTATTGTATCTGTGGGTCTGGTTTTTCCTCGTCAGTAATTAGAAGCATAGCATGTTTTGGGGGAAAGGAACATGTCTATTTCAAATGATTCAATTCACGGTTTTGTTTAATATTTACAAATCTAAACCTACGTTTATAATGTCATTTAAAATTGTACTCTTATGTATAAGAAATAAAATCGTAACCTTTCTTCACTTGAAATGAAGATGATCTTATTCCATATTTGGGACAGATGCATAGGAGGTCTACCTTTGTGTGAAGGGCTTCAAACTATCTAGGAGTTGTCTAATATTGTGAGTTTTAACATGAAAGTAGGGAGTTCAGATCCTAGTGGTTCCCTTGTACACATGTTGATGGAAAATGCATCTAGAGCAATTGCCAGTGACTTCATGATTGAGTGAGTTAGCTAGGCTGATAGTATTAAGGTCTTGCAAGCATTGATGGAGCAACATTAGATTCTTTAAGATGCTTGATAAAAAATTCAATCAGTGTGACAGTTTAGCTAAGTGCTCTTTAATTACTGACCAAACAATGAAACAACACCTCGGTTTGATTTAATGTGGAAAAGCTTCGGTTAGAGGTATAATGATTTGCTTCCACAAACGAAGACAGAAACAAAAGGGCTTGATTGTGCGTGATACAATAAGGTACTTAAGTCATTTTTAACCATAATAATATAACTAGCTTGGCTACATGTCATGATGGAATATTTTTCCGACTTGATGGACAATTCACCTAGCATGATAGTTGATGCAGAAAGAATGCTAGTGGACGCAGAGATGGTATTAGAAGAGAGTTATAGAGGAGATGATATTAAGTGCAGAGCACAAAAAAGGTAATTGAATAGCATGGAAGCGCAGTGAAGGAATAAAAAAAATGCAGCTTGTGCAGTAGATTTCCCCCCCCCCCCCCCCCCCCCCCCCTCCTTTTCCTCTCTCTCCCCACACACACACACAAATTATTTTTGCAAAATACGAACCTACAACAGATTTAAGAAAAGCACTTATTTGTAATTGCCTGAAGATCATTGAGCCTAAATGATATTCACAAGGTGCCACCATGCTAATACGGTTAAAATACCATAAGCTATGTAAAATCTAATTTTACTTACTTTTACAGGCATACACAGTTGAACTAGAAGCAGAGCTGAACCAATTGAGAGAAGAGAACACCCTCCTTAAGCAAGCTTTGGTAATAAACATTTGGAGCATTAATTGGTTGAGAGGTTGCCATTTATTTAGATGTCACAGGTATTTACTCACAAGTCTCGCTTTTGTTTCTCTTCAACTTAAACAGGTAGAACTTGAGAGGAAAAGAAAGCAACAGGTAATTATTCAAGGATTTTGTTTCTATTTAATGCATAATTAATCATATGTTTTTACATCAACGCATGGACTGCACATTTGGTTCGGAACTCTACCCACCTGTGTTAGATAGCCCTATTGTGTTCTGTCACAAGAATTGCATGTTTGATCACTTAATTGATGGTTATGTACTTCTAATTTGCCATATTTTGCAGATGCAGTGGAACCTATATATATATATATATATATAATAGGGCCATTCCATGTGGAGTTGTGGTTGTGATGAAAATTTCTTTCAAACTACTCTTCTAGTCATATTATTTTATTCTCTTTTGTCAAAATCATTATGTAGAACCCTTGAGTTAATTGGATTTGGGTTTTCTTTAATGTATTTTAATCTTATATTCATTCTTTAATTCTTCTTTCTGGCAGTACCTTGAGGAAATGAAAACAAAAGTTCATACCAAGGCTCAAAAGGCTAAGGAGAAACTGAGGATGTTGAGAAGGAACTTAAGTGGCCCATTGTGAATAAAGAGATGGTAATTGCATTCATATTTTGTGTTTGAGTTGCAGCATTTTTTTAGGATGAGTCTCTTCTTCCCCACCGATACATGTTATATTCATCTGCTTAAAGAATTACCTATATGCAGTGAAAGGAGGAAAAGTGGAAGGTCAGACTGAGGAATGAAACAAGCAAAGGCCAGATCACAATGCAGGAAAGGCTAAAGAGATGAGGGTGATGAGAAGAAATTCGATTTTCCCACTGTGAAAACGGTTTGTTGCATGACATTGTATCAGCTGACCTTTCATTGTGACTAAAAATTAATCAATACCTAAGTATCAGCTACACGTTTGTAATATTCTTTCGTTATAATTAGGAGATAATGTTGCTCTTAGTGTTCTTACTTCTTATTCCATTGTGCACCCCTGCTCTTGTTTGAGTTTTCTGTCCCGATCGAGTCTCCCGGGTCTCTTGAGCTGGTACTAATCTACAAACATAGACTCGCTTGGGCATTGGTACATGTATGCGGCCTTGATTAGTAAGAACTAACAACCGAGTAGTTTTCACCTGCCCAGTCCTAAACGTGATGTTGGTAGTTTTTAATTTACTCACATAATTAAGTAACATTATTGTCTATTAGGCTTGGCTTCAAAAGAGAGAGCATGAAACCAGCTGTGCATTGTAACCCACCAACCCAAGGCAGGGTTGCCTTGAGTTGGGTTAGGTTTTATACATTTTTTAACATGTACATTTGACTCAATCTGACATATATATGTTGGGTTGGGTTTGAAATTTATTTTGTGCCTTAAGTTGGGTTAGGTCTGAGTTTGATACAATTTTTTTTAACACATTTGATTGAATCTGAGATATATATATATATATATATATATGAATTTATGTTATTATTTTATTTTAGTCTTTTTAGTTTGTTTATTTTGGTATTTTGAGAATCAGTTTTGATGAATTATAATTTTTTGAAATATAATTTAAATATATCATGTGATGGAAAAATGATTAGTTTAAATGTATATTGTAGGTACGTAAAACATTTGCCACTTAGCGAAAAAATCGCTAACATTTGCCATATATTTTGCCTACAATGTACATTTTACATTTGTACAATTAATATAAACTAATAGTTGTCCTTCTACGAATTGTAATTATTTATTGAAAATGAAATGTTCGATTTTTACACCCAACACAATTACTGGAGTTACGTTGAATTGTTGTTATGTGATGATGGTTAAGAATTTCTCAATACGATGTGTTGAGTTGGATGAAAAAAAAATGTAACTTTTTAAAAATTTTAAATGTAACCTTTATTTTATTTTATTTATATATATAGTTTAAGGATGAAATGAGTTTAGGGATGAAAAGTTAGAAAACTAAAATTTTAGGAAGAAAAATAATATCTGTATCTATCTTTTAGATACATAGAAAAAGAATATTGGTTTCTCTTGATGTTCAATGCCTTCTAACTTTCCCTGTTATGTAAAAATATTCTTGTATTGAATTGGCCTGGAAATCATTTTATTTTTATTCTCTCAAATCTTAAATAAATTATATAATGACATGGTCAACATTAATTTACCTTAGAAACTTTGTCTTCACAAAGTGCAAAGATGGGTGTGAACTGTGTGAATGTGGTAATGCCTAGTAGATCTTCCCTTTAAAACTCATCACAAACAATCTTCCCATTGCTTTAATCATATATTTCTCTAAAAATTTATGGAAAAGAATGGGCAATTTTTCCGCCTATTTATTTCCTAGTAGCAATCCGTAGGAATTAATTAATGACTAATTTTTGTCTTGGGACTCAATAGAGAGATAAGAGCTTTGTTCCTAGACTTTTTGTTTTTTTAATAGAAAGTATTATTCTTATAAAAAAAATAATATAAAGTATTATTCGGGAAAAAATAAAAATAAAATTCAGACCGCATATGCGGAACTCGCGGCAGGCTCTATCCCAAGTGATGGAATGGAATGGCTCAAAGATTCGATTTGCCCATAATGTGAAGCAACTTGATCATTATTGCACGACATTTTAGTGCATGACATAGGATCAGCTGACCTTTGACTTTGAGACTACAAATTAATTGATAGCTAATTGTGAAAAAAAATTATTTAGCGGTTTTTAGCTAGTAATCTAGGTATATATTAATAAATTATTTTGAAAAACTTTTTATAAGAAAATTAAAGAGTGATTAAATTTTTTTTAATAGCTTTGTTAATTTTTTGTAAAAATTTTCTTAAAATGGATGATTAATATATGTTCTAAGGGCATAATATATCAACCGGGCCTATTATTTATTACTAAAGTTTTTACATGTTTGTAATAATATTCTTTGGTTATAATTAGTTGACAATGTTGCTCTTAACTAGTGTTTATGCCTTCTCAAAAAAAAAAAAAAAACTAGTGTTTATGGGTTTGTTCGGTTAGACATTTTGAGTGCTTAAAAAAACGTTTTTAAAATTCAAAATTCTATTTTATAACAACAGCTACTCATAGCTTTTTTTTACAAACATTCATTTTAAACTCAAATTAAATACCGTTTTTCAACGGCTTCTAGCCTTATACAAACGCACCCTATGTAAAAATACTCTTGTATTAAAATGGTCTTAATGGATAATATTTACTTTTATTTATTATGTAACAATGTAATGTTGAATAAAATTATAAATGCGAATGATATGGTCAACATTATAGGCATGGTATACCGTATATACCAAGTATGTAGACATTAGAAGTAAACCTCTGGTGTGAATACGTTTCTTGATCCTTCATGGTTCTTGATTCCCCTTTGGTGGAATGAGTCCTACATCAGACCTATATGTTGTTGGGAAAAATTCTATATAACTGTGAATAAATTTCAACAAGCACAGCAGAATGGCTCAAAGATTCGATTTGCCCATAATGTGAAGCAACTTGATCATTATTGCATGACATTTTAGTGCATGACATAGGATCAGCTGACCTTTGACTTTGAGACTACAAATTAATTGATAGCTAATTGTGAAAAAAAAATTATTTAGCAGTTTTTAGCTAGTAATCTAGGTATATATTAATAAATTATTTTGAAAAACTTTTTATAAGAAAATTAAAGAGTGATTAAATTTTTTTTAATAGCTTTGTTAATTTTTTGTAAAAATTTTCTTAAAATGGATGATTAATATATGTTCTAAGGGCATAATATATCAACCAGGCCTATTATTTATTACTAAAGTTTTTACATGTTTGTAATAATCTTCTTTGGTTATAATTAGTTGACAATGTTGCTCTTAACTAGTGTTTATGCCTTCTTAAAAAAAAAAAAAAAAAAAAAAAAAAAAAAAAAAAAAAAAAAAAAACTAGTGTTTATGGGTTTGTTCGGTTAGACATTTTGAGTGCTTAAAAAAAAGTTTTTAAAATTCAAAATTCTATTTTACAACAACAGCTCCTCATAGTTTTTTTTTACAAACATTCATTTTAAACTCAAATTAAACACCGTTTTTCAACAGCTTCTAGCCTTATACAAATGCACCATATGTAAAAATACTCTTGTATTAAAATGGTCTTAATGGATAATATTTACTTTTATTTATTATGTAACAATGTAATGTTGAATAAAATTATAAATGCAAATGATATGGTCAACATTATAGGCATGGTATACCGTATATACCAAGTATGTAGACATTAGAAGTAAACCTCTGGTGTGAATACGTTTCTTGATCCTTCATGGTTCTTGATTCCCCTTTGGTGGAATGAGTCCTACATTCAACCTATATGTTGTTGGGAAAAATTCTATATAACTGTGAATAAATTTGAGCAAGCACAGCGGAAGCACAACCACACAAGAAAACAAAGATTTACGTGAAAACTCTTTCTTCTTGAAGGGAAAAAATCACGGGACAAATTCCGAATAACTTCACTATATTAAATAGAGATTACAACACTTAGAGATACAACTTGATTATAGAAAAACTCTCTTTTTCTTTTCACTCATTGCTCTCTTTTTTACTGTGTATTTTTTCTCACTCTCTATTTTTCTCTTCTTTTTTGCTTGCTCTCACTTACGCAATTCTTCAAGATTTTCAGTCCTCACTCTCTGGGACTTCACTCTTTCACTCTCTGCCAAAATGGCCGAATGGCCTCTCCCGTTATTTCTTCATCTTTTCCATCTTTTCTCCCTTTCACACTCTCCACATCAAGTCAGAATAAATGCAAGCCAACTTATCTTGACTTTGCTTCAACCGATTTCTTTTCTTCAGCTCTCCCTTGGCCAAATGACCATTGCCTTTTGTTTCTTTTCTTTCTTCCTTCAACGTGTCCAACATGCCTAAGCCAACCAACCCCAATAACTCATGCTGACTTTTGTACATAATGAAGAAAAGTTAAGAAACTTGAAAGACATGCTTATTTAATGAGCATGTCTATTACGTGGGCCGGACTCATGGTGCAGTGCACCCAATATATGCAGCTACGAAATCTTCAGGAAGCCAATGGTTTTTTTTTTTTTTTTTTAAATGAGTAAGGAAATGTCCCTATTGTCAATGGCTTTGAAAACCCTAACACCAAAGCAGCAGCGTTGGTTTTTATTATTTATACCTAATTGACAAGGTACATTGCTACTCTTAGTACCATTAAGGCTTTAATTTTCACTCTTAATCACTTGTAAGTCATGGCTGGCATGTGTGGCAGAACAATGTGCTGCTTCTGGATCTTCTACTTCGGCATCCTATTCTTTGTCCTCGGTGGCTTTATCTTCTGGCTCATCTTCCTTCCCAAGGAGGTTGAGTTCAAAGTCACAGATGCCTCACTCAGACAATTTGATTTCAACACTAACAACAACACTCTCAACTACAACCTAGCTAGCACTCAATATCACCCTTAAAAACTCAAACAAAAAGGTCGGCATCTATTACCGCCGCGTCGAAGCCATTGCATTCTATAAAAAGAAATGGTTTGCCACGGTGAGCTTGACCCCATTTTACCAAGGGCACAAGAATACAACTATTTTGAGGCCTGTTTTCAAGGGGCAACAAGTTCTATGGCTTAAGCCTCGTGATGTTTCCAGTTTCAACGCTGAGAAAAGTACTGGGGTTTATAGTATTGATGTAAAGCTCTCTTTTAAGATAAGGGTGAGGTATGGTAAGTTCAAGACTCTCCGTTACAAGCCACCCAAGATCGATTGCCCCTTGCAGGTTCCTTTGAGCTCTAATGGGAATCCAGCAAATGGTTTCAAGACTACTTGGTGCAATAATGCTTATTTTTTCTCAGACCCTAATGCTGATTAGTTGAAAATTGAGACTAATCTGGTCCAAGGGAATGTGTTTCTTTGAATATATAAATAAGTAATGGGTAATAGTACAGTTGATTATGTGGTGTACTTCACCAATTAAGTCATATGATTGTACTAGGCCATGCCTTCATAGAAACTCAATTATATGTCCTCGATTATCCAAAATCGATAAATAACATCTCTTAAATTGATAAAAAGAGAATTCAATTTCATTGACCTTATGTTTGGATGGAGGAAGACGAGAGAATAGGAGAATTGAAGATGACTAAAATCTACTAAGTTTTAATGTTTTCCAAATTTTCCAATCATAATCCCGTCCATTAATTTTGTCTCCTCTCCCTTCATATCCTTCATGCTACTTCGTTTTCAGGTTGAAAGAGTCCTAGCTCTATACTCTACCTTTGTCAATTTGAAATAGCTTAGCTACGGAACCTTCCATTAATTCCAAAAGTCGATGGCTTTGGACTTTGGAAGTCATAAGAAAACGTCCCGATTGTCATTTCCTCTATACACGCGTGGGATTAAGTTTCCTTCATACGGATTAATTGCTCCAAGCAACAGCGTCTAGTTGTGCCATTCTCAATAGTCAATACTAGTTTTTGCTAGCTCTTGATTTGTCAGTCATGGCTAACTGGTGTGGCTGCAGCTATGACTGCTGCTTCCTCGGGTTCAACTACATCGTCACCATAATCCTTTTACTCGTTGGCCTCATTGGCGTCATCTTCCATTTCAACCACGTTGATTGTTCCAAAAGTTTAAACATTTAAAAATTTATGAATTTAATCATATATAATTCTAACACCTTTGAGTTTTAAGAGTCTATTTACCTCCTCTCTTCTCTCCCTCCATCTCTCTCAAGCCAAACATAGGATAAGAGAATCTAGCAAACAGTTTTAATATACCTGGTGCAAGAATGTTTATTTTTTCACAATTGATTCTCATGCATTCACTATTTCACAAATTTTTTATATAAACTTTTATGTGTTAAAATGTGGATATTCTTGCATTAATTGTGGATGTGTATGAAATAGTAGATGTAAATGAGTATTTTAATGACATTTTTTTAATAAAAAGATTTGAAATGGATAAAACTTAAATGGCATTGTTCTTATGTCATTTACTCTCTCTCTCTCTCTCTCTCTCTCTCTCTAGAACTTGTCTTAGACTTCCTATCTATGCAAAACATGATCTTCTCTATTTCAAGAAAAGATTTAATTTCTTGGATTTAACAATTTATATTTAGTTATATTAGTTAAAATTTTTAATGACGTGGTATTGAATATTCCTTTAAATTTATTATTTTTAAGGTTTTTTAGTTTTTGAGGGTTTTTTTTTTTTTTGGAGGTTAAATGTAAATGAAATGCTTTGGAATCTGCAACACTGGCCTGAGATCATGTTTTCCCTAACTAACACACGCACACTGCACCACCCCCCCCCCCCCCCCCTTCTCCCCCCAAAAAAAAAAACCAAAAACCAAAAAAAAAAAACCCTAGCCAGAACAAAAAAGTTTTATTGGGCCTAATGTAAAAACGAAGTTAAAAAACAAAAATGGAAGTTTAATAAGGCTGAATTGGGCTTGAGATCTACCTCTTATGCTGGGCTCCCCCAAAAAAATTAGGTTGACCTTCGAGCTTAGTTTGCATTTATATGTAAAAGGCCTAGCCTGATCCCAGCCCAAATAATCGTGTATTCTTCAATACTAGTGCTTTCATGGAGGGAAGGGAGGAAATGCAATTCTCGTATCAAGATCGAGTTTCATAAAGCAAGTCCTCCGCTTATTGAATGCAAAAAAGCTAAAAAAAAGTTGCAATTAGGATCCCCGTTTGGTATGACAACTCAAATAAATATTTTCAGTTTTTAAACAATATTACATGTATTTTCATATATTTTTTCATTCACACGTATTTTCACATGTTTTCAAACAACAAAACACATATTTTTAAGTGCATGTACCAAACACCTCCTAAATCTCTCATTTTTAAATTTATTTCATTAATAACACTACCACTCAAGATAAAGGTGGTTTTCATTTCCTCTAAAAGTGAACAATATTGTTTTCCTTTTCACCTCATAAAAACTCAAACAATTCAATTGCTTTTTATTTTGTTTGTAAAAGAAATACTGCTTGTTGTTTATTAGTTCAATAAAAAATTTAATGAGGCATAGGCTTTACAATTAGAGTAGTATTTATTACAAACAAATTATTTTACATAGTTTTACGACACTCAAAAACAAGTCATGATTTCTATGCTTTTGGGTGTGTGTATAAAACTGTGTAAAATAGTATGTGTACAACAAGTTTAATTCTTACAATTAATTCTAGGCTAAAATGGAAATTGCAACATCTAAATTTGACTAAAATTCATTTCAGTTCTTTATTTTTATTTTCGTTCAATTGAGTTTTCTAAGTTTCAAATTTATTTAATTTAGACATTCTGTCCAATTTCGTTAAAAATTTGTCATTAAAAAAAATATTTTCCTCACATGATAAAAATCTACAAAATTAATATAAAAAAATTTATAGACTTTTTTATGTGAGAATTTCTTTAATTTTTTTTTCTATTAGTTAATCGCATATTTAATGACATTTTTTAAAAGGAATTTGACAAAATGACCGAAGTGGTTAAATTTGAAACTTAAATGCAACTCAATTGAACAAAAATAAAGTTAGAATCTAAGTCAAACTTAGAGTGTGCAATTTGCATTTTAGGGTTTAGGCTTAATTCTAATATTATTGTTCATTGTTTTATGCCACCTCTCACATGAGTAATTCTTATATATACCCGGAGCAAGGTAAATAGTACTTCATCTTTTCACATTTATGGTAAGGTTCATTCATTAAATTTATGGTAGAGTCCATTGAAACTCATCAAGAAAAACACACTGAATCATGAAATGAAGATGTAGATCTTTCAAATTATCAGATCCTCCTTCTCACAACAATTTCTCGCAATACTTTCATCATTCTTGCTTCATAATCATCTTGAACTCAATCTTTTCAATACATGTGACAAGAGGAAGCAGAGTACTTAAAAAACAATTTTTGACTACGACTTATAACGGAGTCAATGGCGATCCCAGCTCCCACATGGGTTGAGAATCTTGAGTAAGTACGTACACGTAGTACGGTCACGCTAGGCATTCGATTTCAATGGACAATAGTTCCCTCAAAGCTCAAATTTTCCCTGGAGACACGGCTGACCAATTTAACGTAGCCGCCTAGAAACCGCACCAAAAAGGCAACCAACAGCTTTGGAAGTTTCCTACTAAAACAAATAATCATGCATCGAACTAGCTAGAAGCCTAGAAGTTACAAGGAAGTAGGAAATATTCTCAGCCTATCACACGGCGCAACAACCGTGTCATCGAAATCATTTGGCTGCTTCACTCACACGCCTTTGGATTTTGATTCTCCTCTATAAGAGTTCTAAGATTCACTTCCTTTGTCCAGAATATACAGAGACTCAATTTTTGAATTTTTTCACTACTACTTTCTAAGCCTTTCAACAAAACAAAGAAACTCTCACCCTTTTTCAGCTCTTGATTTTCCAAGCCATGGCTAAGCGTGGCGCTTGCTGGCTTTTCAAACTCGTCTACATCGCCTTTTTATTATGCTTCTTTGCAGTCTTCATTTTCTGGCTTATTTTCCGTCCCAAAGAGGTGAAATTCCATGTCACAGATGCCACACTCACGCAGTTCAATTTCAACACCACCAACAACAAGCTTTACTATAACCTCTCTGCCAACATCACCCTCAGAAACTCTAACAAAAGGGTCGGTGTAAACTACAACAGCATTGAAGCCATTGCTTACTACCAAAAAAAGTGGTTCTCTAATGTGGGTTTGACTCCATTTTACCAGGGGCACAAGAACACGAGCATTCTAAGGCCGGTTTTTGAAGGGCAGAAAGATATGTCGCTTCAGGTTCTCGACCTTTCGAAGATGGATGAGGAGAAGAGTGCTGGGGTTTTTGGTATTGATATAAAGCTCTCGGTTCAGATAAGCATCAATTATGGTAAGTTCAAGACTTTCAAATTCAAGCCGAGAATGATCTATTGTCCATTGAAAGTTCCTTTGAGTGATAATGGAACTGTTGCTGAAGGTTTTAAGACAACACAATGTAACGACGCTTCTTTTTTCTCAGCCCCTGATGATACAGATTGAGAGTTAGAGACTACATCTAACCCTGCATAGATAGAATCATCAGCTGGAGGGATTAGAGTTCTTAGAGTGACTTTATTATGAAATGGATTAATTTGTGTAGCACCCCCACATATGGGCTAACATAATTATAAATTTTGTATAGGACTCGTGTGAGGTGGTAGACAAATTGGGAGGCGAAATTGTTAAATTGTTGTAAATTTTTATTTTGAACCTATCATTACTTTATGAAATTTCAAATTTTTTTTAATAAGTGGATTGAGTTTTACCACATCATCTACAATTTTAGAAATTTCATAATAAGTTCTTTTGAGCTATAATGCCGATGGGATAGTTGGAAGCTTTAAGGACAACTCAATGTCACAATTTCTTTCTCCAACTCTAAAATGCTACTGATTTAGAGTTGAGACTTCATCTAACCTGTCCAAACAGAATGACGAACTTGGGGGACTAAAATTCTTAAAAGTAACATTATTATGAAATTCAATAAAGATAAGGGTGACAACAAAAATTCACACTCTCTACCAACTTCACATCTGGGCCACCATAATCTACAATTAAAATCATCCATATTCTAGCTTGGAATAATATTTTATTATACTTCAATAAGTTTCGGTTATTCATTCCACTGAAAAGTAAGTTTAAGTTTAGCCTCTCTCTATTTACTGCAACTCCAATGATTAGCCATTCTATCATGACCTCACAATTGATATATACCTTGCATAAACTTCTTTGATTATTAGAAAAGTCACAAAATTACAATTTGACAAAATTGTTCCCAAAATGTCCTGAAACTTGCATCTTAACCTGGCAATGTTTCTTTCAAAGGTTAAAAGACACGGATCTAACTCATCCAGAATGTAGGAATTGTAACACTATAAGTTGTCTTAAGATTCATTTTCAACAGTTTTTACATGTAAGCTGCTTAAGATATTCTGGTCCTTACCAACGTAACAATTACATCAAAAAAGGACATGGCAAGATTAACGTTTTTGTAAGCCCAATGAGCATCAGTTCCAGAGAAGAGTGTTTACACTAGAGCCATGTTAGCATGGCCGCTACAGCTAAGAGAGGCAACTGGAGACGCCAAAGCTTTCATTCTTCATTGTTCTTCAGGTAAAAATTTAGCAGACATCCATTGATACTAAGCTTGGCTGATGAATAATAAAACAAAGGGTTCCTTACAGTTTTGATCACAAGTTTAACCATGACCCTACTTAGCAGCTCCTGTACTGTTTGTTGTCATGAAGGACTCCCCACAACCACACTGCCCTTTAGAGTTCGGATTGATAAATACAAACTCAGATCTGACCAAAAAAGGATATACAATACAATTATGTGCAAACTCAGAGATGCAACAGCAATAGGACAAAAGCAAATAAAGCCGACACAAAATTAAGCACAATGGAATTGTCATTCTCGTTAGTACTTGTAGCATAACTGATAAAGGATTTCAAACAGTTGAGAAATGGAGATATTTATTAAGGTCACATCCATGGGCTCTTTCTAAGGCAGATTGAACTACCAAGGTCCTAAATTGTAGAGAAATCCAGTGACCACTACCTCTGGCTTGCATGTGTAACTGGTATTCAAATCAAAAGGATAAATGACAAGTTATGTATCCCACAAGACATATCTCTATGATTTGCAGACAATATTAAGTAATGCATCAAAGCATACATAGCCAATTAAAGACGGTAAAGAAGGGGCCTGGGGGGGGTATCAACCATCAAAAAAAGATATTTAACATCAGAATGGTTGGTGGGGATGATAGATGGTTGTAGTGTTGCATCATCAGCATTTGTGGAAGAAAAGTAGTATGGGTGCTAAAAGTCAGAAGATAAGGTTGGTTATCATATTCATGACAGTTCAGGTATCAGTCAATGTCATCTGGTTAGTGGTGGTGCACTGGCAATGGATAGTGGTTCTGGTAAGAGTCCCTTACAAAATAGCTTCTTGGAGTGGGGTAATGAAGAAAGAAAATAATGAAAATGCCAAGCTTATAGAAATGGCAATGGCAGAAATATTTAATCCTAAATGATTATATAATGGTTTTTTAACCATTCAGCTGCTCTCAAATTAGAGAATTCATCTTCCCTGGAAATTACAAGGAATTCGGAGGCATATTTTCCTCCAATCAGTTTGCCCGTTTTAGTACTCAATTCTATTCTGACATCAGGTATCCTATGGCCAGACCAAAACAATAAATGAAAAACTAGAAGAATTTGAAGAGTAATTCCAGTTCCAGAACAGCAGAAGCTCAGTCAATGCAAAGCACAATCTAGGGAGTAGCTAAGAAGAGCTTATTTTGATTTGGTGGAATCATGACTCAGATCCAAATACACTCCAACAAAAGAAGATGGGGGCCAAATTAGTATACACCCATGTATTCCTATTAAATATTCACCCCCAAAACAGAAAAAAAAAAAAAAAAAAAAAAAAAAAAAAAAAAAAAAAAAAAAAAAAAAAAAAAAAAGAGAGAGAGAGAAAGAACAAGGGAAAAAAAAGTGTACCTGAGTTTGTCATCTACAAAATCCATCTTGGTCCCAATTACATGCATGAGGGCCTTTGGGTCTATTAATATCTTTACACCCTTGTCCTCAACCAATTCGTCAAACTTCCCTTTCTCATCTATCATATTGTACACAGTATAGAATTGACAATCAGTTCAACAAAATACTTTCAAGGGAAAAAAACATGGATGATCAGTTCAATGAATCATATGTAACACCTTCTAGCACAAAAATAAAAAAGGCATGGTTAGTAGAAGAAAACAAACGTCCATCTGGCCACAATTTTTCATGGCATTATTTAGCTCATCAACATGCATAATCACTTAGATAATTTGCTGATGACTCTTAACATACTTTTCACATTATGATTTCAGATTTGCATCCATTGTCGAGAAAGATTGAGAAACAAGTTTGACCTTAAATATGGATTCAAAATTTATATAATTTCTTCCTCTGTCTTTGTGGCTCTCTGTGGGTTCTCATATAAAGAAAAGAAATAAAAAACGAAGAAAAAAATAAGCAGAGCTATAAGAAGGCATATAGGAAAGGAACAATGAAGATAAATGATCCTCACCCTCAATCTGGTTCGCAATGATGAAACTATGCACCATCTTACTTTTGCCTCTGTCTAAACTGAAGAGCTGCATTAGTCCACTCTGCAGCTCCAGTTATTCAAGAGGCAACTTTTCCATTCTTAGGAAAAATATATGCAGTAGTAGATTATGTCCTAAGACTGCTTGGAGGACAATCGACAGAGAAGCAAAAGTCCTCTCAAAAGACTTAAGAAGACCAATAATGATCCATTAATCTTTGCCTCCTAACTAAGCCAATATGGCACATGATAACTCATATGGCTACTCAAAGAGGCAGTGAGTTTTAGAGGCAAAAATGGGAAAAAAAAAAAAAAAATCGGCGAGTTGCTAAAGTAATGACATGAGTTTATAATTAGAGCTGCATTTTCATATTAAACAATACCACATGGGGGGGTTTTGTGTTAAACAATTAACGGTTTTACACATAAAACAATACCACAGGTGGGTTAAGTGTTACACTCAAAACCCCAAGTGGATTCTGTGTTTTTAGAACAAAAAGCAAACTGTAGGAGGTTTTTTGTATTTTTCCTAAGAAAAATGGTAAACACCTAGTGAAAAATGATTTAAGAGTTGGTGATTTATCATCTATTTAATCTCTTAGAAACCTAGCAATTCTGCCTATTAAAGCCCATATGAGAAGCCACATGAAATCAAAGACTGTTCAGGTATTGCAAAACCTCTAAGTGATCCTTAGTAATGGTTTTGCAATCTTTTTTAATTTTGGTGGAAGAACTCAACATTAGTGGAACCTGAATACATGACCTCACTCACACTACATGGTTATTTTTTTTCATGTGCCTCGGGGATTGCCATTTACCAATCTTGTTGAATTGTGGCACTGCAAATGTCAATTTTACTAAGCATGGTCTAGGTCTAGTAAAAAACAATTAAATCAAACCCAATTTATAATAGCGATTTCCAATATATCCAACCCTTAAAATTTTCATTACTATTATTAATTTTTTTTTTTAATCTAACATACAAATTCATTCAAATCTAAAATTATATATAAGTATCGCAAAATTGAGAGGGCAAAAAAGGCATGTGAGATTAAAAAACTAAGATCAAAGAGGTAAGAGTAAGAGCCACCTGAGTAGTTGAGGGTGTAGGATAAGCCGTTACAGCCGCGTGCTTTAACGCCCAATTTGAGAAAGGGTCGCTGGCGCTGCTGCAGCAGGTGGCGTATTCTGGCGGCGGCGGCGTCCGTTAAGTTCAGGACTTGCCGCCTCGCCACGTGTCCCATCTTCTCCGCCACCATTCGAGAAGCCATGAAAATGAAATCTAATAAAAAGTCTTTCCCACAAATTAAAGCAAATTGTTGTCTCAAATCCCAAACCCAATTTAAATTCCCAATTCCCATCAAGGGTAATTTAGTCAATTCACTCCTAACTCCCAGAACCAGAAGTTTCAAGAAATATTACCGTGAGATAGTTATTTCACCAACATGTGACTCGATCACTGCCCAAAAAAATAATAACTACCCGCCAGTCCAACAGAATCCAAGTCAATCTTTTACCGTCCAAATATCTGATCAACTACATCAAAAAGATAAACGAACAGTATATAAGCAAGCAACACTAACAGCTTTTCCCTCCTAAATATTCAAGCTCTTCAAAATCTCAAACTCGCAGAGAATCCATGGCTCGTAGAGTACGAACGAGTTTCTTGGTTCTGATACTGGTTGCTCTTCCAGCTTTGGTATACGCGATTCAGACTATGAGATATGCGCCTTTTATGGAGGTAAAGCGAGATGGGGAGTACAAGGAAGGCGATTACATTCCTCTCTTCGTTGGCAAAGCTTATCCTAATGAAGGAGATGATCCATGGTAATTAGTTTCTCCATTTTTTTTTTCTTTGAAAATCTCATGTCTTTCAACGTTTTCTAATCATCTTCTATGTGAATTTGATTTTTTTTTTTTGGTTCTTTTGATTTGGTTGTAATATTTCTTATTTAATATCTAGCTATCGTTCTCTATGTTTTGAGATTTTTACTTTGGTTGCTAAGAGTTTTATTTTATCTATTGAAACCGGGGATGAAAAAGTAAAGTAAAGTGCACTTTGATTTTAGGTCTCAATGTTTTGATTTTGTTTAAGAAATCTTTAAATTTCTTGAGAAAATAATCATTTGTTTGTTGTTAGATTAGATTCATATTGTTAGTGAGCATCAAAGGTGTTTGATTTTGTTCTCAAAGTTTGTGTATACATTTTGTGAATCCCTGATATAATTATATATATATATATATATATATTTATATAAAGTCAATCTTTAAGTCGGTTATAATATTGTGAGCTTTTAACGGGAGAGAAAATTTTTCTTTAAAATAATGCTTTTTTTTTTCTTTTTTTTTGGGACCCCCTTATGAATTTGATGCATCTCTGTTTGTATATTAATTTGTAATTTTATTTTTCAATTGCAGTGAGGCATATTCGTATTTTGATTTGCCATTCTGCCCTCCTGGAGGTAAGAATTACTCTCTTGGTTTGTGAACTTAGTTTTACAATTTTTGCACATATTGTCTTATGATCTTAGTTTCTACTTTCTATTTTCTAACTAGGAGCCTAGGATGCACTGACATGGAAACATGGAAACAGACACAGGTGGTACAGTACGATATGGTGACACGAGCAATTTTTGAAAAATTATAACATAATAGGGCATATAGGACCCGTTATGACACGGGTTCGGCACCTCAAATGAAGTGTACATGCATCCTAGCTTTCTAGGCATAGATAACATAATGAATTCATTGGTTAGTTGCAAATTAGTATAAAATTTATCTTGTTAGACTTTTATAAGCTAAGTTTCTGGGCAAATATGCATTTTTCTAACCGACATATCCATCACTATATATAGATCCAATACCCAACAGAAAGAAATCGTTTGAAGAAGTTATAGCTGGGGATTGCTATGTGAACACTGGGTATGAATTGAGGTTCATGACGGAAACAAAGAAGAGACCCCTTTGTGAGAAAATTCTGACGAGAGAAGAAGTTGCGAAAGTTAAAGAAGCCATTGAAAATAAAACTGTGTACGGGATGTACTTTGATAACATTCGCTTCAAAATGCAAGTTGGAGAAAAGAGTGCAACCTCCTACGATCCTATGCATTATATTTTCAATCACCTGGACTTTCATATCCTTTACTTAGAAAACGAAGTCAAATACATATATGTTACGGATGACTACGATATTGCTGAGGATATATCTAAGGACAAGGAAATCTATGTCAACTTCACGTATTCTGTCTCCTGGGAAGATTTTGAATATATAGAGTTATATTTGGACCAACAAATAAGTATTCTGTCTTCGGTCAGTGACTCGTCGGAGAAAGTTGGGGAAGGCGATCCTATGCCTTATGCTACAAATATAGTCATTTGCGCCTGGCTTCTATTGCTTTGTATTCTGATTGTGACATACCATAGAAAGTATTTTACTCGGTATCTCTCCATTCCTTATGTTTGTATAGTTCCATTCAAGCAGTCCATTGTATTCACCTAATGATGATCAAATCAACTTCTACAGAAAAAATGCTTTTCAAGCTGAAATGATGACCAAAGCAACAGGGCTTGTTCTTCCAAGTCGTATTCATGGTTATAGGTGCAGGTGTCCTCCGTACTCGTCCCTACTTGGGGCCATTCTGGGTGTTGGAACTCAACTCTTCATTATGTAAGCCATATCTGCCACATGTTTGTTAATTCAATTTTTTCCCTCCAATTCTGAATTCTAGCTTCTTTGGTTGAAAGTCTATAGCTATTTTGGGTTTTTTGGTCCGATTTTTATTCTGAAAAATGTTGTCACATGTCACTTAAGAATTCCATTTGCAGAGTTTGCATCCTCTTCGTTTTGGCTGTATATACTGGTCGCCGATATACCTGCAATCATGAGAGCTTGTATACTTGGATCATCACGAGTTATGTTCTCACATCATTGGTTTCTGGGTACAAGGCTGCTTCATTCCACTCTAGTTTCACAAGAAGTAGATGGGTAATACAGTAGTTGTAATTAACATATACAGTATCACAGTAGTTTCTGTATTAAAGTCTTTCCGGTTCAGGTTTTTAATTATGTGGCGAATGATTTTTCTTGCAGAGAGAATGTGTTTTACAAACTGGGGCCCTGTACTTTGTTCCAGTGTTCATAACAGGTCTTGCCATAATTACATTAAAGGCGATCACAACAGGGGTGTCACTTCCGCACGATTGGTATAATTATCTTTGGAAAATCATTTCATTACCCCTCTCTTTCGGAATCCTTATTTTGGGTGGCATATTGGGGCAGTCTTCCCTAAGAGAATCTGAAATAACTTGTTCCACCATACACTTTCAAAGTGAGATTCGTAATCAGGCTTGGTACATGAAGACACCTGCTCACATGTTCTTTGGGGGCCTGCTGTCTTTCTGCATGATCTTCTTCATGATGAATGATATCTATGCAAGCTTGTACAATTTGAAAGTCTGTGGTGCATTTAGTACTATGTTTACGGCCTTCCTTCTTGTCATCATACTGACTGTGTTGGTGGGAATGGGTTGTACACACTATCAGCTGTCCAAGCAAGATAACCAATGGTGGTGGAGGTAATTCTCTTACAAATGTTATAAACACTATAAATTTCACAAACTTTTCACATTTGAGGTGGAAGATTAAAGCCCAAATCATGCTTTTCTAGCTTTTGTTCCTAATTTGATGAAAAATCAAATCTTTTATTCCATGACACAATATACTAATCTCCTCATTCAATATCGATCTTTCCATTGATCTAAGTCTATCTGCAATGCAGATCTGTGTTTCGTGGGGGATCAATTGCCATTTTTATGTTTGCGTATGGCCTCTATTTCTATGCTAGAGCAAGCGCTAGAATTTCAATGAACCTGCTAGAGTTCCTGGGCTACAATGCTTGCATATTCTATGGTGTCTTCTTGATACTTGGAACCATTGGCTTCTATGCTTCATCAATTATTTCCAAACGTGTACACCGAGGTCTAAAAGAGTCGTGACCAGGAAACTCAATTCAATAGTATCTGTGGGATTATATGAGCTGTGCTTTGGTTAAGTGATAAGTACTGGAAGTTAGCCTTGGCAGCTGAGTTGGCATTATAGTCAGTCGTTAGTTAGGATGTGTATTGGGAAGGGAATTGTACTATAAGAAGCCCTAGTTAATTGTAAAGGATCATATCAGAAATGTTAAGCAAATTGTTCTCTTCATTTTCTATTTCTTGTTTTTACTTCTTAATTCCAAGGAGGCTAGTTCTCTTGAAGAACTACTTCAATTCCTTTAGAATCCAAAAATTCTTATTATATAAAATAAAATTAAAGAAGTAATTCCTTGATTCAATCCATTTGTCACGAAATAACTGAAAGCAAAACTACATATTCATTTATTTCATACAAACTGTCACACCAATTCAGGTATCAATCAATGTCATCTTGAGGAGAGGCAGAGGATGGTGATTGTAGCGTCAATCTTGGACCTCTTGCTCTTGTATGAGGTGGTCATGGCATGGTGCCCTGGCAATGGATGGTGGTTCTGGTAATAGTCCCTTGCAAAATAGCTTCTTGGTGAGGGTAATGGAGACAGAAAATAATGAAATACCAAGCTTATAGCAATGGAAGCAATAATATTTAGTCATAAATGATCAAAGTAGAGAATAGAATTCACCTTCACTGAAAATTACACGGAATTTGGAGGCATATTTTTCTCCTATCAGTTTGTCTTTTTAGTACTCAATTCCATTCTGATCGACATCAGGTACCCTATGGCCAGACCAAAACAATAAATGAAAAACTGGAAGAATTAGAAGGGTAATTCCAGTTCAATCAATGCAGCATCAATGAAAATTGTGAAGGACATGTGCGCTTCCACTGATCTTGTGAGTTGCTTATAAGCAAATATATACCAACTCTCATGGTCTGTTTGGATGGGGGGAGGAAGGAGGGGGAGTAGAGGAGAGTAGAGTAATATTGGCTAAAAATAAGCTAATTTTGTACTAAATCTACTATACTCTACCCTACTCCCCCTCCCTTTCTCTCAATCCAAACGGTCCATCAATTCACAACTCAGCTAATAAAGGACGAGGGATAAAGCCAATTATCTATCTCTAATTTCTGAATATAGAAAATTGACAGATCCTAGTTTTTGTTCGGATACCAATACCACCATGATCCCAAGATTTGACTTGTACTAATTTTGGTGATCAATAAACAAATATGTGGAGAAAATCACAATTTAATTAAGCCCTAGTCAATCTAAAAGTCAGATCAATAAACAAGTGGAGGAGAAATGCACAACATTCACACCGACTTATCTAAGTTTTAGTTAAAAACTTAAACTAGCCGCAACCCCACGTGATTCATGGAAATATATAGTTATTTTCGTAATGAGGTATAATGTATAATTTATTCTTTGAAATTTGCTAAAGATAATTTGTTTTCACTATAAATGATGAAAAAATTTCTAAGAGTAGTTCCATTTATTTATCTCTAAGAATATATCATTATATTATTTTGGATATGTTCAATTAATAATATTATTTTTGAGGTGATTCAAATTCTTCTAACTTCATTCTCCCAAAAAAAAACTTCTAACTTCTATTGAAGTGCATTATGTTTTCCTATTCTTTTTTTTGTACAACTAAACTTTTTAAGTTTCAAATTTATTATTCAAATTTCTCATTCTTTTGGGACGATTATTATCTATCTATATAATATTTAAAAGCTGAAACGTAACATTTATTGTTGTCGTGCTCATGTTAAGCCACATTAGAAATTAGAGATATGAGCCCTAATTCAATCCATTTTAGTTCATTTTGGTTCATTTTGTTCAACTTTGATCCATTTTTGTCAACTTTTGGTCTAATTCGGTCCATTTCAATCCACTCGGGTCCATTCGGTCTATTTCAATCAACTTTGGTATATTAGTAGAGATAGAAAAATGGAAAATAATATAGAAATTGTTTAATTTTTAGGGAGAATAAAAAATGTTCAACAAATTTTAGAGAACAAATTATTATTATAACACAGTTACAAAATAATTATCTATTTTCATGCACTATGTGAATCTGCGGCTAGTTCAAATGGTGCGTGAATCTGCAAATAGTTCAAATAAACAACCATGTAAATTATGTTTTGATATAAACACAAATTTTGAAGTCCAAAATAACTAAGATTAACTAAAACTAAAATCAAACTATAAAAGGGAGAGGGAGCTCTAAAGGTATCAACACCAAAATTAATTTTTGTCATTCATTTTTATATATTGCATAGTTAAATTAGGCAAACGTATATTACACACTCTCTCTCTCTCTCTCCCCCCCCCCCCCCCCCCCCCCCCCCCCCGGGGCCCCCAAAAAAAAGAAAAAAAAAAATCGTTCACGTGGGTTATTTGGTTCAATGTAGCACCATTACATGGGTTATTGGCCTATTGGATAATGTGTAGTTACAATTTTTGAGGTCACATTTTTTCTTTTTTGAAGAAAAGGATAAGAGTTTAATTGAAAAACACATTAATAACCAAACTGATAATTTGTATATAAATAAACCCACAAAAGAATCAAATTTGAACGAATGAATTATATTGATTGACAGGTATGAGCCCAATTTTGACATTGTAACCAACACACAACTTGGGCTCTTTGTGTTTAACTATGATCTATACTTAAATTGATATATTGGAAATTTTGAAATATTAGAACATTTTAAGCTAGGTGGCGAAAAGTAAGTAGACCACAATATGATTTATTTATATATTTTTTAGGATGCCCATAAAATGGTTTCAAATCAAAATATAATCTACATTTGTGAGAAACACTTCTAGCAGTAAATTAAGGTAGGTAAAGTCATAATCAACTAATTATCTGAGTCAGGCTAGCGTATTTAAATTAAGATATGTATCGGCATACAAATCTTTTTTCCTAACTGCCCCAAACGGGCCCCTGTTGTCTCAAAACCCAAACCCAAGTTTATTTCCATTCCCTTCTTAAATAAACTAAAAAAAAAAAATTTCAAGAAGTAAAGTATCGTAAGATAGTTATTTCACCAACTTGTGACTTGATCACTGCCCGCAACATAATTCTGTTATCCAAAATAAATAACTACTCGCCAGTCCAACAGAATCCAAGTCAGTCTTTAACCGCCCAAAATTTCTGATTAACTCCATCAAAAAAGATCAACGACCTAGATTGAAAGAACCCGCGTAACGAACAGTATATAAGCAAGCAACACTAACAGCTTTTCCCTCCAAAATATTCAAGCTCTTCAAAATCTCTCTCACTCAGAATCACAGAGAATCCATGGCTCGTAGAGAAACAACAAGTTTCTTGGTTCTGATACTGGTTGCTCTTCCGGCTCTGGTATTCGCAATTCGAACTCTGAGAACTGAGCCTTCAACAGGGACGGATGCAGGATTTTAAGGTGGGGGGGGGGGGCCGGAGATAAGCGAAAAATTTTTTTCAAATAAGCATCCATATAGTATTAATAAATTATCACCCAAGACAAATACCCAAAAATTGTGTTTGACAGATTGGAACATCGACATTTTCCAAAATTGGAACATCGACATTTTCCGAAATTGGAACATCCACATTATCCATATTTTCCGGAATTGAAACATCCACATTTTCTAGAATTGGAATAACAACATTAGTTATTGGCAATTCCACGTTAACTTTAGAAGAATTTGAAGTTGAACCTTTTCTTTTGAAAAAATCAAGCATTGTAGTTGATTTTTTCATGATCAACAAATAAAATAAGAATCATATAAGAATCACCATTATTTTCTTAAATTTGTGTGATAATTTTCTATATTATATGATTTATTTTTTTCTTTTTGTCTTTGATCTGCCTTTATTTATGTCTTTGTGTTGTCTCCCTCTTTCTAACACTGACCCTTTAATTGGACTACCAGGGTTACATACAACTACTTTAAGAAGGACATACATTACTTAAAAAAACAAAAAGTGACATCGATACATACCTTAATGTATGGTGAAACACATTCATTACCAAATAGCATTATATTAGCAATACCCATTTCATTAATATAAGAAACACAAACATAACCGATGAGAACACACATAGACAATTATGATTACATAGTATTAGCAATACCCATTTCATTTCACATCATTATCAACAAAATAATCCTACAATAACAAGTATACATATACATTAACAAAATAATATACTACATACTGAAAGCAAAAGTGATATAAAAATATACCTTGGTGATTGGCGACCGCTTCTTCTCGAGCTTCTCCTTCTTGGCCTTAACACGATCAGCCCCAGCCAAAAGGGACATCCTCCTCGCGGTCTTAGCATACGGGTTGAGCTTCAACATTGCGTTCAGGTTCTTAAGTGGGTTCTTCTTCAATGGAGCCCTCTTCACTTCCTTCTTGATTGGCTTCACAACGCTCTGCACCTCATCAGAGTTGATAATCCTAGCCAAATCAGCATTCACCATCTTGGCTCTAGGCAGAACATTCCCCATCTTCGCCATGTCGCCTCTCAGCTCTCAAGTCTCACTTTCCTTTCTTTTCTTTTCTTTTTTTTTCCTTCTTTTTTTTTTTGCTTTTTCCGTTTGGTTTGGTTTTGGATTGCAGAGAGCTGAGTTTTTTTTTTTTTTTTTTTTTTTTACATGGGTCATGGACTGGCTGGATGATGGGCAGGGGTTCATATTTTTGGGAGGGGGCCCAAGCTCTTTTCTCTTTTTTTTTTGGGGAAAATTTTAGCTGCTATTTTTTTTTTTTTTTTGGGCCCAGGGGGGGCCCGGGCCCCCTTGGCCCCCCTTCTGGGTCCGTCCCTGGCCTTCAAGGAAGCAAGATCAGGGGTACAAGGAAGGTGATTACATTCCTCTCCTCGCCAGCATAGCTTATCCTAATCAAAGAGGTCCATGGTAATTCATTTCTACATTTCTCTTTGAAATCTCTCATCTCTTGCTACGTTTTCTAATCATATTTTTAGTGAGCAACAAAGGTTGTGTATACTTTTTGTGAATGCCTGAGATAATTAAAAAGAAAAATACTTTTTGGACCTCCTGATGAATTTGATGCATCTCTGTTTATTTTTATTTTTTCAATTGCAGTGAGGCATATTCGTATTTTGATTTGCCATTCTGCCCTCCTGGATGCAAGAATAATTTTCTTGGTTTGTGAATTTAGTTTCTAGGCGCAGATAAGATAATTAATTTGGGCAAAATTTGATGAATAGTACATTTTTAGAAAAATTTTAGGTGAATAGTATGGATTTGAAGTTATTTAATTATATAAACTGTTTTTGGAATTCGAGTTTGGCAAAATAGAGTTCCAATCCAAAATCGAGTTTAACAAACTCAAGGTCCAACTAGTATAGGTCTAGCATGGAGTAAAAAAAAAAAAAAAATACTAGAAACTCGAGTTTAAGAAACTTCAGTCACATGCTATTCACTTAATTTTTTTTTCTAAAAAGGTACTATTCATCAAATTTTGCCTAATTAATTCAATAGGATCTGCTCCCGAATTAGTATAAAATTTATGATTTCCCAATCCTATGCATTTTCTAACCGACATCTCGATATATAGATCCAATGCCCAACAGAAAGAAATCGTTTCAAGAAGTTACAGCAGGGGATTGCTATGTCAACACTAGGTATGTATTGAGATTCAAGACGAAAACAGTGGAGAAACTCCTTTGTGAGAAAAATCTGACGAGAGAAGAAGTTGCGAAATTTAGAGATGCAGTCTTAAATGAAACCATGTACGAGTTGTACTATGACAACATTGGATTGAAAGTGAGAGTTGGAGATAACAGGTCCGTAGGTGAGTACGGCAATTTCCAGGACCCAAATGTAATAGGTCAAAGGATTTATATTTTCAGTCACCTGGACTTTCATATCCTTTACTTTGGGAACAAAGTGACAGCTATATATGTTATGAATTACGACGAGACTGTAGCGGATGTGTCTGAGGACACTGAAGTCAATGTCAAGTTCACCTATTCTGTCTACTGGGATGAATTCGATCCCAATGAAAAGCTTTTGGACGAAACACATGTTCTGTCATCGGTCAGTGACTTGTTCGAGCCCGTTGGAGGAGATGATCCTACGTCTTCTTATGCTACAAATATCATCATTTTCGTCTGGATTGGGTTGCTTTGTATTGTGATTGTGACATACCTTAGAGATTATTTTACTCGGTACTCGCTCCTTTCCTTTATGTTGGTGTAGTTCCATTCAAGCAGGCCATTGTATTCACCTAACGATGATCAAATCAAATTCTACTGCAGGAACTCTTTTCGTATTCATGGTTATAGGTGCAGGTGTCCTCGGTACTCGTCCCTACTTGGGGCCATTCTGGGAGTTGGAACTCAACTCTTCATTATGTAAGCCATGTGTTTGTTAATTCAATTTTTTCCCTTCAAATCTGAATTCTAGCTATTTTGGGTTTTTTGGTCCAATTTTATTTTGAAAAATGTTGTCATATGTCACTTAAGAATTCCATTTGCAGAGTTTGCATCCTCTTCGTTTTGGCTGTATATACTGGTAGCCTATATCCCTGCAATCATGAGAGCTTGTATACTTGGATCATCACGAGTTATGTTCTCACATCATTGGTTTCTGGATACAAGGCTGCTTCATTCCACTCTAGTTTCACAAGAAGTGGATGGGTAATACAGTAGTTGTAATTAACGTATACAGCATCACAGTAGTTTCTGTAATAAAGTCTTCACGGTTCAGGTTTTTAATTATGTGGCAAACGATTTTTCTTGCAGAGAGAATGTGTTTTCCAAACTGGGATCCTGTACTTTGTCCCGGTGTTCATAACAGGTCTTGCCATAATTACATTGAAGGCAATCACAACGGGGGTGTCACTTCCGCACGATTGGTATAATTATCTTTGGAAAATCATTTTGTTACCCTTTGCTTTTGGAATCCTAACATTGGGTGGCAGATTGGGGCAGTCTTCCCTAAAAGAATCCGAAATAGCTTGTTCCAGCATAAACTCTCAAAGTGAGAATCATAATCAGGCTTGGTACATGAAGGCACCTGCTCATGAAGTGTTCTTTGGGGGCCTTCTGCCTTTCTGCGTGATCTACATTTTGATGGATGAAATCTATGCAAGCTTGTACAATTTGAAAGTCTGTGGTGCAATTAGTACCATGTTTGGGGCCTTCCTTATTGTCATCATACAAACTATGACAATGGATGTGGCATGTGAACGCTATCACCTGTCCAGGCAAGATCACCAATGGTGTTGGAGGTAATTCTCTTTCAAGAATGTTATAAACACTATAATTTCACAACTTTTTCACATTTGTGGGGCAAGATTGAAGCTTAGATCATGTTTAAATTCATTTAATTTTAAGCTCAAATTATGCTTTTCTAGCTATTATTCCTAATTTGATTTAAAAAAAAAAAATCAAATATCTATCTATCTATCTATCTGTTGATCTAAGTCAATCTGCAATGCAGATCTGTGTTTCGTGGGGGATCAGTTGCCATTTTCATGTTTGCGTATGGCCCCTATTTCTATGCTAGAGCAAACGCCAGAATTTCTATGAACCTGCTAGAGTTCCTGGGCTACAATGCTTGCATATTCTACGCTGTCTTCTTGATACTTGGAACCATTGGCTTCTATCATTCATCAATTATTTCCAATCATTGACCAGGAAACTTAATTCGATAGGAGCTGTGCTTTGCTGAAGTGATAAGTACTGAAAGCTAGTTGCATTGGCAGTTAGCCTTGGCTTCTGAGTTGGCATTATAGTCAGTTGTTAGTTAGGATTAGTTAGTTAGTTGATACTGTTGTAACGGATTGGGATTTGGGGACTTGTGTTGGGAAGGGATTTGTACTATAAGAAGCTATAGCTAATTGTAAGCAAATTGCTCTCTTACTTGTCTATCTCTTGAAGAACTACTTCAATTCCATAAGATTATTTGGATTCTTATCATAAAAAATAAAAATAAAATAAAAGAATTCCTTAAACAAATCCATTCGCCACAAAATAACTGAAACCAAAAGCAGTTAATCATAACGCAGATCAAGGCAGCTAATTTTCTATTGCATGGGTCCCTTTGCATAGATTGACTCCAGTCAATACGGGCTTCTGAATTATTAATCAAAAGAATGGAAACGGAAACTTTGGATGCCCATGTAGAAGTGTATGATTTATAGAGTGTAATGGAAAATGGTTGATTTTTATATCCATGGGTCAAGACACTTTAGTAAGTGAGACAAAGCTAGAGAGTGAATAGTGGGTATCTTCATTTTTTTTTTTTTTGACTTCCAAAGATTACCAACATGGATCCTATTGAAGTTATTGAATGTATATATCTAAACGGACTTTCTGAACATAGGTCCACACGGTGCTTTACATCTCGCGTGAGGGACAAACTCACATGGGATGGGTACGTAAGTGCCTGCATGTAATCGAGAAGAGAAGAAAAACAAATTCCACTAAAAGAATATTATTCCATCTTGCTTTTTTACTTCTCTTCCTCCGCATTGAATTCTTGAACTTCTATTCCTCTATGCATGGATTGGATTCATGTTTGCCTCCATTTTAGTACTTCCATAATTATTGGAGATTAAGCCTAGTTAAACTTGGTCACTGTTAAGATATTTTTAACATGGGTTTATAGTTCATTGTCAAGTTTTTATGTATTTTTATTTCTGTTTTTACTTTTTACATTAGAGGAGATAACAGAAAATTTAAAAAATCGGCTGAGAATTAACAATCTGATAAGTCGCTTTAATGAGTGCGGTACATTTTACATTACTTTTTGACTTTGAATGAATACCAACGTGATTCTCACGAAGTATCGTCTTTTGAAAATCCTATTGAAGTGCAGAAATTTACATGAAATTTATCCGCATGAAATCATTTTGGAAATTTCTTTCCACTTTTCTATTCTTGTTCTTCTTTTCTTTTTTTTCTTTTCACTTTTTACTTAGTCTTTCTTAGCAATCATTTCCACATTGCGCGGTTTTTGGATGACTGTTAATCTAGCTCCATTTAGTGGACTAGCTGCAAAGCTTGCAATTTTAGGACTGTTGCGAAGAACCCGACTAGTGCAATCAGAAAATGGTTTAGGGCCACGATTTATTTCTTACACTTTATTAAAGGTTTCATATGAGGTCTTTAGATTAATCAGTGGAGCTAGTACCCAACCTTCCCTTCGTGTAAGAAAGTTTTATATGAAAGTGATAAATATATATAAGGACAATAATTTATGAAACACTTTTTTCCATTATCAAAATAAACAACAACAACAACACCAATACCAACACCAACAAATCCTTGGTCATTGGTCCCCTAGTTTTTTGGGTCAATTACAAATATGTATTCTTTTCCTTCATTCTATTTTATTCACAAATCATAGTATTTGAATTTCCAATATATATATATGTGTGTGTGTGTGTGTGTGGTTTTTGATATTTTGTTACTTTCTTAATTGATAAGCCACAAATGTATTGACCCCTTCTGATTAATTAATTGATTAATTAGCTAAGTTTATTAATTAATCCAATTAACATGCAAGATGCGTGGTAGCACAAACAAATCACCAATTAAACTAAGTATGTAGCGGAAATAAATTGACACGGTGATTTGTTTACGAATGGGAACAACCTACACTGCAAAAACTCTACCAGGTGATTTTAAGGTTACTGTTAGGTTCTAAAGGTTTAGGAATTTATGTATTTAGAACTCTAATGTGTAATATTGACAAACTATGATCAAAACAATATGTTTAGTCTTGTTTAGGCTTGCTCAAAGTTGATTAATTATTGTAAAGTTGGAATCGAGTGGCTGCAGAAGTATTTGTAACTTTCGGTCTGGCTCGATCGATCGAAAATTAGACTCGATCGATCGAAAGTCGGCCAGAACGTTTTTCTGCAGAGTTCCAGCTCAGCCCAAATTCTATTTAAACGTCTTGGGGTTCAAGTAAAACACTCCTATATATAAGGAAAACCCTAGAACGTTTTTGTGACTTTGTAGAGAGAGATTAGAGTGCCTCTTGTGCCTCCTTTTATTAGGGTTTTGTACCCAAACCTCTCTAAATCTTTGTTGCTCATATTTGCTGTTTATGTGAATCTCTTGTGCGATCTTTGAGGAACTTTCTTTCGCATAAACTTAGGGTTTTCAAGGTAGAGATATTATCTACATCTTGATGATCAACAAGGTTGCAACCATTGGAACTTAAAGAATATTAAGCGTGGGTGCTTGTAGCTGATTTAGGGATTCAAAGAAAGAGGTAGTCCGTGGACTCGGAGCCTGCGCGTGGTCGTGTCAAGAAGTTTTACTGGTGGGTAGCATTAGGAAGTCAAGCGGGGAGCTTGTAAGTCCTTTTGTAAGAACTTCAATTCTTTCTTAGTGGATTTCGTTTTGCCTTGAGGATCGGTGGGTAAAATCCTCCCCAGGTTTTTCCGTGTAGTTTCCTGGATGATCATATCTTGTGTTCTTTTATTATTCCACTGCTTTATATATTTTATATGCATGATATGATTTTGTGATTGTTTTAACCTAGAATTGTTTAATTTGACTAAGTAACAACTTGGCTAATTAATCTAGACTACGCAATCTAGTTGTTTGTAAGAGGTCTAAAACCGTACAAGTGGTATCAGAGCGGGTAGCTCTTCTTGTTGTAGATCTTTTGATCTGAGAGCTGATCCTTGACCCCTGTTGTCATGGATAATTTGAAGTGTCTTTCTGATCATGTTTCTGCTCATGCTTCTGCTGATTTTATTGATACCTGTGATGTTTTGAATAAAAATGACACTATTGTTTCTGTTGATTTTTTTGATGCTTTTGAAACTCTTCGTAAGGAATTATCTAAATCTTTGAAAATTTCTAAGAAATTCAAGGAAGAGTTAAAATTGGCTAATCTTGAAAAAGAAGAATTGCTTGTTAGATTAGATGAATCTAATAAAAAGAATGAATTTTTGAGAAATCAAATTTCCTCTCAAGATGAGAAGATGAAAAGCTTGGAACAAGAGTTAGTTGAATCTAAAGCTAAAATTGAAAATTTGACTAGTTCTAAGCCTGCTGTTGATAACAGAAGTGTTTCTGTTTCTCTTAAGCCTAAAACTGAAAAAGTTTATATCCCTCCTTTCAAGAGGAATAATAAAGAAAAGGCTTATTGTGCTAGGTTAGACAAAGGTAAAAATTCTGATGTAGACGCTGAAGTTTCTAAACCTTTGTCTAAACCTACTGCTTGTGTGCATAATAAATCTGTTTTTGTGCCTACCTGTCACCTTTATGCCTACCTGTCACCTTTGTGGTATTGTTGGTCATATTAGACCAAATTGTTCTTTGTTAAGGCAAAAACTGAAATCTGAGACTAGACTTGCTGTTAGGAATACTGATGTTCCTAAATTTGTTCCTGTTTGTCACTTTTGTGGTGTCCGTGGTCACATTCGTCCTAATTGTCATAAATTGAAACCTAAGCATTCTGTATGTCAATCTAGGATATATGATGATATTTCTCATGCCATAAGTCCATATAAATTGTTTCATATGCTTTTGAAAAATTTAAGCTTGTTGGCTTGTGAAAGGAATTTGCAGGATTTTAGTCTGTCTCAGAAAATTGGTGTAATTCCTCAAATACACTCTGATTCTCATGGATTTTCACCTACAAAGTCGAAGACTTGTGCTATATGGGTGAGAAAAGATCCTTTAAGGTGAGTGTTGCTGACTTGTCCTTGTTTTAATTCTTTCTATTGTTTGTGGACATGTCTTGTTTCTGTTTTTGGTTGTTTTGTTTTTTCTAGGTTGTTTTTTTTATTAAAAAAAAAAAAATCCAAAAACATTGAAAAATTTCAAAAAGACAAAAGTATTTTATTTTGTGTCTTGTTTTATTTTTCTTGAGGATTACATGAGTTTTGATATCTCTCTTGATTTAGAACATGCTTGACATTGTGGAGAAACTTGAATAGTTTGTACTAAGCTATTTTTGATTTTGTGTGAGGATGTACTAGTTTGTACATATACTCATGGGTTAATTAAGAAATTGATATTTCTTGTTTGTGTACCCTCTATAGCTTAGTTAAGCACTGTCATGCATTGCATTTGCATTGTTCATTTAGCACAATGTGTGTTTTTTATTTTTGGTCATAAATTTTTTTCAAAATCTCAACAAGTGGTTATAACGTTTGTTAAAATCAAAAAGATTTTTGTGTTTTGTATTATAGATCTTGGATTTATAATCAAGGATTGGCCATATTATCTTTACATAACATGTTTATGTACCTTGTTTAGCTTGGATGAGCTGATTTTATTACACTTTACTAGTTTGAGCTTTGTAGTGTATGTTGTGTGGGAAAGATGTTTGTGGTTATTAATCACTTTGTCTTGATCTTGAAGTCATATGTTATTTGACTGACGGACTTGATCATTTTGAGAAAGGCATAAATAACCATCTCACCACTGTTCACTAGCTAATCATGAACACCTTAGTGCATATCATAAGATTTTGTGCTCGAGAAAGTGTAGCACATGCACAAAAAGAACATAAGGTGTAGCCTCAATTAAATTAAAACTAGTGTGTACTATTAGGCTTGATGCCAATTCACTTAATTCAAACCGGTGTGTACTATTAAGCTTGATGCCAATTCATATAAATAAGAGGCAAAAATGCAAGAAACTTACATGATTGCAAGCTTTTGTTTCTAGGAGATGTGGGAGTTATAGGATGTAACTCTTTAGGTGATAGTCTCTTTTAAATTCTATGTGATGAATTTTGTAGACTTTGTGATTGATTACTATTCACATATCACCTCACATGTATCTCAAGTTTTTGCTAGTTGCACACACTACACAAGTTACTCTTTACTAAACTTGGTACATTACATTATGTGTGATTTTGTTGTGGCCATCCAAGATTAAAAGTTCCTTGATTTTAATGCAAAATGTGTTTTAAGTTTAAAAATTTTGAAAATATCTTGAGATTTGTGCACAACATATTTGTTGCTTAAGAAAATTCAATGGGAAAATGATTGAAACTTGTTTTTTGAGAAAATTGGGTTTAAAATTTGGATTTTTGAAAAAGCATTCCATCTCATACTTATGCATTTTGTTTTCGTTGTTTAATGCTTTGAGGAGTTGTTTTCAAAATTAGGTTTGTGTTTTTCAAAACTGTGTTTTTTCTCAAAAATTTTGTGAGCCTCTGCCCAGTTCGACCGATCCATTCTGATTTTCGATCGATCGAAAAAGTGCTTTAATTTGTTTAAAAATGACTGTTTCATTCGATCGATCGAATGTATTTTTCGATCAATCGAAAGTCGCGAATCAGGTTTTTAAAAAGGGTTTGTTCTTGATCCAAATTGGGGCTTTTGTGAAATTAAGTTGAATTTGATGAAATTGGCTTGTTGTTTGGATGTAATTAAGCATTATACTCTGTGAGTTGTGTTTAGTAATGCTCAATTCATCAATTTGTTTAAAAATTTCAACAAGTGGTTTTCAATTTTTGGGAATTTTGATAGAAATTCCCTGCTCAGGCCAATTTTGTCAAATTTGATCTCAATTGAACTTAATTTTTACTGCATTAGTACATACATCATGTCATTGTATTTGTTCATGCATCATATAGATTTTTATTCTATATTGTTTTTGTGCTAACTTGCAGTCTGCCCTTAGTTTGTGTTTAAGATTCACATGCATTACATTGATTTCTGTATCCATCTTGCAGTTTGCAGTCATATCTCTCATTGTTTTCACACATAGCATGTATACACTTTGCTACATTGGGTACTCAACTTGATCAAAAAATTGATTGATTAATTTTTGAGCGATGTACTTTCTAGTATATGCCTTTTTTATGTGTGAACTGTAGAAAATATTTTTCTTAAGAGATATGATGGATAATCAATGTGCAAATATTTTCTCTATTCATGCAACTGTTTATGGGTCACATAATGCCATGTTTGCATTTTATTGAAAGAGAGAATATTTTTTCTTCATGTGTATCCCCACCTTAGTTTTTAACTTTGGTTTGTGTGTTTTTAACTTTGGTCCTGCTAGTGACGATGTTCTTGATCCTGCTGGTGCTGCTGTTCCCCACCCCTTTATTTTTCCCCAACACTGTTTTTCCCACAACTTGTTTTGTTTTTCCTATTTTTATAGGGGGAGAAAAGTTTTTTTTAACCTGTGTTGTTCATAGGGGGAGCTGTCTCTATTTTCTATAAAGTTGAATTGTTTTGTGTTCCCCTTGATTCTCTATTTTTTCTTATCCTTTATTGCGTATGTTGACTGTTTACTCTTTGTATGAGTTGTCTTTGTCAATACGTGACAAAAAGGGGGAGAAATTATTGATTTATTCATGGGAATCATGTTTGTCTTGTTTAGGGGGAGTTGAAATTATTTTTGAAAGGGAAGAAAATAAAAACTTTTTGTTGTATCTAACTTAGGGGGAGAGTTAGTTTACTTATGTTTTTATTTCTGTTTCTTGTTCACTGCTCATTGATTTATATTTATGAGTTATTCATGATATATGTCTTTGTTTTGTGTTTTGTGAAGTCAAGAATTTATTTGTTAATTTACTGTTTTTCTGTCACACATGCGTTTATGCGTTTGTTGAGTGTTTCAGGAATATACAGGTTGATTTGATTTGGCTGCTTTCTACACTTGCAACTGATGGATAGTAGTTAGGATTGAATTTGTGTTATGAGCATTATTTTTGTAATGGGCTTTTACTTGTAAACTTTGATCTTTTAGTTTGTGTTTTGTCATGGATTGCCAAAGGGGGAGTTTGTTAGGTTCTAAAGGTTTAGGAATTTATGTATTTAGAACTCTAATGTGTAATATTGGCAAACCATGATCAAAACAATATGTTTAGTCTTGTTTAGGCTTGCTCAAAGTTGATTAATTATTGTAAAGTTGGAATCGAGTGGCTGCAGAAGTATTTGTAACTTTCGGCCTAGCTCGATCGATCGAAAATTAGACTCGATCGATCGAAAGTCGGCTAGAACGTTTTTCTGCAGAGTTCCAGCTCAGCCCAAACTCTATTTAAACGTCTTGGAGTTCAAGTAAAACCCTCCTATATATAAGGAAAACCCTAGAACGTTTTTGTGACTTTGTAGAGAGAGATTAGAGTGCCTCTTGTGCCTCCTTTTATTAGGGTTTTGTACCCAAACCTCTCTAAGTCTTTGTTGCTCATATTTGCTGTTTATGTGAATCTCTTGTGAGATCTTTGAGGAGCTTTCCTTCACATAAACTTAGGGTTTTTAAGGTAGAGATATTATCTACATCTTGATGATCAACAAGGTTGCAACCATTGGAACTTAAAGAATATCAAGCGTGGGTGCTTGTAGCTGATTGAGGGATTCAAAGAAAGAAGTAGTCCGTGGACTCGGAGCCTGCGCGTGGTCGTGTCAAGAAGTTTTACTGGTGGGTAGTATTAGGAAGTCAAGCGGGTAGCTTGTAAGTCCTTTTGTAAGAACTTCAATTCTTTTTTAGTGGATTCCGTTTTGCCTTGAGGATTGGTGGGTAAAATCCTCCCCAGGTTTTTCCGTGTAGTTTCCTAGGTGATCATATTTTGTGTTCTTTTATTATTCCGCTGCTTTATATATTTTATATGCATGATATGATTTTGTGATTGTTTTAACTTAGAATTGTTTAATTTGACTAAGTAACAACTTGGCTAATTAATCTAGGCTACGCAATCTGGTTGTTTGTAAGGGGTCTAAAACCGTACAGTTACCACTCCTGAGAATCCACTATTATCAAAACAAGCTGTTACAAGTAAAGGAATTTCAATATCTTATACCAACCTACAGTTGAATCCTTACCCCAATATTCAATTGGACTTGTTCTGTAGTGACAATCTCTCATTTTCAATGCATGGCTCCCAGTACGTGACTAACCAATTGCGCAGATCCCAGTACGCAACTTAATCACCAACTTGAGAAGGATGTAGGCTGCAAAGTTCTTCAGTTCATCCAGACGATAAAGATCATGAAGTTGCTTGGTCACAAAATCCTACGATGTACATACACAGCAGCTTCTTGAAGAGAAAGATGAACTATGGCAAATTCTGTCTCCGGTCATAATTTGCATAAACAAGACTTTGCTTCACACTTGTGCAACGCTAGATGGCCCTTAAAATAATTTTTATATATGTTTAGGGTTGTGAGAAAAGAAAGCCCGAACATACATTTATGGATTGGATGAAAAACAATCCTGAAAAACTGAACTTCATAACTTCGACAGATAACCTGTTTGTTGAGCAGCTGTTGAGCCTCAGGCTGAAACAGCTCCTTTAAGTCTCAATAGATGCTAGTTGTTGAGTTTTAATGAACAGCACTTTCTGACTTGATTCTTGGACAGACTTGCATGGTTTTAACACTTGAACTTGAAACATTGTTTCTTGAAGTATTAAACACATCCTAGATCTACCCAATTACAAGTAAAGTACGTTTTGTCAAATGATTAGCCAATTACATAAAATAGTGACATATGTACCTAACATTGATCACATATATACTAACATTAATTAATAGGCCTTTTGAATTGCTACTAATATTATTTCTCAATTATTAAAATGAAAAAAAAAAATTCTCAAGAATTCAAAAGGAAAAGTAAGAAAAATTTTTCTTCATAAATAAGATTTACATAAATTTTATTATGCATCTCGAAATATGTTAAAAATCAGCAATTATTGACAAAAATAAAACTCTCAAAATCCAGACTTTCTCTACCTAATATCTACTAAAACACAAAATATTTTTCTTTAAAAATATTAAATCAGTGAAAAGTAAAAAAAAAAAAAAAAAATTGAAAAGAACAATTTGAAATCTAACAAAACTACAATTCAAAACCAAAAAGAAAAACTAAAGTCACAAAAAAATCTAAACTTTTTTCTTTATAATATCTAAAACACAGAATTGTATCTAAAACCAAAAATAAAAAATAAAGTCACAACAAAATTTAAACCTTTTATTTTTAATATCTAAAACACAGAATTGTATATTAAAATTTATCAATCGAAGAAAAAAAAAAGATTCAAGCACATTTAGAATCTAAAACCCTAAAAATCACAATTTATAACCAAAAAAAAAATGTAGAATTTTACGATTGATGATGTTGATTTTTGGTAATCAAATTTTTTTGGTGGTTTTTTGGCTATAGTGGCGTTTGTGAACGCCAATATAGTCCAATTTTTTTTGGTGGAAAAAGGCTATAGTGGCATTATAGGTTAGCCTAATGGTGGCGTTTATCAAACGATACTATAGCATTTTTCAAAAAAAAAAAAATAAATAATGGTCGATAGTGGCATTTTTGTAAAACATCATTACAAGTCTATAGTGGCGGTACAATAGTGGTGTTTGTAAACGCCACTATAGCCAAAATGGGCCTATAGTGGCGTTTCACAATAGTGATGTTTTTAGTACCTATAATGACCATCACATCTAGGACTGTCCAACCCAACCCGGAACCCGACAAACCCGAGCAACCTGCCCGAAACCGAACCGAAAACCGCCCGACCGACCACTCCGACGGTCGGTGGCGGGTCGCCGCCCACAGAACCCGACGTCATCGGGTCGGCTGGCGGGTTTCCTCTCCCAAAACCCGAGCAACCTGACCCGAGAATACAACCAAAAACTTCCGGCGATTTTTCGAGTTCTCCGACGAAAACATACAAAAACAGTTGATATTAGGAGTTGTCCGGCGAAAATATACTTGAAACCCATCAGATCGGACGAGATACGGCGAGAATCTGGACGAGATCTAGTCCAGATTCGACGAGATCCGGCGAGATCTCGTCGTGATCTGGCCACATCACGACAGATCCGGTGAGATCTCGTCGTGATCTGGCCAGATCGCGACAGATCCGGCCAAAATGACGGCACCGGAAATGAAACCCGAAACCGACCGAAACAACCCGACACCCGACGCAACCCGAACCGGCAGATCCGACTAGCATTCCGGGTCGGTTGCGGGTTCCGTTTTCACCCACCCGACAGATTCGGGTCGGGTCCGGGTCGGGCACAAACCCGACCCGGCCCGACCCGTGGACAGCCCTAATCACATCCATGGCCAAAGACCCTATAGCATGTGATATATTCCAACGTTTAAAGAATACGAACGTGATTCTCACAATAGCAATATGAAAATGGATAAGGAGAGCTAATTCTTTCTACAATATTAATAAATAATTCACAAATGGCAGCTGGTTGATTGCAAAGCTTGTCATGTTAGATGGTACGTAGTTGAAAATTAAAATTTTGATAGTGGCCGAGTAGAATTTTTAGCGAAGACAAATCTCTTGATTTTGGCCTGTTTTGTAGCCCATTGTGAATCTTATGCGCAAGATATAGAAACCGTTTTTTGGTGATTAGGGTTTCGGTCTTGTTGTTGTTGTTGAGAGAGTGAAAACGCTATAGCCGCACTTTGTATTTTTTTTCTTGATAATAGTGAAATCCCTACAACTCCATAGACGTAGGCAAATTGCCGAACCACGTAAATATTGTCTTGTGCGTGTGATTGTTTTCTTTGGCGTGCGTTTTCTCGATTTTTTTGTTTCTCATAGGTTGGGAATTTCAGTTGAATTCCCTACAATTCCAAGCTTATCACCATGTGGATTTAAGGAACCTCTCGTAGATTCGAGGTTTACGACCCAAAAACTAACAATTTAGTTTCTGTCCATCAAAGAGAGCATTGTCTCCAACTCTTCGTGGTAAACTGTGAGTGGCAGACAAAAAGTGGTGGGTTCATGTAAAAGTAACATACAATCAATCATAGTTTGTTATGTAGAAGAGTTGTGGTAAAAGTTGTGATTTTTTTTTTTTTACTAGTATTAAAATTGCTCTGGTCATTAAGGCAGCTTCATTTCTATTGCATAAACTGACTCCTCTCAGTCAGTCAATACAGGCTTCCGAATTATAAATCAAAAGAACCTTTAAAAAGAAAAAAGAAAGAAAAGAGGATGGTTTACCTCACAGATTATCTATTCAACCACATATCAAAGTAGAACCATCAAGGGGAACTGGATTTTTTTACTCATTGGATTCATGCTAGCCTTTGTTCTTGCATTTTTGTGATTATTGGAAATTACAAGTGGGATAAGTTGGTCCTTTCCTATTGAAGAAATTGAACAGTGGTTTGTAAAAAGTGGGAAAGAATACGAAATTGATAATTTTTTACTTGAAATTTATAATAGCTAACCCAGGTTTGGGGCAAGGTGTGTTTGGTCAAGATTAAATTGATTGAGAGTGATGTCGAAAATCATATGATCAAGATTGTTGGAAAAACAATGAAAGATTTAATTAAAGTTAAATATGATGGTGACTCCATAAACCATAATTCCAAGATTCAATTGACTTATTCAAAACCACATTCTTTTGAGCTAATGTGGCATTTTTTTTAACGTGTAATTTAATCCCTTTCTCCCTTCCATTCCTTCTCTTTGTCTCTAAGGATTACACACTTCTCCAATACGGTAATTATTTAGTCAAAATCCTATCTAATGTAGGTTCTAAAAAAAAAGAAAGCTACCTTGGATGTTTATCTTTTGACAAAATTGCAGAGGTAATGGCATAAACACTCTGCTAATCTACGTAAGGTTAGGATGTCATTTTTTCTTTTTCTTTTTTAAGGGTGTTTTTAAATTGCTATTGAGAGACTGTTCAAGATATGATTATGTGAAGTACATCCCTAGGAGGTTGGTTTGGTTCTATTTAAGTCTTTGTTTGTTTCATGGGAAAGTTTGCTATATTTTTTTCCTTGGATTTATCAATTATGAAAAGATAATTTTTGTTATATAAGACTTGTGCGACTATGACCCTGTGAGTAATGAACATTTTCTACCCACTACTGATTGCATAGACACGACATAACCTTTCATCAACCATTCAATTGCACAATTCAACAAGTTATGAAATTAGGTGAAAAAATGGGTATATCCATAGGCCGACGGAATTGTCATTGTACGACTCTAGTAGCATAGATCAACTCTTAGACCTAGAAAAAAAAAATAAGAATAAAAAAAACCACAAGAATTGTTATCCAATGTTTATCATAGTATTTTCTTGCTGTTAGAGTTACCTCATATTTGTTTTTAGGTCAATGCATTATTTATTGGCATCAAGGGTATTTTGGGGATTTCTACTGGGTAGGGTACACTATATATAAACATTGTTAGAGCATTCGCATCAGGTTTCTTCAAACTATTCTATTTTATCATCACAAAACCTACTTTATCATTTATACCGTACCATTTTACATCACTCTCAACATCTCAACTTTTATTTTCCTATTCTACTCATTAAAATAATATTTCTACACAATAAAATATATTTTTCCCTTTTTTGTTTCTTCCCAATTTTCTCCTCCACACGTGTGTACCTTCCAGAATCCTCCATTACTTTACTTTTCACCTTCTTCCAAATTCCTCTTCCATCATCCATATCAACCCAACTCCTCCATCATCCATATCAACCCAGATCAGCAAAAAAAAAAAAAAAAAAAAAAAAAAAAATCACGCCAATCACAACACCACAGCCACCATAACACCGATCACATATACCAACAAACCTAGAAAAAAAAGAAACCATTAACACCCACGCTGATCATAGCCACCGCAGCTCCACCAATCTCCACCATTGTCAACACCCATGCCAATCTTGTCAAAACCCACACCGATCTCCACCATTGTCAAAACCCACGACCCACGCCCACGTCAGTCACAATCCCACCACCACTAGAGAGAGAGATAGAGAAACCCACAACCACCAGATGAGAGAGAGAGAGAGAGATGGTCATCGGAGAGAGCACGAGGTCTTGGGTCTGAAGAGAGTAGAGAGCAGATGAGAAAGAAAGAAGGAAGAGAGAGAAAAGAAGAGATATAATGGGAGAGGAGAGAGAAATTTTGCGGTTAAAAAAGGAGGAGAGAGAGAGTATTAAATATTATTATTTAAGTTTAGAATTGTGCTATAGTACAATTATAAAGGTAGAATTGTACTGTAGTACAATTCCAAATTTTTTTTTACAATAATTCCTTTTTACAATCCCAGATGTTGAGGTCTTTTGGGTTTAAAATGCCAAACCCACCTTACATTTGGCATTTGCAATGCCCAGTGCGAATGCTCTTATAATCCTAATTTCTCATATAGCGGATGAAAGCAGCTCCCTGCTTGGCTCCTTTGGATGTAGGCACTTGAAAGAACCATATAAAATCTATCCATTGTATTCCTTTTTAATCTTGCTTAGTCTGATTTTTCAAAACAGTTGCAATATATATCTGATGTAGAACATAGAGCTCAAATTTTTATCAAAATTCAAATAGTAAAAATGCACTAGTAGAATTATCTAAGCCAACTATAGAATCACACGAAATTTGGTGACCAAAAGGGAATCTCCATGAGAATCAAAATTTATTGCCTAATGGTGGCGACCTACTTCACTATACTGACAAATCCGTTCATTTAGATCTATCTTTTATTAAATTTGCTATGTATGTTTATTTTTACTATTATTTTTTTGTTATAATTCTCAAATTAAAAGTCATAATAAGGTCTCGATTACTAGAAGGATGAATTAGTAGGTCGTGGGGTTACAAAAACAACAGAGGTGTTAGCAATGGATGATTGGAATGGAAAAGAATGGGGGAGTTAGAGGTATTGAGTGTGCAATTGTAATGTGGGTCGAAAGAGGATAACATCATATTGGTGTAATTTAGAACGGATAGTGCAAGTAGAAAGTCTCTCATTATGTTTTTGTGAGAGAGGGTTGCGTGTGTTGGGAGCAGATAGCAAGGGAGGTAGAGATTTTATCAATTGTTTTCCCTACAAAATTTTCATTATTATTGTTGAATCTTATGTGAGTAAGTCGAACAAGTATGAAATCTTCGAGTCAAGCATCAAGCATATAGATCAACCTTTGCAACCTTCGCGATTGCATTAGAAAAGTGGTGAAGACTTAAATTTCTTATTACAAAATACAAGTTACAGATCATAAAGAACAACAATTACAACTTACAAACTGATTTTTAAGCTATTGTTATTGTAATACATAACAATTTTTTCGTAGAAGCTCATCAAACATTATCTTTCTCAACCAGAAAACAAGGACTTTCAGAATGGGTTTCACTCTCTCCAACCATATAAGTTTCTTGGTTTCTTAGTTGCCATACTGAAACTGCATGTAAGGGGTTCATTATTGGTTTCTTGTGACAAAGAAATTCTTGAGACACTGATTTCATTGTCGGCCTAGACTTTGGTTTAGCACGTAAGCAAGCAAATGAAATTGCAGCAACAAGAAAAACATCCTGTGCAACCAAACGATTTGGAGGTGGAAGACGCTTGTCTAATATTTCATTTAGCATCACACTTTGAGATGATGATAATGATGTCAAGAGTTCGCCTGGATGCCTTCCCATTAATATTTCTAATGCCACCATTCCAAAGCTATAAACATCACTTTTTTCAGTCACCTTCATAGTATAGGCCAATTCTGCAAATATTGGACAAAAAATAGGAATGAAAAAATTAATATCTTTCGTTTAACTTTAACCTTCTTTTTTTCTTTTTTTTTTTTTTTTTTTTTTGGACATTAGGACAAAACTTGCTAGTTTATAAAACTTCCATCATAAAAGTAATTGTTTCTAACTAGAATGACTATATAGAAAGCTCTACATGTGACTAAACATTCAAAATAATATGTAGGATAATTACGAAAATAATATATAATTCACCTGGAGCAATGTAACCATAAGTCCCAGCCATTAAAGTTTGATTGGAGGTATCTGAATCAAGAAGTCTAGCCGTGCCAAAATCTGACACAAATGCCTCTAACTCAGAGTTCAATAGAATATTGTTGCTTGTTATATCTCGATGAACAATTACTGGGACACCTTCATGATGCATATAAGATAATGCATGTGCTATACTTTTGATTATGTTCACCCTTTTCATCCAGTCCAATTCTACAGCCTCAGCATTGTTGTGTAGGACACAAAATAGACTTCCCCTTTCCATATACTCATAGACCAAAAACATGCATCGTTTGTGCAAACAATAACCATGCAGTTTCACAATATTCCGATGTCGGATTTCCGTTAAAATTTTGACCTCATTTCTGAAACTCTTGTCAAAATTTGGGTCTTCAGCCTCTAAGCGGTGAAGTTTCTTTAAGGCAATTACTTTACCATTAGGAAATTGTGCTTTGTAAACACTACCATAACCACCTGTTCCAATACAATATCTAATATCAAAGTCCTCTGTTGCTTCAATGATGTCTTCATATGCAATTTTTCCATCATAATTCCATATTGAGAACAAATCCCCATTCTTTGTTTCCCTTGACTCAGATGACATTTTCCTAACTCTACATTGAGAGCGGAAAAAATACCCAAGAAGTAAAAACATAGTGAAAGCAATTAAGGGAACAAAAAATTTTATTTGATGGACAATGGATCTATTGTTGCTTGGGCAAGGAGGGAAGCCTTGGACATCACCACATAAATCTTTGTTGCCGATGAAGGTGTAAGGTGTATAATTAAAGTAGCCATCTGGGATCCGACCATGGAAAGAATTGTGGGAAAAGTTCACTTCTTTTATTGAAGCTGAAAGATCCAGAATATTTCCAGTAAGATTATTGCAGCTGAGATCCAAGAGCTTTAGAGGTTGTGAATCCCCTAGTTTAAAAGGAATTTCCCCACTGATAGTATTATAACTTAGGTCAATAGCATTTAAAAACCGAAGGTCACTAATTTGAGATGGAATGCTGCCAGTTAAATAGTTATGGCTCAATAACAATTCACTCAACGACTTGCAATCAGCTATTTCTTTGGGGATGGAGCCACTGATTTGGTTCCAACTAAGGGACAACGTTTCCAAATCAGTTAATTGACCTATAATCGAAGGAACTTGACCAACAATTTTGTTATTGCTAAGGTTGAAGTGATGCAGATAATCCATATCACCTATTAAGTTAGGAAAGGATCCATTGAAGTTATTGTAGCTAACATCCAAAAATTCTAAACCCGAAAGAGGTATTTCTCCTCCACTAATAGAATTATAACTGAGGTCAATATGTCTTAATGAAAAAAGGCTACTGTTCAGAAAGGGAATGCTTCCAGTTAAGTAGTTGTGGCTGAATATTATGTTGTAGAGTAAAGAGCAATTAGAAATGTGCATAGGGATGGAACCACTAATTTGGTTCCCACTAAGGGACAAAGTTTGCAAGCTAGTTAAATTACCTATAGTCAAAGGGATTGGACCAACAATATTGTTATTATTGAGATGCAAGTCTTCCAAATTCTTCATGTTGCCTATTTCAGGAGGAATGGAACCATTGATTTGATTCATAGAAAGAGACAAAGAAACCAAATTGGTTAGATGACCTAAAGACAAAGGGATTGGACCAACAATATTGTTATTATTGAGATGCAAGTCTTTCAAATTCGTCATGTTGCCTATTTCTAGTGGAATGTGACCATTGATTTGATTCATAGAAAGAGACAAAGAAACCAAATTGGTTAGATGACCTATAGACAAAGGGATTGGACCAACAATATTGTTATTATTGAGATGCAAGTGTTTCAAATTCTTCATGTTGCCTATTTCAGGGGGAATGGAACCATTGACTTGGTTTGAATCAAGAAACAAAGAGATCAAATTGGTTAGATGACCAAGAGATGAAGGGAGGGGGCCAATAAGCCTGTTATTATTGATGTGTAGGTGCCTCAGATTCTTCATGTTGCCTATTTCTAGTGGAATGTGACCATTGATTTGATTCATAGAAAGAGACAAAGAAACCAAATTGGTTAGCTGACCTATAGACAAAGGGATTGGACCAACAATATTGCTATTATTGAGATGCAAGCCTTTCAAATTATTCATGTTGCCTATTTCAGGAGGAATGGAACCATTGACTTGGTTCGAATCAAGAAACAAAGAGATCAAATTGGTTAGATGACCAAGAGATGAAGGGAGGGGGCCAATAAGCTTGTTATTATTGATGTGTAGGTGCCTCAAATTCTTCATGTTGCCTATTTCTAGTGGAATGTGACCATTGATTTTATTAAAAGACAAATCCAAGATGGAAAGATTGGTTAAAAGGCCAAGAGCAGAAGGGATTGCTTCGGTAAAATTGTTATCACTCAATCTTAATTCTAGAAGATTCTTTAAATTACCTAATCCTTTGGGTATGGAACCACTGACTAGATTATAGGAAATGTCAAATTTCACTAATCGAGTGAGGTTTCCAAATGAATGAGGCAACTTACCTGTGAGAAAATTAGAGGACAGATCAAGGTGGGTGAGCTTTGAAAGGGTGCCTATCTCAACTGAAATGCTCCCTGTAAGCCCATTATCAGAAAGATTAAGGCGGACTAAATTTGGGAAGGAAGAGAAGTTGAGTGCACTGATCGCATCTTCCTGCTTGAAGAGCACACTCGTCCCGTTAATCTCTATGACGCTTCCACCAGCATTGCACATGATTCCATCCAACTTGCAATGATTTAAGGATGTTTCATACCACCACCCACTATCCAGGAGAGCCTTCGCTTCTAGTTCAAGCGCTGATGAATTAGATGCTGCCACAGAGCCAGTTGCAATAACCAGAGTTATGGAGTGCATCAAGATATAAAGAACCCATAATGCTACTATCAGAATGGAAATGGAAACAGAGGGGGCCATGTTAGAGTTTATGATTGATTGATGAGTGCATTGCGAAGGGGCAAATATTTGATTGTTATATATTCATCACTCAACACACTTTAATCATTGAAATACAGTCCTTGCCAACCCAAGCCTAGAAGTCAATTGAACGAATGTGCTACTTTTTTCTTTTCCTCACCCTTTTTTATTTTTTATTATTTTTCTTTTAGCTTTTCTATTTTTACTTTGAATGAATACCAACGTGATTATCACAAAGCATCATCTTTTTGAACCCTGTTGAAGTGCAAAAATTTACATGAATCCACTGGCATGATTTCCACGAAATCATCTTTGAAATTTCGTTTTGAATAGAAACTCATAATGCAATTGCGCCTTTGTTAGATTACTGATAGTGGAATTGTTGCGAAGTTTGCAATTTTTTTTTCTTTTTTTAAGAATTTGAATAGTGTAATCAGTAAATGGTTTAATAGCCACTATTTATTTCTTACTCTTTATCAATGATTCTATATGGGGGTAAGTTATTGAATACTTTCAGAGTACCATAAATATATATTCTTTATTCTCACATAACTGTAAGTCTCACTAATTAAATTTATGATAGGATTCACAATTTATGTGAAAGAAAAGAATAAGCATTTATGATACAGCATTCAATAATTTTTCCAGCATAAGATCCTTCGATTAGTGGAATCAGTAAATGATGTAATGATCCTGATTTATTTCTAACACTTTATCAAAGGTTTCCTTCGCTTTTAGTTTTAGAGCTGATGAATTTTTGGGGGTGCAAAGCACCGTGTGGATCCAGCCCACATGCCTTGTCAACGCTCATATATGAGCTTGCCTCCAAAAGTCTTCAAGTAAGCCATGTCTCTTAATGAGACTTGCCTTAAGCGTGTTGAACACACTGAAGGAACAGTTCGTTGGGACCAAAGGGGGCCTTGGTCCCCACAAAATATTTGAAAAAAAAATTAGTATATACATATATATATATATATATATATATATAGAGAGAGAGAGAGAGAGAGAGAGAGAGAGAGAGAGAGAGAGAGAGAGAAGAGTTATTTTAATAAAGAAATGATATATTTATAATATTTTTATAATAAATTTTAAGTGACAAATTATTATTGGCTGTTACGGGTACACAAAAAAGTTATTTAAGTTGTGAATTAAAATTAGGACTAGTAACAATTTACCACTTAAGATTTATTGTGAAATTGTTGTAAAAATATTGTGGAGGTGGTACTTAAATTATTCTCCTCCACTAGATAACCACATGTGTGGTTAAAATACTTCCTGCAAAAGTAGGTGTGTAGCTGTGTAGGCTATTCCCATTTTACTTTTTTACATATATTTAACAACTTGCCATCTAGATTTTGTTGTAAAATTTTTGTGAAAGTATTGTGCCAATAGCACTACACATATAGTATTTAATTTTATAAAATAAAAAAAAATGTTCCAAATTTTTGCTTATTTGTTAAAATTATAAAATATAAAAAAAAATAAATAAATAAAAACCTTCTCTCTGGGACTTTGGCTTACTTTATTGTTGATAATGGAATGAAGCTGTTTTTCTCTATACTTTTCTTCTTCATAAGCAAAAAATTACACTACCTTTACAACTAACAGATCTCTATCTACATACATGATTCTCCTCTCATTCTCGTTATCTCTCTTTCACTTCTATATTTTCTTAGTTTTTCTCTTCATTTGATCAAATAGTTTGATAAATGCTCTACAGATTTTCAAGTCCAAGAAGTCTTTTAGTTCTTGCTTAAATTCTAAGAAAGCAACAACATATATGATTAAAAAGCCATACACTTCAAAAGAAAAAACTTATATCAGTTACTATTTTTTTCTTAATTTCACATTTGCTCCTAGTCCTACTCCTAGGTGTGTTACTATTCTTCTTTATCATATATTTTTATTTAATTGATATTACATATAAATATAATAAGTTGCTATTAATTTGAAAAAAATGTAGTATTAATTATTTAATTATATTTTTTTTACGAATTTAATGGTTGTTATCTTACCGATCTTTAAATTATTAATAAATTTTTTAGACTATTAATATTGTACAATATAGTTATATTGTATTTTAGATTATTGTATATAATATGGAAGTTGTATATATAGAAAAAAAAAATATATATATATATATATATATCATTTTATTTTTTTCTTGCCTCCATGACAAATTTTTAGTTCTGTTATTGCTAACTCTCCTAGAAAAATATCTTGGAACCCCGCCACGGTTTAAGTGGTTCCTGGTATATGAAACTGATACTAATCAACAGTAATTAGAAAATATGCTTCAAAGGGAACCAAGGCCACAATAAACAATTGAAGTCTGCATGGATTAAGGATATTATAAATTAAGCTATGAGTTAAAAACTGTAGAAGATTTGTCCACTGTAAATGCATCTTTGAATTTTTGTTTTTTTGTTTTTTCTTTCCTCCTGATGCAACTGAGGTGAAACATTGTCACGTGGCACTGAAGTTGGATGACTATTTCAACTGCAGCATCTAGCTAGCACATTTTGCTAGAATATTCGCGTGGGAGTAATTCTGTTTGTTAACTCTTAAAAATCTCACATTGGATAATTACCACAAGAAAGAGTGGATGATAAAAAATTTAATTTTGTCACATTGGAACCAAGGATACAATAACAATGGAATCAAAAGACTTTATTACAAAGTCCTTTTAAAAGTAAGATGGACGGTGGCATTGATTGCTTATAAAGTGTTATGTTCATTCAAGAATAGAATTCACTTAGGTATTGTTAATTGGGGACCTTTGATGAGTTCAATAAAAAGTTGACTGCTCTTAAAAAGTTAAGAGAAGTCTACTCAGTCTACTTTAGTAAATTCTAGGTGACTTCTCTGAAATATCAAATCAACTTAAGAGTATAACTTTTTATTTAGTCTGGCCAAATTAAAAATCACATAATCTAAAGAAGTCCTTCTTTTTTTGCTGAAAGAAAATTTTATTGAACTACAGCAGAAACAGAATCTTGGGCAGCCTCATCCAAGATTACATTAACAAAATTTCATAAATAATTAACAAACTAAAGCTAATGTTTGATTGTAAGTCACGGGCAACCTGTGAAAGTATTGTACTCATTACCACCACCGTCCATCTTACTTTGACAAGGACTTTGTAATAAAGTCACTGGGGATTAAGAATAGACTGATGGCCGTATTGACTGGACACTGGAGTCCGTCTATGCAAAAAAGCTTCAGAGAAGTCATGGTCCTTTGATATTTCAGTGAAGACAATTCCTTAATGGCGACTTGCAAAGAAGGGGAGCCACCCATGCAATTGCAAAGAAAGGGGGACATTCTGGCCTTTTGCCCTTAATTTTTAAAAAATTTAGTAATATGCCCCTGTATTGAAACTATATAGGTATATGTCCCTGTTTCGATATTCGATTACCTTAAAATCGAGTTTAAATGTAAAACTCGATTGGTGTAAAATCGAGTTATGCCCGATCAAACTTAAAAAAAAAAAAAAAAAAAAAAAAAAAAATTGCATAGAACTCGAGTTCTAGGAACTCGAGTTTCATGTAAATTTTTTTATAAGTGTATTTCCCCATACCAAGTTCAAGGGTTCTATAGCGGCATTTTTAAGCCCTATAGTGACGTTTTTAAGCCCTATAGTGGCGTTTTTCTGCAAAATTTTTTTATAAGTGTAAATACCAAGTTCAGTGGCCCTACAGCGGCATTTTTTAATCCCTGTAGTGGCGTTTTTCTGCAAAAAAAATTTTTATAAGTGTGAATACCAGGTTCAATGGTCCTATAGCAGCGTTTTTCTGCAAAAATTTTTTTGTAAGTGTGAATACCAGGTTCAGGGCCCTATAGCGGCGTTTTTAAGCCCTATAGTGGCATTTTGGAACTCGATTTCCATCAAGTTGAGTTTCATGTAATTTTTTTTTTTTTTTTTTTTTTTAAAGTTTGATCGGGCATAACTCAATTTTACACCAATCGAGTTTTGCATTGAAACTCGCTTTTAAGATAATCAAGTTTCGAAACAGGGGCATATTCCTATATAGTTTCAAAACAGGGACATATTGCTAAATTTTTTAAAAATTAAGGGCAAAAGGCCAGAATTTCCAAAGAAGGGGACCAAACTCACCTAGCCCCAATTATGGGTTAGCTCTTAGAAACTTCAAGTCATGACCCTATCACTGTCAAAGAAATAAATATTGCGCGTTTGTATTTGATATGTCGAGGATTTTTTATTATTATTCATAGTGCATGGTTTTCCGATCAAGGCAGCTACTTTTCTATTGCATAAACTGACTCCACTCAATCAAAACGGCCTTCTGAATTATTAATCAAATGAACCTTAAATTTATTTATATAAATAAAATAAAAACGAAGTTTATAATAGCTAAGTTAGGTCAAAAGCGAAGAAGATTGAATTGATTGAGAGAAATATCGAAAATCATAGAGAGATATAAAAAATCATAGATTGATGGAAATACTGTGAAAGATTTAATTAAATTTAAATATGATGGTGACTCGATGAACCATAATTCCAAGATTCAATTGATTTATTCAAAACAACATCGTTTTGAGCTAATGTGGCATTATATTTAACGGTAAGCTCATGCACTATGCAATGTTAGAGTGAAAAATCAAAATTACTCAAACTTAAAGTTGTAAATTGCAATATAATCTAGCCAAACTAACACATCAGATAATGTAAAGAAGTCCTTCAAAACTAGAGTAAACCAAAGTTAATGTTTGACAATAAGTCACACAGGCAACTTGTAAGTATTGAAACTCATTATCCCATTCTCCATATATTATTTTTACAATGAGGAATTTGTAACCAAGTTTCTTAGTTGCTTACATGTGCGCACGCACACAGAAACCATCACCATTAATTAAACAAAAATGGTAGGACATAAAAAATAAAATAAAAGAGAAAACTATTTTGAACACCCCCACCCCCCCCCCCCCCCCCCCCCCAGGCTTGGGTTTGGCCCTAGGCTTTGAGAATATCTAACCTTAAATTTTATTTTAACCCAACTGAAATAAATTTTAATATGATCATCTTAATGTTGCTTTCACAATATCTTCACATATGTGGCAAGTCGTTACTAGTTTTTATTTGGACCCATAATTGACATTACTTTTTTTACATATCTTTAACAACTTGCCACTTAGATTTTGTTGTAAAATTTTTGTAAAAGTATTGTGCCAGTTGCACTACACTTACAATATTTAATTTTATAAAAAAAAATGTTTCAAATTTTTGCTCATTCGTTAAAAAAAAAAAAAAAAAAATTTCTCTCCGGGACTCTGGCTTACTTTGTTGTTGATAGCGAAATGAAACTATTTTTTCCTACACTTTTCTTCTTCATAAGAAAAAAATTACACTATTATTACAACCAACAGATCTCCATCTACATATATGATTCTCTTCTCATTCTCCTTATCTCTCTTTCACTTCTATATTTTCTTAGTTTTTCTCTTCATTTGATCAAGTAGTTTGATAAATGCTCTATAGATTCCAAGTCCAAAAAGGTTTTTAGTGCTTGCTTAAATTCTAAGAGAGCAACCATGTGTATGATTAAAAAGCCATACACTTCAAAAGCAAAAACTTATATTAGTTACTATTTTTTTTCTTCCTAGTCCTACTCCTAGGTGCGTTACTATTCTTCTTTATCATATATTTTTATTTAATAGATATTACATATAAATATAATAAGTTATTATTAATTTGAAAAAAAAATAGTATTAATTATTAATTATATTTGTTTATGAATTTAATGGTTGTTATCTTACCGATCTTTAAACTATTAATAAATTTTTTAGACCATTAAGATTGTACAATATAGTTATATTGTATTTTAGATTATTGTATATAATATGAAGGTTGTATATACAGGAAAAAAAATTATCATTTTATATTTTACTTGCCTCCATGACAAATTTTTAGTTCCCTCATTGAAAATTAAAATTCGGTTGAGTATTAAAAATCTGATAGGTGATCGAGTAGCATTATTGGTGCTCTCATATAGCAAAAGCTTTAGTTGCTACTTGCTAGAAGTCGTGGTCCTTTGATTTTTCAGTGAAGACAAATTGATTACCAACGACCTAGCTGTGCAAGGAAGGGGAACCACCCATGCAAATGCAATGTGGACCAAACTCACCTAGCCCCAATCATGGGTGAGCTACTTTGCTCTTATAAACTTCAAGTCAAGATCCTATATATTACTCAAAGAAATATTGCTCTCTGGAAAATTTTGGATTTTTTTCATTGTGTCATCATCTCCCTATCAAAGCAAGCTAATTTTCCATTGCAGGGGTCCCTTTTTGCATAGACTGACTCCAGTCAATACGGCCATCAGTCTACTTACTGTACTTTGTCTGGATTCATGCTTGCTAGCCTCCGTTCCTGCATTTTTGTGGTTATTGGAAATTACATGTCGGATAAGTTGGTTTTTTTCCTATTGAAATTGAACAGTGGTTTGAAATAAGTGGAAAAGAAGACAGATTAAATTTGTTAATTTTTGGCTTGAAATTTATAATATCTAACCCAAGTTTGGGGCTAATTGGTCAAAAGTAAAGAGTATTGAATTGATTAAGAATGTCAAAAATTATATAATCAAGGTTGTTGGATATACTATTCAAGATTTGATTGAAGTAAAATATGATGGTGACTCCATAACTACAATTTCAAGATTTAATTGATTTATTCAAAACCATATCGTTCTTAGATCATGTGACATTTAATGGTCGCCTCATTCATGAATAAGGGAGGGGTCTTATTCCAAACACTATGCAATGTTAGGGTTGCAAATCCAAAATTTTGAAACTTTAAAAGATAAATTTTCAAAATTTCAAATTTAAGAGTGTAAATTACAATTTAGTCTTAGCCAAATTGACAAATCAACAAAGAGTGTAACTTTTATTTAGTCTGGCCAAATTAAAAAATCACATAATCAAATTGAAGAAGTCCTTCAAAAACTAAAATAAAAAATATTTCATAAATAATAAACAAACAAAAGCTAATGTTTGACTATAAGTCACAGGGGCAAACTGTGAAAGTATTGAACTCATTACCACCACCATCCATCTTACTTTTACAAGGACAAGGACTTTGTAATAAAGTCTCTTGATTGCTTATATAGTGTTATGTTCATTCAAGAATAGAATTCACTTAGGATTAAGAATAGACTGATGCCCGTATTGACTGGAGTCAGTCTATGCAAAAAAGCTTCAGAGAAGTCATAATCCTTTGATATTTCAGTGAAGACAATTCCTTAATGGCGACTTGCAAAGAAGGGGAGCCACCCATGCAATTGCAAAGAAGGGGACCAAACTCATCTAGCTCCAATCATGGGTTAGCTCTAAGAAAGTTCAAGTCATGACCCAATCACTGTCAAAGAAATAAATATTGCGCGTCTGTGCATGTCGAGGAATTTTTTTTATTCATAGTGCATCGTTTCCCGATCAAGGCAGCTACTATTCTATTGCATAAACTGACTCCACTGATCAAAACGGCCTTCTATATATATATATATATATATATATATATATATATATTAAAAAAAAACCGAAGTTTATAATAGCTAAGTTAGGTCAAAAGCGAAGAAGATTGAATTGATTGAGAGAAATATGGAAAATCATAGAGAGATATCAAAAATCATAGATTGATGGAAATACTGTGAAAGATTTAATTAAATTTAAATATGATGGTGACTCAATAAACCATAATGCCAAGATTCAATTGATTTATTCACAACAACATTGTTTTGAGCTAATGTGGCATTGTATTTAACGGTAAGCTCATGTGCTATGCAATGTTAGAGAGGAAAATCAAAATTACCCAAACTTAAAGTTGTAAAAAATGAGGAATGAGAGTTTATTGAAAATATTAGAGGGAAATATTGAATAATTGTAATTGATTAAAACAAATTTGGGGTAAAAAAAAGGAGAAAAAGAAAGAGAAAAAAGCTAAAAGCAAATCACTCTAATAGAGTGCCACATGGCAGAACCTCATGCTCTCTCGCATGAGGTCTCTGCTTTTATATATTGATTGATTTTACAACAATTTCATAATAAATATTAAGTTGTAAGTTGTTATTAGTTCTAATTTTAATCCATAATTCTGTAAAAAAATAAAATTTTAATTCACAACTAAAATAATTTTTTTGCACACTCATAACAACTAATAATAATTTACCACTTAAAATTTGTTGTAAAAATATTATGAATATAACATTTTTTATTAAAATAACTCTATCATATATATATATATATATATACTAATTTTTTTTCAAATATTTTGGAGGGACGACGCCCCCTTTGGTCCCTACGTGACTCTGCTACTGTTTCTTCAAGTGTCCAACACGCTTAAATCAAGTTTCATTGAGAGACATGGTTTACTTGAAGACTTTTGGAGGCAAACTCATGAATGAGCTTTGACCATGCTGGACCCACACGGTGCTTTGCACCACCAAAAAATTGCAAACTTCGCAGCAATTCCACTCTCAGTAATCTAACAGAGGCGCAATTGCATTATGAGTTTCTATTCAAAAAGAAATTTCCAAGATGATTTAGTGGAAATCATGCCGTTAGATTCATGTAAATTTCCTTCAACAGGGTTCAAAAAGACGATGCTTCATGATAATCACGTTGGCATTCATTCAAAGTAAAAAATTGAAAAGCTAAAGAAAAATAATAAAAAATAAAAAAGGGAGGAATAGAAAAAGTAGCACATTCATTAAATGACTTCCAGTCTTGGGTTGATAAGGACTGTATTTCAATGATTAAAGTGTGTTGAGTGATGAATATATAACAATCAAATATTTGCCCATTGCAACGCACTCATCAATCAATCATAAACTCTAACATGGCTCCCTCTGTTTCCATTTCCATTCTGATAGTAGCATTATGGGTTCTTTATATCTTGATGCACTCCACAACTATGGTTATTGCAGCTGGCTCTGTGGCAGCATCTAAATCATCAGCGCTTGAACTAGAGGCGAAGGCTCTCCGGGAGAGTGGGTGGTGGCGTTATCACTCCAACGATACATTCTTAGATCATTGCGAGTTCGATGGAATCATATGCAATGATGGTGGAAGCGTCATAGAGATTCACAAGGGTCGGTACTATCTGCCAGGTGGGATCAGTAAACTCAACATCTCTTCCTTCCCAAATTTAGTCCGTCTTAATCTTTCCGATTGTTGGCTTAAGGGGAGCATTTCAATTGAGATAGGCACCCTTTCAAAGCTCACCCACCTTGATCTGTCCCTTAATTTTCTCACAGGTAAGTTGCCTCCTTCATTTGGAAACCTCACTCGATTAGTTAAATTTGACATTTCTTCAAATTGCATCATTGGTTCGATTCCCAAAGAATTGGGAAATTTAACAAATCTTCTTGAGTTAGATCTAGGTGGAAATTTTTTAATTGGATCAATCCCCATAGCTCTAGGTCATTTAACCAATCTCACCTATTTTAGTGTGCAAGGTAATCGGCTTACTGGTGAGTTACCTCTTTCACTTGCAAACCTCACTCAATTACAGACATTAAACATTTCTTCTAATCTATTTGGTGGTTCCATTGCCAAACAATTAGGTAATTTAAAGAATCTTCTTGAATTAGATCTAGGTACAAATGCTTTCACTGGACCAATCCCCACAACTCTATGTCTTTTAAGCAATCTCACCTATTTTAGGGGGCATGGTAATCGACTCATCAGTGAGTTACCTCTTTCACTTGCAAACCTCACTAGATTACAGGTATTTGACATTTCCTCTAATCTAGTCAGCGGTTCCATACCCAATGGATTAGGTAATTTAAAGAATCTTCTAGAATTAAGATTGAGTGATAACAAATTTATCGGACCAATCCCTTCTTCTCTTGGCCTTTTAACCAATCTTTCCATCTTGGAATTGTCTTATAATAAAATCAATGGTTGTATAGTGCCAGAAATTGGATTGCTAAAGAATTTGTTGAAATTGGACCTACGAGAAAACAATCTCACTGGTCCAATCCCTTTGTCTATAGGCCATCTAACCAATTTGGTTTCTTTGTCTCTTTCTATGAATCAAATCAATGGTCACATTCCACTAGAAATAGGCAACATGAAGAATTTGAGTTACCTGTACATCGATAATAACAAGCTTATTGGCCCCCTCCCTTCATCTCTTGGTCATCTAACCAATTTGATCTCTTTGTTTCTTGATTCGAACCAAGTCAATGGTTCCATTCCTCCTGAAATAGGCAACATGAAGTATTTGAAAGACTTGCATCTTAATAATAACAATATTGTTGGTCAAGTTCCTTCAATTATAGGTCAATTAATTGAGTTGGAAACGTTGTCCCTTAGTTGGAACCAAATCAGTGGCTCCATCCCCAAAGAAATAGCTAATTGCAAGGGGTTGAGTGAATTGTTATTGAGCCATAACTATTTAACTGGAAGCATTCCATCTCAAATTAGTGACCTTCAGGTTTTAAATGCTATTGACCTAAGTTATAATACTATCAGTGGGGAAATTCCTTTTAAACTAGGGGATTCACAACCTCTAAAGCTCTTGGATCTCAGCTGCAATAATCTTACTGGAAATATTCCGGATCTTACATATCCAGTAAAAGAAGTGAACTTTTCCCACAATTCTTTCCATGGTCGGATCCCAGATGGCTACTTAAATTATGCACCTTCAGCCTTCATCGACAACAAAGATTTATGTGGTGATATCAAGGGCTTCCCTCGTTGCTTGCCATCTTCCCCAAGCAACAATAGATCCATTGTCCATCAAATAAAATTTTTTGTTCCCTTAATTGCTTTCACTATGTTTTTACTTCTTGGGTATTTTTTCCGCTCTCAATGTAGAGTTAGGAAAATGTCATCTGAGTCAAGGGAAACAAAGAATGGGGATTTGTTCTCAATATGGAATTATGATGGAAAAATTGCATATGAAGACATCATTGAAGCAACAGAGGACTTTGACATTAGATATTGTATTGGAATAGGTGGCTATGGTAGTGTTTACAAAGCACAGTTGCCTAATGGTAAAGTGGTTGCCTTAAAGAAACTTCATCGCTTAGAGGCTGAGGACCCAAATTTTGACAAGAGTTTCAGAAATGAGGTCAAAATTTTAACGGAAATCCGACATCGGAATATTGTGAAACTGCATGGTTATTGTTTGCACAAACGATGCATGTTTTTGGTCTATGAGTATATGGAAAGGGGAAGTCTATTTTATGTCCTACGCAACAATGCTGAGGCTGTAGAATTGGATTGGATGAAGAGGGTGAACATAATCAAAAGTACAGCACATGCATTATCTTATATGCATCATGAAGGTGTCCCAGTAATTGTTCATCGAGATATAACAAGCAACAATATTCTATTGAACTCTGAGTTAGAGGCATTTGTGTCAGATTTTGGCACGGCTAGACTCCTTGATTCAGATACCTCCAATCAAACTTTAATGGCTGGGACATACGGTTATATTGCTCCAGGTGAATTATATATTATTTTCATAATTATCCTAGATATTATTTTGAATGTTTAGTCACATGTAGAGCTTTCTATATAGTCATTCTAGTTAGAAACAATTACCTTTATGATGGAAATTTTATACACTAGCAAGTTTTGTCCAAACATCCAAAAAAAAAAAAAAAAAAGATTAAAGTTAAATGAAAGATATTAATTTTTTCATACCTACTTTTTGTCCAATATTTGCAGAATTGGCCTATACAATGAAGGTGACTGAAAAAAGTGATGTTTATAGCTTTGGAGTGGTGGCATTAGAAATATTAATGGGAAGGCATCCAGGTGAACTCTTGACATCATTATCATCATCTCAAAGTGTGATGCTAAATGAAATATTAGACAAGCGTCTCCCACCTCCAAATCGTTTGGTTGCACAGGATGTTTTTCTTGTTGCTGCAATTTCATTTGCTTGCTTACGTGCTAAACCAAAGTCTAGGCCGACAATGAAATCAGTGTCTCAAGAATTTCTTTGTCAGAAGAAACCAATAATGAACCCCTTACATGCAGTTTCAGTATGGCAGCTAAGAAACCAAGAAACTTATATGGTTGGAGAGGGTGAAACCCATTCTGAAAGTCCTTGTTTTCTGGTTGAGAAAGATAATGTTTGATGAGCTTCTACGAAAAAATTGTTGTGTATTACAATAACAGTAGCTTAAAAATCCTGTTTGTAAGTTGTAATTGTTGTTCTTTATGATCTGTAACCTGTATTTTGTAATATGAAATTTAAGTCTTCACCACTTTTCTAATGCAATCGCAGAGGTTGCAAAGGCTGATCTATATGCTTGATGCTTGACTCAAAGATTTCATACTTGTTCGACTTAGTCACATAAGATTAAACAATAATAATGAAAAATTTGTAGGGAAAACAATTAATAAAATCTCTACCTCCCTTGCTATTTGCTCCCAACACACGCAACCCTCTCTCACAAAAACATAATGAAAGACTTTCTACTTGCACTATCCGTTCTAAATTACACCAATATGATGTTATCCTCTTTCGACCCACATTACAATCGCACACTCAATGCCTCTAACTTCCCCGTTCTTTTCCATTCCAATCATCCACTGCTAACACCTCTGTTGTTTTTGTAACCCCACGACCTACTAATTCAACATTCTAGTAATCGAGACCTTATTATGACTTTTAATTTGAGAATTATAACAAAAAAATATAATAAAAATAAACATACATAGCAAATTTAATAAAAGATAGATCTAAATGAACGGATTTGTCTGTATAGTGAAGTAGGTCGCCACCATTAGGCAATAAATTTTGATTCTCATGGAGATTACCTTTTGGTCACCAAATTTCACGTGATTCTACAATTGGCTTAGATAATTCTACTAGTGCCTTTTTACTATTTGAATTATGATAAAAATTTGAGCTCTATGTTCTACATCAGATATATATTGCAACTGTTTTGAAAAATCAGACTAAGCAAGATTAAAAAGGAATATAATGGATAGATTTTATGTGGTTCTTTCATGTGTCTGCATCCAAAGGAGCCAAGGAGGGAGCTGCTTTCATCCGCTATATGAGAAATTAGGACTATAACAATGTTTATATATAGCGTACCCTACCCAATAGAAATCCCCAAAATACCCTTGATGCCAATAAATAATGCATTGACCTAAAAACAAATATGAGGGAACTCTAACAGCAAGAAAATACTATGATAAACATTGGATAACAATTCTTGTGGTTTTTTTTTTCTTATTTTTTTTTCTAGGTCTAAGAGCTGGTCTATGCTACTAGAGTAGTACAATGACAATTGAAAAAATAATCTTCCTGTCGGCCTATGGATATACCCATTTTTAAACCTAATTTCATAACTTGTTGAATTGTGCAATTGAATGGTCGATGAAAGGTTATGTCGTGTCCATGCAATCAGTAGTGGGTAGAAAATGTTCATTACTCACGGGGTCATAGTCGCACAAGTTTTATATAACAAAAATGGAAATGCTTACGAGTGCCCTTAGGGCACTGGTTAATAATCTATTTAAAAAAAGTTTTTATAGGAAATGAAAAAAAAAAGTAATTAATATTTTGACAGCTTTTTTCATTTCCCATAAAAGTGGTATCAAAACTTTCCTAAAATGGATTATTAATGAGTGCCGCACTCGTTAGCATGACCTTAACAAAAATTATCTTTTCATAATTGATAAATTAATCCAAGGAAAAAAATATAGCAAAATTTTCCAAGAAACAAAAAGACTTAAATAGAACCAAACCAACCTCCTAGGGATGTACTTCACATAATCATATCTTGAACAGTCTCTCAATAACAATTTAAAAACACCCTTAAAAAAGAAAAAGAAAAAAATGACATCCTAATAACCTTACGTAGATTAGCAGTGTTTATGCCATTACCTCTGCAATTTTGTCAAAAGATAAACATCCAAGGTAGCTTTTCTTTTTTTTAGAACCTAGATTAGATAGGATTTTGACTAAATAATTACCGTATTGGAGAAGTGTGTAATCCTTAGAGACAAAAAGAAGGAATGGAAGGGAGAAAGGGATTAAATTACACGTTAAAAAAAATGCCACATTAGCTCAAAAGAATGTGGTTTTGAATAAGTCGATTGAATCTTGGAATTATGGTTAATTTATGGAGTCACCATCATATTTAACTTTAATTAAATCTTTCATAGTTGAAGAGGTAAAATCTTGGACGACGGGTCTCCGTGAGATGGTCCTGACGGATCAAAGTCCATGGGCCGATAGGGGACGGGCCCAACACCTACGGTCCGTTATGAACGGACCATACATGGACGGTCACAAGGTAGACGGGTCAAACATCCATGTGGTGGCAAGGAAACCCTAGATTAGTTTACTTGCGGCACACGCTTAACCACCTCGGAATTCTAAAGCAATTAGAATTCTAGTATAAGGAGGATTTTGGAAGATCATCTCTATAAGGAAATACCTTGTCCATCACGTTTAGGATTGCTTAAGATGTTTTCTATAAGGAAAAGATTTCCGAACCAAGGAGGAGAGGTTAGCCCTTTATTACTATAAAAGCCCCAATACCCTCATAAATCAAGGTACGCATAATTTACCCTCTCTCTAGCACTCTAAAGTTGTGAGAATAATTCTAACTTAACCTTTGGAGGGTAGTTAGCCGGCACCACACCGATGCTCTCTGCTAAGATCTCTTTGTGTTGTGCAGGAATTATCTTCGAGTGTGTAAGGACCGTGTGGCTCATTGGTGGAATTTTCGGCTTCATCAATAGTATTTCCAACAATCTTGATCATATGATTTTCGACATCACTCTCAATCAATTTAATCTTGACCAAACACACCTTGCCCCAAACTTGGGTTAGCTAGTATAAACTTCAAGTAAAAAATTATCAATTTCGTATTCTTTCCCACTTACTACAAACCACTGTTCAATTTCTTCAATAGGAAAGGACCAACTTATCCTGCTCGTAATTTCCAATAATCACAAGAATGCAAGAACGGAGGCTAGCATGAATCCAACGAGTAAAGAAATCCAGTTCCCCTTGATGGTTCTACTTTGATATGTGGTTGAATAGATAATCTATGAGGTAAACCTCGGGTGAACCATCCTCTTTTCTTTCTTTTTTTCCTTTTTAAGGTTCTTTTGATTAATAATTCGGAAGCCTGTATTGACTAACTAACAGGAGTCAGTTTATGCAATAGGATCCATGCAATAGAAAAGAAGCCGCTTTAATGACCAGAGTAATTCTAATACCGTAAAAAAATCACTACTTTTACCACAATTTTTTTACATAAACTATAATTGATTGTATGTTACTTTTACATGAACCCACAATTTTTTGTATACCACTCACAGTTTACCACGGAAAGTTGGAGACAGTTTGATGCTGTGGAAGCTTGAAGAAAACAGACACAATGTTCTTTTTGATGGATAGAAACTAAATTGTTAGTTTTTGAGTAGTAAACCTCGAATCCACAAAGTGATAGGCTTGGAATCCAAGGTTTTCAGACCCGGACCGTTTATTGAATCGTAAAAAGGAGAGGTTCAAGATTTTTGAGGTCGAACCGGGTTCGAATCGTGATGACGTCATAATTAATTTAATAATTATTTTAAATATATATAAAAACATTAAATTAATAAAAAAATAGAAAAATTAACTAAAATAGTCCAAAACAAATATAGATAGTATTTTTTATAACATAATTTTCATAATACAAATAAAAATGATTAAATTTTAAAAAAACAATAGTTATTGAGTTTCTAAATTATTTTTAAGTCATGACAAAGTACACTTTAGTACCCAATAATTTTTATTTTATGAAACCCAATTACATAATTAAAAGACAACTAAGTTTATTTGCTCATGGCCAAGCCCATATGACTGCCGATCTTTTTTTTTTTTCCAAGCCCATTTAAATAGTCAATGTACACCACTATATGTACTAAAGCATTATACGAGAGCATTACATGTACTAAAGCATATTCAAATACTAAAGGTAGTGCTTGACAGCAAGCAAGCACTATATGAACTAAAGCATTATACGTGGAGCTCTTCTTTTATTCAAAATTTAAAATCTTTCAATATTTCCAATGCCCAGCAGCTAGTGTCAATGTACTGTAGACACGTGGAGAACTTAGGAAGCTTTCTATATTTCCAATGCTAGGCAGCTAGTGTCAGTCAGAGTAGTCATAACAAATACAAAGAAAGAGAAAGTGAGAAACCAGACCACATACCAAAGTTCAGTAAAAAAGAGAGAGAGGGAGACAGACAAAGAAGAAGAAGAAAAAAAAGAAAGAAGAAGAAGTAGAAGAAGAAGAAGAAGAAGCAGCAGTTGCTTCATGGCGCCACCCCTGATGTAGTGGAGAAGGATACTTGTCTTGATCATCTACAGAAAAAGAACAACAAGCTGAGTACTCTTCTCTCCAAGGCGAAAGAAGATGCAGTAGCTGAATTCAAGGCATCCAAGCAATATACTGATTTTCTGGACACCAATTATGCAGCAGGCTTTGAGGATTTTAGAATGGAGACCATAGAAAACTTCCCTGAAGTGGACTTTAGCTCCATTAAGCTTAACCTGACTCCTGCTACTAGCTCTTTCCTTCAAATCGACTTTGAGGACGTCAATGTTGAAGACGACGCTACAACTCTGCCTCCTCAAGACAACCCTAACGTGGATGCCCCCCCTGCTTAGAAAATATTTTAATGTTTGTATTCCTTTCTTTTTCTTTTTATTTTTATATTTTTTATATTTTTTATTTTTTTTTTATCTGGTCCACTGTTTAGGACCTTTTTTATGCAGTTCAAGTACACTAAGCTCGTCCGTGGTTTTAGGATGAGTTGTTAAAACAACTAAAGTTTTATTTCACAAGGGTGTTTGGACGTTGGTTGTCCGCCCTTAAGGAACTGAATGAATGTTATTTTTCTATTATGATATGGACGAGAGTTTCTATTTCCATGAGATTTTGAACTTTGGCTCGTTCATAGACGGGATTTCTCTTTTTATCATGGATATATACTTTTTTCCATTCCTTGAATTTCATCAAGTATGACTCATCTATGTGAAATGGTAATTATCAGCCTTACTCGTCCTTAGACTTAGCTAATTTTCACGTTTTATAAAGACAAGGCCCAACCTTTCACTCGTCCATAGGTTGGATTGTTTGGTTGGTGTCTTAATCAATAGATGAAACATTTGCTCATGCATTTCCTCATCCATTGGTTGAACTAATGCAATAAGGGCTTTAAATCGTCCATTGTTTGGACGGTTTATGGCTTCACTTGTCTAGGTCCATGGTTTGGATGAGTATGCCTTTGCTTCACTTTTATGAGAATTTAGATAGTACATCACTGCGTCCAGAGAATTTATTTGTCTCGGGCTCTTAGCCCTCTTATGGGTTAATTTCAACGAAAACAGTGGAAACCAAGAATTCAAGCACAACATTATGTACATAGTATAAATATTATTCATAGATGAGGCATGCGCTTTAGAAGCTAATGCCTTTTAGGAAAATAAATACAAGCCAAACCATAACTTTGTCTATAACTTCAACATAATAATAACAAAGCAATACTAAAAATATGTAGACAAACAAGCTCTTTATGTAGATAGACAAGTAGATAAATGGTCTCCAGGCTGGCATTTTACTGGTAGTACCTCCTCAGGTGCTCAACATTCCAAGGATGCTCCAATTTCCTCCCATCTAGGGCCTCCAAATAGTAGGATCCTTGTCTTTTACAGTTGACAACTCTGTAGGGGCCTTCCCAATTAGGTCCCAATTTCCTGTGAGCCGAGTTCTTGGTTGCTAAGGAAACCCTTTTCAGGACGAGATCTCCTATGTTGAACCGCCTTGGTTTTACGATTGCATCATGTTGCCTAGCCATGAAGTTTTTGTACTTCGCTGTCCTTTGCTCTGCATCTGTCCTTACCTCGTCTATCAGATCAAGGCTTAAATGGAGTTGCTCCTCATTATCCTTATTTTGATACGTCATTACCCTGTGGTTGGCCATATGCACTTCTGCAGGTATGACTGCTTCACTATCGTAGGTTAGCTTGAAAGGGGTTTCCCCTGTAGGGGTTCTCACCGTCGTCCGGTATGCCCACAGAACACCTGGTAGCTTGTCAAGCCATACTCTCTTCACCCCTTCAAGCCGAGTCTTGATGATCTTCAACAAAAATCAGTTTGCAACTTCAGCCTGATCGTTTGCTTGCGGGTGAGCGGGTGAGGAGTAGTGATTTTGAATTCCAAAGTGTTCACAGAAGCCTTTAAAAAGTGTATTATCAATTAATTGTCGTCCATTGTCGGATATCAATACTCTGGGCACCCCAAACCTGCACACAATGTTTTTCTAGACGAAGTTCTTGACATTTTGTTACGTGATATTTGCTAAGGGTTCCGCTTCTACCCACTTTGTGAAATAATCAATGCCGACTACTAAAAACTTCATTTGCCTTGTACCTAGTGGGAAGGGACCCAAGATGTCAAGTCCTCATTGTGCAAAGGGGCATGAGGCCATCATCAGGGTGAGGTACTCTAATGGTTGTCTGGGGACATTACTAAACCGTTGGCATTGATTACAGACTTTGACATATGCCTTGGCATTAGCTTGCATATTTGGCCAGTAGTATCCTACTCGGACAACCTTGTGGACGAGTGACCTGGCTCCCCGAGTGATTACCACATACTCCTTCATGAACCTCCCTTAATACATAGTTCGCCTCATCTGGAGCTAAACACCTAAGATAAGGTTGAGAAAAGCCTCTTTTATATAACACCTCGTCCATAATAATGTACCTAGCCGATCTTACTCTGAGCTTTCTAGCCTCGTCTTTCTCTTCTGGAAGTTGTCCGTCCTTTAGGTATAATACAATCGGGGTCATCCAATTTCCTCTGCTCTCTTCCTATTGTACTTTTGGGATATCTATACTTGGTATATACTGAATCTCATCAAACTCGTCCATGGCTTCATTTGCTGAGGCTTCTTTCGCTAAGGTATCAGCTTCCATGTTCTCCTCCCTTGGGACTTGAACGAAATCAGCTTCCTCAAACTTTTTCATAAGGCGTGTCACTCTATTAAGCTACTTCCTCATTTGTTCTTCCTTAGCCTTATATATCCCATTTACTTGGCCCATGATCAACTGAGAATCTCCCAAGACGAGTATTGACTTTGCTTCCACAAACTTAGCCAACTCCAGCCCTTTGAGGAGGGCTTCATACTCGATTTCATTATTAGTTGTTTGGTACTGCAAACGAATCTTGTGTTTCAGTTTATCTCATTCTGGGGATTGTAGAACCACACATATTCCTCTTGTATGCTGTGTAGACGAGCCATCCACGTAGACGACCCATTTCTTACTATTTTCTATCTCATCTGAATCATCATAACTTGGGGTAAACTCTGTAATAAAATCTGCCAGGGCTTGAGCTTTTATGGCATGCCTTGGTTGATATCTAATGTCAAATTCACTAAGCTTGACAGCCCATTAGATTAGTCGTCCTGTAGCTTCCAACTTATTCATTGCTTTCTTGAGCGGATGATCAGTCATGACATTGATGACATAAGCTTGGAAGTAATGCCTCAGCTTCCTGGAAGCCGTTATTAATGCAAAAGCCAACTTCTCTATTTGTGGATATCGTCCTTCCGCTCCCTTCAATGCTCTACTTGTATAGTACACAGGCTTTTGCATCTTGCCTTCCTCCCTCACCAATGCTGAGCTAACGGCATGTGTGCTGACTGCCAAGTACAAGTACAACTCCTCTCCCAGCACGGACAGGCTTAGTAAAGGAGCCATGGTGAGATATGTCTTTAGATCTTCGAAAGTTTTCTAACACTCGTCGGTCCATTCAAATGTTTTTTTAAGAACCTTAAAAACTGGAAAACATTTGTTATTAGTTTTAGAGACAAACCTGTTAAGGGCAGCAACTCGCCCAGTGAAAGATTGGACTTCTTTGATATTTCACGGAGGCTTCATGTCCAGTATTGCTTGAATTTTATCAGGATTTGCTTCAATCCTCCTATGCGAAACCATAAATCCAAGAAATTTTCCCGATGATACTCTAAAAGCACATTTACTGGGATTCAACTTCATGTTGTACTGCCTAAGTGTGTCAAATGTTTCCTGTAGGTCTTCTAGATGCTTTTCCTCGTCCTGACTCTTCACCAGCATGTCATCTACATAGACTTCAACATTCCGCCCAATTTGTGGACGAAACATGTGGTTAACCAACCTCTGATATGTTGCCCCCGCATTCTTCAAACCGAAGGGCATCACCTTATAACAGAACAAGCCTTGACTGGTGACAAAGGATGTCTTCTTTTGGTCTACCTCGCCCATCTTTATTTGATTGTATCCAGAGAAAGCATCCATAAAACTAAGCAACTTGTGACCCGCAGTGGAATCTACCAACTGGTCAATGAGTGGCAATAGGTAGCTATCCTTGGGGCAAGCCTTGTTTAAATCGGTGAAATCCACACACATTCTTCACTTGCTGTTTGCTTTCTTGATCATCACTACATTAGCTAACCAGTCCGGATAGTACACTTCCTGAATAAACTTCACCGCAATCAACTTTTGAACTTCCTCTTTGATAGCGTTATCTCTCTCAGGGGCAAACACCCTTTTCTTTTGTCGCACTGGCTTGGAAGAAGGACATACATTCAGACGATGGGTAATGACACTAGGATCTATACCCAGCATGTCCTCATGACTACAAGCAAATACATCAATATTTTTCTTCAAAAACTAGATGAGGTCCTTCTTAATCTTCTCTTCTAGATTTGCTCCAATCCTGGTACACCTCCCAGGATTATTCTCATCTTAGGAAATATCTTCCAACACTTCGGTGGGCTCTGCTACAACTCTCTTTTCTTCAATATTCATGGCCTGAACTTGCTCATCCATGGCCAAATGGCCAGGTAACATTCTCTTGCTGCTAGTTAGTCTCCTTGTACTTGTCCTACTCCATACTCTGTTGGAAACTTAACCGATAAGTGGTAGGTAGATGTAACAGCCTTCCAACTATTTAAAGTTGGCCTTCCAATTATGGCGTTGTAGGAGGATGAACAATCTACCACAAAGAAGTTCACATCCTTAGTGATTTGTTGCAGGTATGCCCCCACTACCACTGGTAATAAAATAGTGCCCACAGGCTGTACATTCATTCCACCAAAGCCTACTAGGGGGGAGTTCACTAGACGGAGCCGGTCTCGTCCTAACCTCATCTGTTGAAAAGCTAGATAATATAAAATGTCCGCTGAGCTTCCGTTGTCCACCAGCACCCTTCTGGTTGTGTAGTCAGCAATAAGTAAGGTGATGACGATAGCATCATCGTGAGGGTGGTGAATTCTTTTGGCATCCTTGTCTGTGAAAGTGATCGCTTGTTCGTCCGTGGTCCTTGCCCTTGGTGATCGTCTAGAGAGTTGGACGTTCTGCACTACCTTCGGGTATGCCTTCTTTGACTTAGACAACTGGCTGGTTAAACTTCCCCCTATGATAACTCTTATTTCTCCGAGCGGTGGTCGTGATGATTCTTCTTCCTTCCCTTTCAATTTCTCGTCCTTGTGGTCTCGTCCAAGGAAATTTCTCAACTTCCCTTGCCTTATAAGATTCTCAATCTGCTACTTTAAATCAAAACACTTGTCCGTATCATGCCCATGATCTCTATGGAAGCGACAATACTTATTCCTATTGCGCTTATTGGGATCTCCCTTCATTTTCTCCGGCCACTTCAAGGAAGGATCATCCTTGATTTGCATAAGGACTTGTTTGAGCGGCATGTTCAGTGGCGTGTATTGTTGACTCTGTGCCGAAGGGCCAGCTTTCTTGTCTCTGTCCTTCTTATCTTCCGTTCGTCTCTTCTTAGGACGAGGACCTTGTTCTGAATGGCGCGAGGGGTTGGCTTCAATTTTCTTAGCTCTCTTCCTCTTCTTGGCTATGATAACATCTTCCGCATTCATAAAGTTCTGGGCTAAATAGACAAGTTCAGCCATGATCTGAGGCTCCTGCTCATATAACTTGTGAATGAACAAGTCAGAATTAACTCCATTATGGAAGCCCGCCAAGAGAAACTTATCATCCATCTCGTCCACTGTCAGGGCTTCCCTGTTGAAACGCGTGATAAAGGACCGCAAACTTTCATTCTCTCCTTGTTCTATGTTTAGCAAGCTGGACGAGGCACGCTTGTGCCTCTGACCTCCAATAAAGTTGTTAACAAATAACTTGCTTAACTCCTCGAAGGACGTCACTGTGTTCGGAGGTATCTTGCTAAACCACACTCGCGCGAGCCCTTTAAGGGTGGTAGGAAAAACTCTACACATTATCTCATTCGAAACCCCTTAAAGGTGCATGGTAGTTTTGAAGGTGGCAATGTGATCAAACGAGTCACGTGTCCCATCATACGAATCTAAAGAAGGCATCTTGAATTTCGGCGGCAAAAGGTGAGCATTGATGGAAGCCGTGAAAGAGGAATCAATTCTGTGAACCAAATCTTCTACATGATTTGTCCTTCTCATATTCTCCCTCATCTCATCCATAACTCTTCTCATTTGGTCCATCTCTCTTTCCAAATGTGGCACTCTCCGTGAAGTGGTACCCCTTGACTGGCTTTCAAGCTCTGCGTTTCTTTCATCTCCCTGGCTCTGGCCTTGCTTTTCTCCATAGGCTTCACGCCTTTGCTTCTTGAGATTAATCTCCCTTGTCAATTCTTGGTTTTGGCGAGTTAACTCCGCCATAGTGGCTGCCATGGATTGTACATGTTGAATAGAGGATGGTTGCATGGCAGGCGCAAATTGACAATCGCGGTGGGGATTACTAAAGGCATCCCTACTTTCTTGATGGCCTGGACTAGTAGCCTTTGATCTTGTCCAAATCATTGCAGCCTTTGGTTAGAGAAAGGAACTGTAGAACTCAAAGATGAAATCTAACAGAATCGCAACTTTCCCACAGACGGCGCCAACTGATGAATCCTTGGAAATCAGTAGGCTGAAAAGTCTCGGGCGTTAGTGATCTTAAGGCTGAGTCCTGAAAAAGCAAATACAAAATCAAAGGAGACCGGTGGAAGCCGGCCAAGAATCCTCCGATGGTAAAGTCAGTGGGTTTGTAATTCCAAGTAAAAAGGAAGTGTTCTGGGATTCCAATCTTTATGGAAGTGTCTCAATGAATTACCTTATCATTGGTGAATGCTTATATAGCACTCATCTTGGGATAGTTATTTGCTTGGTAACTGCTCCTATTGTTAAGGAATTTCGGAAGATTCGGAGGTAACTTCCATAGCTGCTATGGAAGTTACATTATTTGGGTGTTTTCCATAACTGTCACTAGTAACTGGCTATAGTGACTAATTATACCCCTTCATGTTCTGGGCGAAATGAAAAGCTCGTCCAAAACTTGTATAGGGAACTTAGAATGTAGGTAGCTCGTCCAGGCACGTTGGACGAGTCACCCCAGCCTGGACGAGCACACTGTCATGTCCTATGTTCGCTTCTCTTGTTGTTTCCCTTGGACGACCTCTATGGACGAGTTTGGAGTTAGTGTTATAATACACCATCATCTTTGATTAGGATAAGCTATGCTGGCGAGGAGAGGAATGTAATCGCCTTCCTTGTACCCTCGATCTTGCTTCCTTGAAGGCTCAGTTCTCAAAGTTCAAATTGCGAATACTAGAGCCGGAAGAGCAACCACTATCAGAACCAAATTAGTTGAAACCATGACTTAGATAATTAGTTGAAACCATTTCATGGGCATCCTAAAAAATACTACATATAAAGCAACTCACAAGATCAGTGGAAGCGCACGTCTTTCACAATTTTCATTGATGCTACATTGATTGAACTGGAATTACCCTTCTAATTCTTCAAGTTTTTCATTTATCGTTTTGGTCTGGCCATAGGGTACCTGATGTTGATCAGACTGGAATCGAGTACTAAAAAGACAAACTGATAGGAGAAAAATATGCCTCCAAATTCCTTGTCATTTTCAGTGAAGGTGAATTTTATTCTCTACTTTGATCATTTATGACTAAATATTGCTTCCATTGCTTTAAGCTTGGTATTTCATTATTTTCTGTCTCCATTACCCACACCAAGAAGCTATTTTGCAAGGGACTATTACCAGAACCACCATCCATTGCCAGGGCACCATGCCATGACCACCTCATACAAGAGCAAGAGGTCCAAGATTGACGCTACAATCACCATCCTCTGCCTCTCCTCAAGATGACATTGACTGATACCTGAATTGGTGTGACAGTTTGTATGAAATAAATGAATATGTAGCTTTGCTTTCAGTTATTTCGTGACAAATGGATTGAACCAAGGAATTACTTTTTTAATTTTATTTTATATAATAAGAATCTATGGATTCTTATGGAATTGAAGTAGTTCTTCAAGGGAACTAGCTTCCTTGGAATTTAGAAGTAAAAACAAGAAATAGAAAATGAAGAGAGCAATTTGCTTAACATTTCTGATATGATCCTTTACAATTACCTATAGCTTCTTATAGTACAATTCCCCCTTCCCAATGCACATCCTAACTAACGACTGACTATAATGCCAACTCAGCTGCCAAGGCTAACTTCCAGTACTTATCACTTAAGCAAAGCACAGTTCATATCATCCCACAGATCCTATTGAACTGAGTTTCCAGGTCACGACTCTTTTAGACCTCGGTGTACACGTTTGGAAATAATTGATGAAGCATAGAAGCCAATGGTTCCAAGTATCAAGAAGACAGCATAGAATATGCAAGCATTGTAGCCCAGGAACTCTAGCAGGTTCATTGAAATTCTAGCGCTTGCTCTAGCATAGAAATAGAGGCCATATGCAAACATAAAAATGGCAATTGATCCCCCACGAAACACAGATCTGCATTGCAGATAGACTTAGATCAATGGATAGATAGATATCAGATAAGAAGAGATTAGATTTTTCATCAAGCTAGGAACAAAAGCTAGAAAAGCATGATTTGGGCTTCAATCTTCCACCTCAAATGTGAAAAAGTTTTGAAATTTATAGTTTTTATAACGTTTGTAAGAGAATTACCTCCACCACCATTGGTTATCTTGCTTGGACAGCTGATAGTGTGTACAGCCCATTCCCACTGACACAGTCATTATGATGACAACAAGGAAGGCCGTAAACATAGTACTAAATGCACCACAGACTTTCAAATTGTACAAGCTTGCATAGATATCATTCATCATGAAGAAGATCATGCAGAAAGACAGCAGGCCCCCAAAGAACATGTGAGCAGGTGTCTTCATGTACCAAGCCTGATTACGAATCTCACTTTGAAAGTGTATGGTGGAACAAGTTATTTCAGATTCTCTTAGGGAAGACTGCCCCAATATGCCACCCAAAATAAGGATTCCGAAAGAGAGGGGTAATGAAATGATTTTCCAAAGATAATTATACCAATCGTGCGGAAGTGACACCCCTGTTGTGATCGCCTTTAATGTAATTATGGCAAGACCTATTATGAACACTGGAACAAAGTACAGGGCCCCAGTTTGTAAAACACATTCTCTCTGCAAGAAAAATCATTCGCCACATAATTAAAAACCTGAACCGGAAAGACTTTAATACAGAAACTACTGTGATACTGTATATGTTAATTACAACTACTGTATTACCCATCTACTTCTTGTGAAACTAGAGTGGAATGAAGCAGCCTTGTACCCAGAAACCAATGATGTGAGAACATAACTCGTGATGATCCAAGTATACAAGCTCTCATGATTGCAGGTATATCGGCGACCAGTATATACAGCCAAAACGAAGAGGATGCAAACTCTGCAAATGGAATTCTTAAGTGACATGTGACAACATTTTTCAGAATAAAAATCGGATCAAAAAACCCAAAATAGCTATAGACTTTCAACCAAAGAAGCCAGAATTCAGAATTGGAGGGAAAAAATTGAATTAACAAACATGTGGCAGATATGGCTTACATAATGAAGAGTTGAGTTCCAACACCCAGAATGGCCCCAAGTAGGGACGAGTACGGAGGACACCTGCACCTATAACCATGAATACGACTTGGAAGAACAAGCCCTGTTGCTTTGGTCATCATTTCAGCTTGAAAAGCATTTTTTCTGTAGAAGTTGATTTGATCATCATTAGGTGAATACAATGGACTGCTTGAATGGAACTATACAAACATAAGGAATGGAGAGATACCGAGTAAAATACTTTCTATGGTATGTCACAATCACAATACAAAGCAACAGAAGCCAGGCGCAAATGACTATATTTGTAGCATAAGGCATAGGATCGTCTTCCCCAACTTTCTCCGACGAGTCACTGACCGAAGACAGAATACTTATTTGTTGGTCCAAACAAATTGTATTGATTGGGGACCGGATGTATTGCATTGTATCATAAATTGCAAGGCCTGCATAATTCAATCCAATCCAATCCAGGAAAATATAAATAATTTTTTTCCATCAACAAATTTTAAGCAATGTGGAATTTGAAAAGGTGGAATAGAATGTACCTGCGGTGACGGCGCCGCCGGGGGAGTTGAGGTACATGTGGATGGGTTTGGAGGGGTTTTCAGACTCGAGGAATAGGAGCTGGGCGACGACAACGTGGGATGTGTCGTCGGAGATGGGTCCGTTGATGCAGACAATTCGTTCCTTGAGGAGACGGGAGAAGATGTCGTAGGCGCGTTCGCCACGCGACGAGTGCTCTATGACCATCGGGATCAGGCTGTAGCATAAGGCATAGGATCGTCTTCCCCAACTTTCTCCGACGAGTCACTGACCGGAGACAGAATACGTGAAGTTGACATAGATTTCCTTGTCCTTAGATATATCCTCAGCCATATCGTAGTCATCCGTAACATATATGTATTTGACTTTGTTTTCTAAGTAAAGGATATGAAAGTCCAGGTGATTGAAAATATAATGCATAGGATCGTAGGAGGTTGCACTCTTTTCTCCAACTTGCATTTTGAAGCGAATGTTATCAAAGTACATCCCGTACGCAGTTTTATTTTCAATGGCTTCTTTAACTTTCGCAACTTCTTCTCTCGTCAGAACTTTCTCACAAAGGGGTCTCTTCTTTGTTTCCGTCATGAACCTCAATCCATACCCAGTGTTCACATAGCAATCCCCTGCTATAACTTCTTCAAACGATTTCTTTCTGTTGGGTATTGGATCTATATATAGTGATGGATATGTCGGTTAGAAAAATGCATATTTGCCCAGAAACTTAGCTCATAAAAGTCTAACAAGATAAATTTTATACTAATTTGCAACTAACCAATGAATTCGTTATGTTATCTATGCCTAAGTTCACATTGTAAAACTAAGTTCACATACCAAGAAAGTAATTCTTACCTCCAGGAGGGCAGAATGGCAAATCAAAATATGAATATGCCTCACTGCAAGTGAAAAAAAAAAAAAAAAAAAAACAAATTAATATACAAACAGAGATGCATCAAATTCATAAGGAGGTCCCCAAAAAAAAGCATTATTTTAAAGAAAAATTTTCTCTCCTGTTAAAAGCTCACAATATCATAACCGACTTAAAGATTGATTTGAAAGTTTTTTTTTTTTTTTTTTTAAATTATATCAGGGATTCACAAAATGTATACACAAACTTTGAGAACAAAATCAGACACCTTTGATGCTCACTAACAATATGGATCTAATCTAACAACAAACAAATGATTATTTTCTCAAGAAATTTAAAGATTTTTTAAACAAAATCAAAACATTGAGACCTAAAATCAAAGTGCACTTTACTTTACTTTTTCATCTCCGGCTTCAGTAGATAAAATAAAACTCTTAGCAACCAAAGTAAAAAGCTCAAAACATAGAGAACGATAGCTAGATATTAAATAAGAAATATTACAACCAAATCAAAAGAATCAGGAAAAAAAAAACACATTCAAATTCACATAGAAGATGATTAGAAAACGTTGAAAGAGATGAGATTTTCAAAGAAAAAAAATGAAGAAACTAATTACCATGGATCATCTCCTTCATTAAGATAAGCTTTGCCGACGAAAAGAGGAATGTAATCGCCTTCCTTGTACTCCCCATCTCGCTTTACCTCCATGAAAGGCGCATATCTCATAGTCTGAATCGCGTATACCAAAGCTGGAAGAGCAACCAGTATCAGAACCAAGAAACTCGTTCGTACTCTACGAGCCATGGATTTCTCTGTGAGATTGAGATTTTGAAGAGCTTGAAATTTGCGAGGGAAAAGCTGTTAGTGTTGCTTGCTTATATACTGTTCGTTGATCTTTTTGACGGAGTTGATCAGAAATTTTGGACGGTTAAAGATTGATTTGGATTCTGTTGGACTGGCGGGTAGTTAGTTATTTTGCGGCAAGTGATCAAGTCACATGCTGGTGAAATAACTATCTCACGGTAATACTTCTTGAAACTTCTAGTTCTGGATGGGAGCTGAGGAGTGAATTGACGAAATTACCCTTAATTGGGAATTTAAATTGGGTTCGGGATTTGAGACAACAATTTTGCTTTAATTTTGTGGGATTCGGACTTTTTATTAGATTTCAATATTTTCATTTCATGGCTTCTCGAATGGTGGCGGAGAAGATGGGACACGTGGCGAGGCGGCAAGTCCTGAACTAAACAGCAAACAAAGGCTCAGAACAGAGCCTATTGACATACAAACCATTGGCATTAGCCTCCAACATACTAGTTAAGTCCACAGTCGGACTGGAAAACACAATAAAATCATTGTCAAGCAGCAGACCCATTCTAGCTAAAAAATCAGCACACTTGTTTGCCTCCCTGTAGATATGCCTGAACCTTTTTTGTTGAATTTGATTAACCATATGTCTGCAATCTTCCAAGATAGAGGATACAATAGAATTTGAATTTGAAGAGGTGGGAGAGTTAAGAGCATCCACAATAACTTTAGCATCTAACTCAATGATAACAGATTGGGCATTTAATTGAAGACACAGCTGCAAGCCATCGCGGAGAGCCCATAATTCTGCCATGAAACTATTTGTATTCCTTATCCTTCTTGCAAAACCCGTCACCCAATCACCCTTATCATCTCTGATTAACCCACCTCCACCTGCCTGACCGGTGCTGCCTGTTACCGAGCCATCAGTGTTCAAAGTGATCCACCCAGCCCCCTTTCACTAACCATTTTGGTTTGTTGTGTTTTGTGCACGAGAATGATACAAATGATTTTAAAGGCATAAGTTGACATTTTTATCCTCATGCTTATGCGAAATATTTTCAAAGTGAACAAATAATTTTAAATCTAGTGCTTTTGCGTTAGAATTTTATTTTATCTCTCTTTTTTGTGTGTGTTTATTTTTGTGTGTGTGTTTGTTTAAAAAAAAGTTATTATTCCAAATTGCTTGAATGAGTGTATTGTATATAATATAACTTGTCTCACCCTCCCTTAAACATTATCATGGCATTTGAGTGGAGTTTGTATTATACCTTTGTGTTAGAATCTTATTTCCTCTCCCTTGTGTCTATGTGTGCGTTTGTTTGTTAAAAAAATTAATAATTATTTCACATTGCTTATGAGAGTATATTGTAAATAGTATAACTTTCATCGCCCAGATCACTTGAGTATATGCCGAATGTGAGACTCAACACACACACACTTAATCAATATTCAATCCAATAAAATTTTTGGGGCGTCACAATCTACCGTACTTAAATCCCTAACATCAACATTAGGTCCCATATTGTGGGGCAATGTCGGTGGGCACACATAAAGTTACCAGTTGTATTTGATACTATTTTGTAATGAGTCAAGAAAAATCGCTAGCCACATCTGTGCAATAACGCAAAGGCAACGGTCTAATCGTAATTGAGACTCCTTAGAGTTTTTAATAAAAGGCAAATCAATCCACTATATACTCAATGTTGGACTTGACACATACTCACGTTCAATCCATATCCAATCAATTTGGGGCATCACAATTGGTGTGAAAGAACCAAATCCTAACTAAGGGGGAGATCTTGAGCATTTAGTTTTGGCCCTTCTATTCAGTTGTTTTTAGTTTATTTATCACTTGTAAATTCTTTTCAAAAAAAAAAATTTTGAATTTTTTTTTTTTTTTTTTTTTTTTGTGCTTCCCATTGAAGTTTTTGTTTGATTAAAAAAGACTGATACTTGGAGTTGTGAAGTTCTAACTTATTTCATGGGAGAAAGACTCGCTGAGGGGGTTATACGCTGATGAACATTGAACAAGTGATGGAATTCTTAACAAACTAACAAGTCTAATCAGCTTCTTTATATCAAACGTTGGTGGCTTATAGTAAAGAGGGATTTGGCATGAGTAAGACGAAGTGTAGCTTAGTATCTTTCAAATGCAGATGGCATGCTGCATGATCAGTGACGGAGTTAGAATTTGAGTTTAGGGGGGCAAGATTAAAAGCATAAGATTAGAAGTAAAATTTATCATAGACATCTCAAGTAAATAATTTTTTTGTGTGAATAGAATTTCTGTATAAAAAGATACGTGCAGTGAGGGTTGAGCGAGTAAGTGGACTTTAACATAACAGACGGCGTTGTAGCTTCTACCAATACATGTCCATAAACAATTTAAGATCCTCAAACATTCAGATCTTAAACCATCCATCTTACAAATATGGCTATTAACAAAACATAGAATACAAAATATTGGTGATTAGAGAGAGATGATTAGAGATGGCATCACAAAAATGGCTCTAACAACCATATATAAAAGAAAAGCCAATAGGAAATAACAAAACGCTATTCTAAAAGAGAACCAAGTAAAAGCATTGTTAAATATTATGTGTGTGTGTGTGTGTATATATATATATATATATCTATAGGCAAAGATTCCCTTAGTAAAAATTATTACAGGCCAATACAAAAAATCTTAAAAGAAAGCTACGACCTATTGAGAAAATCAACCCTTAATGGACATAGAAAAAGCTTCATCTTAACAGGGTTTGACCTTACAAATTAATTCAGTAACACTTAGAAGTATAATAAATGGTCTTATTAGTTAGAGGACCCTTTGTAGCATTAAGTATTTGGGAATAAGAAGTTGAAGACTTTAGAAAAAAAAAAACTTTGATTTAGTAATCTCTTAGCGTACAGTCATCGACAAAACATAATTAGTTCAAGTAAACTATACCAAACAGAACTCAAGATATTGAAAAAAAAAAAAAAAAAAAAAAAAAAAAAAAAAAAAAAAAAAAAAAAAAAAGGCAAATGGGGAAAAAGGTAGCTAAACCTTAATCCTTGATTGAGTAATGTAGCAAAATAGTATTTAACAAAGTCTTAAAAGAAAGCTACAACCTATTAAGAAAATCAACCCTTAATGGACACATACAATAAATATAACCTCTGTTAGCAAAGAAAGTAAAACCTAATATATGACCCTTGCTTTTGATTCAAAATGTTGCATTGCTAAAGCACATCCCTAAAATTCCATTACTCATCAATAGAAAATCAGCCCACTACCTTCTTTTTATCTCTTCATTGGATTGCGAAGAAAAATTTTCAATAGAAGCTCAAGAACTAACACCAAAGGGTGGATGCACACACATATGAAAAATTATGTGAACATGGAACATTTTATGAATCATATACTTATTCAGAGCAACCCAAAACACCAAAACCTACAAACATTGGGAAAAAAAATGTTAAGAAATCAACCATTATTGAACAACAAAAATGTTTTTTTCTACACATATTCAAGAGCTAAAACCCATGATGCCACCCAAAAGAACTCTGGATTATGATAAATCAAGAAGAAAACATTTAAATAGAGAGTATAACACATCAAGTAACAAAATGCTGACCTTGGGTATAGGTGTAGCAGAAAAGAAGCAAAACAGATGGATGTCAAATTAATTATTGGAAGGAGGGAGAGGTTTTATGTCTAAAAAAATTTTAACTTTTCAATTAAAAAAATTTTTAAGCCCAAAACTGAAAATGCAACCTAAAAAAAGAAACAATTTAAGGTCCAAATAATCCAAATGGACTGAAATAAACTGAAATGGTCACTCCAATGATACCTCAAATTATTGCCAGTGGAATGGAATTATATGCAATTAATAATGGTGGAAGCGTTATAGGAATTTACATGGATGGGATCTATGTGGGAGATAAGTTTAGGAAATTCAACGTCTCTTCCTTACCAGATTTAGTTAAGTCTAAGTTTTTGGAATACTGGACTTCGAGGGAGCATCCCTCAACAAATAGGTACACTTTCAAAGCTCACCTTCCTATCTCTTTCTAGTAATTATCTTACAGATCACTTCCCTCTTTTTCTCACGAACCTCACTCAATTAGAATCTTTTTACATTTACCAAAATCTAATATGTGGGCATATTCCCAAAGAATTGGGAAATTTTAAAAATCTTCAAATATTAAATCTGCGTTATAACAAACTCATAGGATCAATTCCTTCAACTATGGGCTTTTTAACCAATCTCTAGTATTTGGATTTGTCTTTTAATGGGATTAGTGGTTCTAAAGTATCTGAAATAAGATTTGTAAAGAATTTGTCATATTTGTTTCTTGATTCAAACCATATCAACGGTTCCATTCCCCTAGAAATTGGCAATATGAAGAGTTTGATTGAGTTGAACTTTAGCAATAACAAGATAGTTGGTCAAATCCCCTCCACCTTGGCTAATTGCTTGTTGTTAAACTCCTTATCTTTAAGCCATAACTACTTAACCGAAACTGTTCCCTCTAGAATTAGAGACCTGTCCCTCCTAATTTATGTTAACCTCAGCTACAATAACCTTACGGGCAACATTCCCCTTTTTCTCATCAACATAGCTCAATTTAACTTGTCATACAATTCTTTGGAGGGTCAAATCCCAGATATTTTCCAAAATTATGCATTCGAACGATTTTTTGGCAATAGGGATTTATGTGGTGACATCAAAGGATTTGCTCATTGCCCTCCAACTTCTCAAACCATGCGCCAAGTAAAAATTTTGGTTCCCTTTACCATTTTCTTTGCACTTTTACTTATTGGGTATATTTTTCACTCTCAATGTCGGGTTAAGACAACAAAATCAGAGACAAGGAGTGCAAAAAATGGGGACATGTTCTCAATATGGAATTATGATGGAAAAATTGCATATGAAGAAATCATTAAGGTCACAGAGGACTTACATTAGATATTGCATTGGAATAGCTATGTAGTGTTTACAAAGCACAATTGCCTAGCGGGAAAGTTGTTGCGTTGAAAAAACTTCATCGCTTAGAGGCTAAGGACCTAACTTTTGACATAAGTTTCAAGAACAAGATAAAGATTGATGTTAATAGAACTTCAACATCAAATTATTGTGAAACTTCTTGGTTATTGCTTGCATAAACGACGCATGTTTATGGTTTATCAATACACGGAAAGGGGAAGCTAATTTTGTTTCCTAAGCAATGATGTTGAAGTAATGAAATTGGATTGGACTAAGAGGATGAACATCATCAAAAGCATAGCACATGCCTTATCTTACATGCATCATGAATGCATACCACTAGTTATTCATCGTGACATATCAAGCAATACCCAATTGGACTTGATCTTGTAGTAGTCTTCTTTCCTTTGATGCACAAATCTCCAATCTGTGACTAACTCCTTTGTATGGATTCTAGTACGTGACTAGCTCTAGCAACTTGAATGATCGTTGCTGGCTGCAAAATTCTTCATTTCATTAACAATGAAGATCAGGCAGCACTTGGTTACAAAACCCTATGGCGTATAAACGCAGTAGCTTCTCATAGAAAAAATTAAACTCTTGGTTTTCTGTATCCATGTATGACGGCTTTTAAAATAAGCCTTATATATGTCTAAGGTTGTGAGAAAAGAAACTCTAAACAAATAATACAATCGTGGCCCAAATTTCAAATCTGGAAATCATGAAATCGTAAATCTCAATAGATCGAGCTTGTGTCAAGATATGTGTCAAGCTTCCCCTTTTGTCTCAATAGCAGCTATTTGTCGAGCTATGTGTCGAGCTTTAATAAAACAACTTTTCTTCCCTTATTTCTTGGATCAATCTTCATGTCTTTAAAGAAACCACTTGATATGTTTGATAAACATACTTCTTAATATATTAAACCCAACTTAGATCTACACAGTTACAAGTAAAGTGAGTTTTGTCAAAGGATTAGCCAATTACATAGAAAATATGACCCTAACAATTATTATTATTATTCAATAGTTGGGGGAAAGGAGATTTGGCTCTGGATGTCTTTATTGGAAATACTAAGAGGTGTCAACTATCTGAACTATAAAGATCTTGACACCAATTCATTTAATATGATTGATTTTATGGGAACCTAGCATACAAGTTAAAAAGTAAATTACTAAGCTAGGGCTTTACCTCAAAGGGAGCTCTTCTAGAAATTCTCAAAGACTATGGCCAAACCCAAGCCTCAAGGAAAAAGGGGGGGGGGGGGGGTGTTTGAAAATAGTTTTCTCTTTTATTTTATTTTTTATTTCCTACCATTTTTGTTTAATCAATGGTGATGGTTTCTGTGTGCGTGCGCACATGTAAGCAACTAAGAGACTTGGTTACAAATTCCTCCTTGTAAAAATAGTATGGAGAATGGGATAATGAATTTCAATACTTACAAGTTGCCTGTGTGACTTATTGTCAAACATTAACTTTGGTTTACTCTAGTTTTGAAGGACTTCTTTACATTATATGATGTGTCAGTTTGGCTAGGTTATTCTATTGCAATTTACAACTTTAAGTCTGAGTAATTTTGATTTTCCCCTCTAACATTGCATAGTGCATGAGCTTACCGTTAAATATAATGCCACATTAGCTCAAAATGATGTTGTTTTGAATAAATCAATTGAATCTTGGAATTATAGTTCATCGAGTCACCATCATATTTAAATTTAATTAAATCTTTCACAGTATTTCCATCAATCTATGATTTTTGATATCTTTCTAGGATTTTCGATATTTCTCTCAATCAATTCAATCTTCTTCGCTTTTGACCTAACTTAGCTATTATAAACTTTGTTTTTTTTTTTATATATATATATATATATATATAAATTTAAGGTTCTTTTGATTAATAATTCAGAAGGCCGTTTTGATTGAGTGTAGTGAGTTTACGCAATAGAAAAGTAGTTGACTTGATCGGGAAACGATGCACTATGAATAATAATAAAAAATCCTCGACATATCAAATACAGACGCGCAATATTTATTTCTTTGAAGTTTCTAAGAGCTAACCCATAATTGGGGCTAGGTGAGTTTGGTCCCCTTCTTTGCAATTGCATGGGTGGCTCCCCTTCTTTGCAAGTCGCCATTAAGGAATTGTCTTCACTGAAATATCAAAGGACCATGACTTCTCTGAAGCTTTTTTTGCATAGACTTGACTCCAGTCAATACGGCCATCAGTCTATTCTTAATCCCAAGTGACTTTATTACAAAGTTCTTGTAAAAGTAAGATGGACGGTGGTGGTAACGAGTTCAATACTTTCACAGGTCGCCCTTGACTTGTAGTCAAACATTAGCTTTAGTTTGTTAATTATTTAAGAAATTTTGTTTATTTTAGTTTTTGAAAGACTTCTTTAGAATATGTGATTTTTTAATTTGGCCAGACTAAATAAAAAGTTACACTCTTAAGTTGATTTGATATTTCAGAGAAGTCACTTAGAATTCACTTAAGTAGACTGAGTAGACTTCTCTTAACTTTCTAAGAGAAGTCAACTTTTTATTGAACTCATCAAATGTCCCCAAATAACAATACCTAAGTAAATTCTATTCTTGAATGAACATAACACTATATAAGCAATCAATACCACCGTCCATCTTACTTTTACAAGGACTTTGTAATAGAGTCTCTTGATTCCATTGTTATTGTATCCTTGGTTCCAATGTGAGATTTTTAAGAGTTAACAAACAGAATTACTCCCACGCGAATATTCTAGCAAAATGTGCTAGATGCTGCTGTTGAAATAGTCATCCAACTTCAGTGCCATGTGACAATGTTTCACCTCCGTTGCATCAGGAGGAAAGAAAAAACAAAAAAACAAAAATTAAAAGATGCATTTACACTGGACAAATCTTCTACAGTTTTTAACTCACAGCTTTATTTATAATATCCTTAATCCATGCAGATTTCCATTGTTTACTGTGGCCTTCGTTCCCTTTGAAGCATATTTTCTAATTTACTGTTGATTAGTATCAGTTTCATATACCAGGAACCACTTTAACCGTGGCAGTTCCAAGATATTTTTCTAGGAGAGTTAGCAATGACAGAACTAGAAATTTGTCATGTAGGTAAGTAAAAAAATAAAATGATAATTTTTTTTTTGTACATACAACTTCTATATTATATACAATAATCTAAAATACAATATAACTATATTGTACATTAATAGTCTAAAAAATTTATTAATAGTTTAAAAATTGGTTAGATAACAGCCATTAAATTCATAAAAAAATATAATTAAATAATTAATACTACATTTTTTTTTTCAAATTAATAGCTACTTATTATATTTATATGTAATATCAATTAAATAAAAATATATGATAAAGAAGAATAGCAACACACCTAGGAGTAGGACTAGGAGCAAATGTGAAATTAAGAAAAAAATAGTAACTAATATAAGTTTTTTCTTTTGAAGTGTATGGCTTTTTAATCATATACGTGGTTGCTTTCTTAGAATTTAAGCAAGCACTAAAAGACTTCTTGGACTTGGAAATCTATAGAGCATTTATCAAACTACTTGATCAAATGAAGAGAAAAACTAAGAAAATATAGAAGTGAAAGAGAGATAAGGAGAATGAGAGGAGAATCACATATGTAGATAGAGATCTGTTGGTTGTAATGGTAGTGTAATTTTTTGCTTATGAAGAAGAAAGTATAGAGAAAAACAGCTTCATTCCACTATCAACAACAAAGTAAGCCAAAGTACCAAAGAGAAGTTTTTATTTTTATTTTTTATTTTATTTAATTTTAACAAATGAGCAAAAATTTGGAACATTTAAAAAAAAAATTAAATACTATAAGTGTAGTGCTACTGGCACAATACTTTCACAAAAATTTTACAACAAAATCTAGATGGAAAGTTGTTAAATATATGTAAAAAAGTAATGCCAATTATGGGTCCAAATAAAAAATAGTTACAACTTGCCACATATGTAAAGTTATTGTGAAAGTAGCACTAAGATGATCATATTAAAATTTATTTCAGTTGGGTTTAAATAAAATTTAGGGTTAGATGTTCAAATTTTTATTTCAGGGGTCAAAACAAAATTTTTAAAAAATATTTATATATTTAAAAAAAATGGATAGGCCTTTGAACCCCTTGGCTTGAACATGGAATATCTAACAATAATTTGTTAATTACATTGCTAAAATGGAGGCTTACTTGAATTGCCACTGCAAAGTATAGTAATTGGACTTGTACAATTCCACAAATAGGGTTATTGTAGCTGGCTCTGTGTCACTATCTAAATCTATTGGGGAAAAATCCTAAATCCCCTTAATGTCTATGTGTGAATTAAAATATATATCTACCAAGCAATAACAATATTATGGAAACAAAAAATTTAGCAAGCACCACATAAACACAACCACACAAGAACACCAAATCTTACGTGGAAAACCCTCTGGTGTAGAGGGAAAAATCACAGGGCAGCTCTGAAAAATATCCACTATAAAATAGAGATTACAACTATTAAGTTTATGCTAAACTTGAGTCCACAATAAATTGGATACATAACAAATTAAATCTCAAGGAGTAAAATACAATCTCACCACAATACTAGTAGCAAAATCTTCCTCTGAATACTCCAACTCTCCATGGTTGTAGCACTCAAAAACCTCCAAGAAAACTCCACCAATTTATCTTCATTATGTGTGTGGCTTGAGTAAAGAAAAATGTCACATTTTTCTTTTTCACTCTCTCACACTCTCATTGTGTATCTCTCTATTTCTTCAGACTGCAACTCTCAAGTTGAAACTCTCTCTTTCTCTGCGTTTTTTGCTCACTGTGGAACTCACACAAAATGGCCAAAAATGGTTCTCTTGCTTCAGCTCTCCACTCAAGGCCGAATGGCCTTTTCTTTTCTTTTTGGCTTCCTTTTTCTCTTTTCCTTTATAGTGGCAAAGCTAGGAATTTATATTTTGGGGGGCTAAACATAAAATTAGACAATTAATTATTTCTCTATGTATATTTTAATTATATCCATACTAATAATAATGTACATACAATTTAATAATCAAAACCCAAAAGTGTATTATTTATGAATTACCATCTTCTAAACTTGTCCATGAACCTAGAATTTTCAAATTAAATTATCACCCATAAAAAAAATGACTAAAATTAAAAAAAATTAATAATTTAAAGATTTTTAAATAAAAGACAAATAATCATTCAAATTTCAATATATAAAAAAAATATCTATAACTACAATGAAATACGTGTTATATTATTTTATATATAAATTAAATGATAAAAATAATATATTTTAATCATATACATTTATAATGTTATGATATATTGATTATTTTAATATTTTAAGAACAAATAAAAATATGAGAAAAGTCAAATCAAACATAATGAAAAATAAAATAAAAGTACATGGTAAAGTGGGAGTAGCCTACACAGCTACACACCTGCTTTTGCATGAAGTATTTTAACCACACACGTGGTTATCTAGGGGAGGAGAATAATTTAAGTGTTACATTTACAATAATTTTACAACAATTTCACAATAAATATTAAGCGATGACACACCTGCTTTTGTATGAAGTATTTTAACCACACACGTGGTTATCTAGTGGAGGAGAATAATTTAAGTACTACATTTACAATAATTTTACAACAATTTCACAATAAATATTAAGCGATAAGTTGTTACTAGTTCTAATTTTAATCCACAATTAAAATAACTTTTTTGTGCACCCATAACAGCTAATAATAATTTACCACTTAAAATTTGTTGTAAAAATATTATGAATATAACATTTTTTATTAAAATAACTCTACTATATATATATATATATATATATATACTAATTTTTTTTCAAATATTTTAGAGGGACCACGCCCCCTTTGGTCCCTACGTGACTCTGCTACTGTTTCGTCAGGTGTCCAACACGCTTAAATCAAGTCTCATTAAAGCTCCGTTTGGATGGAGGAGTGGAAAATTGGGAGGATGGAAAATTGTGAGAGGATGGAAAAGTGGAAGGATGGAAAATATTTAGTTTTCCTTCTTATGTGTTTGGTTGGAGGGGTGGAAAAGTGGGAGGATGGAAAACTCTTTTGTTTGGTTGGAGAGAAAAGGGGAAGGATGGAAAATGTAATTAAAGCATAAATTGACTATTATACCCTTGGTCCATAATATATAAAAAATAGATTTATTTGTACTCATTAACTAATATAAAATTTACCACATCATATATATAAATTTATATTATTATTTTTATTATTATAATGTAAATATTACAATATATGAATTTTCACCATTATTAAAAAATATAGCAAAGAAACATAAAGAAATAAATAAACACATTCTTTTTTCTTTATTTGGTAATAGAAATAAACACATTCGAAGACTATAATATCAGTCAATGTGTTAACCATATGTCTAATTAGATTCAATTAGCTCCAAGGGGTGCTCGAAAGTGTTTGAGAAATATCATATTAGACAAGAATAAAATGTCATTCAAAATGCCGAGGTTAAAAAAAATAATAGTAAAAAAAAAAAAAAAAAAACCCTCCCAATTCTTGTAGCACGGTGGACTGGAATATGTTTTTATTTATTTATATCATTTCCATCATTTGGCCCTGTAAGGGTAAGTGGAAATGGGATACAAGACTTGGAAAAGTAACCTCTTGATTATCATTAAATTTTTAGCCATAGCCTTCTAGAAATCATTTGATTCGGAAAATTTTTTAAGTTTAATGATTGGACAATTGATAAAACACTAAAACCTGACGCAGAGAGCAATATAAATAAGAATTTGCATTGCCTCCCATGAACTGGGCTTAACTTGGACCAACTTGCTTCATTAGTCGATGTGGGTTAAAGCTCAAAATAAATCCTAATTCAGTTTTTGCATAACTCTACTGGCACCTTCTAATGGTTTCAACAGAAATGTTTAGGATTTAAATCCTTCCTCCAACTATTGAATTATATTTAAAAAAAAAAAAAAAAAAAAAACTTCCTAAAAAATAAAAGATATGTCTCATCTCGTGCATCACACACTCTCACAACTCAAAATAAACAACAAATTCAACTCCAATTCAGCAAAAGACATAGAACACAAAGCAATAACATGTTTTGCAACTAACATGGTCCGCACAACTGAACCTGATGACACCACTTATGAAACCCATAATTCTCCTGCACTTCACATTTTCCTCACACTTTCTCACTAACCAATTCAGCAACTAAAACAAAAAATGAAACTGACCCATTAAAGAAAATCAAACAAAATGCAGATCTGACCTAAGCAGAAGTACAAAACTTTGGAGCAAAATGATATTAATTTCATTCATCCATAGCACAGTACAAGTTAAAATATTACATTATCTTCTAGCGTCTTAATTGAAATACAAATTCATCAAATATTGCTAATTCCACAAAAGTTAGCAACTCAAAATACAACAACTACCAAAAGTCAGTTGCCACTGCATACATTCCACAAAAGTCAGCCACAAAAGTTCACTTAGTAATTCTTGCCGAATATTTTCTCTTTCCGCACTACTTTCGGTAAGTACTCTATCCACATAACGTGGACTACAATATATGCCCATCATCCATATTCCATGCACCATATGTACAAGAAGTTGCAAAATTGCTACATCTCGTCTTCTTTGCCAATCAGTCAAAAGTTGCAAACCAAATTTGTTCAATTCATGAATATTTCTTAGTTGATCTTGACAATTTTTCTCCCAACTCTTACTCAAATCTTCCGGTGAACTATTATCCCAAATAGTTGAATTATCCATCTACCAAATATCCATCACAAGTAAAAAATAATCAACACATTGGTCATGGAAGAAGAAGGTGATTGGTAGTGACAACACAAATTAAGTAATAAGATACAATAAATGAAACAAACTAATCCTATATCTATGATTTGTTGGCTTAATGAGGTAGAATAGTAAACTGCCAGAGAAACAAGATTCCTTTTTCCCCTAATGGCCAAGGTTAGCCACATGGTCATATGGGTGATCATGTAAGACCATCAAGAACAGAAAAAAATAACAATTCTTTTTATTAATTAAGAAGCATATGTGCACATTATGGAATCTTTTCATCAAACACTATAAGCCTGTGGCTTGTATTTTAAGACTGATCATTACAGTGTCCTACAAACACTACCATATTTTTTTTTTCCCTTGGACAATTGATAGTATCTAGGTGGGGCTTGAGTGCAACAGTGGTCCCAGGTGAGTAAATATTGTACGGTGATACATATTAGTTCTTCTTTAATAAGGAAGTAGAAAGATGCTATAGGATCTAAATGAAGCATCAAGCATCACTACATCAATATTCAACAGCTTTGCTAGTGGATCACAGGCTTAGGACATGACTTTGTAACTTGTACAAGTTTGGAGACATTCTCCTAATGTGTTATTGCTATCTGCAAGGGGTGGTCATGCTTGGAATAAGCCAAGCTGAATGATAGTCTCAATATAAACAAGGAATGCTTTATTAGTGAGAATGTAGTGAAGATTACATCACAAACTGATTGCTTTGGGAATTTGGAGGGACTCAAAAAATGAGGAAAAAAAACTATTCTTATTGTTAAATTTCTCTAAGCTCTAGATGGCCCCCCACCCATTGAGCCTAACTTTCTGTGCTTGCTCAAGAAAATAACTTAAGCTTCAGTGTATTGTATTTGTAAGTCAATTACAGCCTATACGAATACAATATTGAGTTTTTTGTTAACCATCAAAAGCTTTAGCTTTAACAAACAACTTTCAGACTTTCAGGTACACTAAGGTTGCGTTTACAGTTAAAATATTTATGTTTCAGTAAATAATTTTATATTTGAAACAAATGGAACAAATAAAAAACTCTTTCATTTTGATTGCTACATGTTTAGCCATATATGAGATACCAAAAGGTAACACAATCGGTCAAGAACACTCTTATGCAAAGCCATCATTTGACACCATTTTCATCCAAGTTTGCTGTTATCATTACACACAATCATATATATAAATTAACATGGATTCTAACAATCACAACTAATACCAACAGGATTCAGGAAACTTGGATGAAAATTAACATGGATGAAGCAAAACACAACCACTAAAAAATGAAAACCTTACACCAACAGATTCTAACAATCACAACTAATACCAAACAATAAAATCTACCAACTATGAACACACACAGGCAGGCACACATGTAAACTAAAATGCGATCCTCTGTAAAGTATAAACTATAATGCCCTATAATTCATTAAATACTAATAATTGAAAGCATAATTGATAATAGAAGTTACCAGTGGAGCAGTAAACTGAACTGTCTGAAAATTTGAAGCCAAAGAACAAGCACGGATATAGAGCTTCGGCCACTGACCACCGACGTCCGAAGCAGAGGCATAGAGAAGGCGAGAAGCAGAGGAGGCAGTGAGTGAGAGTGAGAAACACCGAAGTCCAAAGTAGAAGAAAACAAACAAATAATACACAGATTCTTTACATGCATAGATTCAATAATCCCAAATGGGTTTGCAAAAAATAAGAAATGGGAGAAAGATTCTGGTAAGAACGGCAAAAAAAACAAATTCAAATAGCAAAAAAAATGGAGAAGATCATACCTGTCTCGGCTGGAGAGGAAATCAAAAGATCCCTTGGCTGGAGAAAAAAACAATCGAAAATGAGTACATGAACGAATGAAAAAAAAAAAAAAAAAAAAAAAAAAAAAAAAAAAAAAAAAAAGAATGTCATACGAAACCAAAAAAATCAACAAGAAAATGAGGAGTATAATGAGGACAAGAAACAATAGATCACGTTTAAAAAAGAAGAAGAAGAAGAAGAACAGAAAAAAAAAAAAAAAAAAATGAGAGAACAAACCTGGAACACTGGACGGTGTAGCTGAGAAGATGAGAAAAGTGAAGGAGTTTATGTTGGCAAAAGTCATCAGGGGCGTGTTGGTGAAGGGCATCAATGCAGGTTGGTGGGGGGTATTACGGTAAAACTGCAATGATGCAGTTCCCCACCCCCCCGCCCCCCCGCCCCTTGATTTTCCTCCCGATTTGGGAGGAAAAGTTTTGTGGACCCGGGAGAGAATATTTTCTCCCGGGTAATCCACCCCTCCCATTTTCCTCCCACTCCCAAACAGTGGAAAACCCACTTTTCCACCCCATTTTCCTTCTCATATTTTCCATCCCTCCTAAAATCTACCCAACCAAACACAGTGTAAGAGACATGGTTTACTTACTTTTGGAGGCAAACTCATAAATGAGCTTTGACCATGCTGGACCCACACGGTGCTTTGCACCCCCAAAAAATTGCAAACTTCGCAGCAATTCCACTCAGTAATCTAACTGGGGCGCAATTGCATTATGAGTTTCTATTCAAAAAGAAATTTCCAAGATGATTTCGTGGAAATCATGTCGGTAGATTCATGTAAATTTCTGCACTTCAACAGCGTTCTAAAAGACGATGCTTCATGATAATCACGTTGGCATTCATTCAAAGTAAAAAATAGAAAAGCTAAAAGAAAAATAATAAAAAATAAAAAAGGGGGAGGAAAAGAAAAAGTAGCACATTCGTTAAATGACTTCCAGTCTTGGGTTGGTAAGGACTGTATTTCAATGATTAAAGTGTGTTGAGTGGTGAATATATAACAATCAAATATTTGCCCCTTTGCAACGCACTCTTCAATCAATCATAAACTCTAACATGGCTCTCTCTGTTTCCATTTCCATTCTGATAGTAGCATTATGGGTTCTTTATATCATGATGCACTCCACAACTATGGTTATTGCAGCTGGCTTTGTGGCAGCATCTAAATCATCAGCGCTTGAACTAGAAGCGAAGGCTCTCCTAAAGAGTGGGTGGTGGGGTGATCACTCCAACGATACATTCTTAAATCATTGCAAGTTTTATGGAATCATATGCAATGCTGGTGGAAGCGTCATAGAGATTGACATGGCGAGTATGCATTGGGGAGGTCAGATCAGTGAACTCAACTTCTCTTCCTTCCCAAATTTAGTCCGTCTTGATTTTTTTGGAAATGGGCTTGTGGGGAGCATTTCAGTTGAGATAGGCACCCTTTCAAAGCTCACCCACCTTGATTTGTCCCTTAATTCTCTCACAGGTATGTTGCCTCCTTCATTAGGCACCCTTTCAAAGCTCACCCACCTTGATCTGTCCCTTAATTATCTCACAGGTAAGTTGCCTCCTTCATTTGGAAACCTCACTCGATTAGTGAAATTTGACATTTCTTCAAGTTCTATCATCGGTGAGTTACCTCTTTCACTTGCAAACCTCACTAGATTACAGGCATTTAACATTTCCTATAATCTAGTCAGTGGTTCCATACCCAAAGGATTAGGTAATTTAAAGAATCTTCTAGAATTAAGATTGAGTCATAACAATTTTACCGGAGCAATCCCTTCTGCTCTTGGCCTTTTAACCAATCTTTCCATCTTGGATTTGTCTTTTAATAAAATCAATGGTTCTATAGTGCCAGAAATTGGATTGCTAAAGAATTTGTTAGAATTGGACCTACAAAAAAACAATCTCACTGGTCCAATCCCTTTGTCTTTAGGTCATTTAACCAATTTGGTTTCTTTGTCTCTTTCTATGAATCAAATCAATGGTTCCATTCCTCCTGAAATAGGTAATATGACGAATTTGAAAGACTTGCATCTCAATAATAACAATATTGTTGGTCCAATCCCTTTGACTATGGGTCATTCAACTAGCTTGCAAACTTTGTCCCTTAGTGGGAACCAAATTAGTGGTTCCATCCCTGTGCACATTTTTAATTGCTCTTCACTCTACAACATAATCTTCAGCCACAACTACTTAACTGGAAGCATTCCCTTTCTAAATAGTAGCCTTTTTCCATTAATATGGATTGACCTCAGTTATAATTCTATTAGTGGAGGAGAAATACCTCTTACGGGTTTAGAATCTTTGGATGTCAGCTACAATAACTTCAATGGCTCCTTTCCTAACTTAATAGGCGATATGGAGCATCTGCGTCACTTCATCCTTGGCAATAACAAAATTGTTGGTCAAGTTCCTTCGATCATAGGTCAATTAACTAAGTTGGAAACGTTGTCCCTTAGTTGGAACCAAATCAGTGGCCCCATCCCCAAAGAAATAGCTGGTTGCAAGTGGTTGAGTGAATTGTTATTGAGCCATAACCATTTAACTGGAAGCATTCCATCTCAAATTAGTGACCTTCCGCTTTTAAATTTTATTGACCTAAGTTATAATGCTATCAGTGGGGAAATTCCTTCTAAACTAGGGGATTCACAAACTTTAAAGTTCTTAGATCTCCGCTGCAATAATCTTACTGGAAATATTCCGGATCTTTCAGCTTCAATAAGTAAAGTGAACTTTTCCCACAATTCTTTCCATGGTCGGATCCCAGATGGCTACTTATATTATACACCTTCAACCTTCATCGGCAACAAAGATTTATGTGGTGATGTCAAAGGCTTCCCTCCTTGCTCGCCATCTTCCCCAAGCAACAATAGATCCATTGTCCATCAAATAAAATTTTTTGTTCCCTTAATTGCTTTCACTATGTTTTTACTTCTTGGGTATTTTTTCCGCTCTCAATGTAGAGTTAGGAAAATGTCATCAGAGTCAAGGGAAACAAAGAATGGGGATTTGTTCTCGATATGGAATTATGATGGAAAAATTGCATATGAAGACATCATTGAAGCAACAGAGGACTTTGATATTAGATATTGTATTGGAACAGGTGGTTATGGTAGTGTTTACAAAGCACAGTTGCCTAATGGTAAAGTGGTTGCCTTAAAAAAACTTCATTGCTTAGAGGCTGAGGACCCAAATTTTGACAAGAGTTTCAGAAATGAGGTCAAAATTTTAACGGAAATCCGACATCGGAATATTGTGAAACTGCATGGTTATTGTTTGCACAAACAATGCATGTTTTTGATCTATGAGTATATGGAAATGGGAAGTCTATTTTGTGTCCTACGCAACAATGCTGAGGCTGTAGAATTGGATTGGATGAAGAGGGTGAACATAATCAAAAGTACAGCACATGCATTATCTTATATGCATCATGAAGGTGTCCCAGTAATTGTTCATCGAGATATAACAAGCAACAATATTCTATTGAACTCTGAGTTAGAGGCATTTGTGTCAGATTTTGGCACAGCTAGACTCCTTGATTCAGATACCTCCAATCAAACTTTAATGGCTGGGACTTACAGTTATATTGCTCCAGGTGAATTATATATTATTTTCATAATTATCCTAGATATTATTTTGAATGTTTAGTCACATGTAGAGCTTTCTATATAGTCATTCTAGTTAGAAACAATTACCTTTATGATGGAAGTTTTATACACTAGCAAGTTTTGTCCAAACATCCAAAAAAAAAAAAAAAAAAAGATTAAAGTGAAACGAAAGATATTAATTTTTTCATACCTACTTTTTGTCCAATATTTGCAGAATTAGCCTATACTATGAAGATGACTGAAAAAAGTGATGTTTATAGTTTTGGAGTGGTGGCATTAGAAATATTTATGGGAAGGCATCCAGGTGAACTCTTGACATCATTATCATCATCTCAAAGTGTGATGCTAAATGAAATATTAGACAAGCGTCTCCCACCTCCAAATCGTTTGGTTGCACAGGATGTTTTTCTTGTTGCTGCAATTTCATTTGCTTGCTTACGTGCTAAACCAAAGTCTAGGCCGACAATGAAATCAGTGTCTCAAGAATTTCTTTGTCACAAGAAACCAATAATGAACCCCTTACATGCAGTTTCAGTATGGCAGCTAAGAAACCAAGAAACTTATATGGTTGGAGAGAGTGAAACCCATTCTGAAAGTCCTTGTTTTCTGGTTGAGAAAGATAATGTTTGATGAGCTTCTACGAAAAAATTGTTGTGTATTACAATAACAGTAGCTTAAAAATCCTGTTTGTAAGTTGTAATTGTTGTTCTTTATGATCTGTAACCTGTATTTTGTAATATGAAATTTAAGTCTTCACCACTTTTCTAATGCAATCGCAGAGGTTGCAAAGGCTGATCTATATGCTTGATGCTTGACTCAAAGATTTCATACTTGTTCGACTTACTCACATAAGATTAAACAATAATAATGAAAAATTTGTAGGGAAAACAATTAATAAAATCTCTACCTCCCTTGCTATTGGCTCCCAACACACGCAACCCTCTCTCACAAAAACATAATGAAAGACTTTCTACTTGCACTATCCGTTCTAAATTACACCAATATGATGTTATCCTCTTTCGACCCACATTACAATCGCACACTCAATACCTCTAACTCCCCCGTTCTTTTCCATTCCAATCATCCACTGCTAACACCTCTGTTGTTTTTGTAACCCCACGACCTACTAATTCAACCTTCTAGTAATCGAGACCTTATTATGACTTTTAATTTGAGAATTATAACAAAAAAATAAAAATAAAAATAAACATACATAGCAAATTTAATAAAAGATAGATCTAAATGAACAGATTTGCCTATATAGTGAAGTAGGTCGCCACCATTAGGCAATAAATTTTGATTCTCCTGGAGATTCCCTTTTGGTCACCAAATTTCACGTGATTCTACAATTGGCTTAGATAATTCTACTAGTGCCTTTTTACTATTTGAATTATGATAAAAATTTGACCTCTATGTTCTACATCAGATATATATTGCAACTGTTTTGAAAAATCAGACTAAGCAAGATTAAAAAGGAATACAATGGATAGATTTTATGTGGTTCTTTCATGTGTCTGCATCCAAAGGAGCCATGGAGGGAGCTGCTTTCATCCGCTATATGAGAAATTAGGATTATAACAATGTTTATATATAGCGTACCCTACCCAATGGAAATCCCCAAAATACCCTTGATGCCAATAAATAATGCATTGACCTAAAAACAAATATGAGGGAACTCTAACAGCAAGAAAATACTATGATAAACATTGGATAACAATTCTTGTGGTTTTTTTTTCTTATTTTTTTTTCTAGGTCTAAGAGCTGGTCTATGCTACTAGAGTAGTACAATGACAATTGAAAAAATAATCTTCCTGTCGGCCTATGGATATACCCATTTTTAAACCTAATTTCATAACTTGTTGAATTGTGCAATTGAATGGTTGATGAAAGGTTATGTCGTGTCCATGCAATCAGTAGTGGGTAGAAAATGTTCATTACTCACAGGGTCATAGTCGCACAAGTTTTATATAACAAAAATGGAAATGCTTACGAGTGCCCTTAGGGCACTGGTTAATAATCTATTTAAAAAAAATTTTTATGGGAAATGAAAAAAAAAAAGTAATTAATATTTTGACAGCTTTCTTCATTTCCCATAAAAGTGGTATAAAAACTTTCCTAAAATGGATTATTAATGAGTGCCGCACTCGTTAGCATGAACCTAACAAAAATTATCTTTTCATAATTGATAAATTAATCCAAGGAAAAAAATATAGCAAAATTTTCCAAGAAACAAAAAGACTTAAATAGAACCAAACCAACCTCCTAGGGATGTACTTCACATAATCATATCTTGAACAGTCTCTCAATAACAATTTAAAAACACCCTTAAAAAAGAAAAAGAAAAAAATGACATCCTAATAACCTTACGTAGATTAGCAGTGTTTATGCCATTACCTCTGCAATTTTGTCAAAAGATAAACATCCAAGGTAGCTTTTCTTTTTTTTAGAACCTAGATTAGATAGGATTTTGACTAAATAATTACCGTATTGGAGAAATGTGTAATCCTTAGAGACAAAAAGAAGGAATGGAAGGGAGAAAGGGATTAAATTACACGTTAAAAAAAAAAATGCCACATTAGCTCAAAAGAATGTGGTTTTGAATAAGTCGATTGAATCTTGGAATTATGGTTAATTTATGGAGTCACCATCATATTTAACTTTAATTAAATCTTTCATAGTTGAAGAGGTAAAATCTTGGACGACGGGTCTCCGTGAGATGGTCCTGACGGATCAAAGTCCATGGGCCGATAGGGGACGGGCCCAACACCTACGGTCCGTTATGAACGGACCATACATGGACGGTCACAAGGTAGACAGGTCAAACATCCATGTGGTGGCAAGGAAACCCTAGATTAGTTTACTTGCGGCACACGCTTAACCACCTCGGAATTCTAAAGCAATTAGAATTCTAGTATAAGGAGGATTTTGGAAGATCATCTCTATAAGGAAATACCTTGTCCATCACGTTTAGGATTGCTTAAGATGTTTTCTATAAGGAAAAGACTTCCGAACCATGGAGGAGAGGTTAACCCTTTATTACTATAAAAGCCCCAATACCCTCATAAATCAAGGTACGCATAATTTACCCTCTCTCTAGCACTCTAAAGTTGTGAGAATAATTCTAACTTAACTTTCGGAGGGTAGTTAGCCGGCACCACAACGGTGCTCTCTGCTAAGATCTCTTTGTGTTGTGCAGGAATTGTCTTCGAGTGTGTAAGGACCGTGTGGCTTATTGGTGGAATTTTCGACTTCATCAATAGTATTTCCAACAATCTTGATCATATGATTTTCGACATCACTCTCAATCAATTTAATCTTGACCAAACACACCTTGCCCCAAACCTAGGTTAGCTATTATAAATTTCAAGTAAAAAATGATCAATTTCGTATTCTTGATTTCTTTCCCACTTATTACAAACTACTGTTCAATTTCTTCAATAAGAAAGGACCAACTTATCCCACTCGTAATTTCCAATAATCACAAAAATGCAAGAACGAAGGCTAGCATGAATCCAACGGGTAAAAAAATCCAGTTCCCCTTGATGGTTCTACTTTGATATGTGGTTGAATAGATAATCTGTGAGGTAAACCTTGGGTAAGCCATCCTCTTTTCTTTCTTTTTTCTTTTTTAAGGTTCTTTTGATTTATAATTCGGAAGCCTGTATTGACTGACTGAGACGATTCAGTTTATGCAATAGAAATGAAGCTACTTTAATCACCAGAGTAATTCTAATACCATTAAAAAAAAAAAAAAATCACAACTTTTGCCACAACTCTTCTACATAACAAACTATGATTGATTGTATATTACTTTTACATGAACCCACCACTTTTTGTCTGGACAGAAATTAAATTGTTAGTTTCTAGGTAGTAAACCTCGAATCTACGAGAGCTTCCTTAAATCCACAAGGTGATAGGCTTGAAATGACTAGAGAAAATAATAGACAAATGTCTAAATTTTTATTGATAATAAACTATGAAATGTGTTTACAGACTTAGAGGTCTATTTAAGGGCTCCGTAAAACTTGACAAACAAAAAAATATATTCTAAAATAACTCATAACTGATACAAAAAAATATATTCTAAAATAACTCCTAACTGATACCTAACTATAAGAACCAAATTTGACTTAAAAAGCATTAAATGCACCTAAAAATAAGGAAATAAACCACCTAAATCTAAAATAACAAAAATTACATTAAAAAATTACAAAATTTAAATAAACTATTTCCTACATCACAGTTGTAGTAAGAGTTGTGGTAAAAGTTGTGCATCTACTCGGCCACTGTCGGAATTTTAATATTCAGCTACGTACCATCTAACATGACAAGCCTTGCAATCAACCAGCTGCCATTTGTGAATTATTTATTAATATTGTAGAAAGAATTAGCTCTTCTTATCCTTTTTCATATTGCTATTGTGAGAATCACGTTCGTATTCTTTCAAAGTTGGAATATATATCACATACTATAGGGTCTTTGGCCATGGATGTGACAGTCAACATCATCAATCATAAAATTCTACATCTTTTTTTTTTTTTTGGTTATAAATTGTGATTTTTAGGGTTTTAGATTCTAAATGTGCTTGAATCTTCTTTTTTATCTTCGATTGATAAATTTTAATATACGATTCTGTGTTTTAGATATTAAAAATAAAAAGTTTAAATTTTGTTGTGACTTTATTTTTGGTTTTAGATACAATTCTGAGTTTTAGATATTATAAAGAAAAAAGTTTAGATTTTGTTGTGACTTTATTTTTTTTTTCGGTTTTGAATTTTAGTTTTGTTAGATTTCAAATTGTTCTTTTCAATTTCTTTTTTTACTTTTCACTGATTTAATATTTTTAAAGAAATATTTTGTGTTTTAGTAGATATTAGGTAGAAAAAAGTTTGGATTTTGAGAGTTTTATTTTTGTCAATAATTGCCAATTTTTAACTGTAGGGTCTCGATTTGTAACGGACCCTTGACAATGAAATTTGTAGAGAGATGGGTTTAAAGATTTGGCATCACCGAAATAAACGATGGCTGGTGTAAAGTTTATCATGAATATTTGATAGCATGAGATCTATTCGATTCTCAATGTCCGAATTTGGCTAAGTGTTTACGAAGCATATTTGTCCTCGGCTCAGGCCGAGGATCTCTCTCCATTCTATGTTGGGAAATCTCCTCATTATATATTGTTTCCTTTTGTTAATCTTTGCCGTCCATCTGGCAATAATCTGAGCCCCTAGGCATAGGGGATTGTCCCATCATCTGTATTTGCAGGCTTTATGTTATTTCCCAGCCGCCTTTGCAGGCTTTATAATAGTTGAAGTGACTGCTGCTTTGGGTTTTCAGGTCACTTCACCATTAAAGCAATCAGAATGTTGGTGAGATATATTTAACGGATGTGGGATATTTTCCCTTTAGTGAAGTCGGTGTGCCGAGGACAGGTCATCCTCGGCGAGGCCTTTGGATGACCTGGGCTCTTTCCCGTCGTCCTCGGCCTCTACGTTATCCTCGGCGCGGGCCTTAGGCCGCATGTAGTGGGCCAGCGTGGTTAGCGCAATAGGGCCCCACATTAACATATTTCGATGATGCATAATAAAATTTATGTAAATCTTATTTTTGAATAAATATTGTTCTTACTTTTCCTTTTGAATTCTTGAGAATTTTTTTTTTTTCATTTTAATAATAGAGTAATAATATTAGTAGCAATTCAAAAGGCCTGTTAATTAAGGAAGTAACAAAATGTCAAAAATCATATATATATATATATATATATATATTGGAAATTCAAATTCTATGATTTGTGAATAAAAGAGAATGAAGGAAAAGAATATAGAACAAAATTTAGTTACAAAATTAGTTTTAGCCTTAGGCTACAAACTTAATATCTTTTTATTGGAGGTGAATTTTGACAAATCTACCATTGAATTACATCTTCTTCTTATATCCTCTATGCTTGCAAAATTTTAAGAAAATTAAAGATCAATAAAAATTTTAAATTACAAGTTTTTGTAATTTAAAATTATGCACAAAATATAAGCTTATAGATTATAGAGTAAATAATATCTGATTGACACAAAATTTAACATGTGTATTAAGAGCGTAAAAAATATATAATTCAACGGTTAGATTTTCAAAATATGTTGTAATATTTATTTTATTGAGTGAGTTTGTAGCCTTAAATTACAATTAATTTTGTAATTAAACTTTGTCCAAGAATATATATTTGTAATTGACCCAAAAAAATTGGAGATCAATGACTACCAAAGCTTTGTTGGTGTTGTTGTTGTTTATTTTGATAATGGAAAAAAGTGTTTCATAAATTATTGTCCTTATATATTTATTACTTTCATATCCAACTTTCTTACACGAATCCACTAATTAATTAATCTAAAGACCTCATATGAAACCTTTAATAAAGTGTAAGAAATAAATCGTGGCCTTAAACCATTACTGATTGCACTAGTCAGATTCTTCGCAACAGTCGCAACAGTCCTAAAATTGCAAGGATTCAAAAGTGGAAATGATTGCTAAGAAAGACTAGGAAAAAAGTGAAAAGAAAAAAAAGAAAAGAAGAACAAGAATAGAAAAGTGGAAAGAATTAAATTTCCAAAATGATTTCATGCGGATAAATTTCATGTAAATTTCTGCACTTCAATGGGATTTTCAAAAGAGGGATGATATGTCTACAACATTTTTATAACAAATTCTAAATGACAAATTGTTACAAATTGAACCCTGTTGAAGGAAATTTACATGAATCTAACGGCATGATTTCCACGAAATCATCTTGGAAATTTCTTTTTGAATAGAAACTCATAATGCAATTGCGCCTTTGTTAGATTACTGAGAGTGGAATTGCTACGAAGTTTGCAATTTTTTGGTGGTGCAAAGCACCGTGTGGGTCCAGCATGGTCAAAGCTCATTCATGAGTTTGCCTCCAAAAGTCTTCAAGTAAACCATGTCTCTCAATGAAACTTGATTTAAGCGTGTTGGACACCTGAAGAAACAGTAGCAGAGTCACGTAGGGACCAAAGGGGGCGTCGTCCCTCCAAAATATTTGAAAAAAAATTAGTATATATATATATATATATGATAGAGTTATTTTAATAAAAAATGTTATATTCATAATATTTTTACAACAAATTTTAAGTGGTAAATTATTATTAGTTGTTATGAGTGTGCAAAAAAATTATTTTAGTTGTAAATTAAAATTTTATTTTTTTACAGAATTATGGATTAAAATTAGAACTAATAACAACTTACAACTTAATATTTATTATGAAATTGTTGTAAAATCAATCAATATATAAAAGCAGAGACCTCATGCGAGAGAGCATGAGGTTCTGCCATGTGGCACTCTATTAGAGTGATTTGCTTTTAGCTTTTTTCTCTTTCTTTTTCTCCTTTTTTTTACCCCAAATTTGTTTTAATCAATTACAATTATTCAATATTTCCCTCTAATATTTTCAATAAACTCTCATTCCTCATTTATTACTTCAACTCTCTATTAATTCTGTTCAAGTGTCCCACGTATTATATATTATCCATCCACTCACAGGACTTCTCATCTCCTTATTAAAACACAAAATGGTTAACAATTCTCCCTTTATTTACTTTCCCATTAAATCACATTCATTATTTTGGCCCTCCTTTAACTCTATTCTTTTGGGCTCTTCCTCTCCTTATTAAAACCTTCAGTGCCTGCCCCTTTGGAATTAAAACTCATTCATTTTTTATTATTATTTATATATAGATTTCCAATTATCTCTCCACCCCTAAAGAAGTCGCCAAAGTACAAGTAGAGTTGGAAAGTCCCTTTGAGGTGAGTTTTGCCTTTTCTGTTTTCCCCTCCATCTTCATTGGTTTGTTTGGTACAAATTACATTTTCTCCCATTATGCAGAAGATTAAATGTTTGATATTAACATTATAAAGAACTCTAATTGCTCGCTGTTGGACAAAGGAAAGCGTTGCGGTAATATAGAGGATGCAAGTGTAAAGCGTTTGTAGGTGGCTTTTTGTGTAATGGTTCTTTCAAAAATATATTATTATTGTTTTACAAGGCTCATGGCATGATATATTATTGTTCAATTCCTGATTCATTTGGAATATTAAAAAATGTGATAAAAATAACATAGATAGATAAAATAGGAAAGCAACTAGACCATGTTGATTTATTTTATAGAATGTCAATGTTTATGCATATTTCTTTTGTGCATTTCTTTATATTCAATTATATAAACATTTTAAGTGTTCTAAAAAACTCTTTAAATTGATTAGAAAGGAGAAGGTTAATATATGAAGCTCAAGAAGTATTGCCAAGATAATAGGGATGATCTTTAGCGTTAGGAAATCAGTCAATGCTGCAATACTCTTGGGTATGACTCAAAAAATAGTATATGCATATAACTCTTTTGTTTTTTTTTTTTTTTTTTTTTTTAATAATTTTTTATAATTTATAATTTTTTTATTTTATAGGAATTTTGATGTAAAGTAAGGAATAAGTTTTTCATGGCCATACTTCTTACATGGATGTTTTCCAATGACTCTTTGTAATGTACACATTTTGATTACTTAAAATTTTTCTTACAGATGTTGAATTGGATCTATAGTTAAATTTTTTGTTTAGGCTTGGTGCATCACAAAGAGGTTCCCTCTTCTCAACAATGTCCAACTCTCTATTCACAGTCATTGTAACTATTTTCCTTTTATGTAATAAAAGAAGTGTTTGTCTTCAGCTTGCTAAGTTGCTAGGTTCTTTTTCTATGATCACAGGTTTAAATGTTGTGCTTTGGGTGAAAGCCGAATACCTTGAAGAGTTAGGCGGTTCCAAAGCTACTAAATGAATCTTTAGAGAACAAGAGTATTGAAGTTGATTTGGAAGAACCATGATTTTCTTAAAATCAATCAATGTCCATGTAACTAAGTTTCAATAAGCAATGAGTAAAAAGTATAAATTTTTTTGCTTAGAAGTGTTTCATTTTTTTCCCTCTGACTTCTCCGTGAGATGGGAATTTGGCATATAGTTACAAATTTTCCGGGAAAATTAGCCCACTATGAGTTGTCATTTCCGTATTGCACATGTATGATATTCCAATTATGTGATTTTTTAGAAATTATGATGATATTCCAATCAGTACCTGAGCATAATAAAGCGATTCTTCATTATTCCATGGAAACATAAAAAGAAACGTTGGTGTCAAACCAGATTTAGCATATGAGCATATGCATGATCAAGATATTTACGTAATTTACATAACTTATTACAAAAGCATAGACTATATGATAAATTGCAAACCAAATCATGTTCAAATGCACACATCTAAATGTTGCTTTGACCATGGTGTCATTTCTCTTTCCTAGAACAATTCAGGTTAAAAAAAATGGACATTTATAAACAGTTTTGTCTTGAATAAGTTTGCATTTTATAAAAGCAAACTGTTTATTATGCCAGTTAACAATTATTAACCGCTTAGCTTACAAAATATATATTACATTATATCAATTATGAATAATGCTAGAAATATAAACTATTTTACAAAAAAAAATTACAAACTACTGATGTGATTAGTGATTATTAGTAAAGGAAAAAATAATATTAGTGATGGGCCTAGATGAAAACCAATAAGAGATTGGCCACATCAACATTTTGTAAAAATGTTGTAAAATAGTTTATGACTGTAGCATTACTCATTAATTATACTCCATTAGAAAAAAAGACAAAACTTAGGTACAATACCTTATGTGCTGTTTCTTAGGTTCCCCTCTTAAGATTTAACCATGTAATTACTTAACTTAAAAATACACTAGGTTCTCATGAGAAAAATCCGCATAACAGAATCTTAAAAGGGGAACATAAGGAACAGCATCTAAGTACTGTACCTAAGTCTTGCTCTTAGAAAATAAATATATAATTTTGAGTTTAAGACTAATACTTATAAATTCCATGTACTTATTTCTTCTTTCACTTATCAATAAATAATAAATAAATAAATAAAAGATCAAAATTTCCCTCGCATCGCGCGGGTTTACAGCTAGTTGCATATAATTCCATTCCACTGGCAATAATTTAAGGAGGTATCGTTGGAGTGACCATTTCAGTTTATTTCGGTCCATTTGGATTATTTGGACCTTAAATTGTTTCTTTTTTTAGGTTGCATTTTCAGTTTTGGGCTTAAAAATTTTTTTAATTGAAAAGTTAAAATTTTTTTCTTCTGTTTGGACCAAACTCTTTAGTTTTGAACTAAAAAATACAAACAAAATAGACATTAGAAATTAAAGATATGTATCCTAAAAAAGAAATAAAAATGATATACACTCCTGTTAAACCATATTAATATAGTATTTTGATATACTTTAGTTCATTCAGTCCATTTGGTTTATTTTGGTACACTTCAGTTTACTTGGGTCTATTCAGTCCATTCGATCCATTTTGATCTGCTTTGGTTAATTCAGTCTACTTTGGTCGATTTAGTCCAATTAAGCCCGCATTTGTGACAAACACTTCTTACATAAGGCAAGTAAAGTTAAACAACTAATTATCCAATGACAAAACTTAGATATAGTACCTTATGTGCTATTCCTTAGATTCGCCTCTTAAGATTTAGCCATATGGTTACTTAACTAAAAAATGCACTTCCATCCCATGAGAAAAAATTTACATGGCAGAATCTTAAATTGAGAACCTAACGAACAGCACCTAAGTATTGTAACTAAGTCTTGCCCATTATCCAAACCATGCTTCTATCATTATATGCTGGATGCATTATGCATACATATCTTTCTTTGATTCCCATTAAGGGTAATTTCATCAATTAACTCCTCAGCTACCAGAAGTTTCAAGCAGTACCTTGAGATAGTTACTTCACCAATTTGTGACTTGATCACTGCCCGGTGCCCACATCTAATTCTGTTATCCCATATAATTAGTCCAACAGAATCCAAGTCAATCTTATACCGTCCAAAATTTCTTATTAACTCCAACGACCTAGATTAAAAGAACACCCGCATAACGAACTGTAGATAAAAGCATGCAATACTAACAGCTTTTCCCTCCTAAATATTCAAGCTCTTCAAAATCTCTCTCTCTCTCTCACAGAATCACAGAGAATCCATGGCTGGTGGAGAAACAACAAGTTATTTGTTGGTTCTGATACTGATTGCTTGGCCAGTTTTGGTATTCGCAATTCAATCTCTGAGAACTGAGCCTTCAGGGAAGGAAGGTCGGGAGTACAAGGAAGGCAATTACATTCCTCTCTTCGCCAACATAGCTACATTGTTATTCATGGTCTAGGAATTGGATGACTGACATTTACCAATCATGTTGCGTTGAAATACACTCGGCATAGGTCACTTTTAGTTTTAGTAAGCTCAAGTCTAGGTAAAAAGAATTAAATGAAAATTGCAAAGGACAAATGCTTCCACTGACCACTGATCATGTAAGTTGAACATACATAAAATTTATCTTGTTAGACTTTTATGAGCTAAGTTTCTGGGCAAATATGCATTTTTCTAACCGACATATCCATCACTATATATAGATCCAATACCCAACAGAAAGAAATCGTTTGAAGAAGTTATAGCAGGGGATTGCTATGTGAACACTGGGTATGAATTGAGGTTCATGACGGAAACAAAGAAGAGACCCCTTTGTGAGAAAATTCTGACGAGAGAAGAAGTTGCGAAAGTTAAAGAAGCCATTGAAAATAAAACTTTGTACGGGATGTACTTTGATAACATTCGCTTCAAAATGCAAGTTGGAGAAAAGAGTGCAACCTCCTACCATCCTATGCATTATATTTTCAATCACCTGGACTTTCATATCCTTTACTTAGAAAACAAAGTCAAATACATATATGTTACGGATGACTACGATATGGCTGAGGATATATCTAAGGACAAGGAAATCTATGTCAACTTCACGTATTCTGTCTCCTGGGAAGATTTTGAACATATAGAGTTATATTTGGACCAACAAATAAGTATTCTGTCTTCGGTCAGTGACTCGTCGGAGAAAGTTGGGGAAGACGATCCTATGCCTTATGCTACAAATATAGTCATTTGCGCCTGGCTTCTGTTGCTTTGTATTGTGATTGTGACATACCATAGAAAGTATTTTACTCGGTATCTCTCCATTCCTTATGTTTGTATAGTTCCATTCAAGCAGTCCATTGTATTCACCTAATGATGATCAAATCAACTTCTACAGAAAAAATGCTTTTCAAGCTGAAATGATGACCAAAGCAACAGGGCTTGTTCTTCCAAGTCGTATTCATGGTTATAGGTGCAGGTGTCCTCCGTACTCGTCCCTACTTGGGGCCATTCTGGGTGTTGGAACTCAACTCTTCATTATGTAAGCCATATCTGCCACATGTTTGTTAATTCAATTTTTTCCCTCCAATTCTGAATTCTAGCTTCTTTGGTTGAAAGTCTATAGCTATTTTGGGTTTTTTGGTCCGATTTTTATTCTGAAAAATGTTGTCACATGTCACTTAAGAATTCCATTTGCAGAGTTTGCATCCTCTTCGTTTTGGCTGTATATACTGGTCGCCGATATCCCTGCAATCATGAGAGCTTGTATACCTGGATCATCACGAGTTATGTTCTCACATCATTGGTTTCTGGGTACAAGGCTGCTTCATTCCACTCTAGTTTCACAAGAAGTAGATGGGTAATACAGTAGTTGTAATTAACATATACAGTATCACAGTAGTTTCTGTATTAAAGTCTTTCCGGTTCAGGTTTTTAATTATGTGGCGAATGATTTTTCTTGCAGAGAGAATGTGTTTTACAAACTGGGGCCCTGTACTTTGTTCCAGTGTTCATAACAGGTCTTGCCATAATTACATTAAAGGCGATCACAACAGGGGTGTCACTTCCGCACGATTGGTATAATTATCTTTGGAAAATCATTTCATTACCCCTCTCTTTCGGAATCCTTATTTTGGGTGGCATATTGGGGCAGTCTTCCGTAAGAGAATCTGAAATAACTTGTTCCACCATACACTTTCAAAGTGAGATTCGTAATCAGGCTTGGTACATGAAGACACCTGCTCACATGTTCTTTGGGGGCCTGCTGTCTTTCTGCATGATCTTCTTCATGATGAATGATATCTATGCAAGCTTGTACAATTTGAAAGTCTGTGGTGCATTTAGTACTATGTTTACGGCCTTCCTTGTTGTCATCATACTGACTGTGTTGGTGGGAATGGGTTGTACACACTATCAGCTGTCCAAGCAAGATAACCAATGGTGGTGGAGGTAATTCTCTTACAAATGTTATAAACACTATAAATTTCACAAACTTTTCACATTTGAGGTGGAAGATTAAAGCCCAAATCATGCTTTTCTAGCTTTTGTTCCTAATTTGATGAAAAATCAAATCTTTTATTCCATGACACAATATACTAATCTCCTCATTCAATATCGATCTTTCCATTGATCTAAGTCTATCTGCAATGCAGATCTGTGTTTCGTGGGGGATCAATTGCCATTTTTATGTTTGCGTATGGCCTCTATTTCTATGCTAGAGCAAGCGCTAGAATTTCAATGAACCTGCTAGAGTTCCTGGGCTACAATGCTTGCATATTCTATGGTGTCTTCTTGATACTTGGAACCATTGGCTTCTATGCTTCATCAATTATTTCCAAACGTGTACACCGAGGTCTAAAAGAGTCGTGACCAGGAAACTCAATTCAATAGTATCTGTGGGATTATATGAGCTGTGCTTTGGTTAAGTGATAAGTACTGGAAGTTAGCCTTGGCAGCTGAGTTGGCATTATAGTCAGTCGTTAGTTAGGATGTGTATTGGGAAGGGAATCTTACTATAAGAAGCCATAGTTAATTGTAAAGGATCATATCAGAAATGTTAAGCAAATTGTTCTCTTCATTTTCTATTTCTTGTTTTTACTTCTTAATTCCAAGGAGGCTAGTTCTCTTGAAGAACTACTTCAATTCCTTTAGAATCCAAAAATTCTTATTATATAAAATAAAATTAAAGAAGTAATTCCTTGATTCAATCCATTTGTCACGAAATAACTGAAAGCAAAACTACATATTCATTTATTTCATACAAACTGTCACACCAATTCAGGTATCAATCAATGTCATCTTGAGGAGAGGCAGAGGATGGTGATTGTAGCGTCAATCTTGGACCTCTTGCTCTTGTATGGGGTGGTCATGGCATGGTGCCCTGGCAATGGATGGTGGTTCTGGTAATAGTCCCTTGCAAAATAGCTTCTTGGTGAGGGTAATGGAGACAGAAAATAATGAAATACCAAGCTTATAGCAATGGAAGCAATAATATTTAGTCATAAATGATCAAAGTAGAGAATAGAATTCACCTTCACTGAAAATTACAACGAATTTGGAGGCATATTTTTCTCCTATCAGTTTGTCTTTTTAGTACTCAATTCCATTCTGATCGACATCAGGTACCCTATGGCCAGACCAAAACAATAAATGAAAAACTGGAAGAATTAGAAGGGTAATTCCAGTTCAATCAATGCAGCATCAATGAAAATTGTGAAGGACATGTGTGCTTCCACTGATCTTGTGAGTTGCTTATAAGCAAATGTATACCAACTCTCATGGTCTGTCTGGATGGAGGGAGGAAGGAGGGGGAGTAGAGGAGAGTAGAGTAGTATTGGCTAAAAATAAGTTAATTTTGTACTAAATCTACTATACTCTACTCTACTCCCCCTCCCTTTCCCTCAATCCAAACGGACCATCAATTCACAACTCAGCTAATAAGGGGCGAGGGATAAAGCCAATTATCTACCTCTAATTTCTGAATATAGAAAATTGACAGATCCTAGTTTTTGTTCGGATACCAATACCACCATAATCCCAAGATTTGACTTGTAATAATTTTGGTGATCAATAAACAAATATGAGGAGAAAATCACAATTTAATTAAGCCCTAGTCAATCTAAAAGTCAGATCGATAAACAAGTGGAGGAGAAAAGCACAACATTCACACCGACTTATCTGAGTTTTAGTTAAAAACTTAAACTAGCCGCAACGCTACGTGATTCATGAAAATATATAGTTATTTTCGTAATGAGGTATAATGTATAATTTATTCTTTGAAATTTGCTAAAGATAATTTGTTTTCACTAAAAATGATGAAAAAATTTCTAACTTCTATTAAAGTGCTTTTATTTATCTCTACAAATATATCATTATATTATTTTGGATATGTTCAATTAATAATATTATTTTTGAGGTGATTCAAATTCTTCTAACTTCATTCTCCAAAAAAAAAAAAAAACTTCTAACTTCTATTAAAGTGCATTATGTTTTCCTATTCTTTTTTTTTTGTACAACTAAACTTTTTAAGTTTCAAATTTATTATTCAAATTTCTCATTCTTTTAGGACGATTATTATCTATCTATATAATATTTAAAAGCTAAAACGTAACATTTATTATTGTCATGCTCATGTTAAGCCACATTAGAAATTAGAGATATGAGCCCTAATTCAATCCAATTTAGTCCATTTTGGTTCATTTTGTTCAACTTTGATCCATTTTTGTCAACTTTGGTCTAATTCGGTCCATTTCAATCCACTCGGGTCCATTCGGTCTATTTCAATCAACTTTGGTATATTAGTAGAAATAGAAAAATGGAAAATAATATAGAAATTGTTTAATTTTTAGGGAGACTAAAAAATGTTCAACAAATTTTAGAGAACAAATTATTATTATAACACAGTTACAAAATAATTATCTATTTTCATGCACCATGTGAATCTGCGGCTAGTTCAAATGGTGCGTGAATTTGCAAATAGTTCAAATAAACAACCATGTAAATTATGTTTTGATATAATTAAACACAAATTTTGAAGTCCAAAATAACTAAGATTAACTAAAACTAAAATCAAACTATAAAAGGGAGAGGGAGCTCTAAAGGTATCAACACCAAAATTAATTGTTGTCATTAATTCTTATATATTGCATAGTTAAATTAGGCAAACGTATATTACACTCTCTCTCTCTCTCTCCACCCCCCCCCCCCCCCCCCCCCCCAAAAAAAAAAAATCGTTCACGTGGGTTATTTGGTTCAATGTAGCTCCATTACATGGGTTATTGGCCTATTGGATAATGTGTAGTTACAATTTTTGAGGTCACATTTTTTCTTTTTTGAAGAAAAGGATAAGAGTTTAATTGAAAAACACATTAATAACCAAACTGATAATTTGTATATAAATAAACCCACAAAAGAATCAAATTTGAACGAATGAATTATATTGATTGATAGGTATGATCCCAATTTTGACATTGTAACCAACACACAACTTGGGCTCTTTGTGTTTAACTATGATCTATACTTAAATTGATATATTGGAAATTTTGAAATATAAGAACATTTTAAGCTAGGTGGCGTAAAGTAAGTAGACCACAATATGATTTATTTATATATTTTTTAGGATGCCCATAAAATGGTTTCAAATCAAAATATAATCTACATTTGTGAGAAACACTTCTAGCAGTAAATTAAGGTTGGTAAAGTCATAATCAACTAATTATCTAAGTCATGCTAGCGTATTTAAATTAAGATATGTATCAGCATACAAATATTTTTTCCTAACTGCCCCAAACGGGCCCCTTTTGTCTCAAAACCCAAACCCAAGTTTATTTCCATTCCCTTCTTAAATAAATTAAAAAAAAAAAAAAAAATTCAAGAAGTAAAGTATCGTGAGATAGTTATTTCACCAACTTGTGACTTGATCACTGCCCGCAACATAATTCTGTTATCCAAAATAAATAACTACCCGCCAGTCCAACAGAATCCAAGTCAGTCTTTTACCGCCCAAAATTTCTGATTAACTCCATCAAAAAAGATCAACGACCTAGATTGAAAGAACCCGCGTAACGAACAGTATATAAGCAAGCAACACTAACAGCTTTTCCCTCCAAAATATTCAAGCTCTTCAAAATCTCTCTCTCACTCAGAATCACAGAGAATCCATGGCTCATAGAGAAACAACAAGTTTCTTGGTTCTGATACTGGTTGCTCTTCCGGCTCTGGTATTCGCAATTCGAACTCTGAGAACTGAGCCTTCAAGGAAGCAAGATCGGGGGTACAAGGAAGGCGATTACATTCCCCTCCTCGCCAGCATAGCTTATCCTAATCAAAGAGGTCCATGGTAATTCATTTCTACATTTCTCTTTGAAATCTCTCATCTCTTTCAACGTTTTCTAATCATATTTTTAGTGAGCAACAAAGGTTGTGTATACTTTTTGTGAATGCCTGAGATAATTAAAAAGAAAAATACTTTTTGGACCTCCTGATGAATTTGACGCATCTCTGTTTATTTATTTTTTTCGATTGCAGTGAGACATTCGTATTTTGATTTGCCATTTTGCCCTCTGGATGTAAGAATAATTTTCTTGGTTTGTGAATTTAGTTTCTAGGCGCAGATAAGATAATTAATGTGGGCAAAATTTGATGAATAGTACATTTTTAGAAAAATTTTAGGTGAATAGTATGGATTTGAAGTTATTTAGTTATATAAACTGTTTTTGGAATTCGAGTTTGGCAAAATAGAGTTCCAACCTAAAATCGAGTTTAACAAACTCGAGGTCCAACTAGTATAGGTCTAGCATGGAGTTAAAAAAAAAAAAAAACACTAGAAACTTGAGTTTAGGAAACTTCAGTCACATGCTATTCACTTAATTTTTTTCTAAAAAGGTACTATTCATCAAATTTTGCCTAATTAATTCAATAGGATCTGCTCTCAAATTAGTATAAAATTTATGATTTCCCAATCCTACGCATTTTCTTACCGACATCTCGATATATAGATCCAATGCCCAACAGAAAGAAATCGTTTCAAGAAGTTACAGCAGGGGATTGCTATGTCAACACTAGGTATGTATTGAGATTCAAGACGAAAACAGTGGAGAAACTTCTTTGTGAGAAAACTCTGACGAGAGAAGAAGTTGCGAAATTTAGAGATGCAGTTTTAAATGAAACTATGTACGAGTTGTACTATGATAACATTGGATTGAAAGTGAGAGTTGGAGATAACAGGTCCGTAGGTGAGTACGGCAATTTCCAGGACCCAAATGTAATAGGTCAAAGGATTTATATTTTCAGTCACCTGGACTTTCATATCCTTTACTTTGGGAACAAAGTGACAGCTATATATGTTATGAATTACGACGAGACTGTAGCGGATGTGTCTGAGGACACTGAAGTCAATGTCAAGTTCACCTATTCTGTCTACTGGGATGAATTCAATCCCAATGAAAAGCTTTTGGATGAAACACATGTTCTGTCATCGGTCAGTGAATTGTTCGAGCCCGTTGGAGGAGATGAACCAATGTCTTATGCTACAAATATCATCATCTTCGTCTGGATTGGGATGCTTTGTATTGTGATTGTGACATACCTTAGAGATTATTTTACTCGGTACTCATTCCATTCCTTTATGTTGGTGTAGTTGCATTCAAGCAGGCCATTGTATTCACCTAACGATGATCAAATCAAATTCTACTGCAGGAACTCTTTTCGTATTCATGGTTATAGGTGCAGGTGTCCTCGGAACTCGTCCCTACTTGGGGCCATTCTGGGTGTTGGAACTCAACTCTTCATTATGTAAGCCATATGTTTGTTAATTCATTTTTTACCTTCCAATTCTGAATTCTAGCTATTTCGGGTTTTTTGGGCGATTTTATTTTGAAAAATGTTGTCACATGTCACTTAAGAATTCCATTTGCAGAGTTTGCATCCTCTTCGTTTTGGCTGTATATACTGGTAGCCTATATTCCTGCAATCATGAGAGCTTGTATACTTGGATCATCACGAGTTATGTTCTCACATCATTGGTTTCTGGATACAAGGCTGCTTCATTCCACTCTAGTTTCACAAGAAGTGGATGGGTAATACAGTAGTTGTAATTAACGTATACAGTATCACAGTAGTTTCTGTATTAAAGTCTTTAAGGTTCAGGTTTTTAATTATGTGGCAAATGATTTTTCTTGCAGAGAGAATGTGTTTTCCAAACTGGTACCTTGTACTTTGTCCCGGTGTTCATAACAGGTCTTGCCATAATTACATTAAAGGCAATCACAACAGGGGTGTCACTTCCGCACGATTGGTATAATTATCTTTGGAAAATCATTTTGTTACCCTTTGCTTTCGGAATCCTAACTTTGGGTGGCAGATTGGGGCAGTCTTCCGTAGAAGAATCCGAAATAGCTTGTTCCAGCATAAACTTTCAAAGTGAGATTCATAATCAGGCTTGGTACATGAAGACACCTGCTTATGAAGTGTTCTTTGGGGGCCTTCTTCCTTTCTGCGTGATCTACATTTTGATGGATGAAATCTATGCAAGCCTGTACAATTTGAAAGTCTGTGGTGCAATTAGTACTATGTTTGGGGCCTTCCTTATTGTCATCATACAAACTATGACAGTGGATGTGGCATGTGAACGCTATCACCTGTCCAGGCAAGATTGCCAATGGTGGTGGAGGTAATTCTCTTACAACAATGTTATAAACACTATAATTTCACAACTTTTTCACATTTGTGGGGCAAGATTGAAGCTTAAATCATGTTTAAATTCATTTAATTTTAAGCTCAAATTATGCTTTTCTAGTTTTTATTCCTAATTTGATTAAAAAAAAAAAAAATCAAATATCTATCCATCTATCAGTTGATCTAAGTCAATCTGCAATGCAGATCTGTGTTTCGTGGGGGATCAGTCGCCATTTTCATGTTTGCGTATGGCCCCTATTTCTATGCTAGAGCAAACGCCAGAATTTCAATGAACCTGCTAGAGTTCCTGGGCTACAATGCTTGCATATTCTACGCTGTCTTCTTGATACTTGGAACCATTGGCTTCTATCATTCATCAACTATTTCCAATCATTGACCAGGAAACTTAATTCGATAGGAGGTGTGCTTTGCTGAAGTGATAAGACTGAAAGTTAGTTGCATTGGCAGTTAGCCTTGGCTTCTGAGTTGGCATTATAGTCAGTTGTTAGTTAGGATTAGTTGATACTGTTGTAACGGATTGGGATTTGGGGACTTGTGTTGGGAAGGGAATTGTACTATAAGAAGCTATAGCTAATTGTAAGCAAATTGCTCTCTTCCTTGTCTATCTCTTAGTTTCTATTTCTTGTTCTTACTTTTAATTCCAAGGAGGCCTAGTTCCCTTGAAGAACTACTTCAATTCCATAAGATTATTTTGATTGTTATCATAAAAAATAAAATAAAAAATTCCTTGAATCAATCCATTCGTCACAAACTAACTGAAACCAAAAATACATAATACAAACTGTCTCACCAATTCAGGTATCAGGGAATGTCATCTTGAAGAGAGGCAGAGGATGGTGATTGTAGCGTCAATCTTGGACCTCTTGGTCTTGTATGAGGTGGTCATGTCATGTTGCGGTGGTTGGTGGTGATGCCCTGGCAATGGATAGTGGTAAGAATCCTTACAAAATAGCTTCATGGTGTAGGGTAACGGAGACAGAAAATAATGAAACACCAAGCTTATAGTAGTGGCAATGGAAGCAACATTTAGTCATAAATGATCATATCAGTTCCTATCAAAGGAGAGAATAAAATTCACCTTCACTGGAAGTTACAAGGAATTTGGAGGCATATTTCCTCATGTCAGTTTGCCTTTTTAGTACTCAATTCCATTCTGATCGACATCAGGTACCCTATGGCCAGACCAAAACAATAAATGAAAAACTTGAAGAATTAGAGGGGTAATTCCAGTTCAATCAATGCAGCATCAATGAAAATTGTGATGGATGTGTGCGCTTCCACTGATGTTGTGAGTTGCTTTTATGCAAAATTGCAAATGTATACCAACTCTCAATTCAAAACTCAGCTCATTAATAAGGGGTGAGGGATAAAGCCAATTATCTACTTCTAATTTCTGAACATAGAAAATCGACAGATCCTAGTTTTCGTTCTTACAAATAATCTCAAATTTCTTACAAATAATCTCTTGAAATTATGGAATTATATGGTAAATTGCAAAATCACACCCATGAAATTTGGTATTTAGATTTTATACCTTGAAATTTTAGAAATTTGATTTTACACCCTTTAGCATATTTCCCTTGGCAAAAACACATCCATAGTTAGTTTTGGGTGTTTTGGCCAAATCATCCTGAAATGACGCTGTTTCAATTAGATTGAAGTGAAGAGCTGCTCTTCAAAACAGTGCTGTTTTGCTCAGAATTCAGAACACAAAATCTGTAATTATTACCACACCGCTTCACAGGTTCTCCTAAATCAAAACAAATAACCCCAAACCCCAGATTTTCTCTTCTACTCATATGGTAAAAATTAACTTCAGTTGCTATCAAACAAATATTCCGCCTGTATTTTCTCTCTAAAATATTTTTGGATTATTAAATCATAGTGCCATCATAACCCAGATCAAAGCAGATAATTTTCTATTGCATGGGTCCCTTTGCATAGATTCACTCCACTCAATACGGGCTTCTGAATTATTAACCAAAAGAATGGAAATGGAAACTTTGGATGCCCATGTTGAAGTGTATGATTGATATTTAATGAGTGCGCTACATTTTTCTTTACTTTTTGACTTTGAATGAATACTACCAACGTGATTCTCACGAAGTATCGTCTTTTTGAAAATCCTATTGAAGTGCAGAAATTTACATGAAATTTATCCTCATGAAATCATTTTGGAAATTTAATTCTTTCCACTTTTCTATTCTTGTTCTTCTTTTCTTTTTTTCTTTTCACTTTTTACCTAATCTTTCTTAGCAATCATTTCCACTTTTGAATCCTTGCAATTTTAGGACTGTTGCGAAGAATCTGACTAGTGCAATCCGTAAATGGTTTAAGGCCACGATTTATTTCTTACTATTATTAAAGGTTTCATATGAGGTCTTTAGATTAATTAATTAGTGGAACTAGTACCCAACCTGCCCTTCGTGTAAGAAAGTTTGATATGAAAGTAATAAATATATAAGGACTATAATTTATGAAACACTTTTTTCCATTATCAAAATAAACAACAACACCACCAACAAAGCCTTGGTAGTCATTGATCCCCGACTTTTTTGGGTCAATTACAAATATATATATTCTTAGACAAAGTTTAACTGCAAAATTGATTGTAGTTTAAGTTTACAAATTCACTCAATAAAATAAATATTAAAACATATTTTGAAAATCTAACCGTTAAATTATATATTCTTTACGCTCTCAATACACATGTTAAAGTTTATGTCAATCAAATATTATTTACTCTATGATCTATAAGTTTATATTTTGTGCATAATTTTAAATTACAAAAACTTGTAATTTAAAATTTTTATTGATCTTTAATTTTTTTTGATGTAATCCAATGGTAAATTTGTCAAAATTCACTTCCAATAAAAAAATATTAAGTTTGTAGTCTAAGGCTAAAACTAATTTTGTAACTAAACTTTGTTCTATATTCTTTTCCTTCATTTTATTTTATTCACAAATCATAGTATTTGAACTTCCAATATATATATATATATATATATGATTTTTGACATTTTGTTACTTCCTTAATTAACAGGCCTTTTGAACTTCTACTAATATTATTATTCTATTATTAAAATGAAAAAAAAAATTTCTCAAGAATTCAAAAGGAAAAGTAAGAACAATATTTATTCAAAAATAAGATTTACATAAATTTTATTATGCATCATCGAAATATGTTAAAAATTGGCAATTATTGACAAAAATAAAACTCTCAAAATCCAAACTTTTTCTACCTAATATCTACTAAAACACAAAATATATTTCTTTAAAAATATTAAATCAGTGAAAAGTAAAAAAAGAAATTGAAAAGAACAATTTGAAATCTAACAAAACTACAATTCAAAACCGAAAAGAAAAAATAAAGTCACAAAAAAATCTAAACTTTTTTCTTTATAATATATAAACACAGAATTTTATCTAAAACCAAAAATAACAAATAAAGTCACAACAAAATTTAAACTTTTTTATTTTTAATATCTAAAACACAGAATCGTATATTAAAATTTATCAATCGAAGAAAAAAAAAAAAGATTCAAGCACATTTAGAATCTAAAACCCTAAAAATCACAATTTATAACCAAAAAAACAAAAAAAGATGTAGAATTTTATGATTGATGATGTTGACTGTCACATCCATGGACAAAGACCCTATAGTATGTGATATATATTCCAACTTTGAAAGAATACGAACGTGATTCTCACAATAGCAATATGAAAAAGGATAAGGAGAGCTAATTCTTTCTACAATTTTAATAAATAATTCACAAATGGCAGCTGGTTGATTGCAAGGCTTGTCATGTTAGATGGTACGTAGCTGAAAATTAAAATTCTGACAGTGGCTGGTAGATTTTTTAGCGAAGACAAATCTCTTGATTTTTTAGGTGGTCTCATTTATTGAAGTTATGGTCGTTTGATTTTTTAGTGAAGACAATTAATTAATTCCTTACTGCGACTTGCAAAGAAGGGGAACCACCTAGGGATGTCAATTCGGGTTAGCGTGTCGAGTTTGTGTCGTGTCGAGGTAGGGGTATTCGACTAAATGGCTCAACCCTAATCCGACCCATTTAATAATCGTGTCATGATCCTTCAACCCTAACCCGACCTGTTAATAAGGCGGGTTGACCTGACCCAACCCATTTGACATGCTTAATAAACGAGTCGTGTTGGGCTAACACTAATATAACACAACTCATTTCAACTTGCATAATATTAAATATAACATCCATCTAAAAATAATTATTTTTACATCTCAAAAAGTAGTTCATACACTTCAAGTCTTCAACCCATATTCAAAATAATATAGTTCAACAAAAATATAACATTCATCTAGAAATAAGTTCTTTACACTCCAAAAGAAGTGCATACACTTCAACCCAAATTCAAAATAATAAGTTTCACAAAAATAAAATAACATAGTTCAACAAAAATATAAGATTCTTGGAACTCGTTAAATGCTAAATATCAAGATTGAAAGAATTTGAGCAAACAGTAAACTAATCCTGACTATGACCACGATTATCATCCATAGATTCTTTGTTGATGTCCAAATTCATAACATCTTCCACAAGCTCATCCAATTTCATGTGTAAGTTCTATGCCCAAAAAAAAAAAAAGTATTGGTAGTTCTAAGATCTGTAAAGTTTCAATTTCCAATTATATCCCTTATAAATTTTTGTAATTACTTACTTTTCTTTTTAAATTTAAAATATATGTTGGATATAAAAGATATTTGACAAATCTAAAATAAAATAAATATTTATTTGTTATATGAATTAAACGGGTTGTGTTAAGTAGGTCATTTCAGGTTGACACAAATAAATTAGCGTGTCAAACGTGTCTATTGCGGGTTATGCGGGTTGACCCATTTATGACCTGTTTCTTATCGTGTCGCTTTCGGGTTGACCCGTTTATGACCCAAACCCATTAAGGCCTAACCCTAACCTGAAAAAATCGTGTCGGGTTCGTGTCGTGTTCGCGGGTTGGGTCGAACATTGACACCCCTAGAACCACCCATGAGGACCAAATTAACTGAACTGGGTTTCTTCTTATAAACTTCAAGTCAAGATTCTGTTACTGTCTAATGTATATATTACGCATCTGTATTTGCTCTCTCGAAGATTTTTAGATTTACCATTGCAAAAAATCTAGTATCGCGAATAGATGCACAACTCTTATCACAACTGTGATGTATGACACAATTTATTTAAATTTTGTAATTTTTTTAATCACAATATTTTTTTTATGTAATTTTTGTTATTTTAGATTTAGGTGATTTATTTCCTTATTTTTAGGTGCATTTAATACTTTTTAGACCAAATTTGATTCCTGTTATGGTTAGGTATTAGTTAGGAGTTATTTTAGAATATATTTTCTTGTTTGTCAAATTTTACGGAGCCTAAAATAGGCCCCTAAGTCTGTAAACGTTTTTCACAATTCATAGTTTATTATTGTTGAGGTCTAAAAAGTTATAACATCAAGGCCCAAAATAGCACAGTGGGTGAATCCCATATAAAAGGGTTGAGATCACCACAAGAGAAAAGGATGGCCCAAGTCCATTAAAAAAAAGATTTAAAGCCCAGAACCCACAAAAGGACATGTCTTAGGGCCCATAAAACGAAGGGAAGAAAGTAAAAAAAGCCTACCCTATCAAGATCAGAAAATCAAAGGGAATCCAGAGGGAAGAACTAGGCCGAGATACCCAAAGGCTACCAGGGGCTTAAGACCCTCAAGGCGTGCAACACAACTAGGATGAGATTGAGACAATTCAGAAGAGCACCAAGAAACACAAGAAACGAAGGACATATATGTCATTCTCAATCGCCCAATGATGCAGAAAGGAACCAGAAGGTTTGGAGAGTAACAATTCATGAATAAGGGGGCTGGTACCTCGGGCAACCCAGAAGGAAGAACTATAAAGGGAAATAGCCGGGAAGACCTTCAACCTGGCAGGAATGGATTTAGCTCACTTGGGAAAAATGACAAAAAGAAGGACAGCCAAATGGCTGAGTTTGAAAAGGTAAGGTTTAGAAGCCTTGAGGGAAGAGAGATTAGAGGTCAGCCCTCTAAAGACACCCCAGAATGGAAAGTTAGCAAGAAACTTTTAGGGAAACAGCACCAAAAGAAGAAAACTATGAGAAACAAGGAAAGGACCAGTCATCAGAATAACTGGCACAACGTGGGCTCTAGTACCCAGGGGAGTAGAGGAAGGGAATCAATGGCACCCCAGAACCCTAAAGTGACATTATAAAATGGGGATGCAGCCAACGTTGGAAAGGCATTCATCAATAGGGAATCATAACAGAATCACTAAGGAAACTCTGTCAAAAAACTCAAAGAAAGTAGTAAAAGAAAGAGAAATATCGCTCGGTATCCCAAAACAGCCGCTATAGAACATACTTAGATTCAAAGGGGTTCAAACTTTGCAAGTCTTAGAAGTTTAGATAGCTATCTAAGTCTGTAATTTTTGACCTTGTTTGGACCTTGTAACACATCTTAGTGAGCACATTGTGATTTACAACTAAAGAAAATAATGAAATATTTCATAGTGTTTTAAGGATCCTTAACAATATATTTTTCTCTCTCTTTATTACATTGTTCCTCTACTGTTTCTTGTTGTTCAATACATATATTCTTGCTTGCTTGTATGTACGTATTGTAAGATTCTTGCTCTGTGCACCACTTGGTTTGTAAACAGCCCATTTAGCTGCGGTAAACTAAGCTCAGTCCTTTTAAACAACAACTCAAAGGCCCAGGGTCCTTACTTCAGCTTGGGCCTGAACACTATCCAAAAAAGGACCCTCACAATTATCAATAAAAATTTAGACATTTGTCTATTGTTTTCTCTAGTGATTCCAAGCCTATCACCTTGTAAATTTAAGGAATTCATCGCGGATTTGAGATTTACTACCCAGAAACTAACAATTTAGTTTTTGTCCATCAAGAAGAGCATTGTCTCCGACTCTTCGTGGTAAACAGTGAGTGGCAGACAAAAAGTGGTTAGTTCATGTAAAAATAACATACAATCAGTCATAGTTTGTTATGTAGAAGAGTTGTGGTAAAAATTGTGATTTTTTTTTTTTTTTTTTTTTTTTTTTTTTATGGTATTAGAATTACTCTGGTCATTAAAGCAGCTTCATTTCTATTGTATAAACTGACTCCTCTCAATCGGTCAATACAGGCTTCCGAATTATAAATCAAAAGAACCTTAAAAAAGAAAAAAGAAAGAAAAGTGGATGGTTTACCCAAGGTTTACCTCACAGATTATCTATTCAACCACATGTCAAAGTAGAACCATCAAGGAGAACTGGATTTTTTTACTCGTTGGATTCATGCTAGCCTTCGTTCTTGCATTTTTGTGATTATTGGAAATTACAAGCGGGATAAGTTGGTCCTTTCCTATTGAAGAAATTGAACAGTGGTTTGTAATAAGTGGGAAAGAATACGAAATTGATAATTTTTTACTTGAAATTTATAATAGCTAACCCAGGTTTGGGGCAAGGTGTGTTTGGTCAAGATTAAATTGATTGAGAGTGATTTCGAAAATCATATGATCAAGATTGTTGGAAATACTATGAAAGATTTAATTAAAGTTAAATATGATGGTGACTCCATAAACCATAATTCCAAGATTCAATTGACTTATTCAACACCACATTCTTTTGAGCTAATGTGGCATTTATTTTTTAACGTGTAATTTAATCCCTTTCTCCCTTCCATTCCTTCTCTTTGTCTCTAAGGATATCACACTTCTCCAATACGGTAATTATTTAGTCAAAATCCTATCTAATCTAGGTTCTAAAAAAAAGAAAAGCTACCTTGGATGTTTATCTTTTGACAAAATTGCAGAGGTAATGGCATAAACACTCTGCTAATCTACGTAAGGTTAGGATGTCATTTTTTCTTTTTCTTTTTTAAGGGTGTTTTTAAATTGCTATTGAGGGACTGTTCAAGATATGATTATGTGAAGTACATCCCTAGGAGGTTGGTTTGGTTCTATTTAAGTCTTTGTTTGTTTCGTGGAAAAGTTTGCTATATTTTTTTCCTTGGATTTATCAATTATGAAAAGATAATTTTTGTTATAGACTTGTGCAACTATGACCCTATGAGTAATGAACATTTTCGACCCACTACTGATTGCATGGACACAACATAACCTTTCATCAACCATTCAATTGCACAACTCAACAAATTATGAAATTAGGTGTAAAAATGGGTATATCCATAGGCTGACGGGAAGATTATTTTTTGAATTGTCATTGTACGACTCTAGTAGCATAGACCGGCTCTTAGACCTAGAAAAAAAAAAGAAAAAAAAAAAAACCACAAGAATTGTTATCCAATGTTTATCATAGTATTTTCTTGCTGTTAGAGTTCCCTCATATTTGTTTTTAGGTCAATGCATTATTTATTGGCATCAAGGGTATTTTGGGGATTTCCATTGGGTAGGGTACGCTATATATAAACATTGTTATAATCCTAATTTCTCATATAGCGGATGAAAGCAGCTCCCTCCTTGGCTCCTTTGGATGTAGGCACATGAAAGAACCACATAAAATCTATCCACTGTATTCCTTTTTAATCTTGCTTAGTCTGATTTTTCAAAACAGTTGCAATATATATCCAATGTAGAACATAGAGCTCAAATTTTTATCATAATTCAAATAGTAAAAAGTTCAAAAAGTAAAATGGTACTAGTAGAATTATCTAAGCCAATTGTAGAATCACATGAAATTTGGTGACCAAAAGGGAATCTCCATGAGAATCAAAATTTATTGCCTAATAGTGGTGACCTACTTCACTATACAGACAAATCCCTTCATTTAGATCTATGACCTACTTCACTATACAGACAAATCCCTTCATTTAGATCTATCTTTTATTAAATTTGATATGTATGTTTATTTATTTTTTTGTTATAATTTCCAAATTAAAAGTCATAATAAGGTCTCGATTACTTGAAGGTTGAATTAGTAGGTCGTGGGGTTTGGGGTTACAAAAACAACAGAGGTGTTAGCAGTGGATGATTGGAATTGAAAAGAACGAGGAAGTTAGAGGTATTGAGTGTGCGATTGGAATGTGGGTTGAAAGAGGATAACATCATATCGGTGTAATTTTTCATTATTATTGTTGAATCTTATGTGAGTAAGTCGAACAAGTATGAAATCTTCGAGTCAAGCATCAAGCATATAGATCAGCCTTTGCAACCTCCACGATTGTATTAGAAAAGTGGTGAAGACTTAAATTTCATATTACAAAATACAGGTTATAGAACATAAAGAACAACAATTAAAACTTACAAACAGGATTCTTAAGCTAGTGTTATTGTAATACACAACATTTTTTTTTTTTTTTTTGGAGAAGGTCATCAAACATTATCTTTCTCAACCAAAAAACAAAGACTTTCTGAATGGGTTTCACTCCCTCCAACCATATAAGTTTCTTGGTTTCCTAGCTGCCATACTGAAACTGCATGTAAGGGGTTCATTATTGGTTTCTTGTGACAAAGAAATTCTTGAGACACTGATTTCATTGTCGGCCTAGACTTTGGTTTAGCACGTAAGCAAGCAAATGAAATTGCAGCAACAAGAAAAACATCCTGTGCAACCAAACGATTTGGAGGTGGGAGACGCTTGTCCAATATTTCATTTAGCATCACACTTTGAGATGAAGATAATGATGTCAAGAGTTCTCCTGGATGCCTTCCCATTAATATTTCTAATGTCACCACTCCAAAGCTATAAACATCACTTTTTTCAGTCACCTTCATAGTATAGGCCAATTCTGCAAATATTGGACAAAAAATAGGCATGAAAAAATTAATATCTTTTGTTTAACTTTTTATAAAAAAATAAAAATAAAAATAAAAATAAAAATAAAAAAAGCTCTACATGTGATGTGACTAAACATTTAAAATAATATCTAGGATAATTATGAAAATAATATATAATTCACCTGGAGCAATATAACCATAAGTCCCAGCAATTAAAGTTTGATTGGAGGTATCTGAATCAAGAAGTCTAGCCGTGCCAAAATCTGACACAAATGCCTCTAACTTAGAGTTCAATAGAATATTGTTGCTTGATATATCTCGATGAACAATTACCGGGACACCTTCATGATGCATATAAGATAATGCATGTGCTGTACTTTTGATTATGTTCACCCTCTTCATCCAATCCAATTCTACAGCCTCAACATTGTTGTGTAGGACACAAAATAGACTTCCCCTTTCCATATACTCATAGACCAAAAACATGCATCGTTTGTGCAAACAATAACCATGCAATTTCACAATATTCCGATGTCGGATTTCCGTTAAAATTTTGACCTCATTTCTGAAACTCTTGTCAAAATTTGGGTCCTCAGCCTCTAAGCGATGAAGTTTCTTTAAGGCAACCACTTTACCATTAGGCAACTCTACTTTGTAAACACTACCATAACCACCTGTTCCAATACAATATCTAATATCAAAGTCCTCTGTTGCTTCAATGATGTCTTCATATGCAATTTTTCCATCATAATTCCATATTGAGAACAAATCCCCATTCTTTGTTTCCCTTGACTCAGATGACATTTTCCTAACTCTACATTGAGAGCGGAAAAAATACCCAAGAAGTAAAAACATAGTGAAAGCAATTAAGGGAACAAAAAATTTTATTTGATGGACAATGGATCTATTGTTGCTTAGGGGAGATGGCAAGCAAGGAGGGAAGCCTTTGACATCACCACATAAATCTTTGTTGCCGATGAAGGTTGAAGGTGCATAATTTAAGTAGCCATCTGGGATTCGACCATGGAAAGAATTGTGGGAAAAGTTCACTTCTCGTATTGAAGCTGAAAGATCCGGAATATTTCCAGTAAGATTATTGCAGCGGAGATCTAAGAACTTTAAAGTGTGTGAATCCCCTAGTTTAGAAGGAATTTCCCCACTGATAGCATTATAACTTAGGTCAATAAAATTTAAAAGCGGAAGGTCACTAATTTGAGATGGAATGCTTCCAGTTAAATGGTTATGGCTCAATAACAATTCACTCAACCACTTGCAACCAGCTATTTCTTTGGGGATGGGGCCACTGATTTGGTTCCAACTAAGGGACAACGTTTCCAACTTAGTTAATTGACCTATGATCGAAGGAACTTGACCAACAATTTTGTTATTGCCAAGGATGAAGTGACGCAGATGCTCCATATCGCCTATTAAGTTAGGAAAGGAGCCATTGAAGTTATTGTAGCTGACATCCAAAAATTCTAAACCCGTAAGAGGTATTTCTCCTCCACTAATGGAATTATAACTGAGGTCAATCCATCTTAATGGAAAAAGGCTGCTGTTGAGAAAGGGAATGCTTCCAGTTAAGTAGTTGTGGCTGAATATTATGTTGTCGAGTAAAGAGCAATTAAAAATGTGCACAGGAATGGAACCACTAATTTGGTTCCCACTAAGGGACAAAGTTTCCAAGCTAGTTAAATGACCTATAGTCAAAGGGATTGGACCAACAATATTGTTATTATTGAGATGCAAGTCTTTCAAATTCGTCATGTTGCCTATTTCAGGAGGAATGGAACCATTGACTTGGTTTGAATCAAGAAACAAAGAAATCAAATTGGTTAGATGACCAAGAGATGAAGGGAGGGGACCAATAAGCTTGTTATTATCAATGTACAGGTAACTCAAATTCTTCATGTTGCCTATTTCTAGTGGAATGTGACCATTGATTTGATTCATAGAAAGAGACACAGAAACCAAATTGGTTAGATGACATATAAACAAAGGGATTGGGCCAGTGAGATTGTTTTTTTGTAGGTCCAATTCTAACAAATTCTTTAGCAATCCAATTTCTGGCACTATAGAACCATTGATTTTATTAAAAGACAAATCCAAGATGGAAAGATTGGTTAAAAGGCCAAGAGCAGAAGGGATTGCTCCGGTAAAATTGTTATGACTCAATCTTAATTCTATAAGATTCTTTAAATTACCTAATCCTTTGGGTATGGAACCACTGACTAGATTAAAGGAAATGTTAAATGCCTGTAATCTAGTGAGGTTTGCAAGTGAAAGAGGTAACTCACCGATGATAGAATTTGAAGAAATGTCAAATTTCACTAATCGAGTGAGGTTTCCAAATGAAGGAGGCAACTTACCTGTGAGAGAATTAAGGGACAGATTAAGGTGGGTGAGCTTTGAAAGGGTGCCTAATGAAGGAGGCAACTTACCTGTGAGAGAATTAGAGGACAGATCAAGGTGGGTGAGCTTTGAAAGGGTGCCTATCTCAACTGAAATGCTCCCCTCAAGCCAATTTCCAGAAAGATCAAGACGGACTAAATTTGGGAAGGAAGAGATGTTGAGTTTACTGATCTCACCTAGCAGACGGACCCAACTCATGTCAATCTCTATGACGCTTCCACCATCATTGCACATGATTCCATAAAACTCGCAATGCTTTAAGAATGTATCGTTGGAGTGATCACTCCACCACCCACTCTCCAGGATAGCCTTCGCTTCTAGTTCATGCGCTGATGAATTAGATGCTGCCACAGAGCGAGCTGCAATAACCATAGTTGTGGAGTGCATCAAGATATAAAGAACCCATAATGCTACTATCAGAATGGAAATGGAAACAGAGGGAGCCATGTTAGAGTTTATGATTGATTGATGAGTGCGTTGCAAAGGGTCAAATATTTGATTGTTATATATTCATCACTCAACACACTTTAATCATTGAAATACAGTCCTTACCAACCCAAGACTGGAAGTCATTTAATGAATGTGCTACTTTTTCTTTTCCTCCCCTTTTTTATTTTTTATTATTTTTCTTTTAGCTTTTCAATTTTTTACTTTGAATGAATGCCAACGTGATTATCATGAAGCATCGTCTTTTTGAACCCTGTTGAAGTGCAGAAATTTACATGAATCTACCGGCATGATTTCCACGAAATCATCTTCGAAATTTCTTTTTGAATAGAAACTCATAATGCAATTGCGCCCCTGTTAGGTTACTCAGAGTGGAATTGCTGCGAAGTTTGCAATTTTTTGGGGGTGCAAAGCACCGTGTGGGTCCAGCATGGTCAAAGCTCATTTATGAGTTTGCCTCTAGAAGTAAGTAAACCATGTCTCTTAATGAGACTTGATTTAAGCGTGTTGGACACCTGACGAAACAGTAGCAGAGTCACGTAGGGACCAAAGGGGGCGTGGTCCCTCCAAAATATTTGAAAAAAAATTAGTATATATATATATATATATAGTAAAGTTATTTTAATAAAAAAAATGTTATATTCATAATATTTTTACAATAAATTTTAAATTGTAAATTATTATTAACTGTTATGGGTGTGCAAAAAAGTTATTTTAGTTGTGGATTAAAATTAGAACTAGTATCCTATAAAAAAAAAATTAAAACTAGTAACAACTTATCGCTTAATATTTATTGTGAAATTGTTGTAAAATTATTGTAAAAGTAGAACTTAAATTATTCTCCTCCACTAGGTAACCACGTCTGTGGTTAAAATACTTCACGCAAAAGCAGGAGTGTAGCTGTGTAGGCTACTTCCACTTTATCATGTACTTTTATTTTATTTTTCATTATGTTTGATTTGACTTTTCTTATATTTTTATTTGTTCTTAAAATATTAAAATAATCAATATATCATAACATTATAAATGTGTATGATTAAAATATATTATTTTTATCATTTAATTTATATATAAAATAATATAACATGTATTTCATTGTAGTTATAGATATTTTTTATATATTGAAATTTGAATGATTGTTTGTCTTTTATTTAAAAATTTTTAAATTTTTTTTATTTAATTTTAGTCATTTTTTTTATGGGTGATAATTTAATTTGAAAATTCTAGGTTTATGGACAAGTTTAGAAGATGGTAATTCAGAAATAATACACTTTTGGGTTTTGATTATTAAATTATATGTACATTATTATTAGTATGGATATAATTAATATATACGTAGAGAAATAATTAATTGTCTAATTTTATGTTTAGCCCTCCAAAATATAAATTCTTAGCTTTGCCACTGTGAAGGAAAAGAGAAAAAGGAAGCCAAAAAGAAAAGAAAAGGCCATTCGGCCTTGAGTGGAGAGCTGAAGCAAGAGAACCATTTTTGGCCATTTTGTGTGAGTTCCATAGTGAGCAAAAAATGCAGAGAAAGAGAGAGTTTCAACTTGAGAGTTGCAGTCCGAAGAAATAGAGAGATACACAATGAGAGTGTGAGAGAGTGAAAAAGAAAAATGTGACATTTTTCTTTACTCAAGCCACACACATAAGGAAGATAAATTGGTGGAGTTTTCTTGGAGGTTTTTGAGTGCTACAACCATGGAGAGTTGGAGTATTCAGAGGAAGATTTTGCTGCTAGTATTGTGGTGAGATTGTATCTTACTCCTTGAGATTTAATTTGTTATGTATCCAATTTATTGTGGACTCAAGTTTAGCATAAACTTAATAGTTGTAATCTCTATTTTATAGTGGATATTTTTCAGAGCTGCCCTGTGATTTTTCCCTCTACACCAGAGGGTTTTCCACGTAAGATTTGGTGTTCTTGTGTGGTTGTGTTTATGTGGTGCTTGCTAAATTTTTTGTTTCCATAATATTGTTATTGCTTGGTAGATATATATTTTAATTCACACATAGACATTAAGGGGATTTAGGATTTTTCCCCAATAGATTTAGATAGTGACACAGAGCCAGCTACAATAACCCTATTTGTGGAATTGTACAAGTCCAATTACTATACTCTGCAGTGGCGATTCAAGTAAGCCTCCATTTTAGCAATGTAATTAACAAATTATTGTTAGATATTCCATGTTCAAGCCAAGGGGTTCAAAGGCCTATCCATTTTTTTTTAAATATATAAATATTTTTAAAAAATTTTGTTTTGACCCCTAAAATAAAAATTTGAACATCTAACCCTAAATTTTATTTAAACCCAACTGGAATAAATTTTAATATGATCATCTTAGTGCTACTTTCACAATAACTTTACATATGTGGCAAGTTGTAACTATTTTTTATTTGGACCCATAATTGACATTACTTTTTTACATATATTTAACAACTTGCCATCTAGATTTTGTTGTAAAATTTTTGTGAAAGTATTGTGCCAGTAGCACTACACTTATAGTATTTAATTTTTTTTTAAATGTTCCAAATTTTTGCTCATTTGTTAAAATTAAATAAAATAAAAAATAAAAATAAAAACTTCTCTTTGGTACTTTGGCTTACTTTGTTGTTGATAGTGGAATGAAGCTGTTTTTCTCTATACTTTCTTCTTCATAAGCAAAAAATTACACTACCATTACAACCAACAGATCTCTATCTACATATGTGATTCTCCTCTCATTCTCCTTATCTCTCTTTCACTTCTATATTTTCTTAGTTTTTCTCTTCATTTGATCAAGTAGTTTGATAAATGCTCTATAGATTTTCAAGTCCAAGAAGTCTTTTAGTGCTTGCTTAAATTCTAAGAAAGCAACCACGTATATGATTAAAAAGCCATACACTTCGAAAGAAAAAACTTATATTAGTTACTATTTTTTTTCTTAATTTCACATTTGCTCCTAGTCCTACTCCTAGGTGTGTTGCTATTCTTCTTTATCATATATTTTTATTTAATTGATATTACATATAAATATAATAAGTAGCTATTAATTTGAAAAAAAAAATGTAGTATTAATTATTTAATTATATTTTTTTATGAATTTAATGGCTGTTATCTAACCAATTTTTAAACTATTAATAAATTTTTTAGACTATTAATATTGTACAATATAGTTATATTGTATTTTAGATTATTGTATATAATATGAAAGTTGTATATACAGAAAAAAAAATTATCATTTTATTTTTTACTTGCCTTCATAACAAATTTCAAGTTCTGTCATAACTAACTCTCCTAGAAAAATATCTTGGAACCGCCACGGTTAAAGTTGGTTCCTGGTATATGAAACTGATACTAATCAACAGTAAATTAGAAAATATGCTTCAAAGGGAACCAAGGCCACAATAAACAATGGAAGTCTGCATGGATTAAGGATATTATAAATTAAGCTATGAGTTAAAACCTGTAGAAGATTTGTCCACTGTAAACGCATCTTTGAATTTTTTTTTTTTTTTTTTTTTTTTCTTTCCTCCTTATGCAACTGAGGTGAAACATTGTCACATGGCACTGAAGTTGGATGACTATTTCAACAGCAGCATCTAGCACATTTTGCTAGAATATTCGCGTGGGAGTAATTCTGTTTGTTAACTCTTAAAAATCTCACATTGGAACCAAGGATACAATAACAATGGAATCAAGAGACTTTATTACAAAGTCCTTGTAAAAGTAAGATGGACGGTGGTATTGATTGCTTATGTAGTGTTATGTTCATTCAAGAATAGAATTTACTTAGGTATTGTTAATTGGGGACATTTGATGAGTTCAATAAAAAGTTGACTTCTCTTAGAAAGTTAAGAGAAGTCTACTCAGTCTACTTAAGTGAATTCTAAGTGACTTCTATGAAATATCAAATCAACTTAAGAGTGTAACTTTTTATTTAGTCTGGCCAAATTAAAAAATCACATAATCTAAAGAAGTCCTTCAAAAACTAAAATAAACAAAATTTCATAAATAATTAACGAAGTAAAGCCAATGTTTGACTACAAGTCACGGGCAACCTGTGAAAGTATTGAACTCATTACCACCACCATCCATCTTACTTTGACAAGGACTTTGTAATAAAGTCACTGGGGATTAAGAATAGACTGATGGCGGTATTGACTGGACACTGGAGTCAGTCTATGCAAAAAAGCTTCAGAGAAGTCATGGTCCTTTGATATTTTAGTGAAGACAATTCCTTAATGGCGACTTGCAAAGAAGGGGACCAAACTCACCTAGCCCCAATTATGGGTTAGCTCTTAGAAACTTCAAAGAAATAAATATTGCGCGTCTGTATTTGATATGTCGAGGATTTTTTTATTATTATTCATAGTGCATCGTTTCCCAATCAAGGCAACTACTTTTCTATTGCGTAAACTCACTACACTCAATCAAAACGGCCTTCTGAATTATTAATCAAAAGAACCTTAAATATATATATATATATATATATATATATAAATAAAAATAAAAAACAAAGTTTATAATAGCTAAGTTAGGTCAAAAGCGAAGAAGATTTAATTGATTGAGAGAAATATCGAAAATCCTAGAAAGATATCAAAAATCATAGATTGATGGAAATACTGTGAAAGATTTAATTAAATTAAATATGATGGTGACTCGATGAACCATAATTCCAAGATTCAATTGATTTATTCAAAACAACATCATTTTGAGCTAATGTGGCATTATATTTAACGGTAAGCTCATACACTATGCAATGTTAGAGGGGAAAATCAAAATTACTCAAACTTAAAGTTGTAAATTACAATATAATAATCTAGCCAAACTGACACATCATATAATGTAAAGAAGTCCTTCAAAACTAGAGTAAACCAAAGTTAATGTTTGACAATAAGTCACACAGGCAACTTGTGTATTGAAATTCATTATCCCATTCTCCATATTATTTTTACAAGGAGGAATTTGTAACCAAGTCTCTTAGTTGCTTACATGTGCGCACGCACACAGAAACCATCACCATTGATTAAACAAAAATGGTAGGAAATAAAAAATAAAATAAAAGAGAAAACTATTTTCATACCCCCCCCCCCCCCCCCCCCCCCCCTTTCCTTGAGGCTTGGGTTTGGCCATAGTCTTTGAGAATTTCTAGAAGAGCTCCCTTTGAGGTAAAGCCCTAGCTTAGTAATTTACTTTTTAACTTGTATGCTAGGTTCCCATAAAATCAATCATATTAAATGAATTGGTGTCAAGATCTTTATAGTTCAGATAGTTGGCACCTCTTAATATTTCCAATAAAGACATCCAGAGCCAAATCTCCTTTTCCCCAACTATTGAATAATAATAATAATTGTTAGGGTCATATTTTCTATGTAATTGGCTAATCCTTTGACAAAACTCACTTTATTTGTAATTGTGTAGATCTAAGTTGGGTTTAATATATTAAGAAGTATGTTTATCAAACATATCAAGTGGTTTCTTTAAAGACATGAAGATTGATCCAAGAAATAAGGGAAGAAAAGTTGTTTTATTAAAGCTCGACACATAGCTCGACAAATAGCTGCTATTGAGACAAAAGGGGAAGCTTGACACATATCTTGACACAAGCTCGATCTATTGAGATTTATGATTTCATGATTTCCAGATTTGAAATCTGGGCCACGATTGTGTTATTTGTTTAGAGTTTCTTTTCTCACAACTTTAGACATATATAAAACTTATTTTAAAAGCCGTCATACATGGATATAGAAACCAAGAGTTTAATTTTCTCTGTGAGAAGTTATTGCGTTTATACGCCATAGGGTTTCGTAACCAAGTGCTTCTTGATCTTCATTATTAATGAAATGAAGAATTTTGCAGCCAACAATGATCATTCAAGTTGCTAGAGCTAGTCACGTACTAGAATCCATACAAAGGAGTTAATCACAGATTGGAGATTTGTGCATCAAAGGAAAGAAGACTACTACAAGATCAAGTCCAATTGGGTATTACTTGATATGTCACGATGAATAACTAGTGGTATGCATTCGTGATGCATGTAAGATAAGGCATGTGCTATGCTTTTGATAATGTTCATCCTCTTAGTCTAATCCAATTTCATTACTTCAACATCATTGCTTAGGAAACAAAATTAGCTTCCCCTTTCCGTGTATTGATAAACCATAAACATGCGTCGTTTATGCAAGCAATAACCAAGAAGTTTCACAATATTTTGATGTTGAAGTTCTATTAACATCAATCTTTACCTTGTTCTTGAAACTTATGTCAAAAGTTAGGTCCTTAGCCTCTAAGCGATGAAGTTTTTTCAATGCAACAACTTTCCCGCTAGGCAATTGTGCTTTGTAAACACTACATAGCTGTTCCAATGCAATATCTAATGTAAGTCCTCTGTGACCTTAATGATTTCTTCATATGCAATTTTTCCATCATAATTCCATATTGAGAACATGTCCCCATTTTTTGCACTCCTTGTCTCTGATTTTGTTTTCTTAACCCGACATTGAGAGTGAAAAATATACCCAATAAGTAAAAGTGCAAAGAAAATGGTAAAGGGAACCAAAATTTTTACTTGGCGCATGGTTTGAGAAGTTGGAGGGCAATGAGCAAATCCTTTGATGTTGCCACATAAATCCTTATTGCCAAAAAATCGTTCGAATGCATAATTTTGGAAAATATCTGGGATTTGACCCTCCAAAGAATTGTATGACAAGTTAAATTGAGCTATGTTGATTAGAAAAAGGGGAATGTTGCCCGTAAGGTTATTGTAGCTGAGGTTAACATAAATTAGGAGGGACAGGTCTCTAATTCTAGAGGGAACAGTTTCGGTTAAGTAGTTATGGCTTAAAGATAAGGAGTTTAACAACAAGCAATTAGCCAAGGTGGAGGGGATTTGACCAACTATCTTGTTATTGCTAAAGTTCAACTCAATCAAACTCTTCATATTGCCAATTTCTGGGGGAATGGAACCGTTGATATGGTTTGAATCAAGAAACAAATATGACAAATTCTTTACAAATCTTATTTCAGATACTTTAGAACCACTAATCCCATTAAAAGACAAATCCAAATACTAGAGATTGGTTAAAAAGCCCATAGTTGAAGGAATTGATCCTATGAGTTTGTTAACGCAGATTTAATATTTGAAGATTTTTAAAATTTCCCAATTCTTTGGGAATAGGCCCACATATTAGATTTTGGTAAATGTAAAAAGATTCTAATTGAGTGAGGTTCGTGATAAAGAGAGGGAAGTGATCTGTAAGATAATTACTAGAAAGAGATAGGAAGATGAGCTTTGAAAGTGTACCTATTTGTTGAGGGATGCTCCCTCGAAGTCCAGTATTCCAAAAACTTAGACTTAACTAAATCTGGTAAGGAAGAGACGTTGAATTTCCTAAACTTATCTCCCACATAGATCCCATCCATGTAAATACCTATAACGCTTCCACCATTATTAATTGCATATAATTCCATTCCACTGCCAATAATTTGAGGTATCATTGGAGTGACCATTTCAGTTTATTTCAGTCCATTTGGATTATTTGGACCTTAAATTGTTTCTTTTTTTAGGTTGCATTTTCAGTTTTGGGCTTAAAAATTTTTTTAATTGAAAAGTTAAAATTTTTTTCTTCTGTTTGGACCAAACTCTTTAATTTTGAACTAAAAAATACAAACAAAATAGACATTAGAAATTAAAGATATGTAACCTAAAAAAGAAATAAAAATGATATACACTCCTGTTAAACCATATTAATATAGTATTTTGATATACTTTAGTCCATTCAGTCCATTTGATTTATTTTGGTACACTTCAGTTTACTTGGGTCGATCTATTTAGTCCATTCGATCCATTTTGATCTGCTTTGGTTTATTCAGTCTACTTTGGTCGATTTAGTCCAATTAAGCCCACATTTGTGACAAACACTTCTTACATAAGGCAAGTAAAGTCAAACAACTAATTATCCAATGACAAAACTTAGATATAGTACCTTATGTGCTATTTTGCCTCTTAAGGTTTAGCCATGTGGTTACTTAACTAAAAAATGCACTTCCATCCTATGAGAAAAAATCCACATTTCAGAATCTTAAAATGAGAACCTAACGAACAGCACCTTAGTATTATAACTAAGTCTTGCCCATTATCCAAACCATGCTTCTATCATTATACGCTGGATGCATTATGCATACATATCTTTCTTTGATTCCCATTAAGGGTAATTTCATCAATAAACTCCTCAGCTACCAGAAGTTTCAAGCAGTACCTTGAGATAGTTACTTCACCAATTTGTGACTCGATCACTGCCCGGTGCCCACATCTAATTCTGTTATCCCGTATAATTAGTCCAACAGAATCCAAGTCAATCTTATACCGTCCAAAATTTCTTATTAACTCCAACGACCTAGATTAAAAGAACACCCACATAACGAACTATAGATAAAAGCATGCAATACTAACAGCTTTTCCCTCCTAAATATTCAAGCTCTTCAAAATCTCTCTCTCTCTCTCTCTCACAGAATCACAGAGAATCCATGGCTGGTGGAGAAACAACAAGTTATTTGTTGGTTCTGATACTGATTGCTTTTCCAGTTTTGGTATTCGCAATTCAATCTCTGAGAACTGAGCCTTCAGGGAAGGAAGGTCGGGAGTACAAGGAAGGCGACTACATTCCTCTCTTGGCCAACATAGCTACATTGTTATTCATGGTCTAGGAATTGGATGACTGACATTTACCAATCATGTTGCGTTGAAATACACTCGGCATAGGTCACTTTTAGTTTTAGTAAGCTCAAGTCTAGGTAAAAAGAATTAAATGAAAATTGCAAAGGACAAATGCTTCCACTGACCACAGATCATGTAAGTTGAATATACATAACATAAGCAAATGTTTACCACCTCTCAAGTCACAACCTCTATTTCTGAACATAGAAAATCGACAGATCCTAGTTTAAGTTCGAATAGTACAATAATACCACTATAATCCCAAGATTTGACTTGGAATAATTTTGGTGATCAATTTACAAGTGGAGAAGAAAAGTGCAATTTGCTTAAGCTCTAGACAATCTAAAAGTCAGATCTTAAATTCTAAAAAAAAAAAAAAAAAAACTACTTCTTCGACTTTAGTTCACCATATTTTCATGCAATAGCATCAAACTCTCTTCTTTCCCCATTACATATAAATATTAATTTCATTCATTACTATTATATTTTTCTGTCTCTAAAAATCTTTCATTTTTTTTCAATCTCTTCTCATCATTCCACAATCTTTTTGCCTCGTCAAGCTTCCCATTGACATCGTTGGACTGCCTTATACAAACCAACCTAGTGATCATCGACCTTGTAAATCCTTGTGGAGGCCTCCCTATCGAATCTCGTTGGGGCCAATGGTTCCAACTCCATTAAAACGATCCCCTTATAGGTATCCTTGAAGTCCTTGCAAGGACAACTGACATAATCGACCAAGTCGTCAAAGTGAGCAAAGTTTAATCGCTTGACAGTATTCACACCAACTTCTCTAGAATTTTAGTTGAGTTTTATGTCAGTTGAGTTGGCCAATTTTTCATGCACCCATCAAACTCAAACTCTCTATTCTTTTCCTGTTTTGATAGAAATATTCATTTTATTTTTTTATTTCTCCAAAAAAATATCTTCCTTTTTTTTTTTTTTTTTTCCTTTTTATGTCTTCTTCTTAGAATTTGATATTGTCACCAACAACAACACTCTTTACTACAACCTATCACTCAACATCACCCTCAGGAAGTGAACTCCAACAATTGGGTCATAATATATCACCAACGTGTCCAAGCCATTGCATATTAATGGTACTTAGCTAGAAAGCACGGGTGTGGCTCTAGGGCCACCGCACCCGCACCGAACTCACCTTGACGCGGCATCTGGAGTCCGACACGCCGATTCGGCTTTCTTTTTTCTTTTCTTTTTTCAATTCACGACAATTCGGGCCAAAACTAGCCAATTCGCTCCAATTCGACCCGATTCCGATTGAAACGACTGATATGGTCTAATTCTGGCCAAAACGGCTACTGGCCGCCATTCTTCTGCTTCATGTAGTCTTGTGAAAAAAAAAACAAAAAAATAAAAAAGAAAGAAAAAAAGAAAGAAAGAAAAATGAGAAGACACAAAGAAATGGTTAGAACTTAGAAGAGGTAAGGAAGAAGAATAAAGGTTTATAACAAAAGAATATAAATTAAGTAGGTGAGAAAGTCAATTGTTTTGCGTGGATAGGCTTGGGAATTGGAAAAGGAGTAAAGGAAACTTCTTGGAATGTGGTGTTTTGTTTACAATTACCAAAAATATTGATTTTATTTAAAACAAATCATAAATAATTTTTTTTAATAATAAACTCTACCCCTTTATTTGAATTTTTTTATATAAAAATATTAAATTTACTATATAAAAATATTTTTAATAATTTTTTAATTGCTACACCCCGTCACATCTGCACCCTACTTTTTTAAAAATTGCCGAGTTCCGCACCCATACCCGCACCTGCACCCGAATCCAGAAATGCACCCGTACTTCATATGTACTTAGTTTGGGTGGCAACAATTGTTGTCTCTTAAAGCCTCGCGATCTTTCAAAGTTCAACGCCAAGAAAGTGATGGGGTTTATAGTATTGATGTGTAAAGCTCTCTTTTAAGATAAGCGCGAGGCTCTTGTAGTAAGATCAAGGCTCTCTATTAAGCTGCCCATATATGACAAGTGGTTTTTAGAGTACCTAGTGCCAATAACTAAGTGGACTGAAATGGATCGAATGGACTGAAATAGACCACAATAGACCATAATGGGTTGAAATGGATTGAAGTGGACCAAATTGTCTAAAATGGACCGAATAAACTGAAGTGGACCGAGATAGACCAAATAGACCAAAATGCTATGTTGATGTGCTCAACAGGAGCATAGCAACAATAAATATTACACTTCAAATTTTACATATTTCTCACAAAAAAGAAGTTGACAAATTTTAATGATCAAAAATATCTTTTGATCTAAGTGAGAAAAATTAAATAATGTAGCTTATATGGTGAAAAGGGCACTCCTATTATTAAGTGAGAATAATGGTACCATATGAAATTGACATTCTTATTGTATAGCAAAGATCTGGTGATGTCTTTGTATAAAATAGTCCCATATATTTGTACGGAGAAGAAAATAAGAAATTAAGAATGAGTAGGCATTTTATGGAAGCTAAGGTTTGAGGAGAGAGAGGCTTATTCCATTGAAAGAGATGAGAGAGAAATAGAAAATTTTGATTAACATGCTACTCATTTCATATATGATATTTGCACCATGCTTCTGACCATATTTTGACTTTATAGATTGACCTCTTTTTTGTAATAGGCATTAGTGCATGCATTTTGCTTGGAGTTTAACTAAGGTTTCTACCACGCATCTCCTATCATGTACTCTTCATCGGTGATTTCATTCTTTAATTTAATTTTTCTATACTTAAATTGATCTATTAAAAATTTTGAAGTATAAAACCATTTTAAGCTAGGTGGCGAAAAGTAGGTAGATTGCAATACTACTTATTTTTATATTTTTTAAGACGCCCACAAAATGGCTTCAAATCAAAACATAGGCCACATTTGTCAAAAAAAACACTCTGTACATTAAGATAGGCAAAGTCATAAACACATACCTATCCAAGTCATGCTATGTAATAAAATAACATTCTATCATCATATATTGTATTTCAATTAAGAACTGCTAGCTCTTTTTGCATTTGTAGATTTATGTGCAAGTTCAATTTCCATTCCCATTAAGGGTAATTTCGTCAATTAACTCCTAAGCTCCCAGAAGTTTGAAGGAGTACCTTGAGATAGTTATTTCACCAACTTGTGACTCGATCACTGCCCGCAACATAATTCTGTTATCCAAAATAATTAACTACCGGCCAGTCCAATAGAATCCAAGTCAATCTTTTACCGTCCAAAATTTCCGATTAACTCCATCAAAAAGATCAACAACCTAGATTAAAAGAACCCGCATAACGAACATTATATAAAAGCAAGCAATACTAACAGCTTTTCCCTCCTAAATATTCAAGCTCTTCAAATTCTCTCTCTCTCTCTCTCTCTCTCTCTCTCTCTCTCTCTCTCTCTCTCTCTCTCTCTCTCTCTCTCTCTCTCTCTCTCTCTCTCTTTTTGAGAATCACAGAGAATCCATGGCTGGTAGAGAAACAACAAGCTTGTTGGTTCTGATACTGATTGCTTTGCCAGTTTTGGTATTCACAATTCAAACTCTGAGAACTGAGCCTTCAAGGAAGGAAGATCGGGAGTACAAGGAAAGCGATTACTATCACGACCCAAATCCATGGAACATGAATTTAAATGCATGACTAAAAGCTTGTTTGGATAAAGAGAGTTTTGAGTGATATCGCTCAGTTTTCTGTTTTCATCATCCAAATCATGTGGGTCCCACCTGTTTTCAAAACACAGCTATTGTTTGGATTAGTTTTCAATCCTTGTTTTCATCACTCAATTCTCTGATTTTTGAGTTATGAGTTATGGCAACTGAAAACACATTTTAGGTGTTTTCAGTTTCCAAAACTTAGTTTTCAATGGCATTTTCGTAATTATCAACCGCAATGTTTGACTTTTGGTTTTTTTTTCACTGTGTTCGGTGAGGTTTTTTTTTTTTTTCACTGTGTTCGATGAGTTTGGGTATTAGGAGTTGAGGGGAAAAAAAAAAGTAAAAGCTGCACCAAGTGATAGGTATGGGACCCACAAACAATTGAAAAATATTGAGTGATAACAAGTGAGTGATGGTGCCAAACATGTGGGGTGTAGAGAGTTGGGGTGTTTTAAGTGATGAGTGATGAGTAACGAAAATTGAGTAATGAGTGACCATTTTTTTAAACCAAACAAGGCCTAACTTGTTAATCTTACATAACTCAATAAGTATAATTAATCCAAAATAATTTAAAACTCCAATGAAACAATGCTCTCAATAAATAACCTCTTACAAAAATCTAAACTCCACAAATTGGAAATAATCTCCAAAACATAAAACATGAATTACAAAATAAGAATAACTAAAATTCTATAAGTCTTCAAGTAACATTGAAATCGCCTACAACTTCCATACTCTACCTTACACCTTACAAAGCGACCCAACGGTTCTATATTCCCAACTATACTTTGATCTGAAAAATAGTAATTGATGGGGTGAGCCACACATCCAGTAAGTAATTATACAAAACACACAACAAGATAGAGTCAAGCCAAGCACGAGTATTTTGATTTTTCACAAACTCATTCAATGATATCAAAAATAATCATTCCAAAACATATAATGAATCACTTAATACATATGTAATCACATCTTAAAATCATTAGAAAACACATATACATAATTGATCAGAGCACAGTGTCACATATACACATCACATATTCTCACATACAATCTTGTGAGTAGATACCAACATCTAACCCCTCCTGGTGAGGGATTAACACATATTCTCACATACAATCTTGTGAGCGGATTTACACATATATCTGATATATCTGATCAATTCTAAAAACACTATTTTGAGCCACATATCACAAAAGTAAAGTTTATACAAAATATAATAATTTACTTGATATTATTCCAAATACAGAGGCATATCAAAGATCACAATATCGAATAAAACATAAATCAAAGGATGCTTGACTCTCTTGGGGAATGAATAGAAACTGAGGAGTTTATATAAATATATTACAATTCTTGAGTAAATCTGAAAATTCAATTTGATAAAAGAAACATTTTAAATACCATTTGGAGAATAGGAATATGACTTTGAAATCACTTGATTTTAACAAATTTAAAGAACAAGAACCTTTTTAGAAAACTTACTTTGAAACTCAATTATTTTCGAAAAATAGTTTAGTTTAGTAATCATCTTTTAAATGAGATTTGGACATTCAAAATGTTATTTAAAATTCGAAGTATCTCTTTAAAACATTATTTAATAGTCGAAATTTCTCTTTCAATGATGCAAAAATACTTTTGACAAACTTTAGAAAATATAAGTTTGAAATACAAAACTTTTGAAAACTTTTAACTTCTAAGAACCTAATGGACAAAACTTGTGCATATTATGCATAATTACTTATAGCACTTGAATCCCTCTAAAAGTCCAGCCGAAACAACCTCCAAAAAGCCTCAAAACACTCTTAAATAAGACCTATATTCAATCATAGAAATTACTTACCATCCTCTACAAAATATAAAACTTATTGAATTATACAAACTGACTCACTAGGAAAAAAATACTTTGCTGAACTGATATCACTTTAACACTAAATTAAAGTTTCTCTAACCAATAATAATCCCTTACATTAATCGAAACTCATATTGCCATGAGGAAGGTAGTAGCCAAAAATATCATTGACCTAGGATTTAGTATAAAACCCCAATGAAAATGTAAGAGCCATATACCTAAATAGATATTTGTAATCCATGGCTTGTTCACACAGTGGGCAACTTAGCATTTTATTGTATAACTCTGATGAACACATGAAGGCCATCTCCATGAATAATATCTTGATCCATGACTTAGTTCATAGATTACACACGGTGGCCCAAAACTAGAATTATATATATATATATATATATATATATATATATATATATATATCCCAATGAAACAACATTAAAGCCTTAAAGCCATCCTAACTTTCAAGCCATCTTCTTTTATTTTTATTTTTTATTTTAATTGTCGCACCAAATTGTATGCACTAAAACTTTAATTTTTTTCACCTATTTGTAGCACCACAAAATTATCTACTCCCATCTTATTGTGCAAACATATATAGTATCTCAACTCTATATTAATAATGACGATGACAGTGATAATCATAAAATCAAATCGGGGTATTACAATTACATTCCTCTCTTCGCCAACACAGCTTATTCTAATCAAAATCCATGGTAATTTCCTCATTCCTTTGTGAAATCTCATATTTTCATCGTTTGCTTATGATCTTTTCTACTTGCACTTGAGCTTGGAATTTGATTTTTTTTTTTTTTTAATTCTTTTGATTTGGTTCTGAGCTTCACTTTGGTTGCTGAGAATTTCTTCTTTTCTTTTTTATCTATTGAATTTGTGCTAAGATTTTGAAAAATTAAAGAAATGAAGTTTTAGGTCTCAATATCTTGATTTTGTTTAAGAAACTGTCTGCTAAGTAAATCATTTATCCATTGTCAGTGATAAAAAATAAAAAATAAAAAAAATCAGTGAGACATATCCATATTTTGATTTTGAGCTTCAGATAGAAATTTTTATGGATAGGTTTTTTTTTTTTTTTTCCACTTGCAGTGAGGCAAATTCATATTGTGATTTACCATTCTGCCCTCCTGGAGGTAAGAATAACTCTCTTTGACTCTTGGTTTGTTGCAAAATTATTAACACTGCTCTCAAATATGATTATCATTCCTATGCATTTTCTAAGCTCTAACCGACATCGATCACGATATACAGATCCAATACCCGATAGAAAGAAATCGTTCGAAGAAGTTATAGCAGGGGAGTGCTATATGAACACTGGGTATGAATTGAGGTTCAAGAAGGAAACAAAGGAGAAACTTCTTTGTGAGAAGAATCTGAAGAGAAAAGAAGTTGCGAAATTTAGGGATGCCATTGCAGCTGATACTGTGTACGAGATGTATTACGATAACATTCGCTTGAGAGAGCAAGTTGGAGTAAATGCTACAGTTCCATATATAGAAATTCAAAAGGCTTCATCTTATCAACCACCTCGACTTTCATTTCCATTACTTGGAAACTGAGTGAAAGAAGTACACGTTTTGGGTGACATCGATTCTGCCGTGGATATAACTGAGGATGCTGAAACCAAAGTCAATTTCACTTATTCTGTCATCTGGGGAGATTTGGAATCCAAGAAGGAGAATCAAGACAAGGTCAGGGGGTTGTCAGAGCAAGTTGGAGTAGATGATCCTATGCCTTATGATGCTGCTTTCACCATGTGTCTCTGGTTTGGGTTGATTTGTATTGTGACTGTGCCATATCTTAGAGAGTATTTTAACCGTCCTCGTCATAGTCATGGCAATGCGTGCAGATGTCCTCGGTACTCGTCCCTACTTGGGGCCGTTCTAGGTGTTGGAATTCAACAGCTCATTACGTAAGTCATATATGCCGCGTAATGAATAAATGTCTTAATTACTGTTTTGGAATTAGTGACACATCAATTTATAAGGCTTATATAATAAAATGGGAAATGCTAATAAATGTCTTAAGGACACTGGATAAGAATCCAGTTAAAGAAAGTGATATTAAGGCATAGTCCCATAAAAGTGATGTTAAAACTTTCTTTAACTGGATTCTTAAGGGCACTCGTTAACATATAAAATTTGTAATATCCCTAAAATTACTCGGTGGCATTGTAGTCTCATAATAAAGAAGTGCAGATTGGGGTGCAATGTGGATACTGGATACAGAATACATGACTAAGTAATGGCAGTCAGATTTGGTGATAAGTTGAGAATGAACAAGAGGTTTTTTTGTTAATCCGATAGGTAAAAAGATGAATAATAAGTGCAACTTCTTCAAGGATTTATATATAAATCTCGCTTGTAGTGCCGTTGTTGTTTAATGACATTGAAGCTTAGCAAAAAAGTACAACTTCTTCAAGGATTTATATATGTTTTTCTTGTGGGTTGCTTTGACAATGTTTTTTTTTTTGGGGGGATACAAAGATGAATGTTTGTAAAAAAAAAACATATCTTTTTCGAAGTCCACCAAAACTCTAGCCTAACATGGTTAACTAATGGGCCATCCAATGGTTTCAAAAGACTGCAAACAATTTCAATGCTTATAATCACTTATGAATTCTATGATGTTCCATTTTCATTTATACTTTTAATAGACTTTGTTTTTTTAATTATATAACAATTTCAAATTTCTTATCTTTTCATAGGCATTAATTTTTGAAAGTCATATTATCATAACTAGAGTTCACTAATGAATTCCATTTGCAGAATTCGCGTTCTCTTTGTTTTGGCACATGCAGGTTACCTATATGTCTGCTCTGATAAGAACCTGTATATTCCGCTCATTGTGATATATAGTTTCGCATCATGGTTTTCTGGGTACAAAGCTACTTCATTTCACTCTGGCTTCACAACACATGGATGGGTAAGAGTAACAATCAAGTGTACAATATCTCGTATTTTCTGTATTATTATTCTGGCTTCAATTCAGGTTTTTAATTATGTGGTTTATGGTTTTTCTTGCAGATAGAATTTGTTATTCAAACTGGGCCCTGTGGGTGGCATCTTCGGGCGGACTTCCCTAAATGAATCTGAAATAACTTGTTCCACCAGACACAAAATGAGATTATAAATAAGGCTTGGCACATGAGGGCACCTACTCAAATGTTCCTTAGGGGTCTTCTACCTTTCAACTTATTCTTCTCTATGATGGATGATATCTATGCAAGCTTGTACAATTTGAAAGTTTGTGGTGCATTTAGTACTATGTTTACAGCCTTCATTTCTATCATTGCACTAACTGTGTTTGTAGGAATCATCTGTACATGCCATCAGCTGTACAAGCAAGATCACCGATGGTGGTGGAGGTAATTCTCTTAAAACAATGCTATAGACACTATAAATTTCACAACTTATTTACATTTGAGGCACAAGAATGTGATTAGTGCAACGTCACTTTCATATGGGACTATTATATCATTTTTATTATACATCAATCACAACCTACCACCTAGCAGTTGTGGAAAAAAAAATGTGAAATTTGTTGTGCATTTAGACTTATTGAATCTCTTAACATATACCTTGGAGAATTATAGGAACAGCATGATGGAGTCTACCTAATTAATTTCAAAGGGTACGTTCAGTTATTAATTTCAAAAGAAACTTTCTAGTTATTAATGCTTATGTAAATTTTCATCCCCTAATGGGTGTTTTACCTAAAAAGACTTCCCTTAGTTGTTAATTTAGCATGCTAACGCAAATCTGTAAGCCATTCAAGTCTTATGTTGCATATGTTTGCGTAGCAGTGAACTAACTGAAGTCTGAAGACTACAACTCTTATACCTGAGTAGTTTCTTTTATTTCCATGAAGCAATATACTAATGCCTTTTCAGCCAATATCTATCTATCTATTGATCCAAGTCTATCTACAATGCAGATCTGTCTTTCGTGGGGGATCAATTGCCATTTTCATGTTTGCGTATGGTCTCTATTTCTATGCTAGAGCAAACGCCAGAATTTCAATGAACCTGATAGTGTTTCTGGGCTACAATGCTTGCATATTCTACGCCGTCTTCTTGATGCTTGGAACCATTGGCTCCTATGCTTCATCAATTGGTTTCCATTGCATGGGCCGAGTCCTAAAGAGGAGGTGACTAAAAAGCTCAATTCTTTCTCATGTTGACCCAAAGAGAGATAGCACATCATTTTGGTTATTTTCTTGACTGAGGCTTAAGGAGTCCTCAGTAATTGTTTTGCTATATTTTTCTTTTTTTGGTAGAAGAACTCAACACCATGGATTCAAAATCCATGCCTCACCCATACCTACATTGTTATTCTTGGTCTAGGAATTGGATGACTGGCATTTACCAATCATGTTGCATTGAAATACACTCAGCACAGGTCACTTTTAGTTTTAGTAAGCTCAAATCTAGGTAAAAAGAATTACTTGGATCAATCCCTTTGCCACAAAATAATTGAAAGCGAATCTACATATCCGTTTATTTCATACAAATAGCTACCCCGATTCAAGTATCAGTCAATGTCACCTTGTAGAGATGCGGAGGGTGGTGATTGTAGCAATCCTAGACCTTTTGGTCTTGTATGAGGTGGTCATGACATGGTGTCTCTATTGGTGGTGGTGCCCTGGCACGAAGGATGGTGGTTCTGGAAAGAGTCCCTTAAAAAAAAGTTTCTTGGTGGAGGCATATTTTCCTCCAATCAGTTTGAATTTTAGTACTCAATTCCATTCTGATCAACATCCGGTACCCTATGGCCGGACCAAAACAATAAATGAAGGGCAAGACTTAGGTATGATACTTAAGTGTTGTTCATTAAGTTTCACTTTTAAGATTCAGCCATATGGATTTTTTCTCATGGGATGGAAGTGTATTTTTTAGTTAAGTAGCCACATGACTGAATCTTAAGAAGGAAATCTAAAGAACAACACCTAAGGTACTATATCTAAGTTTTGTTCATAAATGAAAAACTAGAAGAGTCAGATTTTTTCTCCAAAAAAATCTTCCATTTTTAATGACTTCTACTTAGAATTTAAATTTTAAATTCAGGTTGGAAATTAAGGAGATAACATAAATGGAACATGATTGATGAAGAAAAGGTATGAACAGCATAACCCTAATTAGTGATCTCATGCAATTTGATTTCATCACCAACAATATCTTATCTAACTGAGAAAAAAATAATGTAGCTTATATAGTGAAAGGGGCATTACTATTATTAAGTATTTGTTTGGCATGCTTAATTTTGTTTTGCCAACTTATTTTACTATTAAGTTTATTTTTGGTACTATTTATGGATCCTACTGCACTTTTTGATTCCATTTATGAATCCCACTATACTATTTCAGCTAACTTTTACCTTTATTTATAGAACTTTCAGTAAAAAAATTTCAGTTTCAGCAAAATAAGCGGATCCTAAATAGGCCCTAAGTGAGAACAATGTTGCCATATGAAGTTGGCATTCTTGCATAGATAGTTAATTCATTCCTATATATGCACTTTCTAATCGACATTTTCGATATATAGATCCAATACCCAACAGAAAGAAATCCTTTCAAGAATTTAATAGCAGGGGATTGTTATGCCAACACTCATACTATGAATTGAGGTTCAAGATGGGAACAAAGAAGTTGCGAAATTTAGGGATGCCATTGCAAACAACACTGTGTACTTTATGTACTATGACAACATCCACTTGTCAGAGTACGTTGGAGGAGATAGCTCACAGTCATTGTACCCGAAAAATGGTGATAACAGGCGTAGGTATTTTCTTATCAATCACCTGCACTTTTATCCTCAGTACAAAGGAAACAAAGTGAAAGAAATAGATGTTTTGGGTGACTATGAATCTGCTGTGGATATAACTGAGGACACCGAAATCAAAGTCAACTTCACTTATTCTGTCTTCTGGGAAGAATATGAATCCAAACGAGAGATTCCGAGCAGGGTCAGAGACTATTTGAAAGAACTATTCAAGATAACTAATCGGCACCGGGCCATCCTCTTTTGTAACTAATCCTAGCCCTTATGCTACTGCTATTGCTATTTACAACTGGCTTCTGTTGCTTTATATAAAGATTGTGCCATATCTTAGAGAGTACTTTAATCGGTATCAGTCCCATCTCTACATTCCTTCTGTTGTATAGTTCCTACTTCCAAGCAGGACATTGCAATGACATGTATTCAGCTAATGATGATTATAAATCAACTTCTACTATTATAAATTAACTTCTACTGCAGGATTTCTTTTGTTTATGGACATGTATTGGTAGAAGCTACAACGCCGTCTGTTATGTTAAAGTCCACTTACTCGCTCAACCCTCACTGCACATATCTTTTTATACAGAAATTCTATTCACACAAAAAAATTATTTAGTCTATGATAAATTTTACTTCTAATCTTATGCTTTTAATCTTGCCCAACTAAACTCAAATTCTGACTCCGTCACTGTTCATGCAGCATGCCATCTACATTTGAAAGATACTAAGCTACACTTCGTCTTACTCATGCCAAATCCCTCTTTACTCTAAGCCACCAACGTTTGATATAAAGAAGCTGGTTAGACTTGTTAGTTTGTTAAGAATTCCATCACTTGCTCAATGTTCATCAGCGTATAACCCCCTCAGTGAGTCTTTCTCCCATGATATAAGTTAGAACTTCACAACTCCAAGTATCAGTCTTTTTTAATCAAACAAAAACTTCAATGGGAAGCACCAAAAAAAAAAAAAAAAAAAAAAAAAAAAAAAATTTCAATAAAAATTTTTTTTTTGGAAAAGAATTTACAAGTGATAAATAAACTAAAAACAACTGAATAGGAGGGCCAAAACTAAATGCTCAAGACCTCCCCCTTAGTTAGGATTTGATTCTTTCACACCAATTGTGAGGCCCTAAATTGATTGGATATGGATTGAACGTGAGTGCGTGTCAAGTCTAACATTGGGTATCTAGTGGATTGATTTGCCTTTTATTAACAACTCTAAGGAGTCTCAATTACGACTAGACTGTTGCCTTTGCATTATTACGCAGATGTGGCTAGCGATTTTCCTTGACTCATTACAAAATGGTATCAAATACAACTTGTAACTTTATGTGTGCCCACCGACATTGCCCCACAATATGGGACCTAACGTTAATGTTAGGGATTTAAGTACGGTAGATTGTGACGCCCCAAAAATTTTATTGGATTGAATATTGATTAAGTGTGTGTGTGTTGAGTCTCACATTCGGCATATACTCAAGTGATCTGGGCGGTGAAAGTTATACTACTCACAATACACTCTCATAAGCAATGTGAAATAATTACTGATTTTTTTAACAAACACACACATAGACACAAGGGAGAGGAAATAAGATTCTAACACAAAAGTATAATACAAACTCCACTCAAAAGCTATAGTAATGTTTATGGAAGGATGAGATAAGTTATATTATACACAATACACTCATTCAAACAATGTGGAATAATAACTTTTTTTTAAAACAAATACACACACATAAATAAACATACACAGTAAAGAAAGATAAAATGAGATTCTAACACAAAAGTGCTAGATTTAAAATCATTTGTTCACTTTGAAAATATTTCGTATAACCATGAGGATAAAAATGTCAACTTATGCCTTTAAAATCATTTGTATCATTCTCGTGCACAAAACACAACAAACCAAAATGGTTAGTGTAAGGGGGTCCACGTCATGTTCATAGTAATGCGTGCAGATGTCCTCGGTACTCGTCCCTACTTGGGGCCGTTCTGGGTGTTGAACTCAACTGTTCATTGTGTAATCCATATCTGCCATATGCTTGTTAATTCTGAATTCGAGTGGCTATTTTGGATTTTTTTTGGTGTAATCCATTCTTTTGTTGAGACTCTATAGCTATTTTGGGTTTTTTTTTGGGTTTAATTCATTCTTTTGTTGAGAGTCTATGGCTATTTTGGGTTTTTTGGTTTGATTTTATTCAGAAAGATGCAGGCAGTAGCGTTTGCGTAATAGCTATATGAATGCAATGCATATGGGTAAATCTGCTCTACCCTTTGATTGGTTCAAATATATGCTAACAGTTGGCTCCCTCACTCAGTATATAGACTTCGAGAAATTCTATAGACACAATTAAATGACCTGCTAACAGCCGCGTGCTTTAACGCCCAATTTGAGAAAGGGTCGCTGGCGCTGCTGTAGCAGGTGGCGTATTCTGGCGGCGGCGGCGTCCGTTAAGTTTAGGACTTGCCGCCTCGCCACGTGTCCCATCTTCTCCGCCACCATTCGAGAAGCCATGAAATGAAAATATTGAAATCTAATAAAAAGTCCGAATCCCACAAAATTAAAGCAAAATTGTTGTCTCAAATCCCGAACCCAATTTAAATTCCCAATTAAGGGTAATTTCGTCAATTCACTACTCAGCTCCCATCCAGAACTAGAAGTTTCAAGAAGTATTACCGTGAGATAGTTATTTCACCAGCATGTGACTTGATCACTTGCCGCAAAATAACTAACTACCCGCCAGTCCAACAGAATCCAAGTCAATCTTTAACCGTCCAAAATTTCTGATCAACTCCATCAAAAAGATCAACGAACAGTATATAAGCAAGCAATACTAACAGCTTTTCCCTCGCAAATTTCAAGCTCTTCAAAATCTCAATCTCACAGAGAAATCCATGGCTCGTAGAGTACGAACGAGTTTCTTGGTTCTGATACTGGTTGCTCTTCCAGCTTTGGTATACGCGATTCAGACTATGAGATATGCGCCTTTCATGGAGGAAAAGCGAGATGGGGAGTACAAGGAAGGCGATTACATTCCTCTTTTCGTCGGCAAAGCTTATCTTAATGAAGGAGATGATCCATGGTAATTAGTTTCTCCATTTTTTTTCTTTGAAAATCTCATCTCTTTCATCGTTTTCTAATCATCTTCTATGTGAATTTGAATGTGTTTTTTTTTTTTTTTTCCTGATTCTTTTGATTTGGTTGTAATATTTCTTATTTAATATCTAGCTATCGTTCTCTATGTTTTGAGCTTTTTACTTTGGTTGCTAAGAGTTTTATTTTATCTACTGAAGCCGGAGATGAAAAAGTAAAGTAAAGTAAAGTGCACTTTGATTTTAGGTCTCAATGTTTTGATTTTGTTTAAAAAATCTTTAAATTTCTTGAGAAAATAATCATTTGTTTGTTGTTAGATTAGATCCATATTGTTAGTGAGCATCAAAGGTGTCTGATTTTGTTCTCAAAGTTTGTGTATACATTTTGTGAATCCCTGATATATATATATATATATTTTTAAAAAAACTTTCAAATCAATCTTTAAGTCAGTTATGATATTGTGAGCTTTTAACAGGAGAGAAAATTTTTCTTTAAAATAATGCTTTTTTTTTGGGGACCTCCTTATGAATTTGATGCATCTCTGTTTGTATATTAATTTGTTTTTTTTTTTTTTTTCACTTGCAGTGAGGCATATTCATATTTTGATTTGCCATTCTGCCCTCCTGGAGGTAAGAATTACTTTCTTGGTATGTGAACTTAGTTTTACAATGTGAACTTAGGCATAGATAACATAACGAATTCATTGGTTAGTTGCAAATTAGTATAAAATTTATCTTGTTAGACTTTTATGAGCTAAGTTTCTGGGCAAATATGCATTTTTCTAACCGACATATCCATCACTATATATAGATCCAATACCCAACAGAAAGAAATCGTTTGAAGAAGTTATAGCAGGGGATTGCTATGTGAACACTGGGTATGAATTGAGGTTCATGACGGAAACAAAGAAGAGACCCCTTTGTGAGAAAATTCTGACGAGAGAAGAAGTTGCGAAAGTTAAAGAAGCCATTGAAAATAAAACTGTGTACGGGATGTACTTTGATAACATTCGCTTCAAAATGCAAGTTGGAGAAAAGAGTGCAACCTCCTACGATCCTATGCATTATATTTTCAATCACCTGGACTTTCATATCCTTTACTTAGAAAACAAAGTCAAATACATATATGTTATGGATGACTATGATATTGCTGAGGATATATCTAAGGACAAGGAAATCTATGTCAACTTCACGTATTCTGTCTCCTGGGAAGATTTTGAATATATAGAGTTATATTTGGACCAACAAATAAGTATTCTGTCTTCGGTCAGTGACTCGTCGGAGAAAGTTGGGGGAGACGATCCTATGCCTTATGCTACAAATATAGTCATTTGCGCCTGGCTTCTATTGCTTTGTATTGTGATTGTGACATACCATAGAAAGTATTTTACTCGGTATCTCTCCATTCCTTATGTTTGTATAGTTCCATTCAAGCAGTCCATTGTATTCACCTAATGATGATCAAATCAACTTCTACAGAAAAAATGCTTTTCAAGCTGAAATGATGACCAAAGCAACAGGGCTTGTTCTTCCAAGTCGTATTCATGGTTATAGGTGCAGGTGTCCTCCGTACTCATCCCTACTTGGGGCCATTCTGGGTGTTGGAACTCAACTCTTCATTATGTAAGCCATATCTGCCACATGTTTGTTAATTCAATTTTTCCCCTCCAATTCTGAATTCTAGCTTCTTTGGTTGGAAAGTCTATAGCTATTTTGGGTTTTTTTGGTACAATTTTATTCTGAAAAATGTTGTCACATGTCACTTAAGAATTCCATTTGCAGAATTTGCATCCTCTTCGTTTTGGCTGCATATACTGGTCGCCGATATCCCTGCAATCATGAGAGCTTGTATACTTGGATCATCACGAGTTATGTTCTCACATCATTGGTTTCTGGGTACAAGGCTGCTTCATTCCACTCTAGTTTCACAAGAAGTAGATGGGTAATACAGTAGTTGTAATTAACATATATAGTATCACAGTAGTTTCTGTATTAAAGTCTTTACAGTTCAGGTTTTTAATTATGTGGCGAATGATTTTTCTTGCAGAGAGAATGTGTTTTCAAACTGGGGCCCTGTACTTTGTTCCAGTGTTCATAACAGGTCTTGCCATAATTACATTAAAGGCGATCACCACAGGGGTGTCACTTCCGCACGATTGGCATAATTATCTTTGGAAAACCATTTCATTACCCCTCTCTTTCGGAATCCTTATTTTGGGTGGCATATTGGGGCAGTCTTCCCTAAGAGAATCTGCAATAACTTGTTCCACCATACACTTTCAAAGTGAGATTCGTAATCAGGCTTGGTACATGAAGACACCTGCTCACATGTTCTTTGGGGGCCTGCTGTCTTTCTGCATGATCTTCTTCATGATGAATGATATCTATGCAAGCTTGTACAATTTGAAAGTCTGTGGTGCATTTAGTACTATGTTTACGGCCTTCCTTCTTGTCATCATACTGATTGTGTTGGTGGGAATGGGTTGTACACACTATCAGCTGTCCAAGCAAGATAACCAATGGTGGTGGAGGTAATTCTCTTACAAATGTTATAAACACTATAAATTTCACAAACTTTTCACATTTTAGGTGGAAGATTAAAGCCCAAATCATGCTTTTCTAGCTTTTGTTCCTAATTTGATGAAAAATCAAATCTTTTATTTCCATGACACAATATACTAGTCTCTTCTCATTCGATATCGATCTTTCCATTGATCTAAGTCTATCTGCAATGCAGATCTGTGTTTCGTGGGGGATCAATTGCCATTTTTATGTTTGCGTATGGCCTCTATTTCTATGCTAGAGCAAGCGCTAGAATTTCAATGAACCTGCTAGAGTTCCTGGGCTACAATGCTTGCATATTCTATGCTGTCTTCTTGATACTTGGAACCATTGGCTTCTATGCTTCATCAATTATTTCCAAACGTGTACACCGAGGTCTAAAAGAGTCGTGACCAGGAAACTCAATTCAATAGTATCTGTGAGATTATATGAGCTGTGCTTTGGTTAGGTGATAAGTACTGGAAGTTAGCCTTGGCAGCTGAGTTGGCATTATAGTCAGTCGTTAGTTAGGATGTGTATTGGGAAGGGAATTGTACCATAAGAAGCCATAGTTAATTGTAAAGGATCATATCAGAAATGTTAAGCAAATTGTTCTCTTCATTTTCTATTTCTTGTTTTTACTTCTTAATTCCAAGGAGGCTAGTTCTCTTAAGGAACTACTTCAATTCCTTTAGAATCCAAAAATTCTTATTATATAAAATAAAATTAAAGAAGTAATTCCTTGATTCAATCCATTTGTCACGAAATAACTGAAAGCAAAACTACATATTCATTTATTTCATACAAACTGTCACACCAATTCAGGTATCAATCAATGTCATCTTGAGGAGAGGCAGAGGATGGTGATTGTAGCGTCAATCTTGGACCTCTTGCTCTTGTATGAGGTGGTCATGGCATGGTGCCCTGGCAATGGATGGTGGTTCTGGTAATAGTCCCTTGCAAAATAGCTTCTTGGTGAGGGTAATGGAGACAGAAAATAATGAAATACCAAGCTTATAGCAATGGAAGCAATAATATTTAGTCATAAATGATCAAAGTAGAGAATAGAATTCACCTTCACTGAAAATTACAAGGAATTTGGAGGCATATTTTTCTCCTATCAGTTTGTCTTTTTAGTACTCAATTCCATTCTGATCGACATCAGGTACCCTATGGCCAGACCAAAACAATAAATGAAAAACTGGAAGAATTAGAAGGGTAATTCCAGTTCAATCAATGCAGCATCAACGAAAATTGTGAAGGACATGTGCGCTTCCACTGATCTTGTGAGTTGCTTATAAGCAAATGTATACCAACTCTCAATTCACAACTCAGCTAATAAGGGGTGAGGGATAAAGCCAGTTATCTACCTCTAATTTCTGAATATAGAAAATTGACAGATCCTAGTTTTTGTTCGGATACCAATACCACCATATCATAATTTAATTAAGCCCTAGTCAATCTAAAAGTCAGATCAATAAACAAGTGGAGGAGAAAAGCACAACATTCACTCCGACTTATCTAAGTTTTAGTTAAAAACTTAAACTAGCCGCAACCCCACGTGATTCATGACAATATAGTTATTTTCGTAATGAGGTATAATGTATAATTTATTCTTTGAAATTTTCTAAAGATAATTTGTTTTCACTAAAAATGATGAAAAAATTTCTAAGAGTAGTTCCATTTATTTATCTCTACGAATATATCATTATATTATTTTGGATATGTTCAATTAATAATATTATTTTTGAGGTGATTTAAATTCTTCTAACTTCATTCTCCCAAAAAAAAAAAAAAACTTCTAACTTCTATTAAAGTGCATTATGTTTTCCTATTCTTTTTTTCTGTACAACTAAACTTTTTAAGTTTCAAATTTATTATTCAAATTTCTCATTCTTTTAGAACGATTATTATCTATCTATATAATATTTAAAAGCTAAAACATAGCATTTATTATTGTCATGCTCATGTTAAGCCACATTAGAAATTAGAGATATGAGCCCTAATTCAATCCATTTTAGTCCATTTTGGTTCATTTTGTTCAACTTCGATCCATTTTTGTTAACTTTGGTCTAATTCGGTCCATTTCAATCCACTCAGGTCCATTCGGTCTATTTCAATCAACTTTGGTATATTAGTAGAGATAGAAAAATGGAAAATAATATAGAAATTGTTTAATTTTTAGGGGGAATAAAAAATGTTCAACAAATTTTAGAGAACAAATTATTATTATAACACAGTTACAAAATAATTATCTATTTTCATGCACTATGTGAATCTGCAGCTAGTTCAAATGGTGCGTGAATCTGCAAATAGTTCAAATAAACAACCATGTAAATTATGTTTTGATATAAACACAAAATTTCAAGTCCAAAATAACTAAGATTAACTAAAACTAAAATCAAACTATAAAAGGGAGAGGGAGCTCTAAAGGTATCAACACCAAAATTAACTGTTGTCATTCATTCTTATATATTGCATAGTTAAATTAAGCAAACGTATATTACATTTTCTCTCTCTCTCTCTCTCTCTCTCCCCCACCCCCCCCCCCCCCCCCCCCAACAAAAAAAAAAAAAAAATCGTTCGCGTGGGTTATTTGGTTCAATGTAGCACCATTACATGGGTTATTGGCCAATTGGATAATTTGTAGTTACAATTTTTGAGGTCACATTTTTTCTTTTTTGAAGAAAAGGATAAAAGTTCAATTGAAAAACACATTAATAACCAAACTGATAATTTGTATATAAATAAACCCACAAAAGAATCAAATTTGAACGAATGAATTATATTGATTGATAGGTATGAGCCCAATTTTGACATTGTAACCAACACACAACTTGGGCTCTTTGTGTTTAACTATGATCTATACTTAAATTGATATATTGGAAATTTTGAAATATAAGAACATTTTAAGCCAGGTGGCGAAAAGTAAGTAGACCACAATATGATTTATTTATATATTTTTTAGGATGCCCATAAAATGGTTTCAAATCAAAATATAATCTACATTTGTGAGAAACACTTCTAGCAGTAAATTAAGGTAGGTAAAGTCATAATCAACTAATTATCTAAGTCATGCTAGCGTATTTAAAATTTTAAATTAAGATATGTATCGGCATACAAATCTTTTTTCCTAACTGCCCCAAACGGCCCCTGTTGTCTCAAAACCCAAACCCAAGTTTATTTCCATTCCCTTCTTAAATAAATAAATAAATAAAAAATAAATAAAAAATTCAAGAAGTAAAGTATCGTGAGATAGTTATTTCACCAAGTTGTGACTTGATCACTGCCCGCAACATAATTCTGTTATCCAAAATAAATAACTACCCGCCAGTACGACAGAATCCAAATCAATCTTTTACCACCCAAAATTTCTGATTAACTCCATCAAAAAAGATCAACAACCTAGATTGAAAGAACCCGCGTAACGAACAGTATATAAGCAAGCAACACTAACAGCTTTTCCCTCCAAAATATTAAAGCTCTTCAAAATCTCTCTCTCACTCAGAATCACAGAGAATCCATGGCTCGTAGAGAAACAACAAGTTCCTTGGTTCTGATACTGGTTGCTCTTCCGGCTCTGGTATTCGCAATTTGAACTCTGAGAACTGAGCCTTCAAGGAAGCAAGATCAGGGGTACAAGGAAGGTGATTACATTCCCCTCCTCGCCAGCATAGCTTATCCTAATCAAAGAGGTCCATGGTAATTCATTTCTACATTTCTCTTTGAAATCTCTCATCTCTTTCAACGTTTTCTAATCATATTGTTAGTGAGCAACAAAGGTTGTGTATACTTTTTGTGAATGCCTGAGATAATTAAAAAGAAAAATACTTTTTGGACCTCCTGATGAATTTGATGCATCTCTGTTTATTTTTATTTTTTCAATTGCAGTGAGGCATATTCGTATTTTGATTTGCCATTCTGCCCTCCTGGATGTAAGAATAATTTTCTTGGTTTGTGAATTTAGTTTCTATGCGCAGATAAGATAATTAATTTGGGCAAAATTTGATGAATAGTACATTTTTAGAAAAATTTTAGGTGAATAGCATGGGTTTGAAGTTATTTAGTTATATAAACTGTTTTTGGAACTCAAGTTTGGCAAAATAGAATTCCAACCCAAAATCGAGTTTAACAAACTCGGGGTCCAACTATTATAGGTTTGGCGTGGAGTTAAAAAAAAAAAAAAAAAAACACTTGAAACTCGAGTTTAGGAAACTTCAGTCACATGCTATTCACTGAATTTTTTTCTAAAAATGTACTATTCAGCAAATTTTGCCTAATTAATTCAATAGGATCAGCTCTCAAATTAGTATAAAATTTAAGATTTCCCAATCCTATGCATTTTCTAACCGACATCTCGATATATAGATCCAATGCCCAACAGAAAGAAATCGTTTCAAGAAGTTACAGCAGGGGATTGCTATGTCAACACTAGGTATGTATTGAGATTCAAGACGAAAACAGTGGAGAAACTTCTTTGTGAGAAAACTCTGACGAGAGAAGAAGTTGCGAAATTTAGAGATGCAGTTTTAAATGAAACTATGTACGAGTTGTACTATGATAACATTGGATTGAAAGTGAGAGTTGGAGATAACAGGTCCGTAGATGAGTACGGCAATTTTCAGGACCCAAATGTAATAGGTCAAAGGATTTATATTTTCAGTCACCTGGACTTTCATATCCTTTACTTTGGGAACAAAGTGACAGCTATATATGTTATGAATTACGACGAGACTGTAGCGGATGTGTCTGAGGACACTGAAGTCAATGTCAAGTTCACCTATTCTGTCTACTGGGATGAATTCAATCCCAATGAAAAGCTTTTGGACGAAACACATGTTCTGTCATCGGTCAGTGAATTGTTCGAGCCCGTTGGAGGAGATGAACCAATGTCTTATGCTACAAATATCATCATCTTCGTCTGGATTGGGATGCTTTGTATTGTGATTGTGACATACCTTAGAGATTATTTTACTCGGTACTCATTCCATTCCTTTATGTTGGTGTAGTTCCATTCAAGCAGGCCATTGTATTCACCTAACGATGATCAAATCAAATTCTACTGCAGGAACTCTTTTCGTATTCATGGTTATAGGTGCAGGTGTCCCCGGTACTCGTCCCTACTTGGGGCCATTCTGGGTGTTGGAACTCAACTCTTCATTATGTAAGCCATATGTTTGTTAATTCAATTTTTTCACTCCAATTCTGAATTCTAGCTTATTTTGGGTTTTTTGGGCGATTTTATTCTGAAAAATGTTGTCACATGTCACTTAAGAATTCCATTTGCAGAGTTTGCATCCTCTTCGTTTTGGCTGTATATACTGGTAGCCTATATACCTGCAATCATGGGAGACTGTATACTTGGATCAACACGAGTTATGTTCCCACATCATTGGTTTCTGGATACAAGGCTGCTTCATTCCACTCTAGTTTCACAAGAAGTGGATGGGTAATACAGTAGTTGTAATTAACGTATACAGTATCACAGTAGTTTTTAATTATGTGGCAAACGATTTTTCTTGCAGAGAGAATGTGTTTTCCAAACTGGGACCCTGTACTTTGTCCCGGTGTTCATAACAGGTCTTGGCATAATTACATCGAAGGCAATCACAACGGAGGTGTCACTTCCGCACGATTGGTATAATTATCTTTGGAAAATCATTTTCTTACCCTTTGCTTTCGGAATCCTAACATTGGGTGGCAGATTGTGGCAGTCTTCTCTAAAAGAATCCGAAATAGCTTGTTCCAGCATAAACTCTCAAAGTGAGAATCATAATCAGGCTTGGTACATGAAGACACCTGCTCGTGAAGTGTTCTTTGGGGGCTTTCTGCGTGATCTACATTTTGATGGATGAAATCTATGCAAGCTTGTACAATTTGAAAGTCTGTGGTACAATTAGTACTACGTTTGGGGCCTTTCTTATTGTCATCATACAAACTATGACAATGGATGTGGCATGTGAACGCTATCACCTGTCCAGGCAAGATCACCAATGGTGGTGGAGGTAATTCTCTTACAAGAATGTTATAAACACTATAATTTCACAACCTTTTCACATTTGTGGGGCAAGATTGAAGCTTAAATCAAGTTTAAATTCATTTAATTTAAGCTCAAATTATGCTTTTCTAGCTTTTATTCCTAATTTGATTTAAAAAAAAAAAAAATCAAATATCTATCTATCTATCAGTTGATCTAAGTCTATCTGCAATGCAGACCTGTGTTTCGTGGGGGATCAGTCGCCATTTTCATGTTTGCGTATGGCCCCTATTTCTATGCTAGAGCAAACGCCAGAATTTCAATGAACCTGCTAGAGTTCCTGGGCTACAATGCTTGCATATTCTACGCTGTCTTCTTGATACTTGGAACCATTGGCTTCTATCATTCATCAATTATTTCCAATCATTGACCAGGGAACTTAATTCGATAGGAGCTGTGCTTTGCTGAAGTGATAAGTACTGAAAGTTAGTTGCATTGGCAGTTAGCCTTGGCTTCTGAGTTGGCATTATAGTCAGTTGTTAGTTAGGATTAGTTAGTTGATACTGTTGTAACGGATTGGGATTTGGGGACTTGTGTTGGGAAGGGAATTGTACTATAAGAAGCTATAGCTAATTGTAAGCAAATTGCTCTCTTCCTTGTCTATCTCTTAGTTTCTATTTCTTGTTCTTACTTCTTAATTCCAAGGAGGCCTAGTTCCCTTGAAGAACTACTTCAATTCCATAAGATTATTTTGATTGTTATCATAAAAAATAAAATAAAAAATTCCTTGAATCAATCCATTCGTCACAAACTAACTGAAACCAAAAATACATAATACAAACTGTCTCACCAATTCAGGTATCAGGGAATGTCATCTTGAAGAGAGGCAGAGGATGGTGATTGTAGCGTCAATCTTGGACCTCTTGGTCTTGTATGAGGTGGTCATGTCATGTTGCGGTGGTTGGTGGTGATGCCCTGGCAATGGATAGTGGTAAGAATCCTTACAAAATAGCTTCATGGTGTAGGGTAACGGAGACAGAAAATAATGAAACACCAAGCTTATAGTAGTGGCAATGGAAGCAACATTTAGTCATAAATGATCATATCAGTTCCTATCAAAGGAGAGAATAAAATTCACCTTCACTGGAAGTTACAAGGAATTTGGAGGCATATTTCCTCATGTCAGTTTGCCTTTTTAGTACTCAATTCCATTCTGATCGACATCAGGTACCCTATGGCCAGACCAAAACAATAAATGAAAAACTTGAAGAATTAGAGGGGTAATTCCAGTTCAATCAATGCAGCATCAATGAAAATTGTGATGGATGTGTGCGCTTCCACTGATGTTGTGAGTTGCTTATATGCGAAATTGCAAATGTATACCAACTCTCTAGTCAAAACTCAGCTCATTAATAAGGGGTGAGGGATAAAGCCAATTATCTACTTCTAATTCTGAACATAGAAAATCGACAGATCCTAGTTTTTGTTCTTACAAATAATCTCAAATTTCTTACAAATAATCTCTTGAAATTATGGAATTATATGGTAAATTGCAAAATCACACCCATGAAATTTGGTATTTGGATTTTATACCTTGAAATTTTAGAAATTTGATTTTACACCCTTTAGCATATTTCCCTTGGCAAAAACACATCCATAGTTAGTTTTGGGTGTTTTGGCCAAATCATCCTGAAATGACGCTGTTTCAATTAGATTGAAGTGAAGAGCTGCTCTTCAAAACAGTGCTGTTTTGCTCAGAATTCAGAACACAAAATCTGTAATTATTACCACACCGCTTCACAGGTTCTCCTAAATCAAAACAAATTACCCCAAACCCCAGATTTTCTCTTCTACTCATATGGTAAAAATTAACTTCAGTTGCTATCAAACAAATATTCCGCCTGTATTTTCTCTCTAAAATATTTTTGGATTATTAAATCATAGTGCCATCATAACCCAGATCAAAGCAGATAATTTTCTATTGCATGGGTCCCTTTGCATAGATTCACTCCAGTCAATACGGGCTTCTGAATTATTAACCAAAAGAATGGAAACGGAAACTTTGGATGCCCATGTTGAAGTGTATGATTGATATTTAATGAGCGCGCTACATTTTTCTTTACTTTTTGACTTTGAATGAATACTACCAACGTGATTCTCACGAAGAATCGTCTTTTTGAAAATCCTATTGAAGTGCAGAAATTTACATGAAATTTATCCTCATGAAATCATTTTGGAAATTTAATTCTTTCCACTTTTCTATTCTTGTTCTTCTTTTCTTTTTTTTCTTTTCACTTTTTACCTAGTCTTTCTTAGCAATCATTTCCACTTTTGAATCCTTGCAATTTTAGGACTATTGCGAAGAATCTGACTAGTGCAATCAGTAAATGGTTTAAGGCCACGATTTATTTCTTACACTTTATTAAAGGTTTCATATGAGGTCTTTAGATTAATTAATTAGTGGAGCTAGTACCCAACCTGCCCTTCGTGTAAGAAAGTTTGATATGAAAGTAATAAATATATAAGGACAATAATTTATGAAACACTTTTTTCCATAATCAAAATAAACAACAACACCAACAAAGCCTTGGTAGTCATTGATCCCCGACCTTTTTGGGTCAATTACAAATATATATTCTTGGACAAAGTTTAACTACAAAATTGATTGTAGTTTAAGTCTACAAATTCACTCAATAAAATAAATATTATAACATATTTTGAAAATCTAACCGTTGAATTACATATTTTTTACGCTCTTAATACACATGTTAAATTTTGTGTCAAACAAATATTATTTACTCTATGATCTATAAGTTTATATTTTGTGCATAATTTTAAATTACAAAAACTTATAATTTAAAATTTTTATTGATCTTTAATTTTCTTGATGTAATCCAATGGTAGATTTGTCAAAATTTACTTCCAATAAAAAGATATTAAGTTTGTAGTCTAAGGCTAAAACTAATTTTGTAACTAAACTTTGTTCTATATTCTTTTCCTTCATTCTATTTTATTCACAAATCATAGTATTTGAATTTCCAATATATATATATATATATATATGATTTTTGACATTTTGTTACTTCCTTAATTAACAGGCCTTTTGAACTTCTACTAGTATTATTACTCTATTATTAAAATGAAAAAAAATATTTCTCAAGAATTCAAAAGGAAAAGTAAGAACAATATTTATTCAAAAATAAGATTTACATAAATTTTATTATGCATCATCGAAATATGTTAAAAATTGGCAATTATTGACAAAAATAAAACTCTCAAAATCCAAACTTTTTTCTACCTAATATCTACTAAAACACAAAATATATTTCTTTAAAAATATTAAATCAGTGAAAAGTAAAAAAAGAAATTGAAAAGAACAATTTGAAATCTAACAAAACTACAATTCAAAACCGAAAAGAAAAAATAAAGTCACAAAAAAATCTAAACTTTTTTCTTTATAATATCTAAAACACAGAATTTTATCTAAAACCAAAAATAACAAATAAAGTCACAACAAAATTTAAACTTTTTTATTTTTAATATCTAAAACACAGAATCGTATATTAAAATTTATCAATCGAAGAAAAAAAAAAAAAGAAGATTCAAGCACATTTAGAATCTAAAACCCTAAAAATCACAATTTATAACCAAAAAAAAAAAAAAGATGTAGAATTTTATGATTGATGATGTTGACTGTCACATCCATGGCCAAAGACCCTATAGTATGTGATATATATTCCAACGTTGAAAGAATACGAACGTTATTCTCACAATAGCAATATGAAAAAGGATAAGGAGAGCTAATTCTTTCTACAATATTAATAAATAATTCACAAATGGCAGCTGGTTGATTGCAAGGCTTGTCATGTTAGATGGTACGTAGCTGAAAATTAAAATTCTGACAGTGGCTGGTAGATTTTTTAGCGAAGACAAATCTCTTGATTTTTTAGGTGGTCTCATTTATTGAAGTTATGGTCGTTTGATTTTTTAGTGAAGACAATTAATTAATTCCTTACTGCGACTTGCAAAGAAGGGGATCAACCACCCATGAGGACCAAATTAACTCAACTGGGTTTCTTCTTATAAACTTCAAGTCAAGATTCTGTTACTGTCTAATGTATATATTACGCATCTGTATTTGCTCTCTCGAAGATTTTTAGATTTACCATTGCAAAAAATCTAGTATCGCGAATAGATGCACAACTCTTATCACAACTGTGATGTATGACACAATTTATTTAAATTTTGTAATTTTTTTAATCACAATATTTTTTTTATGTAATTTTTGTTATTTTAGATTTAGGTGATTTATTTCCTTATTTTTAGGTGCATTTAATACGTACTTTTTAGACCAAATTTGATTCCTGTTATGGTTAGGTATTAGTTAGGAGTTATTTTAAAATATATTTTCTTGTTTGTCAAATTTTATGGAGCCTAAAATAGGCCCCTAAGTCTGTAAACGTTTTTCACAATTCATAGTTTATTATTGTTGAGGTCTAAAAAGTTATAACATCAAGGCCCAAAATAGCACAGTGGGTGAATCCCATATAAAAGGGTTGAGATCACCACAAGAGAAAAGGATGGCCCAAGTCCATTAAAAAAAGATTTAAAGCCCAGAACCCACAAAAGGACATGTCTTAGGGCCCATAAAACGAAGGAAAGAAAGTAAAAAAAGCCTACCCTGTCAAGATCAGAAAATCAAAGGGAATCCAGAGGGAAGAACTAGGCCGAGATACCCAGAGGCTGCCAGGGGCTTAAGATCCTCAGGGCGTGCAACACAACTAGGATGAGATTGAGACAATTCAGAAGAGCACCAAGAAATACAAGAAACGAAGGACAGATATGTCATTCTCAATCGCCCAATGATGCAGAAAGGAACCAGAAGGTTTGGAGAGTAACAATTCATGAATAAGGGGGCTGGTACCTCGGGCAACCCAGAAGGAAGAACTATAAAGGGAAATAGCCGGGAAGACCTTCAACCTGGCAGGAATGGATTTAGCTCACTTGGGAAAAATGACAAAAAGAAGGACAGCCAAATGGCTGAGTCTGAAAAGGTAAGGTTTAGAAGCCTTGAGGGAAGAGAGATTAGAGGTCAGCCCTCTAAAGACACCCCAGAATGGAAAGTCAACAAGAAACTTTTAGGGAAACAGCACCAAAAGAAGAAAACTATGAGAAACAAGGAAATGACCAGTCATCAGAATAACTGGCACAACGTGGGCTCTAGTACCCAGGGGAGTAAAGGAAGGGAATCAATGGCACCTCGGAACCCTAAAGTGACATTATAAAATGGGGATGCAGCCAACGTTGGAAGGGCATTCATCAATAGGGAATCATAACAGAATCACTAAGGAAACTCTGTCAAAAAACTCAAAAAAAGTAGTAAAAGAAAGAGAAATATCGCTCGGTATCCCAAAATAGCCGCTATAGAACATACTTGGATTCAAAGAGGTTCAAACTTTGCAAGTCTTAGAAGTTTAGATAGCTATCTAAATCTGTAATTTTTGAGCTTGTTTGGACCTTGTAACACATCTTAGTGAGCACATTGTGATTTACAACTAAAGAAAATAATGAAATATTTCATAGTGTTTTAAGGATCCTTAACAATATATTTTTCTCTCTCTTTATTACATTGTTCCTTTACTGTTTCTTGTTGTTCAATACATATATTCTTGCTTGCTTATATGTACGTATTGTAGCTAGGATTCTTGCTCTGTGCACCACTTGGTTTGTAAACAGCCCATTTAGCTGCGGTAAACTAAGCTCAGTCCCTTTAAACAACAACTCAAAGGCCCAGGGTCCTTGCTTCAGCTTGGGCCTGAACACTATCCAAAAAAGGACCCTCACAATTATCAATAAAAATTTAGACATTTGTCTATTGTTTTCTCTAGTGATTCCAAGCCTATCACCTTGTAGATTTAAGGAATTTATCATGGATTTGAGGTTTACTACCCAGAAACTAACAATTTAGTTTTTGTCCATCAAAGAGAGCATTGTCTCCGACTCTTCATGGTAAATAGTGAGTGGCAGACAAAAAGTGGTTAGTTCATGTAAAAATAACATACAATCAATCATAGTTTGTTATGTAGAAGAGTTGTGGTAAAAATTGTGATTTTTTATTTTTTTTTATTTTATGGTATTAGAATTACTCTGGTCATTAAAGAAGCTTCATTTCTATTGCATAAACTGACGCCTCTCAATTGGTCAATACAGGCTTCCGAATTATAAATCAAAAGAACCTTAAAAAAGAAAAAAGAAAGAAAAGTGGATGGTTTACCCAAGGTTTACCTCACAGATTATCTATTCAACCACATATCAAAGTAGAACCATCAAGGAGAACTGGATTTTTTTACTCGTTGGATTCATGCTAGCCTTCGTTCTTGCATTTTTGTGATTATTGGAAATTACAAGCGGGATAAGTTGGTCCTTTCCTATTGAAGAAATTGAACAGTGGTTTGTAATAAGTGGGAAAGAATACGAAATTGATAATTTTTTACTTGAAATTTATAATAGCTAACCCAAGTTTGGGGCAAGGTGTGTTTGGTCAAGATTAAATTGATTGAGAGTGATTTCGAAAATCATATGATCAAGATTGTTGGAAATACTATGAAAGATTTAATTAAAGTTAAATATGATGGTGACTCCATAAACTATAATTCCAAGATTCAATTGACTTATTCAACACCACATTCTTTTGAGCTAATGTGGCATTTATTTTTTAACGTGTAATTTAATCCCTTTCTCCCTTCCATTCCTTCTCTTTGTGTCTAAGGATTACACACTTCTCCAATACGGTAATTATTTAGTCAAAATCCTATCTAATCTAGGTTCTAAAAAAAAGAAAAGCTACCTTGGATGTTTATCTTTTGACAAAATTGCAGAGGTAATGGCATAAACACTCTGCTAATCTACGTAAGGTTAGGATCTCATTTTTTCTTTTTCTTTTTAAAGGGTGTTTTTAAATTGCTATTGAGGGACTGTTCAAGATATGATTATGTGAAGTACATCCCTAGGAGGTTGGTTTGGTTCTATTTAAGTCTTTGTTTGTTTCGTGGAAAAGTTTGCTATATTTTTTTCCTTGGATTTATCAATTATGAAAAGATAATTTTTGTTATAGACTTGTGCAACTATGACCCTATGAGTAATGAACATTTTCGACCCACTACTGATTGCATGGACACGACATAACCTTTCTTCAACCATTCAATTGCACAACTCAACAAATTATGAAATTAGGTGTAAAAATGGGTATATCCATAGGCTGACGGGAAGATTATTTTTTGAATTGTCATTGTACGACTCTAGTAGCATAGACTGGCTCTTAGACCTAGAAAAAAAAAAAAGAAAAAAAAAAACCACAAGAATTGTTATCCAATGTTCATCGTTGTATTTTCTTGCTGTTAGAGTTCCCTCATATTTGTTTTTAGGTCAATGCATTATTTATTGGCATCAAGGGTATTTTGGGGATTTCCACTGGGTAGGGTACGCTATATATAAACATTGTTATAATCCTAATTTCTCACATAGCGGATGAAAGTAGCTCCCTCCTTGGCTCCTTTGGATGTAGGCACATGAAAGAACCACATAAAATCTATCCATTGTATTCTTTTTTAATCTTGCTTAGTCTGATTTTTCAAAACAGTTGCAATATATATCTGATGTAGAACATAGAGGTCAAATTTTTATCATAATTCAAATAGTAAAAAGGCACTAGTAGAATTATCTAAGCCAATTGTAGAATCACGTGAAATTTGGTGACCAAAAGGGAATCTCCATGAGAATCAAAATTTATTGCCTAATGGTGGCGACCTACTTCACTATACAGACAAATCCGTTTATTTAGATCTATCTTTTATTAAATTTGCTATGTATGTTTATTTTTATTTTTATTTTTTTGTTATAATTCTCAAATTAAAAGTCCTAATAAGGTCTCGATTACTAGAAGGTTGAATTAGTAGGTCGTGGGGTTACAAAAACAACAGAGGTGTTAGCAGTGGATGATTGGAATGGAAAAGAACGGGGAAGTTAGAGGCATTGAGTGTGCGATTGTAATGTGGGTCGAAAGAGGATAACATCATATTGGTGTAATTTAGAACGAATAGTGCAAGTGGAAAGTCTTTCATTACGTTTCTGTGAGTGAGGGTTGCGTGTGTTGGGAGCAGATAGCAAGGGAGGTAGAGATTTTATTAATTGTTTTCCCTACAAATTTTTCATTATTATTGTTTAATCTTATGTGAGTAAGTTGAACAAGTATGAAATCTTTGAGTCAAGCATCAAGCATATAGATCAGCCTTTGCAACCTCTGCGATTGCATTAGAAAAGTGGTGAAGACTTAAATTTCATATTACAAAATACAGGTTACAGATCATAAAGAACAACAATTACAACTTACAAACAGGATTTTTAAGCTACTGTTATTGTAATACACAACAATTTTTTCGTAGAAGCTCATCAAACACTATCTTTCTCAACCAGAAAACAAGGACTTTCAGAATGGGTTTCACTCTCTCCAACCATATAAGTTTCTTGGTTTCTTAGCTGCCATATTGAAACTGCATGTAAGGGGTTCATTATTGGTTTCTTGTGACAAAGAAATTCTTGAGACACTGATTTCATTGTCGGCCTAGACTTTGGTTTAGCACGTAAGCAAGCAAATGAAATTGCAGCAACAAGAAAAACATCCTGTGCAACCAAACGATTTGGAGGTGGGAGACGCTTGTCTAATATTTCATTTAGCATCACACTTTGAGATGATGATAATGATGTCAAGAGTTCACCTGGATGCCTTCCCATTAATATTTCTAATGCCACCACTCCAAAACTATAAACATCACTTTTTTCAGTCAGCTTCATAGTATAGGCCAATTCTGCAAATATTGGACAAAAAGTAGGTATGAAAAAATTAATATCTTTCGTTTAACTTTAATCTTTTTTTCCTTTTTTTTTGGATGTTTGGACAAAACTTGCTAGTGTATAAAACTTCCATCATAAAGGTATCTTTTTTTTCTTTATTTTTTGGATGTTTGGACAAAACTTGCTAGTGTATAAAACTTCCATCATAAAGGTAATTGTTTCTAACTAGAATGACTATATAGAAAGCTCTACATGTGACTAAACATTCAAAATAATATCTAGGATAATTATAAAAATAATATATAATTCACCTGGAGCAATATAACCGTAAGTCCCAGCCATTAAAGTTTGATTGGAGGTATCTGAATCAAGGAGTCTAGCCGTGCCAAAATCTGACACAAATGCCTCTAACTCAGAGTTCAATAGAATATTGTTGCTTGTTATATCTCGATGAACAATTACTGGGACACCTTCATGATGCATATAAGATAATGCATGTGCTGTACTTTTGATTATGTTCACCCTCTTCATCCAATCCAATTCTACAGCCTCAGCATTGTTGCGTAGGACACAAAATATACTTCCCCTTTCCATATACTCATAGACCAAAAACATGCATCGTTTGTGCAAACAATAACCATGCAGTTTCACAATATTCCGATGTCGGATTTCCGTTAAAATTTTGACCTCATTTCTGAAACTCTTGTCAAAATTGGGGTCCTCAGCCTCTAAGCGATGAAGTTTCTTTAAGGCAACCACTTTACCATTAGGCAACTGTGCTTTGTAAACACTACCATAGCCACCTGTTCCAATACAATATCTAATGTCAAAGTCCTCTGTTGCTTCAATGATGTCTTCGTATGCAATTTTTCCATCATAATTCCATATTGAGAACAAATCCCCATTCTTTGTTTCCCTTGACTCAGATGACATTTTCCTAACTCTACATTGAGAGCAGAAAAAATACCCAAGAAGTAAAAACATAGTGAAAGCAATTAAGGGAACAAAAAATTTTAGTTGATGGACAATGGATCTATTGTTGCTTGGGGAAGATGGCAAGCAACGAGGGAAGCCTTTGATATCACCACATAAATCTTTGTTGTCGATGAAGGCTGAAGGTGCATAATTTAAGTAGCCATCTGGGATCCGACCATGGAAAGAATTGTGGGAAAAGTTCACTTCTTTTACTGTATATGTAAGATCCGGAATATTTCCAATAAGATTATTGCAGCTGAGATCCAAGAGATATAAAGCGTGTGAATCCCCTGGTTTAAAAGGAATTTCTCCACTGATAGCATTATAACTTAGGTCAATAGTATTCAAAACCTGAAGGTCACTAATTTGAGATGGAATACTTCCAGTTAAATAGTTATGGCTCAATAACAATTCACTCAACCCCTTGCAATAAGCTATTTCTTTGGGGATGGAGCCATTGATTTGGTTCCAACTAAGGGACAACGTTTGCAAGCTAGTTAAATTACCCATAGTCAAAGGGATTGGACCAACAATATTGTTATTATTGAGATGCAAGTCTTCCAAATTCTTCATGTTGCCTATTTCAAGAGGAATAGAACCATTGACTTGGTTCGAATCAAGAAACAAAGAGATCAAATTGGTTAGATGACCAAGAGATGAAGGGAGGGGACCAATAAGCTTGTTATTATCAATGTACAGGTAACTCAAATTCTTCATGTTGCCTATTTCTAGTGGAATGTGACCATTGATTTGATTCATAGAAAGAGACACAGAAACCAAATTGGTTAGATGACATATAAACAAGGGGATTGGACCAGTGAGATTGTTTTTTTGTAGGTCCAATTCTAACAAATTCTTTAGCAATCCAATTTCTGGCACTATAGAACCATTGATATTATTAAAAGACAAATCCAAGATGGAAAGATTGGTTAAAAGGCCAAGAGCAGAAGGGATTGCTCCGGTAAAATTGTTATGACTCAATCTTAATTCTAGAAGATTCTTTAAATTACCTAATCCTTTGGGTATGGAACCACTGACTAGATTAAAGGAAATGTTAAATGCTTGTAATCTAGTGAGGTTTGCAAGTGAAAGAGGTAACTCACCGATGATAGAATTTGAAGAAATGTCAAATTTCACTAATCGAGTGAGGTTTCCAAATGAAGGAGGCAACTTACCTGTGAGAGAATTAAGGGACAGATCAAGGTGGGTGAGCTTTGAAAGGGTGCCTAATGAAGGAGGCAACTTACCTGTGAGAGAATTAGAGGACAGACCAAGGTAGATGAGCTTTGAAAGGGTGCCTAATGAAGAAGGCAACTTACCTGTGAGAGAATTAAAGGACAGATCAAGGTAGGTGAGCTTTGAAAGGGTGCTTAATGAAGAAGGCAACTTACCTGTGAGAGAATTAAAGGACAGATCAAGGTGGGTGAGCTTTGAAAGGGTGCCTATCTCAACTGAAATGCTCCCCTCAAGCCGATTTCTAGAAAGATCAAGACGCACTAAATTTGGGAAGGAAGAGAAGTTGAGTTCACTGATCGGACCTCCCCAATAGAGCATACTCACCATGTCAATCTCTATGACGCTTCCACCAGCATTGCATATGATTCCATCGAACTCGCAATGATCTAAGAATGTATCGTTGGAGTGATAACGCCACCACCCACTCTCCAAGAGAGCCTTCGCTTCTAGTTCAAGCGCTGATGATTTAGATGCTGCCACAGAGCCAGCTGCAATAACCATAGTTGTGGAGTGCATCAAGATATAAAGAACCCATAATGCTACTATCAGAACGGAAATGGAAACAGAGGGAGCCATGTTAGAGTTTATGATTGATTGACGAGTGCGTTGCAAAGGGGCAAATGTTTGATTATTATATATTCATCACTCAACACACTTTAATCTTTGAAATACAGCCCTTATCAACCCAAGACTGGAAGTCAATTTAACGAATGTGCTACTTTTTTCTTTTCCTCCCCCCTATTTATTTTTTATTATTTTTCTTTTAGCTTTTCTATTTTTTACTTTGAATGAATACCAACGTGATTATCACGAAGCATCGTCTTTTTGAACCCTGTTGAAGTGCAGAAATTTACATGAATCTACCAGCATGATTTCCACGAAATCATCTTGGAAGTTTCTTTTTGAATAGAAACTCATAATGCAATTGCGCCCCTGTTAGATTACTGAGAGTGGAATTGCTGCGAAGTTTGCAATTTTTTGGGGGTGCAAAGCACCGTGTGGGTCCAGCATGGTCAAAGCTCATTCATGAGTTTGCCTCCAAAAGTCTCCAAGTAAACCATGTCGCTTAATGTGACTTGATTTAAGCGTGTTGGACACTTGAAAAAACGGTAGCAGAGTCAGGTAGGGACCAAAGGGGGCTTGGTCCCCCCAAAATATTTGAAAACAAATTACTATATATATATATATATATAGTAGAGTTATTTTAATAAAAAATATTATATTTATAATATTTTTACAACAAATTTTAAGTGGTAAATTATTATTGGTTGTTATGGGTGAGTAAAAAAGTTATTTTAATTGTGAATTAAAACTAGAACTAATAACAACTTACCACTTAAAATTTATTATGAAATTATTGTAAAATTATTGTAAAGATAGCACTTAAATTATTCTCCTCCGTTAGATAACCACGTGTGTGGTTAAAATACTTCATGCAAAAGTAGGTGTGTAGCTGTGTAGGCTACTTCCACTTTACCATGTACTTTTATTTTATTTTTCATTATGTTTGATTTGACTTTTCTCATATTTTTATTTGTTCTTAAAATATTAAAATAATCAATATTTCATAACATTATAAATGTATATGATTAAAATATATTATTTTTATCATTTAATTTATATATAAAATAATATAACATGTATTTCATTGTAGTTATAGATATTTTTTTATATATTGAAATTTGAATGATTGTTTGTCTTTTATATAAAAATCTTTAAATTATTAAAATTTTTTTTTAATTTTAGTCATTTTTTTTATGGGTGATAATTTAATTTGAAAATTCTAGGTTCATGGACAAGTTTAGAAGATGGTAATTCAGAAATAATACACTTTTGGGTTTTGATTATTAAATTGTATGTACATTATTATTAGTATGGATATAATTAATATATACATAGAGAAATAATTAATTGTCTAATTTTATATTTGGCCCCCCCAAATATAAATTCCTAACTTTGCCACTGTGAAGGAAAAGAGAAAAAGGAAGCCAAAAAGAAAAGAAAAGGCCATTCGGCCTTGAGTGGAGAGCTGAAGCAAGAGAGCCATTTTTGGCCATTTTGTGTGAGTTCCATAGTGAGCAAGAAACACAGAGAAAGAGAGAGTTTCAGCTTGAGAGTTGCAGTCCGAATAAATAGAGAGATACACAATGAGAGTGTGAGAGAGTGAAAAAGAAAAATGTGAAATTTTTCTTTGCTCAAGCCACACACATAAGTAAGATAAATTGGTGGTGTTTTCTTGGAGGTTTTTGAGTGCTACAACTATGGAGAGTTGGAGTATTCAGAGGAAGATTTTGCTGCTAGTATTATGGTGAGATTGTATGTTACTCCTTGAGATTTAATTTGTTGTGTATCCAATTTATTGTGGACTTAAGTTTAGCATAAACTTGATAGTTATAATCTCTATTTCATAGTGGATATTTTTCAAAGCTGTCCCGTGATTTTTCCCTCTACACCAGAGGGTTTTCCACGTAAGATTTGGTGTTCTTGTGTGGTTGCGTTTATGTGGTGCTTGCAAAATTTTTTGTTTCTATAATATTGTTATTGCTTGGTAGATATATATTTTAATTCACACATAGACATTAAGGGGATTTAGGACTTTTCCCCAATAGATTTAGATAGTGACACAGAGCCAGCTACAATAACCCTATTTGTGGAATTGTACAAGTCCAATTACTATACTCTACAGCGGCGATTCAAGTAAGCCTCCATTTTAGCAATGTAATTAACAAATTATTGTTAGATATTCCATGTTCAAGCCAGGGGGTTCAAAGGCCTATCCATTTTTTAAAAATATATAAATATTTTTTAAAAATTTTGTTTTGACCCCTGAAATAAAAATTTGAACATCTAACCCTAAATTTTATTTAAACCCAACTAAAATAAATTTTAATATGATCATCTTAGTGCTACTTTCACAATAACTTCACATATGTGGCAAGTTGTAACTATTTTTTATTTGGACCCATAATTGACATTACTTTTTTGCATATATTTAACAACTTGCCATCTAGATTTTGTTGTAAAATTTTTGTGAAAGTATTGTGCCAATAGCATTACACTTATAGTATTTAATTTTTTTTTTAAATGTTCCAAATTTTTGCTCATTTGTTAAAATTAAATAAAATAAAAAATAAAAATAAAAACTTCTCTCTGAGACTTTGGCTTACTTTGTTGTTGATAGTGGAATGAAGCTGTTTTTCTCTATACTTTCTTCTTCATAAGCAAAAAATTACACTACCATTACAACCAACAGATCTCTATCTACATATGTGATTCTTCTCTCATTCTCCTTATCTCTCTTTCACTTCTATATTTTCATAGTTTTTCTCTTCATTTGATCAAGTAGTTTGATAAATGCTCTATAGATTTCCAAGTCCAAGAAGTCTACATATGAAATTAAAAAGCCATACACTTCAAAAGAAAAAACTTATATTAGTTACCATTTTTTTCTTAATTTCATGTTTGCTTCTAGTCCTACTCCTAGGTGTGTTACTATTCTTCTTTTTCATATATTTTTATTTAATTGATATTACATATAAATATAATAAGTTGCTATTAATTTGAAAAAAATGTAGTATTAATTATTTAATTATATTTTTTTATGAATTTAATGGTTGTTATCTTACCGATTTTTAAACTATTAATAAATTTTTTAGACTATTAATATTGTACAACATAATTATATTGTATTTTAGATTATTGTATATAATATGAAAGTTGTATATACAGAAAAAAAAATGTCATTTTATTTTTTACTTGCCTCCATAACAAATTTCAAGTTCTGTCATAGCTAACTCTCCTAGAAAAATATCTTGGAACCGCCACGGTTAAAGTTGGTTCCTGGTATATGAAACTGATACTAATCAACAGTAAATTAGAAAATATGCTTCAAAGGGAACCAAGGCCACAATAAACAATGGAAGTCTACATGGATTAAGGATATTATAAATTAAGCTATGAGTTAAAAACTGTAGAAGATTTGCCCACTGTAAATGCATCTTTGATTTTTTTTTTTTTTTTTTTTCTTTCCTCCTAATGCAACTGAGGTGAAACATTTTCACATGGCACTGAAGTTGGATGACTATTTCAACAGCAGCATCTAGCACATTTTGCTAGAATATTCGCGTGGGAGTAATTCTGTTTGTTAACTCTTAAAAATCTCACATTGGGTAATTACCACAAGAAAGAGTGGATGATAAAATAATTTAATTTTGTCACATTGGAACCAAGGATACAATAACAATGGAATCAAGAGACTTTATTACAAAGTCATTGTAAAAGTAAGATGGACGGTGGTATTGATTGCTTATATAGTGTTATGTTCATTCAAGAATAGAATTTACTTAGGTATTGTTATTTGGGGACATTTGATGAGTTCAATAAAAAGTTGACTTCTCTTAGAAAGTCAAGAGAAGTCTACTCAGTCTGCTTAAGTGAATTCTAAGTGACTTCTCTGAAATATCAAATCAACTTAAGAGTGTAACTTTTTATTTAGTCTGGCCAAATTAAAAAATCACATAATCTAAAGAAGTCCTGCAAAAACTAAAATAAACAAAATTTCATAAATAATTAACAAACTTTTTTTTTTTTTTTTGAGAAGGTAATAATTAACAAACTAAAGCTAATGTTTGACTACAAGTTGCCAACGGGGGGTTGGCTGAGTTGGTCAAGACTTCGCTTCCCTGCTTGTCAGGCTTGGATTCGAGTCTTGCCAACGGCCTTCTGTTGGTGGGCATCCTTGGTGAGGGATGTACTCAGAAATGAGGTGACTCTCACACGCGCAAAAATAAGTGAGTATCTCACGGCGCGGTGCCCTGCCCGGGGTAATACAACCATAAACGCTCTCATTTTTTTTAACAAAAAAAAAATGTTTGACTACAAGTCACAGAGGCAACCTGTGAAAGTATTGAACTCATTACCACCACCGTCCATCTTACTTTTACAAGGACTTTGTAATAAAGTCACTTGGGATTAAGAATAGACTGATGGCCGTATTGACTGGACACTGGAGTCAGTCTATGCAAAAAAGCTTCAGAGAAGTCATGGTCCTTCGATATTTCAGTGAAGACAATTGCAAAGAAGGGGAGCCTCCCATGCAATTGCAAAGAAGGGGACCAAACTCACTTAGCCCCAATTATGGGTTAGCTCTTAGAAACTTCAAAGAAATAAATATTGCGCGTCTGTATTTGATATGTCGAGGATTTTTTTATTATTATTCATAGTGCATCGTTTCCCGATCAAGGCAACTACTTTTTCTATTGCGTAAACTGACTCCACTCAATCAAAACGGCCTTCTGAATTATTAATCAAAAGAACCTTAAATTTATATATATATATATATATATATATAAAAATAAAAATAAAAAACAAAGTTTATAATAGCTAAGTTAGGTCAAAAGCGAAGAAGATTGAATTGATTGAGAGAAATATCGAAAATCCTAGAGAGATATCAAAAATCATAGATTGATGGAAATGCTGTGAAAGATTTAATTAAATTTAAATATGATGGTGACTGGATGAACCATAATTCCAAGATTCAATTGATTTATTCAAAACAACATCATTTTGAGCTAATGTGGCATTATATTTAACGGTAAGCTCATGCACTATGCAATGTTAGAGGGGAAAATCAAAATTACTCAAACTTAAAGTTGTAAATTGCAATATAATAATCTAGCCAAACTGACACATCATATAATGTAAAGAAGTCCTTCAAAACTAGTAAACCAAAGTTAATGTTTGACAATAAGTCACACGGGCAACTTGTAAGTATTGAAATTCATTATCCCATTCTCCATATTATTTTTACAAGGAGGAATTTGTAACCAAGTCTCTTAGTTGCTTACATGTGCGCACGCACACAGAAACCATCACCATTGATTAAACAAAAATGGTAGGAAATAAAAAATAAAATAAAAGAGAAAACTATTTTCATACCCCCCCCCCCCCCCCCTCTCTTTCCTTTAGGCTTGGGTTTGGCCATAGTCTTTGAGAATTTCTAGAAGAGCTCCCTCTGAGGTAAAGCCCTAGCTTAGTAATTTACTTTATAACTTGTATGCTAGGTTCCCATAAAATCAATCATATTAAATGAATTGGTGTCAAGATCTTTATAGTTCAGATAGTTGGCACCTCTTAGTATTTCCAATAAAGACATCCAGACCCAAATCTCCTTTCCCTCAACTATTGAATAATAATAATAATTGTTAGGGTCATATTTTCTATGTAATTGACTAATTCTTTGACAAAACTCACTTTACTTGTAACTGTGTAGATCTAAGTTGGGTTTAATATATCAAGAAGTATGTTTATCAAACATATCAAGTGGTTTCTTTAAAGACATGAAGATTGATCCAATAAATAAGGGAAGAAAAGTTGTTTTATTAAATCTCGACACATAGCTCGACAAATAGCTGCTATTGAGACTAAACGGGAAACTTGACATATATCTTGACACAAGCTCGATTTATTGAGATTTACGATTTCATAATTTCCAGATTTGAAATTTGGGCCACGATTGTGTTATTTGTTTAGAGTTTCTTTTCTCACAACCCTAGACATATATAAGGCTTATTTTAAAAGCCGTCATACATGGATATAGAAACCAAGAGTTTAATTTTCTCTGTAAGAAGTTACTGCGTTTATACGCCATAGGGTTTTGTAACCAAGTGCTTCCTGATCTTCATTGTTAATGAAATGAAGAATTTTGCAGCCGACAACGATCATTCAAGTTGCTGGAGTTAGTCACGTACTAGAATCCATGCAAAAGAGTTAGTCACAGATTGGAGATTTGTGCATCAAAGGAAAGAAGACTACTACAAGATCAAGTCCAATTAGGTATTGCTTGATATGTCACGATGAATACCTAGTGGTATGCATTCATGATGCATGTAAGATAAGGCATGTGCTATGCTTTTGATGATGTTCATCCTCTTAGTCCAATCCAATTTCATTACTTCAACATCGTTGCTTAGGAAACAAAATTAGCTTCCCCTTTCCATGTATTGATAAACCATAAACATGCGTCGTTTATGCAAGCAATAACCAAGAAGTTTCACAATATTTTGATGTTGAAGTTCTATTAACATCAATCTTTACCTTGTTCTTGAAACTTATGTCAAAAGTTAGGTCCTTAGCCTCTAAGCGATGAAGTTTTTTCAACGCAACAACTTTCCCGCTAGGCAATTGTGCTTTGTAAACACTACATAACTACCTGTTCCAATGCAATATCTAATGTTAAAGTCCTCTGTGACCTTAATGATTTCTTCATATGCAATTTTTCCATCATAATTCTATATTGAGAAGATGTCCCCATTTTTTGCACTCCTTTGTCTCTGATTTTGTTTTCTTAACCCGACATCGAGAGTGAAAAATATACCCAAGAAGTAAAAGTGCAAAGAAAATGGTAAAGGGAACCAAAATTTTTACTTGGCGTATGGTTTGAGAAGTTGGAGGGCAATGAGCAAATCCTTTGATGTCACCACATAAATCCTTATTGCCAAAAAATCGTTCGAATGCATAATTTTGGAAAATATCTGGGATTTGACCCTCCAAAGAATTGTATGACAAGTTAAATTGAGCTATGTTGATGAGAAAAAGGGGAATGTTGCCCGTAAGGTTATTGTAGCTGAGGTTAACATAAATTAGGAGGGACAGGTCTCTAATCCTAGAGGGAACAGTTTCGGTTAAGTAGTTATGGCTTAAAGATAAGGAGTTTAACAACAAGCAATTAGCCAAGGTGGAGGGGATTTGACCAACTATCTTGTTATTGCTAAAGTTCAACTCAATCAAACTCTTCATATTGCCAATTTCTAGGGGAATGGAACCGTTGATATGGTTTGAATCAAGAAACAAATATGACAAATTCTTTACAAATCTTATTTCAGATACTTTAGAACCACTAATCCCATTAAAAGGCAAATCCAAATACTAGAGATTGGTTAAAAGGCCCATAGTTGAAGGAATTGATCCTGTGACTTTGTTATAACGCAGATTTAATATTTGAAGATTTTTAAAATTTCCCAATTCTTTGGGAATAGGCCCACATATTAGATTTTGGTAAATGTAAAAAGATTCTAATTGAGTGAGGTTCGTGAGAAAAAGAGGGAAGTGATCTGTAAGATAATTACTAGAAAGAGATAGGAAGGTGAGCTTTGAAAGTGTACCTATTTGTTGAGGGATGCTCCCTCGAAGTCCAGTATTCCAAAAACTTAGACTTAACTAAATTTGGTAAGGAAGAGACTTTGAATTTCCTAAACTTATCTCCCACATAGATCCCATCCATGTAAATTCCTATAACGCTTCCACCATTATTAATTGCATATAATTCCATTCCACTGGCAATAATTTAAGGAGGTATCGTTGGAGTGACCATTTCAGTTTATTTCGGTCCATTTGGATTATTTGGACCTTAAATTGTTTCTTTTTTTAGGTTGCATTTTCAGTTTTGGGCTTAAAAAATTTTTTAATTGAAAAGTTAAAATTTTTTTCTTCTGTTTGGACCAAACTCTTTAGTTTTGAACTAAAAAATACAAACAAAATAGACATTAGAAATTAAAGATATGTACCCTAAAAAAGAAATAAAAATGATATACACTCCTATTAAACCATATTAATATAGTATTTTGATATACTTTAGTCCATTCAGTCCATTTGGTTTATTTTGGTACACTTCAGTTTACTTGGGTCCATTCAGTCCATTCGATCCATTTTGATCTGCTTTGGTTTATTCAGTCTACTTTGGTCGATTTAGTCCAATTAAGCCCACATTTGTGACAAACACTTCTTACATAAGGCAAGTAAAGTCAAACAACTAATTATCCAATGACAAAACTTAGATATAGTACCTTATGTGTTATTCCTTAGATTCGCCTCTTAAGATTTAGCCATGTGGTTACTTAACTAAAAAATGCACTTCCATCTCATGAGAAAAAATCCACATGGCAGAATCTTAAAATGAGAACCTAACGAACAGCACCTAAGTATTGTAACTAATTCTTGCCCATTATCCAAACCAAACCATGCTTCAATCATTATATGCTGGATGCATTATGCATACATATCTTTCTTTGATTCCCATTAAGGGTAATTTCATCAATTAACTCCTCAGCTACCAGAAGTTTCAAGTAGTACCTTGAGATAGTTACTTCACCAATTTGTGACTCGATCACTGCCCGGTGCCCACATCTAATTCTGTCAATCTTATACCGTCCAAAATTTCTTATTAACTCCAACGACCTAGATTAAAAGAACACCCGCATAACGAACTGTAGATAAAAGCATGCAATACTAACAGCTTTTCCCTCCTAAATATTCAAGCTCTTCAAAATCTCTCTCTCTCTCTCAAAGAATCACAGAGAATCCATGGCTGTTGGAGAAACAACAAGTTATTTGTTGGTTCTGATACTGATTGCTTTGCCAGTTTTGGTATTCGCAATTCAATCTCTGAGAACTGAGCCTTCAGGGAAGGAAGGTCGGGAGTACAAGGAAGGCGATTACATTCCTCTCTTCGCCAACATAGCTACATTGTTATTCATGGTCTAGGAATTGGATGACTGACATTTACCAATCATGTTGCGTTGAAATACACTCGGCATAGGTCACTTTTAGTTTTAGTAAGCTCAAGTCTAGGTAAAAAGAATTAAATGAAAATTGCAGAGGACAAATGCTTCCACTGACCACTGATCATGTAAGTTGAATATACATAACATAAGCAAATGTTTACCACCTCTCAAGTCACAACCTCTATTTCTGAACATAGAAAATCGACAGATCCTAGTTTAAGTTCGAATACAATAATACCACTATAATCCCAAGATTTGACTTGGAATAATTTTGGTGTTCAATTTAAAAGTGGAGAAGAAAAGTGCAATTTGCTTAAGCTCTAGACAATCTAAAAGTCAGATCTTAAATTCTAAAAAAAAAAACTACTTCTTCGACTTTAGTTCACCATATTTTCATGCAATAGCATCAAACTCTCTTCTTTCTCTATTACATATAAATATTCATTTCATTCATTACTATTATATTTTTCTGTCTCTAAAAATCTTTCATTTTTTTTTTCAATCTCTTCTCATCATTCCACAATCTTTTTGCCTCGTCAAGCTTCCCATTGACATCGTTGGACCGCCTTATACAAACCAACCTATTGATCATCGACCTTGTAAATCCTTGTGGCGGCCTCCCTATCGAATCTCGTTGGGGCCAATGGTTCCAACTCCATTAAAACGATCCCCTTATAGGTATCCTTGAAGTCCTTGCAAGGACAACTGACATAATCGACCAAGTCGTCAAAGTGAGCAAAGTTTAATCGTTTGACAGTATTCACACCAACTTCTCTAGAATTTTAGTTGAGTTTTATGTCAGTTGAGTTGGCCAATTTTTCATGCACTCATCAAACTCAAACTCTCTATTCTTTTCCTGTTTTGATAGAAATATTCATTTTATTTTTTTATTTCTCCAAAAAAAATCTTCCTTTTTTTCACTTTCAGTGAGGCATATTCATATTTTGATTTTGCCATTCTGCTCTCCTGGAGGTAAGAATAACTTTCTGGGTTTGTGCCAAAATTTCTTGCATAGATAGTTAATTCATTCCTATATATGCACTTTCTAATCAACATTTTCGATATATAGATCCAATACCCAACAGAAAGAAATCCTTTCAAGAACTTAATAGCAGGGGATTGTTATGCGAACACTCATACTATGAATTGAGGTTCAAGATGGGAACAAAGAAGTTGCGAAATTTAGGGATGCCATTGCAAACAACACCGTGTACTTTATGTACTATGACAACATCCACTTGTCAGAGTACGTTGGAGGAGATAGCTCACAATGATTGTACCCGAAAAATGGTGATAAAGGGCGTAGGTATTTTCTTATCAATCACCTGCACTTTTATCCTCAGTACAAAGGAAACAAAGTGAAAGAAATAGATGTTTTGGGTGACTATGAATCTGCTGTGGATATAACTGAGGACACCGAAATCAAAGTCAACGTCACTTATTCTGTCTTCTGGAAAGAATATCAATCCAAACGAGAGATTCCGAGCAGGGTCAGAGACTATTTGAAAGAACTATTCAAGATAACTAATCGGCACCGGGCCATCCTCTTTTTGTAACTAATCCTAGCCCTTATGCTACTGCTATTGCCATTTATATCTGGCTTCTGTTGCTTTATATAAAGATTGTGCCATATCTTAGAGAGTACTTTAATCGGTATCACTCCCATCTCTACATTCCTTCTGTTGTATAGTTTCTACTTCCAAGCAGGACATTGCAATGACATGTATTCAGCTAATGATGATTATAAATCAACTTCTACTGCAGGATTTCTTTTGTTTATGGACATGTATTGGTAGAAGCTACAACGCCGTCTGTTATGTTAAAGTCCACTTACTCGCTCAACCCTCACTGCCAGAGACGGAACTAGTAAGGGGCAGAGGGGGGCCATTGCCCCCCCCCCCCCCCCCACCAATTTTTTTTTTTTTTAAAATAGTAATAGTATACACATTTAATGAAAAGTTTAACAATTGAGCCCAAAATAATTATTTTTGGCTCCCCTCCTCCCAATAAGTTACAAATTGGCCCAATTTAATGATAAAACCCAACTGGCAAACAACTATACTACAACATGTGTGTTACTGTGTTGGCTGTTTCTTACTCTTTCTTTTTAGATTTAAGCTATTTTTTTTATGAGTGTTAAGATTGACTATTTGAATTTTCGTGAAAAAGATATGACTATTTTTGCTGAAAAGAAAAAAAAAATGCGGAAAGAAAAGAAGAAGAAATATAGATGAATACAAATTACAAACAAAGTTAATGTACTTGTAGTGAGTGATAGTGGGGTGCATGGGTGGCCATTAATCAATGTGTGGAGTGGGATGGCAAGTGTGTTTGGCTATTAATTTTTAACTTAAAATTTTTTTTTTTTAACTTACTACTTACTAGTTGGTTGTTTATTAGTAAATTAGTTTAATTTTATGTGGGGTATTATAGAATTGAATAGTTGCGTTAATAAATTGGTACTAATGTGTAGTGTACAGTCATTAGTATTACAAATTTTATTATATAAATTTTATAAATTCATGTATCATTAATCAAAAGAAATTAGGATTGAAAGGGAGATTGTTGCAAAGTTTAGTACAAAATCAATTATAGATGATTTTTGTTATTTAAAAGAATGTTGAATTCTATTTTTAAATTATTAATTTAAAATGTATTAATAAACGGTTATTTTGTTTCTCCTCTTTTTTGTTGATATTTTCTTAACATTAAATATATGCTAATTTGTATTTTAAAGAATTTTTTTTATTGAGGTTTTGGCCCCCCCTAAATTTTGATCCTAGTTCCGTCCCTGCTCGCTGCACATATCTTTTTATACAGAAATTCTATTCACACAAAAAAATTATTTACTTGAGATGTCTATGATAAATTTTACTTCTAATCTTATGCTTTTAATCTTGCCCCCTAAACTCAAATTCTGACTCCGTCACTGATCATGCAGCATGCCATCTGCATTTGAAAGATACTAAGCTACACTTCGTCTTACTCATGCCAAATCCCTCTTTACTCTAAGCCACCAACGTTTGATATAAAGAAGCTGGTTAGACTTGTTAGCTTGTTAAGAATTCCGTTACTTGTTCAATGTTCATCAGCGTATAACCCCCTCAGTGAGTCCTTCTCCCATGAAATAAGTTAGAACTTCACAACTCCAAGTATCAGTCACTTACGCACGATTGGTATAATTTTCTTTGGAAAATCATTTCATTACCCCTCTCTTTCGGAATCCTTGTTTTGGGTGGCATATTGGGGCAGTCTTCCTAAGAGAATCTGAAATAACTTGTTCCACCATACACTTTCAAAGTGAGATTCGTAATCAGGCTTGGTACATGAAGACACAATGGGAATAAATATTTAACTTCTATACTTTTCATTAGTTTAGAAGTGTTGTCTAACGTAGAATGTTATTGGGTTGTAAGAAAGATTTTTATAAAATGTTAATACCATATATATATGCTTATATTGTCTATGTCTCACTGCAGGTACATAGTTACTGAAACCTACAAAATAATTTACAATTATTAAATTAATAAAGCAAAATTTCCAAAAGTTGTATATATACACTCACTCAAAACTGATATAAACTACAAAGATAAAAACAAATCTTATTTAGTCGTATTAATAACAATATAAACAATTCAAAACATGAAACATTATCAAATTTATAACACATAATTCCATTATCTTTTACGTTGAATCCAAACAAATAATTAATTGAAATTAATCTAAACAAATAATTAATCAACCAAAAATCAAAACTTTAATTAAGAAAACAAAAAATCACATGAACCCAAAATAAAAATTCTCAATAAAGAAAAAATATATAAGGTAAAGAATTAAGATCAACCTACTAAGACGCAAATACCAAAAACCCCAAAACTTAAACCTTCCAAATTTTATAGAATTCCCAAATTCTACTTCAAAACCAAACAAAACCCTTCAAATTCAAAAAATTCATATATAATATACCAAAAAAAAATTTACCACACCTTGGGTTGGAAGACATAGGTTGCAGTTTTGATTTTTTTTCAAAAAATAGAGATGCTTCATTTGCTGTATACAATATAAAATAATTATTAAAAATTTCAGCCCAAAAACCAAACCCACAAAAACACTATCAAAATATAGAGATTAACCCAAATACTTAGAAGAAAACAAATTCTAAACATAACAAAACAATAAGATAGAATGAAAATTTCAGGCACATATGAAAGCAAATAAAAAAGACAAAACCTACGTTTTTTTTTTTTTTTTTAGTTGAGTCTCTTTCCTTCTTATTTTTTTAATTTTAAAGTGAAATTAAGTTTAGGATTTTGAGATGGTAATTGCTAGGGTTTTAAGGAGAGAAGAGAGAGTCCTACCAGGAGTCTAAATAATATAAACAATTCAAAACATGGAACATTATCAAATTTAGAACACCTAATTTCATTATCTTTTACGTTGAATCGAAACAAATAATTAATTGAAATTAATCCAAACAAATAATTAATCAACCAAAAATCAAAGCTTTAATAAAAAAACAAAAAATCACATGAATCCAAATAAAAATTCTCAATAAAGCAAGAACATATAAAAATTTACCACACCTTGGGCTAGAAGACATAGGTTGCAGCTTTGATTTTTCTCCAAAAAATAAAGATGCTTCATCTGCCATATACAATATAAAATAATTATTAGAATTTCAACCCAAAAACCAAACCCATAAAAACACTATCAAAATATAGAGATTAACCCAAATACTTATAAGAATATCAATTCTAAACATAATAAAACAATAAGATAGAATGAAAATTTCAGGCACATATGAAAGCAAATAAAAAAAGACAAAACCTACGTTTTTTTTTTTTTTTTTTTTTTTTTTTTACGTGAGTCTCTCTCCTTCTTATTTTTTTAATCTTAAAGTGAAGTTGAGTTTAGGGTTTTGAGATGGTAATTGCTAGGGTTTTAAGGAGAGAAGAGATTTTGGTATTTTTATGCAAAAAATGTTATTTTAGATCTAGGTGATTTATTTCCTTGTTTTTAGGCTCTTTTAATGTTTTTTTAGGTCAAATTTGGTTCCTATTATGGTTAGGTATTAATTAGGGTTTATTTTAAAATATATTTTCTTGTCCATCAAGTTTTATGGAGCCCTTAAATAGGCCTCCAAGTTTGTATACGTTTTTTAATATTATTGTTATAAGATATAAATCCTAAAATAAAAAGAATCAAAAATAAAAAGAAAAAGAAAATAGTGATGATGTGGAAAATTGTGAGAGTTTCAAAAGCTTCGGTTTTATATATATACTAGTATTATGCCCGTGCGATGCACGGCTTAATAAAAAATATTTTGATAATATAATTAAATTTAATAACAAATAAAATGAAAAAATAATTAATTCAAAATTTAAGATTAAAAAGTAAATTGTACTTGTACATTTAAAAGAAATTTAATTTTTATTTCTTATATTGATATTTAAATCATTTGTTTTAGTATTAATTTCATTTAAATGGTTATAAGATATATCAACCCTAAATCAACTTATTTATCCATATGTAACATTCTAAATTAATAATAAATAAAAATATAATACTCTAACTTAATGTAACATTCTAACTTACTAATAAATAAATATAACACCTTAACTTAAAGTAATATTATTTGTAATTGTATTGTTTTTTAACCTTTAAGAACACATATATTATTTTTTATCATAAAAAAAAAAACACAGATGTTAATATTACACATAAAAAAATAATGAATTCAATAATTGAAACAGTTGAAAACAAAATTAAGCCAAAACCTCAATTCATTAATGAAAAAATATCCAAATTTTTTAGCTTAAAAAAAAAAAAAAACTGAGTTAAGTAAAGATAGACTTACATAGAAATTTGGATGGATGGATTCTCTCGTATCCAATTTCATGTTTGATAGCAAATTTTGCTTTTAATTAAAGAATATAGATTAGATGAAACAAAGCATCGAACAAAAGCCATAACAAATTAAATCCATTATAAAATATTGATTTCAACAACAAATAATCATGTGATAAGAAATTAAAAAATACAAATATATTGCTTGCTATATTAACTTCTAAAAGAAACACTAAAAGGTGTGATCAAACATAGAATTTCAACTTATCTATAAAACTTATTGATAAAAATCATATTATATATAATAAAAAGGCAACAAATACACAAAATCTATTCAATTTGATGAATAAAAAAAAAAGTTAAATATACAAAAGTAAGACCTCAAAAGGAAGATCTACATCTAGAATTTGAATACTTCATTACTTATGGTATCATAGTGAACTATAAACACTCACAAACGTAGCTAGCATCCCCTTGCAGATTTAATAGCCTCTGGATCTGTAAGATGCAACCACTAAACCATGAACATGTTGACTGAGCTTTTTTGTACGACAGGCTTCGAAAATTCTAGTAGTAAAATAATAACATTATCACAAAAAAAAAGGACAACATAGAGGTGGTGCACATAAGGGATTGCAACACCCAACCTGTTTGAAGACCAGTGTGCACAAATAAAGGTCCTAAGAAGCTGCCACCAATACTAACGGCAACAACATCCTTCAGTACTTTTCCTGTACCAAAACTTCACATATTTCAGGCCCAAATTAGATGCTAATATCAAATTTATATTACCCAAGAAACACTGCGGACTCTCTCAGAGAAGTCCTTGATATTGTCTAGAACACTCCATACCTCGGGGACCATGTTCTTTCCATCACTCTGTATAACTGCATCCTTTGAAGCACTGAAAACAAATCACATCTATTTTCTTGAGAAATGAAGAATATAGCAAATAATTGTATAGTACGTGGTAGAAATAATGAGACACCAAAAAACTCTGTGTATATATAGTGGAAATTTTAGGTTGTGAAGAAGATGATATGAACAAAAGTAGTTTAGGTGAAACTCAAATACTTTTTTTTCTTTTTTACTTTATTATTAGGAAAAAGATAACATAAGATGCAAATATATCCACCAAAAAAAAAAAAAAAAAAAACGTAGGAAAAATATATGCAAGTTCTATCCTTTTTTTTTTTCCTTTTACTTTTTTTTATCTCTCTTTTTTATTTAAATTCTATCCTTAGGTAATTCTATTCTATTGATTTGATAGATATATACTTTTTTTTTCCTTGCCTTCTTCTCCTAAAAATTTTAATTAGATTATAATCCAAATTTTTTGTTTAATCCTTTTTATTATTAATTTTGATAATATCTTGATTAAGTTTATTAGAAATTAAACGTAAGTTTTTTTTTTTTTCTTCCAGACATAGATTTTTTTTCCTTCAATACACTGGAGAAATCATAGGCTCTCCTAAAACAAATTGAAATTAATAAGGTTGTTGAAGGGGTTGGAAAGTTTAAAAGGCGAAAGCCTTAAAGCTTCCTTATTTAAGTTAGCATGCCTTATGCATATTGCATGTGTATGTTTAATTTCTTGTTGTTTAATTTTTTTTTTTTAAACCTCATAGATAGACACAAAATTATAATTATTCTTATGGACTTTTTTCTATACATCTCTATCAATTTTTTTAGATAAATACAAAAACTTAGTTGCTATTATGTTTTGTTGATAACAATTTAGATAGACACAAATGTTATAGTTGTAAATGAAATACTACGTTTTTTCATTACTTGATTTGTTATATTTATCCAAAAAATATGTATATATCTATTCTTAAAATTTAAAAATTTATTAAAATTTCTGCAATTTGGTGAAGCCACGTGGCGCAACCACGGCGTCTAAGCCCAACTTTTATTATATATAATATGATATAGATTAAAAAAAAAAAAAATCAAGAAGTAAAGTATCGTGAGATAGTTATTTCACCAACTTGTGACTTGATCACTGCCCGCAACATAATTCTGTTATCCAAAATAAATAACTACCCGCCAGTCCAACAGAATCCAAGTCAGTCTTTTACCGCCCAAAATTTCTGATTAACTCCATCAAAAAAGATCAACGACCTAGATTGAAAGAAGCCGCGTAACGAACAGTATATAAGCAAGCAACACTAACAGCTTTTCCCTCCAAAATATTCAAGCTCTTCAAAATCTCTCTCTCACTCAGAATCACAGAGAATCCATGGCTCGTAGAGAAACAACAAGTTTCTTGGTTCTGATACTGGTTGCTCTTCCGGCTCTGGTATTCGCAATTTGAACTCTGAGAACTGAGCCTTCAAGGAAGCAAGATCGGGGCTACAAGGAAGGCGATTACATTCCTCTCCTCGCCAGCATAGCTAATCCTAATCAAAGAGGTCCATGGTAATTCATTTCTACATTTCTCTTTGAAATCTCTCATCTCTTTCAACGTTTTCTAATCATATTTTTAGTGAGCAACAAAGGTTGTGTATACTTTTTGTGAATGCCTGAGATAATTAAAAAGAAAAATACTTTTTGGACCTCCTGATGAATTTGATGCATCTCTGTTTATTTTTATTTTTTCAATTGCAGTGAGGCATATTCGTATTTTGATTTGCCATTCTGCCCTCCTGGATGTAAGAATAATTTTCTTGGTTTGTGAATTTAGTTTCTAGGCGCAGATAAGATAATTAATTTGGGCAAAATTTGATGAATAGTACATTTTTAGAAAAATTTTAGGTGAATAGTATGGATTTGAAGTTATTTAGTTATATAAACTGTTTTTGGAATTTGAGTTTAGCAAAATAGAGTTGCAACCCAAAATCGAGTTTAACAAACTCGAGGTCCAACTAGTATAGGTCTAGCAATGAGTTAAAAAAAAAAAAACACTAGAAACTCGAGTTTAGGAAACTTCAGTCACATGCTATTCACTGAATTTTTTTCTAAAAAGGTACTATTCATCAAATTTTGCCTAATTAATTCAACAGGATCTGCTCCCGAATTAGTATAAAATTTATGATTTCCCAATCCTATGCATTTTCTAACCGACATCTCGATATATAGATCCAATGCCCAACAGAAAGAAATCGTTTCAAGAAGTTACAGCAGGGGATTGCTACGTCAACACTAGGTATGTATTGAGATTCAAGACGAAAACAGTGGAGAAACTTCTTTGTGAGAAAAATCTGACGAGAGAAGAAGTTGCGAAATTTAGAGATGCAGTCTTAAATGAAACCATGTACGAGTTGTACTATGACAACATTGGATTGAAAGTGAGAGTTGGAGATAACAGGTCCGTAGGTGAGTACGGCAATTTCCAGGACCCAAATGTAATAGGTCAAAGGATTTATATTTTCAGTCACCTGGACTTTCATATCCTTTACTTTGGGAACAAAGTGACAGCTATATATGTTATAAATTACGACGAGACTGTAGCGGATGTGTCTGAGGACACTGAAGTCAATATCAAGTTCACGTATTCTGTTTACTGGGATGATTTTGATCCCAATGAAAAGCTTTTGGACGAAACACATGTTCTGTCATCGGTCAGTGACTTGTTCGTGCCCGTTGGAGGAGATGATCCTATGCCTTCTTATGCTACAAATATCATCATTTTCGTCTGGATTGGGTTGCTTTGTATTGTGATTGTGACATACCTTAGAGATTATTTTACTCGGTACTCACTCCATTCCTTTATGTTGGTGTGGTTCCGTTCAAGCAGGCCATTGTATTCACCTAACGATGATCAAAATCAAATTCTACTGCAGGAACTCTTTTCGTATTCATGGTTATAGGTGCAGGTGTCCTCGGTACTCGTCCCTACTTGGGGTCATTCTGGGTGTTGGAACTCAACTCTTCATTATGTAAGACGTGTTTGTTAATTCAATTTTTTCCCTCCAATTCTGAATTCTAGCTATTTTGGGTTTTTTGGTCCAATTTTATTCTGAAAAATGTTGTCACATGATGTCACTTAAGAATTCCATTTGCAGAGTTTGCATCCTCTTCGTTTTGGCTGTATATACTGGTAGCCTATATCCCTGCAATCATGACAGACTGTATACTTGGATCATCACGAGTTATGTTCTCACATCATTGGTTTCTGGGTACAAGGCTGCTTCATTCCACTCTAGTTTCACAAGAAGTGGATGGGTAATACAGTAGTTGTAAATAACGTATACAGTATCACAGTAGTTTCTGTATTAAAGTCTTTACGGTTCAGGTTTTTAATTATGTGGCAAATGATTTTTCTTGCAGAGAGAATGTGTTTTCCAAACTGGGACCCTGTACTTTGTCCCGGTGTTCATAACAGGTCTTGCCATAATTACATTGAAGGCAATCACAACGGGGGTGTCACTTCCGCACGATTGGTATAATTATCTTTGGAAAATCATTTTGTTACCCTTTGCTTTCGGAATCCTAACATTGGGTGGCAGATTGGGGCAGTCTTCCCTAAAAGAATCCGAAATAGCTTGTTCCAGCATAAACTCTCAAAGTGAGATTCAGGCTTGGTACATGAAGACACCTGCTCATGAAGTGTTCTTTGGGGGCCTTCTGCCTTTCTGCGTGATCTACATTTTGATGGATGAAATCTATGCAAGCTTGTACAATTTGAAAGTATGTGGTGCAATTAGTACTATGTTTGGGGCCTTCCTTATTGTCATCATACAAACTATGACAGTGGATGTGGCATGTGAGCGCTATCACCTGTCCAGGCAAGATCGCCAATGGCGGTGGAGGTAATTCTCTTACAACAATGTTATAAACACTATAATTTCACAACTTTTTTCACATTTGTGGGGTAAGATTGAAGCTTAAAATCATGTTTAAATTCATTTAATTTTAAGCTCAAATTATGCTTTTCTAGCTTTTATTCCTAATTTGATTTAAAAAAAAATCAAATATCTATCTATCTATCTGTTGATCTAAGTCAATCTGCAATGCAGATCTGTGTTTCGTGGGGGATCAGTCGCCATTTTCATGTTTGCGTATGGCCCCTATTTCTATGCTAGAGCAAACGCCAGAATTTCAATGAACCTGCTAGAGTTCCTGGGCTACAATGCTTGCATATTCTACGCTGTCTTCTTGATACTTGGAACCATTGGCTTCTATCATTCATCAATTATTTCCAATCATTGACCAGGAAACTTAATTCGATAGGAGCTGTGCTTTGCTGAAGTGATAAGTACTGAAAGTTAGTTGCATTGGCAGTTAGCCTTGGCTTCTGAGTTGGCATTATAGTCAGTTGTTAGTTAGTTGATACTGTTGTAACGGATTGGGATTTGGGGACTAGTGTTGGGAAGGGAATTGTACTATAAGAAGCTATAGCTAATTGTAAGCAAATTGCTCTCTTCCTTGTCTATCTCTTAGTTTCTATTTCTTGTTCTTACTTCTTAATTCCAGGGAGGCCTAGTTCCCTTGAAGAACTACTTCAATTCCATAAGATTATTTGGATTCTTATCATAAAAAATAAAAATAAAATAAAAGAATTCCTTGAATCAATCCATTCGTCACAAAATAACTGAAACCAAAAGCAGTTAATCATAACCCAGATCAAGGCAGCAAATTTTCTATTGCATGGGTCCCTTTGCATAGATTGACTCCAGTCAATACGGGCTTCTGAATTATTAATCAAAAGAATGGAAACGGAAACTTTGGATGCCCATGTAGAAGTGTATGATTAATAGAGTGTAATGGAAAATGGTTGATTTTTATATCCATGGGTCAAGACACTATAGTAAGTGAGACAAAGCTAGAGAGTGAATAGTGGGTATCTTCATTTTTTTTTTTTTTGACTTCCAAAGATTACCAACATGGATCCTATTGAAGTTATTGAATGTATATATCTAAACGGACTTTCTGAACATAGGTCCACACGGTGCTTTACATCTCGCGTGAGGGACAAACTCACATGGGATGGGTACGTAAGTGCCTGCATGTAATCGAGAAGAGAGGAAAAACAAATTCCACTAAAAGAATATTATTCCATCTTGCTTTTTTACTTCTCTTCCTCCGCATTGAATTCTTGAACTTCTATTCCTCTATGCATGGATTGGATTCATGTTTGCCTCCATTTTAGCACTTCTATAATTATTGGAGATTAAGCCTAGTTAAACTTGGTCACTGTTAAGATATTTTTAACATGGGTTTATAGTTCCTTGTCAAGTTTTTATGTAATTTTATTTCTGGTTTTACATTAGAGGATAACAGAAAATTAAAAAATTGGCTGAAAATTAACAATCTGATAAGTCGCTTTAATGAGTGCGCTACATTTTACTTTACTTTTTGACTTTGAATGAATACCAACGTGATTCTCATGAAGTATCGTCTTTTTGAAAATCCTATTGAAGTGCAGAAATTTACATGAAATTTATCCGCACCAAATCATTTTGGAAATTTATTTCTTTCCACTTTTCTATTCTTGTTCTTCTTTTCTTTTTTTCTTTTCACTTTTTACTTGAGTCTTTCTTAGCAATCATTTCCACATTGCACGGTTGTTGGATGACTGTTAGTCCAGCTCCGTTTAGTGGACTAGCTGCGAAGCTATTGCAATTTTATTTATTTTTATTTTTATTTTTTGAATCCTTGCAATTTTAGGACTGTTGCGAAGAATCTGACTAGTGCAATCAGTAAATGGTTTAAGCCCACGATTTATTTCTTACACTTTATTAAAGGTTTCATATGAGGTCTTTAGATTAATTAATTAGTGGAGCTAGTACCCAACCTGCCCTTCGTGTAGTTATATGAAAGTGATAAATATATGAGGACAATAATTTATGAAACACTTTTTTCCATTATCAAAATAAACAACAACAACAACACTAACAAAGCCTTGTTCATTGGTCCCCAAGTTTTTTGGGTCAATTACAAATATATATTCTTTTCCTTCATTCTATTTTATTCACAAATCATAGTATTTGAATTTCCAATATATATATATATGGTTTTTGACATTTTGTTACATTCTTAATTAACAGGCCTTCTGAACTGCTACTAATATTATTTCTCTATTATTAAAATAAAATAAAATAATTCTCAAGAATTCAAAAGGAAAAGTAAGAAAAATATTTATTCATAAATAAGATTTACATTTTGTTATGCATCATTGAAATATGTTAAAAATTGGCAATTATTGACAAAAATAAAACTCTCAAAATCCAAACTTTCTCTACCTAATATCTACTAAAACACAAAATATATTTCTTTAAAAATATTAAATCAGTGAAAAGTTTAAAAAAAAAAAAATTGAAAAGAACAATTTGAAATCTAACAAAACTACAATTCAAAACCGAAAAGAAAAAGTAAAGTCACAAAAAATCTAAACTTTTTTCTTTATAATATCTAAAACACAGAACTGTATCTAAAACCAAAAATAAAAAATAAAGTCACAACAAATTTAAACTTTTTATTTTTAATATCTAAAACACAGAATCGTATATTAAAATTTATCAATTGAAGAAAAAAAGAAGATTCAAGCACATTTAGAATCTAAAACCGTAAAAATCACAATTTATAACCAAAAAAAAAAAAAAAGATGTAGAACTTTATGATTGATGATGTTGACACTGTCACATCCATGGCCAAAGACCCTTTAGTATGTGATATATATTCCAACTTTGAAAGAATACGAACGTGATTCTCACAATAGCAATATGAAAACGGATCATAAGGAGATCGAGCTAATTCTTTCTACAATATTAATAAATAATTCACAAATGGCAGCTGGTTGATTGCAAGGCTTGTCATGTTAGAGGATACGCAGTTGAAAATTAAAATTCTGACAGTGGCCGAGTAGATTTTTTAGCGAAGACAATTCTCTTGATTTTTTAGGTGGTCTCATTTATAGAAGTTATGGTCGTTTGACTTTTTAGTGAAGACAATTAATTAATTCCTTACTGGCGATTTGCAAAGAAGAGGAACCACCCATGAGGACCAAATTAACTCACCTGGGTTTCTTCTTATAAACTTCAAGCCAAGATTCTGTTACTGTCTAATATATATATTGCGCATCTGTATTTGCCCTCTCGAAGATTTTTAGATTTACCATTGCAAAAAATCTAGTACCACAAATAGATGCACAACTCTTACCACAATTGTGATGTAGGACACTGTTTATTTAAATTTTGTAATTTTTTAAATCACAATATTTTTTTATTTGTAATTTTTGTTATTTTAGGTTTAGGTAATTTATTTACTTGTTTTTAGGTGCATTTAATGCTTTTTAGACTAATTTGGTTCTTGTTATGGTTAGGTATCAATTAGGAGTTATTTTAGAATATATTTTTTTGTTTGTCTAGTTTTATGAAGCCCTTAAATAAGCCCCTAAGTCTGTAAACGTTTTTCATAGATTATTATCAATAAAAATTTAGACTTTTGTCTATTGTTTTCTCCGGTGGATTTCAGGCCTATCACCTTGTGGATTCAAGGAACCTCTCTTGTATTCGAGGTTTACTACCCAAAAACTAACAATTTAATTTATGTCCGTCAAAAAGAGCATTGTGCATGCTTTTTTCAGGCTTCCGCGACATCAAACTGTCTCCTACTCTCTGTGATAAACTGTGAGCAGTAGACAAAAAGTGGTGGGTTTATATAAAAGTAATATACAATTAATCATAATTTGTTATGTTGAAGAATTATGGTAAAAGTTGTGATTTTTTTTTTATGGTATTAGAATTACTTTGGTCATTAAAGCAGCTTCTTTTCTATTGCTGGTTGGAAAAAAGCTTGCTGGTTGGAAAGGTAAGCTCATATCAATTGGTGGGAGGGAGATTCTCATCAAGGCAGTCGCACAAGCAGTCCCAACCTATACCATGAGCTGTTTTCAACTCCCTAAGACTCTTTGTACTAATTTGGAAAATATGATGCACAATTTTTGGTGGGGACAGAAAGATAAAGAGCACAAAATTGCTTGGGTTAGTTGGAAGAAAATGTGCAAGTCAAAACTTCATGGTGGGATGGGTTTTAGGGACTTACAAGCCTTTAATCTAGCCATGTTAGCCAAACAAGGTTGGCGAATCCTCACCAACCCCGACTCTTTGGTGGCTCGGGTTTACAAAGCCAGGTACTTCCCATATGATGATATTCTCAACTTCAAAAAAGGCTGCAGCCCGTCCTATGCCTAGCAAAGCATTCACAATAGTCATGAGGTGATCCGGAAAGGAACTAGATGGAGAGTGGGAAATGGTCGTAAAATCCATATTTGGGACGATAAGTGGCTACCAATGCCAACAACGTTCAAAGTAATCTCCCCACCTTCTAACTTTGGAGATTTCCCAATGGTGTCGTCTCTTATAGATGAGGACACTAAGTGGTGGAAAGCTGATGTTGTCTACTCACTCTTCCTACCCTTTGAAGCCAACACAAGTTTGTCAATCCCATTAAGCTACAATCTTCCTGAAGACAGTCTTATCTGGACTGGTAATAAACATGGGACCTTCACAGTTAAAAGTACCTACCACATTGCCTCAAGCATGGTGTTACCTCCAGATAAAGGTGAATGCTCTTCAAACAGCTCTAATTCTCTGATTTGGAAAAGAATTTGGCACCAAAAAGTCCCCCCAAAGATCAAAGTTTTTGCTTGGAGACTCTGTGTTAATGGCCTTCCCACCATGGAAAACTTAAGTCACAGAGGTATAGCGTGTTCCTGCTTCTGCCCCATCTGTGACAAAGCAATAGAGACTACAGCCCATACTCTTTTTCACTGTGATCTTGCCAAGCTAACATGGGCTCTTTGGTCGGACTGCCCTATAGACCTTTCACGCCCAGTTCGTGATCGTGTTGATATCGTTCTAGACATCATTTCGAGGGGCACTTCGAATGACTTGGAGATATTCTTTACAACAGCCTGGTCTATTTGGTGGAATCGCAATCAAGTAGTGCATGAGGAGTTGGGTTCTCCCTCTCCCCCAAGCCGAAGCTAGGAATTGGCCAATAGAACTCTCATTGATTTTAAGGATGCTTGTTCTCACCCCCCACTGCCCCATTCCCCCCCCCCCCCCTGTCCTCAAATGGAAAGCTCCTCCCTCTGGCTTCTTCCAAATAAATGTTGATGGAGCCACTTCTAATGATGGTACCAACACTTGCATTGGGGTGATTGTTCGGGACTGCCAAGGCCTTCCTATTGTAGCTTCTAGCGAAGTTCTTCAATCTTCCCACTCGGCAAAAATTAATGAAGCCTTTGCTCTGCTGCATGGTGTGCAACTTGCTTTGGAATTGAAAATTTCCCATGCTATCTTCGAGTCAGATGCCCTCTCTGTTATTCAAGCTCTTAACTGTGGAGATGTTGATGGTGAGATTAGTCTCATCCTTCAAGACATTAGAAGTTGTTCTGCCTCATTCAGTTGATGCACTTTCCAACACCTGAAAAGGGATGGCAACAAAGTTGCCCATGAACTTGCAAAAGCTGCTAGACTATCAGGTTTTTCTCAAATTTGGAAGGGAGTTAATCCCAGCTGTGTAGAACATTTAATCCTTGAAGATATCTGACTAGTTTTCAGCTTCTGTATTTTCCTTTCTCTGTTGTACTCCAATTTCAGCTTGTTGAAGTTGAATGAAAGTTTGACTGATTTCCCCATCAAAAAAAAAAAAAAAAAAATGATAGCTTCTTTTCTATTGCATGGATCCTGTTGCATAAATTGACTCCCGTCAGTCAGTCAATACAGGCTTCCGAATTATTAATCAAAAGAACCTTAAAAAAAAAAAAAAAAAAAAAGAAAAAAAAAGAAAGAAAGAAAGGAGGATGGTTTACCCAAGGTTTACCTCACAGATTATCTATTCAACCACGTATCAAAGTAGAACCATCAAGGGCAAGGGGAACTGGATTTTTTTTACTCGCTAGATTCATGGTAGCCTTCGTTCTTGCATTTTTGTGATTATTGGAAGTTACGAGCGGGATAAGTTGGTCCTTTCCTAATGAAGAAATTGAACAGTGATTTGTAATAAGTGGGAAATAATACGAAATTGATAATTTTTGACTTGAAGTTTATAATAGCTAACCCAGGTTTGGGGCAAGGTGTGTTTGGTTGAGATTAAATTGATGGAAAGAGATGTCAAAAATTAGGACAAAATTGGCCTTTGCCCCTTTCTATCAAAATATTCAGCATTTTGCCTCTCTTTTGAAACTAATTAGAGAAATGCTCATATTTTGAAACTCGATTGGATCAAAATCGAGTTTAAAAAAAAAATAATAAAATCTGGAGCCCTAGAGTGGCGTTTTAAGGAGCCTATGATCAAGATTGTTGGAAATACTATGAAGGATTTAATTAAAGTTAAATATGATGGTGACTCCATAAACCATAATTCCAAGATTCAATTGACTTATTCAAAACCACATTCTTTTGAGCTAATGTGGCATTTTTTTTAACGTGTAATTTAATCCCTTTCTCCCTTCCATTCATTCTCTTTGTCTCTAAGGATTACACACTTCTCTAATACAGTATATAATTATTTAGTCAAAATCCTATCTAATCTAGGTTCTAAAAAAAGAAAAGAAAAAAAAAAAAAAGAAACCCATCTCTAATCTCTAAAAGTAGATTTAACGTTGATCTTTTCAATTCTACGCATGGTTTTTTGGGTCGGTCTCACTGAGTAATAACACTCGCACTTTTGAGCTAGAAAAGCTACCATGGATGTTTATCTTTTGACAAAATTGAAGAGGTAATGGCATAAACACTCTGCTAATCTACGTAAGGTTAGGACGATGTCATTTTTTCTTTTTCTTTTTTTAAGGGTGTTTTTAAATTGCTATTGAGAAACTGTTCAAGATATGATTATTATGTGAAGTACATCCCTAGGAGGTTGGTTTGTTTCTGTTTAAGTCTTTGTTTGTCTCATGGGAAAGTTTGCTATATTTTTTTCTTTGGATTTATCAATTATGAAAAGATAATTTTTGTTATATAAGACTTGTGCGACTATGACCCTGTGAGTAATGGAAATTTTCTACCCACTACTGATTGCATGGACACGACATAACCTTTCATCAATCATTCAATTGCACAATTCAACAAGTTATGAAATTAGGTGTAAAAATGGGTATATCTATGGGCCGACGGGAAGATTATTTTTTGAATTGTCATTGTAGGACTTTAGTAGCATAGGCTGGCTCTTAGACCTAGAAAAAAAATAAGGAAAAAAAAAATCACAAGAATTGTTATCCAATGTTTATCATAGTATTTTCTTGCAGTTAGAGTTGTCTTATATTTGTTTCTAGGTCAATGCATTTTTTATTGGCATCAAGGGTATTTTGGGGATTTTCGCTGGGTAGGGTACGCTATATATAAACATTGTTATAATCCTAATTTCTCATATAGCGGATGAAAGCATCTCCCTCCTTGGCTCCTTTGGATGTAGGAACATGAAAGAACCACATAAAATCCATCCATTGTATTCCTTTTTAATCTTGCTTAGTCTGAATTTTCAAAACAGTTGCAATATATATCCGATGTAGAACATAGAGCTCAAATTTTTATCATAATTCAAATAGTAAAAAGTTTGAAAAGTAAAAAGGCACTAGTAGAATTATCTAAGCCAATTGTAGAAGCACATGAAATTTGGTGACCAATAGGGAATCTCCATGAGAAATGAAAATCAAAATTTATTGCCTAATGGTGGTGACCTACTTCACTATACAGACAAATCCCTTCATTTAGATCTATCTTTTATTAAATTTGCTATGTCTGTTTATTTATTTTGTTATAATTCTCAAATTAAAAGTCATAATAAGGTCTCGATAACTAGAAGGTTGAATTAGTAGGTCGTGGGGTTCGAGGTTACAAAAACAACGGAGGTGTTAGCTGTGGATGATTGGAATGGAAAAGAACGGTGGGGTTAGAGGTATTAAGTGTGCGATTGTAATATGGGTCGAAAGAGGATAACATCATATTGGTGTAATTTAGAACGGATAGTGCAAGTAGAAAGTCTTTCATTATGTTTTCGTGAGAGAGGGTTGCGCGTGTTGAGAGCAGATAGCAAGAGAGGTAGAGTTTTTATTAATTGAAATCTTATTGTTGAATCTTATTTGGGTAGGTCGAACAAGTATGAAATCTTCAAGTCAAGCATCAAGCACATAGATCAGCCTTTGCAACCTCCACGATTGCATTAGAAAAGTGGTGAAGACTTAAATTTCATATTACAAAATACAGGTTACAGATCATAAAGAACAACAATTACAACTTACAAACAGGATTTTTAAGCTATTGTTATTGTAATACACAACATTTTTTTCATAGAAGCTCATCAAACATTATCTTTCTCAACCAGAAAAGGACTTTCTGAATGGGTTCCACTCTCTCCAACCATATAAGTTTCTTGGTTTCTTAGCTGCCATATCGAAACTGCATGTAAGGGGTTCATTTTTGGTTTCTTGTGACAAAGAAATTCTTGAGACACTGATTTCATTGTTGGCCTAGACTTTGGTTTAGCTCGTAAGCAAGCAAATGAAATTGCAGCAACAAGAAAAACATCCTGTGCAACCAAACGATTTGGAGGTGGGAGACGCTTGTCTAATATTTCATTTAGCATCACACTTTGAGATGAAGATAATGATGTCAAGAGTTCGCCTGGATGCCTTCCTATTAATATTTCTAATGCCACCACTCCAAAGCTATAAACATCACTTTTTTCAGTCACCTTCATAGTATAAGCCAATTCTGCAAATATTTGACAAAAAAATAGGTATGAAAAAATTAATATCTTTCGTTTAACTTAAATCATTTTTTTTTTCTGGCCGTTTGGACAAAACTTGCCAGTGTATAAAATTTTAAAGTAACTGTTTCTAACTAGAATGACTATATAAAAAGCTCTACATGTGACTAAACATTTAAAATAATATCTAGGATAATTATGAAAATAATATATAATTCACCTGGAGCAATATAACCATAAGTCCCAGCAATCAAAGTTTGATTGGAGGTATCTGAATCAAAAAGTCTAGCCGTGCCAAAATCTGACACAAATGCCTCTAACTCAGAGTTCAATAGAATATTGTTGCTTGTTATATCTCGATGAACAATTACCGGGACACTTTCATGATGCATATAAGATAGTGCATGTGCTATACTTTTGATTATGTTCACCCCCTTCATCCAATCCAATTCTACAGCCTCAATGTTGTTGCATAGGACACAAAATAGACTTCCCCTTTCCATATACTCATAGACCAAAAACATGCATCGTTTGTGCAAACAATAACCATGCAGTTTCACAATATTCCGATGTCGAATTTCCGTTAAGATTTTGACCTCATTTCGGAAACTCTTGTCAAAATTTGGGTCCTCAGCCTCTAAGCGATGAAGTTTCTTTAAGGCAACCACTTTACCATTAGGCAATTATGCTTTGTAAACACTACCATAACCACCTGTTCCAATACAATATCTAATATCAAAGTCTTCTGTTGCTTCAATGATGTCTTCATATGCAATTTTTCCATCATAATTCCATATTGAGAACAAATCCCCATTCTTTGTTTCCCTTGACTCAGATGACATTTTCCTAACTCTACATTGAGAGCGGAAAAAATACCCAAGAAGTAAAAACATAGTGAAAGCAATTAAGGGAACAAAAAATTTTATTTGATGGACAATGGATCTATTGTTGCTTGGGGAAGATGGCAAGCAAGGAGGGAAGCCTTTGACATCACCACATAAATCTTTGTTGCCGATGAAGGTGTAAGGTGTATGATTTAAGTAGTCATTTGGGATCCAACCATAGAAAGAATTGTGTGAAAAGTTCACTTCTTTTATTGAAGCTAAACGATCCGGAATATTTCCAGTAAGATTATTGCAGCTGAGATCCCAGAGCTTTAAAGGTTGTGAATCCCCTAGTTTAAAAGGAATTTTCCCACTGATAGTATTATAACTTAGGTCAATAGCATTTAAAAACTGAAGGTCACTAAATTGAGATGGAATGCTTCCAGTTAAGTAGTTATGGCTCAATAACAATTCACTCAACCACTTGCAATCAGCTATTTCTTTGGGGATGGAGCCACTGATTTGGTTCCAACTAAGGGACAACGTTTCCAAGTCAGTTAATTGACCTATAATCGAAGGAACTTGACCAAAAATTTTGTTATTGCTAAGGTTGAAGTGATGCAGATGCTCCATATCGCCTATTAAGTTAGGAAAGGAGCCATTGAAGTTATTGTAGCTGACATCCAAAAATTCTAAACCCGTAAGAGGTATTTCTCCTCCACTAATAGAATTATAACTGAGGTCAATCCGACTTAATGGAGAAAAGCTACTACTCAGAAAGGGAATGCTTCCAGTTAAGTAGTTGTGGCTGAATATTATGTTGCAGAGTGAAGAGCAATTAACAATGTGCACAGGGATGGAACCACTAATTTGGTTCCCACTAAGGGACAAAGTTTGCAAGCTAGTTAAATGACCTATAGTCAAAGGGATTGGACCAACAATATTGTTATTATTGAGATGCAAGTCTTTCAAATTCGTCATGTTGCCTATTTCTAGTGGAATGTGACCATTGATTTGATTCATAGAAAGAGACAAAGAAACCAAATTGGTTAGATGACCTATAGACAAAGGGATTGGACCAACAATATTGTTATTATTGAGATGCAAGTGTTTCAAATTCTTCATGTTGCCTATTTCAGGGGGCATGGAACCATTGACTTGGTTTGAATCAAGAAACAAAGAGATCAAATTGGTTAGATGACCAAAAGATGAAGGGAGGGGGCCAATAAGCTTGTTATTATTGATGTGTAGGTGCCTCAAATTCTTCATGTTGCCTATTTCTAGTGGAATGTGACCATTGATTTGATTCATAGAAAGAGACAAAGAAACCAAATTGGTTAGCTGACCTATAGACAAAGGGATTGGACCAACAATATTGCTATTATTGAGATGCAAGCCTTTCAAATTCTTCATGTTGCCTATTTCAGGAGGAATGGAACCATTGACTTGGTTTGAATCAAGAAACAAAGAGATCAAATTGGTTAGATGGCCAAGAGATGAAGGGAGGGGGCCAATAAGCTTGTTATTATTGATGTGTAGGTGCCTCAAATTCTTCATGTTGCCTGTTTCTAGTGGAATGTGACCATTGATTTTATTAAAAGACAAATCCAAGATGGAAAGATTGGTTAAAAGGCCAAGAGCAGAAGGGATTGCTCCAGTAAAATTGTTATCACTCAATCTTAATTCTAGAAGATTCTTTAAATTACCTAATCCTTTAGGTATGGAACCACTAACTAGATTTGAAGTTATTTAGTTATATAAACTGTTTTTGGAATTCAAGTTTGGCAAAATAAAGTTCCAACCCAAAATCGAGTTTAACAAACTCGAGGTCCAACTAGTATAGGTCTAGCATGGAGTTAAAAAAAAAAAACACTAGAAACTTGAGTTTAGGAAACTTCAGTCACATGCTATTCACTTAATTTTTTTCTAAAAAGGTACTATTCATCAAATTTTGCCTAATTAATTCAATAGGATCTGCTCCTGAATTAGTATAAAATTTATGATTTCCCAATCCTATGCATTTTCTAACCGACATCTCGATATATAGATCCAATGCCCAACAGAAAGAAATCGTTTCAAGAAGTTACAGCAGCGGATTGCTATGTCAACACTAGGTATGTATTGAGATTCAAGACGAAAACAGTGGAGAAACTTCTTTGTGAGAAAAATCTGACGAGAGAAGAAGTTGCGAAATTTAGAGATGCAGTCTTAAATGAAACCATGTATGAGTTGTACTATGACAACATTGGATTGAAAGTGAGAGTTGGAGATAACAGGTCCGTAGGTGAGTACGGCAATTTTCAGGACCCAAATGTAATAGGTCAAAGGATTTATATTTTCAGTCACCTGGACTTTCATATCCTTTACTTTGGGAACAAAGTGACAGCTATATATGTTATGAATTACGACGAGACTGTAGCGGATGTGTCTGAGGACACTGAAGTCAATGTCAAGTTCACCTATTCTGTCTACTGGGATGAATTCGATCCCAATGAAAAGCTTTTGGACGAAACACATGTTCTGTCATCGGTCAGTGAATTGTTCGAGCCCGTTGGAGGAGATGAACCAATGTCTTATGCTACAAATATCATCATCTTCGTCTGGATTGGGATGCTTTGTATTGTGATTGTGACATACCTTAGAGATTATTTTACTCGGTACTCATTCCATTCCTTTATGTTGGTGTAGTTCCATTCAAGCAGGCCATTGTATTCACCTAACGATGATCAAATCAAATTCTACTGCAGGAACTCTTTTCGTATTCATGGTTATAGGTGCAGGTGTCCTCGGTACTCGTCCCTACTTGGGGCCATTCTGGGTGTTGGAACTCAACTCTTCATTATGTAAGCCATGTGTTTGTTAATTTAATTTTTTCCCTCCAAATCTGAATTCTAGCTATTTTGGGTTTTTTGGTCCAATTTTATTCTGAAAAATGTTGTCATATGTCACTTAAGAATTCCATTTGCAGAGTTTGCATCCTCTTCGTTTTGGCTGTATATACTGGTAGCCTATATCCCTGCAATCATGAGAGCTTGTATACTTGGATCATCACGAGTTATGTTCTCACATCATTGGTTTCTGGATACAAGGCTGCTTCATTCCACTCTAGTTTCACAAGAAGTGGATGGGTAATACAGTAGTTGTAATTAACGTATACAGCATCACAGTAGTTTCTGTAATAAAGTCTTCACGGTTCAGGTTTTTAATTATGTGGCAAACGATTTTTCTTGCAGAGAGAATGTGTTTTCCAAACTGGGACCCTGTACGTTGTCCCGGTGTTCATAACAGGTCTTGGCATAATTACATCGAAGGCAATCACAACGGAGGTGTCACTTCCGCACGATTGGTATAATTATCTTTGGAAAATCATTTTGTTACCCTTTGCTTTCGGAATCCTAACATTGGGTGGCAGATTGGGGCAGTCTTCTCTAAAAGAATCCGAAATAGCTTGTTCCAGCATAAACTCTCAAAGTGAGAATCATAATCAGGCTTGGTACATGAAGACACCTGCTCATGAAGTGTTCTTTGGGGGCCTTCTGCCTTTCTGCGTGATCTACATTTTGATGGATGAAATCTATGCAAGCTTGTACAATTTGAAAGTCTGTGGTACAATTAGTACTATGTTTGGGGCCAGAGACGGAACTAGTAAGGGGCAGAGGGGGGCCATTGCCCCCCCCCCCCCCCACCAATTTTTTTTTTTTTTTAAATAGTAATAGTATACACATTTAATGAAAAGTTTAACAATTGAGCCCAAAATAATTATTTTTGGCTCCCCTCCTCCCAATAAGTTACAAATTGGCCCAATTTAATGATAAAACCCAACTGGCAAACAACTATACTACAACATGTGTGTTACTGTGTTGGCTGTTTCTTACTCTTTCTTTTTAGATTTAAGCTATTTTTTTTATGAGTGTTAAGATTGACTATTTGAATTTTCGTGAAAAAGATATGACTATTTTTGCTGAAAAGAAAAAAAAAATGCGGAAAGAAAAGAAGAAGAAATATAGATGAATACAAATTACAAACAAAGTTAATGTACTTGTAGTGAGTGATAGTGGGGTGCATGGGTGGCCATTAATCAATGTGTGGAGTGGGATGGCAAGTGTGTTTGGCTATTAATTTTTAACTTAAAATTTTTTTTTTTTAACTTACTACTTACTAGTTGGTTGTTTATTAGTAAATTAGTTTAATTTTATGTGGGGTATTATAGAATTGAATAGTTGCGTTAATAAATTGGTACTAATGTGTAGTGTACAGTCATTAGTATTACAAATTTTATTATATAAATTTTATAAATTCATGTATCATTAATCAAAAGAAATTAGGATTGAAAGGGAGATTGTTGCAAAGTTTAGTACAAAATCAATTATAGATGATTTTTGTTATTTAAAAGAATGTTGAATTCTATTTTTAAATTATTAATTTAAAATGTATTAATAAACGGTTATTTTGTTTCTCCTCTTTTTTGTTGATATTTTCTTAACATTAAATATATGCTAATTTGTATTTTAAAGAATTTTTTTTATTGAGGTTTTGGCCCCCCCTAAATTTTGATCCTAGTTCCGTCCCTGTTTGGGGCCTTTCTTATTGTCATCATACAAACTATGACAATGGATGTGGCATGTGAACGCTATCACCTTTCCAGGCAAGATCACCAATGGTGGTGGAGGTAATTCTCTTACAAGAATGTTATAAACACTATAATTTCACAACCTTTTCACATTTGTGGGGCAAGATTGAAGCTTAAATCAAGTTTAAATTCATTTAATTTTAAGCTCAAATTATGCTTTTCTAGCTTTATTTTATTCCTAATTTGATTTAAAAAAAAAAAAAAAAAAAAAATCAAATATCTATCTATCTATCTGTTGATCTAAGTCTATCTGCAATGCAGACCTGTGTTTCGTGGGGGATCAGTCGCCATTTTCATGTTTGCGTATGGCCCCTATTTCTATGCTAGAGCAAACGCCAGAATTTCAATGAACCTGCTAGAGTTCCTGGGCTACAATGCTTGCATATTCTACGCTGTCTTCTTGATACTTGGAACCATTGGCTTCTATCATTCATCAATTATTTCCAATCATTGACCAGGGAACTTAATTCGATAGGAGCTGTGCTTTGCTGAAGTGATAAGTACTGAAAGTTAGTTGCATTGGCAGTTAGCCTTGGCTTCTGAGTTGGCATTATAGTCAGTTGTTGGTTAGGATTAGTTAGTTGATACTGTTGTAACGGATTGGGATTTGGGGACTTGTGTTGGGAAGGGAATTGTACTATAAGAAGCTATAGCTAATTGTAAGCAAATTGCTCTCTTCCTTGTCTATCTCTTAGTTTCTATTTCTTGTTCTTACTTCTTAATTCCAAGGAGGCCTAGTTCCCTTGAAGAACTACTTCAATTCCATAAGATTATTTTGATTATTATCATAAAAAATAAAAATAAAAATTCCTTGAATCAATCCATTCGTCACAAACTAACTGAAACCAAAAATACATAATACAAACTGTCTCACCAATTCAGGTATCAGGGAATGTCATCTTGAAGAGAGGCAGAGGATGGTGATTGTAGCGTCAATCTTGGACCTCTTGGTCTTGTATGAGGTGCTCATGTCATGTTGCGGTGGTTGGTGGTGATGCCCTGGCAATGGATAGTGGTAAGAATCCCTTACAAAATAGCTTCATGGTGTAGGGTAACGGAGACAGAAAATAATGAAACACCAAGCTTATAGTAGTGGCAATGGAAGCAACATTTAGTCATAAATGATCATATCAGTTCCTATCAAAGGAGAGAATAAAATTCACCTTCACTGGAAGTTACAAGGAATTTGGAGGCATATTTCCTCATGTCAGTTTGCCTTTTTAGTACTCAATTCCATTCTGATCAACATCAGGTACCCTATGGCCAGACCAAAACAATAAATGAAAAACTTGAAGAATTAGAGGGGTAATTCCAGTTCAATCAATGCAGCATCAATGAAAATTGTGATGGATGTGTGCGCTTCCACTGATGTTGTGAGTTGCTTATATGCAAAATTGCAAATGTATACCAACTCTCAAGTCAAAACTCAGCTCATTAATAAGGGGTGAGGGATAAAGCCAATTATCTACTTCTAATTTCTGAACATAGAAAATCGACAGATCCTAGTTTTCGTTCTTACAAATAATCTCCAATTTCTTACAAATAATCTCTTGAAATTATGGAATTATATGGTAAATTGCAAAATCACACTCATGAAATTTGGTATTTAGATTTTATACCTTAAAATTTTAGAAATTTGATTTTACACCCTTTAGCATATTTCCCTTGGCAAAAACACATCCATAGTTAGTTTTGGGTGTTTTGGCCAAATCATCCTGAAATGACGCTGTTTCAATTAGATGGAAGTGAAGAGCTGCTCTTCAAAACAGTGCTGTTTTGCTCAGAATTCAGAACACAAAATCTGTAATTATTACCACACCGCTTCACAGCTTCTCCTAAATCAAAACAAATTACCCCAAACCCCAGATTTTCTCTTCTACTCATATGGTAAAAATTAACTTCATTTGCTATCAAACAAATATTCCGCCTGTATTTTCTCTCTAAAATATTTTTGGATTATTAAATCATAGTGCCATCATAACCCAGATCAAAGCAGATAATTTTCTATTGCATGGGTCCCTTTGCATAGATTCACTCCACTCAATACGGGCTTCTGAATTATTAACCAAAAGAATGGAAATGGAAACTTTGGATGCCCATGTTGAAGTGTATGATTGATATTTAATGAGTGCGCTACATTTTTCTTTACTTTTTGACTTTGAATGAATACTACCAACGTGATTCTCACGAAGTATCGTCTTTTTGAAAATCCTATTGAAGTGCAGAAATTTACATGAAATTTATCCTCATAAAATCATTTTGGAAATTTAATTCTTTCCACTTTTCTATTCTTGTTCTTCTTTTCTTTTTTTTCTTTTCACTTTTTACCTAGTCTTTCTTAGCAATCATTTCCACTTTTGAATCCTTGCAATTTCAGGACTGTTGCGAAGAATCTGACTAGTGCAATCAGTAAATGGTTTAAGGCCACGATTTATTTCTTACACTTTATTAAAGGTTTCATATGAGGTCTTTAGATTAATTAATTAGTGGAACTAGTACCCAACCTGCCCTTCGTGTAAGAAAGTTTGATATGAAAGTAATAAATATATAAGGACAATAATTTATGAAACACTTTTTTCCATTATCAAAATAAACAAGAACAACACCAACAAAGCCTTGGTAGTCATTGATCTCCGATTTTTTTGGGTCAATTACAAATATATATTCTTGGACAAAGTTTAACTACAAAATTGATTATAATTTAAAACTACAAACTCACTCAATAAAATAAATATTACAACATATTTTGAAAATCTAACCGTTGAATTACATATTTTTTACGCTCTTAATACACATGTTAAATTTTGTGTCAATCAGATATTATTTACTCTATGATCTATAAGCTTATATTTTGTGCATAATTTTAAATTACAAAAACTTGTAATTTTAAATTTTTATTGATCTTTAATTTTCTTAAAATTTTGCAAATATAGAGGATATAAGAAGAAGATGTAATCCAATGGTAGATTTGTCAAAATTCACCTCCAATAAAAAGATATTAAGTTTGTAGCCTAAAGCTAAAACTAATTTTGTAACTAAATTTTGTTCTATATTCTTTTCCTTCATTCTCTTTTATTCACAAATCATAGTATTTGAATTTCCAATATATATATATATATATATATATATGTATATTGTGGGGTCCAGATATTTGGTAATCCCGGCCCACCACACATCCGGCCTAAGACCCACGCCGAGGACAGCAAGAATCCGAGGATGGGTAGGAAGAGCCCAAGTCGTCAAAGGACCTCGCCGAGAATGCCACGTCCTCGGCAAACCAACATTGAAGGAAGGGAGCTGTCATTCACCCATTAAACGCACGCCATCAACACTCTGGCCACATTAATGGCGAATTGACCAGCGAACAGTGATGCCTTGGTTACTTCAACTAACAGAAAGCCTGCCAAGGTGACTAATGGGACGAGCCCGCAGACACAAGTTCAGATGGTCGACAAGTGGACGGCAGAGATCGACTGAATAGGACTATATAATAGATGGAACCCCCAAATTGTGGGGGGGTTTTTTTTTTTGGGGTTTGGCTGTTAGGCTCCTGGGAGACTGCCCCTTGGGTGGAAAAGTTAAGGGGCTTTCAGGGGGGTTCAAGGATGATCCTTGTGTTCGTTGGTTCTAAGGAAAGAGCTCCTCGGACTGAGCTGAGGACGAACTTTCCTTAAGAACATTTAGTTAGATTCTCGCTTTTGATCTTATAAACCCACACCGATTGTTGTATCTTTTGTTTGAGCTTAGCCCTTCTACCCACGCTCTACAAATTTATTGTAAGGAGGTCGCCCGAAACTCGGTCCCTACATATATATATATATATATATATATATGATTTTTGACATTTTGTTACTTCCTTAATTAACAGACCTTTTGAACTACTACTAATATTATTACTCTATTATTAAAATGAAAAAAAAAATTCTCAAGAATTCAAAAGGAAAAGTAAGAACAATATTTATTCAAAAATAAGATTTGCATAAATTTTATTATGCATCATCGAAATATGTTTAAAATTGGCAATTATTGACAAAAATAAAACTCTCAAAATCCAAACTTTTTTCTACCTAATATCTACTAAAACACAAAATATTTCTTTAAAAATATTAAATCAGTGAAAAGTAAAAAAAGAAATTGAAAAGAACAATTTGAAATCTAACAAAACTAAAATTCAAAACCGAAAAGAAAAAATAAAGTCACAACAAAATCTAAACTTCTTTCTTTATAATATCTAAAACTCAGAATTGTATCTAAAACCAAAAATAAAGTCACAACAAAATTTAAACTTTTTATTTTTAATATCTAAAACACAGAATCGTATATTAAAATTTATCAATCGAAGATAAAAAAGAAGATTCAAGCACATTTAGAATCTAAAACCCTAAAAATCACAATTTATAACCAAAAAAAAAAAAAAGATGTAGAATTTTATGATTGATAATGTTGACTGTCACATCCATGGCCAAAGACCCTATAGTATGTGATATATATTCCAACTTTGAAAGAATACGAACGTGATTCTCACAATAGCAATATGAAAAAGGATAAGGAGAGCTAATTCTTTCTACAATATTAATAAATAATTCACAAATGGCAGCTGGTTGATTGCAAGGCTTGTCCTGTTAGATGGTACGTAGCTGAAAATTAAAATTCTGACAGTGGCCAAGTAGATTTTTTAGCGAAGAAAAATCTCTTGATTTTTTAGGTAGTCTCATTTATAGAAGTTATGGTCGTTTGATTTTTTAGTGAAGACAATTAATTAATTCCTTACTGGCGAGTTGCAAAGAAGGGGAACCAGCCATGAGGACCAAATTAACTCACCTGGGTTTCTTCTTATAAACTTCAAGTCAAGATCCTGTTACTGTCTAATATATATATTGCGCATCTGTATTTGCTCTCTCGAAGATTTTTAAATTTACCATTGCAAAAAATCTAGTATCACAAATAGATGCACAACTTTTACCACAACTCTTACTAGAACTGTGATGTAGGAAATAGTTTATTTAAATTTTGTAATTTTTTTATGTAATTTTTGTTATTTTAGATTTAGGTGGTTTATTTCCTTATTTTTAGGTGCATTTAATGCTTTTTAGGCCAAATTTGGTTCATGTTATAATTAGGTATCAATTAGGAGTTATTTTAGAATATATTTTTTTGTTTGTCAAGTTTTACGGAGCCGTTAAATAGACCTCTAAGTCTGTAAACGTATTTCATAGTTTATTATCAATAAAAATTTAGACATTTGTCTATTATTTTCTCTGGTCATTTCAAGCCTATCACCTTGTGGATTTAATGAAGCTCTCGTAGATTCGAGGTTTACTATCTAGAAACTAACAATTTAGTTTCTGTCCAGACAAAAAGTGGTGGGTTCATGTAAAAGTAATATACAATCAATCATAGTTTGTTATGTAGAAGAGTTGTGGCAAAAGTTGTGATTTTTTTTTTTTATGGTATTAGAATTACTCTGGTGATTAAAGTAGCTTCATTTCTATTGCATAAACTGAATCGTCTCAGTCGGTCAATACAGGATTCCGAATTATAAATCAAAAGAACCTTAAAAAAGAAAAAAGAAAGAAAAGAGGATGGCTTACCCAAGGTTTACCTCACAGATTATCTATTCAACCACATATCAAAGTAGAACCATCAAGGGGAACTGGATTTTTTTACTCGTTGGATTCATGCTAGCCTTCGTTCTTGCATTTTTGTGATTATTGGAAATTACGAGCGGGATAAATTGGTCCTTTCTTATTGAAGAAATTGAACAGTAGTTTGTAATAAGTGGGAAAGAAATCAAGAATACGAAATTGATCATTTTTTACTTGAAATTTATAATAGCTAACCTAGGTTTGGGGCAAGGTGTGTTTGGTCAAGATTAAATTGATTGAGAGTGATGTCGAGAATCATATGATCAAGATTGTTGGAAATACTATTGATGAAGTCGAAAATTCCACCAATGAGCCACACAGTCCTTACACACTCGAAGACAATTCCTGCACAACACAAAGAGATCTTAGCAGAGAGCAACGGTGTGGTGCCGGCCAACTACCCTCCAAAGGTTAAGTTAGAATTATTCTCACAACTTTAGAGTGCTAGAGAGAGGGTAAATTATGCGTACCTTGATTTATAAGGGTATTGGGGCTTTTATAGTAATAGAGGGTTAACCTCTCCTCCTTGGTTCGGAAGTCTTTTCCTTATAGAAAACATCTTAAGCAATCCTAAACGTGATGGACAAGGTATTTCCTTATAGAGATGATCTTCCAGAATCCTCCTTATACTAGAATTCTAATTGCTTTAGAATTCCGAGGTGGTTAAGTGTGTGCCGCAAATAAACTAATCTAGGGTTTCCTTGCCACCACATGGATGTTTGACCCGTCTACCTTGTGACCGTCCATGTATGGTCCGTTCATAACGGATCGTAGGTGTTGGGCCCGTCCCCTATCAGCCCATGGACTTTGATCCGTCAGGACCATCTCACGGAGACCTGTCGTCCAAGATTTTACCTCTTCAACTATGAAAGATTTAATTAAAGTTAAATATGATGGTGACTCCATAAATTAACCATAATTCCAAGATTCAATCGACTTATTCCAAACCACATTCTTTTGAGCTAATGTGGCATTTTTTTTAACGTGTAATTTAATCCCTTTCTCCCTTCCATTCCTTCTTTTTGTCTCTAAGGATTACACACTTCTCCAATACGGTAATTATTTAGTCAAAATCCTATCTAATCTAGGTTCTAAAAAAAAGAAAAGCTACCTTGGATGTTTATCTTTTGACAAAATTGCAGAGGTAATGGCATAAACACTGCTAATCTACGTAAGGTTATTAGGATGTCATTTTTTTTCTTTTTCTTTTTTAAGGGTGTTTTTAAATTGTTATTGAGAGACTGTTCAAGATATGATTATGTGAAGCACATCCCTAGGAGGTTGGTTTGGTTCTATTTAAGTCTTTTTGTTTCTTGGAAAATTTTGCTATATTTTTTTCCTTGGATTAATTTATCAATTATGAAAAGATAATTTTTGTTAGGGTCATGCTAACGAGTGCGGCACTCATTAATAATCTATTTTAGGAAAGTTTTGATACCACTTTTATGGGAAATGAAAAAAGCTATCAAAATATTAATTACTTTTTTTTTTTTCATTTCCCATCAAATTTTTTTTTAAATAGATTATTAACCAGTGCCCTAAGGGCACTCATAAGCATTTCCATTTTTGTTATATAAAACTTGTGCGACTATGACCCTGTGAGTAATGAACATTTTCTACCCACTACTGATTACATGGACACGACATAACCTTTCATCAACCATTCAATTGCACAATTCAACAAGTTATGAAATTAGGTTTAAAAATGGGTATATCCATAGGCCGACGGGAAGATTATTTTTTCAATTGTCATTGTACTACTCTAGTAGCATAGACCAGCTCTTAGACCTAGAAAAAAAAATAAGAAAAAAAAAACCACAAGAATTGGTATCCAATGTTTATCATAGTATTTTCTTGCTGTTAGAGTTCGCTCATATTTGTTTTTAGGTCAATGCATTATTTATTGGCATCAAGGGTATTTTGGGGATTTCCATTGGGTAGGGTACGCTATATGAAAACATTGTTATAATCCTAATTTCTCATACAGCGGATGAAAGCAGCTCCCTCCTTGGCTCCTTTGGATGTAGGCACATGAAAGAACCACATAAAATCTATCCATTGTATTCTTTTTTAATCTTGCTTAGTCTGATTTTTCAAAACAGTTGCAATATATCTGATGTAGAACATAGAGCTCAAATTTTTATCATAATTCAAATGGTAAAAAGGCACCAGTAGAATTATCTAACCCAATTGTAGAATCACATGAAATTTGGTGACCAAAAGGGAATCTCCATGAGAATCAAAATTTATTGCCTAATGGTGGCGACCTACTTCACTATACAGGCAAATCTGTTCATTCAGATCTATCTTTTATTAAATTTGCTATGTATGTTCATTTTTATTTTTATTTTTTTGTTATAATTCTCAAATTAAAAGTCATAATAAGGTCTCGATTACTAGAAGGTTGAATTAGTAGGTCGTGGGGTTGCAAAAACAACAGAGGTGTTAGCAGTGGATGCTTGGAATGGAAAAGAACGGGGGAGTTAGAGGTATTGAGTGTGCGATTGTAATGTGGGTCGAAAGAGGATAACATCATATTGGTGTAATTTAGAACGGATAGTGCAAGTGGAAAGTCTTTCATTACATTTATGTGAGTGAGGGTTGCGTGTGTTGGGAGCAGATAGCAAGGGAGGTAGAGATTTTATTAATTTTTTTCCCTACAAATTTTTCATTATTATTGTTGAATCAAGCATCAAGCATATAGATCAGCCTTTGCAGCCTCTGCGATTGCATTAGAAAAGTGGCAAAGACTTAAATTTCATATTACAAAATACAAGTTACAGATCATAAAGAACAACAATTACAACTTACAAACAGGATTTTTAAGCTACTGTTATTGTAATACACAACAATTTTTTCGTAGAAGCTCATCAAACATTATCTTTCTCAACCAGAAAACAAGGACTTTCAGAATGGGTTTCACTCTCTCCAACCATATAAGTTTCTTGGTTTCTTAGCTGCCATACTGAAACTGCATGTAAGGGGTTCATTATTGGTTTCTTGTGACAAAGAAATTCTTGAGACACTGATTTCATTGTCGGCCTAGACTTTGGTTTAGCACGTAAGCAAGCAAATGAAATTGCAGCAACAAGAAAAACATCCTGTGCAACCAAACGATTTGGAGGTGGGAGACGCTTGTCTAATATTTCATTTAGCATCACACTTTGAGATGATGATAATGATGTCAAGAGTTCACCTGGATGCCTTCCCATTAATATTTCTAATGCCACCACTCCAAAGCTATAAACATCACTTTTTTCAGTCACCTTCATAGTATAGGCCAATTCTGCAAATATTGGACAAAAAGTAGGTATGAAAAAATTAATATCTTTCGTTTAACTTTAATCTTTTTTTTTTTTTTTTTTTTTTGTGGATGTTTGGACAAAACTTGCTAGTGTATAAAACTTCCATCATAAAGGTAATTGTTTCTAACTAGAATGACTATATAGAAAGCTCTACATGTGACTAAACATTCAAAATAATATCTAGGATAATTATGAAAATAATATATAATTCACCTGGAGCAATATAACCGTAAGTCCCAGCCATTAAAGTTTGATTGGAGGTATCTGAATCAAGGAGTCTAGCTGTGCCAAAATCTGACACAAATGCCTCTAACTCAGAGTTCAATAGAATATTGTTGCTTGTTATATCTCGATGAACAATTACTGGGACACCTTCATGATGCATATAAGATAATGCATGTGCTGTACTTTTGATTATGTTCACCCTCTTCATCCAATCCAATTCTACAGCCTCAGCATTGTTGCGTAGGACACAAAATAGACTTCCCCTTTCCATATACTCATAGATCAAAAACATGCATCGTTTGTGCAAACAATAACCATGCAGTTTCACAATATTCCGATGTCGGATTTCTGTTAAAATTTTGACCTCATTTCTGAAACTCTTGTCAAAATTTGGGTCCTCAGCCTCTAAGCGATGAAGTTTCTTTAAGGCAACCACTTTACCGTTAGGCAACTGTGCTTTGTAAACACTACCATAACCACCTGTTCCAATACAATATCTAATATCAAAGTCCTCTGTTGCTTCAATGATGTCTTCATATGCAATTTTTCCGTCATAATTCCATATCGAGAACAAATCCCCATTCTTTGATTCCCTTGACTCTGATGACATTTTCCTAACTCTACATTGAGAACGGAAAAAATACCCAAGAAGTAAAAACATAGTGAAAGCAATTAAGGGAACAAAAAATTTTATTTGATGGACAATGGATCTATTGTTGCTTGGGGAAGATGGCAAGCAAGGAGGGAAGCCTTTGACATCACCACATAAATCTTTGTTGCCGATGAAGGTGTAAGGTGTATGATTTAAGTAGTCATTTGGGATCCAACCATAGAAAGAATTGTGTGAAAAGTTCACTTCTTTTATTGAAGCTAAATGATCCGGAATATTTCCAGTAAGATTATTGCAGCTGAGATCCAAGAGCTTTAAAGGTTGTGAATCCCCTAGTTTAAAAGGAATTTTCCCACTGATAGTATTATAACTTAGGTCAATAGCATTTAAAAACTGAAGGTCACTAATTTGAGATGGAATGCTTCCAGTTAAGTAGTTATGGCTCAATAACAATTCACTCAACCACTTGCAATCAGCTATTTCTTTGGGGATGGAGCCACTGATTTGGTTCCAACTAAGGGACAACGTTTCCAAGTCAGTTAATTGACCTATAATCGAAGGAACTTGACCAAAAATTTTGTTATTGCTAAGGTTGAAGTGATGCAGATGCTCCAAATCGCCTATTAAGTTAGGAAAGGAGCCATTGAAGTTATTGTAGCTGACATCCAAAAATTCTAAACCCGTAAGAGGTATTTCTCCTCCACTAATAGAATTATAACTGAGGTCAATCCGACTTAATGGAGAAAAGCTACTACTCAGAAAGGGAATGCTTCCAGTTAAGTAGTTGTGGCTGAATATTATGTTGCAGAGTGAAGAGCAATTAACAATGTGCACAGGGATGGAACCACTAATTTGGTTCCCATTAAGGGACAAAGTTTGCAAGCTAGTTAAATGACCTATAGTCAAAGGGATTGGACCAACAATATTGTTATTATTGAGATGCAAGTCTTTCAAATTCGTCATGTTGCCTATTTCTAGTGGAATGTGACCATTGATTTGATTCATAGAAAGAGACAAAGAAACCAAATTGGTTAGATGACCTATAGACAAAGGGATTGGACCAACAATATTGTTATTATTGAGATGCAAGTGTTTCAAATTCTTCATGTTGCCTATTTCAGGGGGCATGGAACCATTGACTTGGTTCGAATCAAGAAACAAAGAGATCAAATTGGTTAGATGACCAAGAGATGAAGGGAGGGGACCAATAAGCTTGTTATTATCAATGTACAGGTAACTCAAATTCGTCATGTTGCCTATTTCTAGTGGAATGTGACCATTGATTTGATTCATAGAAAGAGACAAAGAAACCAAATTGGTTAGATGACCTATAGACAAAGGGATTGGACCAACAATATTGTTATTGTTGAGATGCAAGTCTTCCAAATTCTTCATGTTGCCAATTTCAGGAGGAATGGAACCATTGACTTGGTTCGAATCAAGAAACAAAGAGATCAAATTGGTTAGATGACCAAGAGATGAAGGGAGGGGACCAATAAGCTTGTTATTATCAATGTACAGGTAACTCAAATTCTTCATGTTGCCTATTTCTAGTGGAATGTGACCATTGATTTGATTCATAGAAAGAGACAAAGAAACCAAATTGGTTAGATGACCTATAGACAAAGGGATTGGACCATTGATTTTATTAAAAGACAAATCCAAGATGGAAAGATTGGTTAAAAGGCCAAGAGTAGAAGGGATTGCTCCCGAAAAATGGTTATGACTCAATCTTAATTCAAGAAGATTCTTTAAATTACCTAATCCTTTGGGTATGGAACCACGGACTAGATTAGAGGAAATGTCAAATGCCTGTAATCTAGCAAGGTTTGCAAGCGAAGGAGGTAACTCACCGATGAGTTGGTTACCTTGCACACTAAAATAGGTGAGATTGGTTAAAAGACCTAAAGCTATGGGGATTGATCCAGTAATATAATTTCCACCTAGATCTAATTCAAGAAGATTTGTTAAATTTCCCAATTCTTGGGGAATCGAACCATGGATATCATTTGAAGAAATGTTAAATTTCACTAATCGAGCAAGGTTTCCAAATGAAGGAGGCAACTCACCTGTGAGAGAATTATGGGAAAGATTAAGACTGACTAAATTTGGGAAGGAAGAGATGTTGAGTTTACTGATCTCACCTTGCAGACGGAACTCACTAAAGTCAATCTCTATGACGCTTCCACCATCATTGCATATGATTCCACGCCACTCGCAACAATTTATGAATGTATCGTAGGAGTAATCGGCAAACCACCCACTCTCCAGTAGAGCCTTCGCTTCTAGTTCAAGCGCTGATGAATTAGATGCTGCCACAGAGCCAGCTGCAATAACCATAGTTGTGAAGTGCATTAAGATATAAAGAACCCATAATGCTACTATCAGAATGGAAATGGAAACAGAGTGAGCCATGTTAGTGTTTATGATTGATTGATGAGTGTGTTGCAAAGGGGCAAATATTTGATTGTTATATATTCATCACTCAACACACTTTAATCATTGAAATAAAGACCTTACCAACCCAAGACTGGAAGTCAATTTAATGAATGCGCTACTTTTTCTTTTCCTCCCTTTTTTATTTTTTATTATTTTTCTTCTAGCTTTTCTATTTTTTACTTTGAATGAATACCATAGGGATTATCACGAAGCATCGTCTTTTTGAACCCTGTTGAAGTGCAGAAATTTACATGAATCTACCGGCATGATTTCCACGAAATCATCTTGGAAATTTCTTTTTGAATAGAAACTCATAATGCAAAAAAGTTATTTAAGTTGTGAATTAAAATTAAAACTAGTAATAACTTACTACTTAAAGAATTGTTATGAAATTGTTGTAAAAATATTGTGGAGATAACACTTAAATTATTCTCCTCCACTAGATAACCACGTGTGTGGTTAAAATACTTCTTCCAAAAGCAGGTGTGTAGCTGTGTAGGCTACTCCCACTTTACATTTTGACATATATTTAACAACTAATGATCTAGATTTTGCTGTAAAATTTTTGTGAAAGTATTGTGCCAGTAGCACTACACTTATAGTATTTAATTTTATAAAAATAAAAATAAAAATGTTCCAAATTTTTGCTCATTTAAAAAAAAAAAAAAAAAAAAAAACCCTTCTCTTTGGACTTTGGCTTACTTTGTTTTTGACAATGGAATGAAACGGTTTTTCTCTGTACTTTTCTTCTTCATAAGCAAAAAATTACACTACCTTTACAACTAACAGATCTCTATCTACATACATGATTCTCCTCTCATCCTCCTTATCTCTCTTTCACTTCTATATTTTCTTAGTTTTTCTCTTCATTTGATCAAATAGTTTGATAAATGCTCTATAGATTTTCAAGTCCAAGAAGTCTTTTAGTTCTTGCTTAAATTCTAAGAAAGCAACCACGTATATGATTAAAAAGTCATACACTTCAAAAGAAGAAACTTATATTGGTTACTATTTTTTTCTTAATTTCACATTTGCTCCTAGTCCTACTCAAAGGTTTGTTACTATTCTTCCTTATCATATATTTTTATTTAATTGATATTACATATAAATATAATAACTTGCTATTAATTTGAAAAAAAAATGTAGTATTAATTATTTAATTATATTTTTTTATGAATTTAATGGTTGTTATCTTACCAATCTTTAAACTATTAATAAATTTTTTATATTATTAATATTGTACAATATAGTTATATTGTATTTTAGATTATTGTATATAATATGAAAGTTGTATATATAGAAAAAAAAAATTATCATTTTATTTTTTACTTGCCTCCATGACAAATTTCTAGTTCTGTCATTACTAACTCTCCTAGAAAAATATCTTGAAACCGCCACGGTTAAAGTGGTTCCTGGTATATGAAACTGATACTAATCAACAGTAAATTAGAAAATATGCTTCAATGGGAACCGAGGCCACAATAAACAATGGAAGTCGGCATGGATTAAGGATATTATAAATTAAGCTATGAGTTAAAAACTGTAGAAGATTTGTCCACTGTAAATGAATCTTTGAATTTTTGTTTTTTTCTTTTGTTTTTTCTTTCCTCCTGATGCAACTGAGGTGAAACATTGTCAGATGGCACTGAAGTTGGATGACTATTTCAGCAGCAGCATCTAGCACATTTTGCTAGAATATTCGCGTGGGAGTAATTCTTTTTTTTTTTTGACACAACGTGGGAGTAATTCTGTTTGTTAACTCTTAAAAATCTCACATTGGAACCAAGGATACAATAAAAATGGAATCAAGAGACTTTATTACAAAGTCCTTGTAAAAGTAAGATGGACGGTGGTATTGATTGCTTATATAGTGTTATGTTCATTCAAGAATAGAATTTACTTAGGTATTGTTAATTGGGGACATTTGATGAGTTCAATAAAAAGTTGACTTCTCTTAGAAAGTTAAGAGAAGTCTACTCAGTCTACTTAAGTGAATTCTAAGTGACTTCTCTGAAATATCAAATCAACTTAAGAGTGTAACTTTTTATTTAGTCTGGCCAAATTAAAAAATCACATAATCTAAAGAAGTCCTTCAAAAACTAAAATAAACAAAATTTCGTAAATAATTAACAAACTAAAGCTAATGTTTGACTACAGGTCACGGGCAACCTGTGAAAGTATTGAACTCATTACCACCACCGTCCATCTTACTTTTACAAGGACTTTGTAATGAAGTCACTTGGGATTAAGAATAGACTGATGGCCGTATTGACTGGACACTGGAGTCAGTCTATGCAAAAAAGCTTCAGAGAAGTCATGGTCCTTTGATATTTCAGTGAAGACAATTCCTTAATGGCGACTTGCAAAGAAGGAGAGCCACCCATGCAATTGCAAAGAAGGGGACCAAACTCACCTAGCCCCAATTATGGGTTAGCCCCAATTATATAACTATGTATTTAGGTACTAATTTTAGCAATTTTGTTCAATAAAATTATATTTTGTCTCCCTTATTGATCATTATAAGAGAAATGCTATAGCTACAAACTTTTTTACAACATTTTTACAGATTATTGAAGTAGTAAATTCTTACTGGTTTGCATCTAGGTCCACCACTTACATCACTTTTTTACTTACTAATAACCACTAATCACAACAAAAATTTGTAAAAAAATTTGTAAATCTAGTATTTTCCTTCTTTTTTAAAGTCCATAAAAAAAATTTATAGATCTAAAATCTAAAAAAACAATATACAAGCCCAAAATATTATCCCAACAACAAAAATTACCAATAGGCAATAGCAAAGCTAAAAAAAAATTGAGACTAAACAACTAATTTTACCAAAAACAAACAACTTAGCCCTTTAAAAAACTTTAAACAAAATAATTTTATCCTTACCAACAAAAGACACACTCTACACACACATAAAAATAATAATAATAAAAGAAAACCTTTGCCAGCTAAGTAATAGAGCTGAAAGCCGAAACCGATGCATATAGCTAACAATAAAACTGCCCCCCTAACTCCAATTCCTGGCTCCGTCCCTGCTAAAATAAACAAAATTTCGTAAATAATTAACAAACTAAAGCTAATGTTTGACTACAAGTCACGGGCGACCTGTGAAAGTATTGAACTCGTTACCACCACCGTCCATCTTACTTTTACCAGAACTTTGTAATAAAGTCACTTGGGATTAAGAATAGACTGATGGCCGTATTGACTGGAGTCAAGTCTATGCAAAAAAGCTTCAGAGAAGTCATGGTCCTTTGATATTTCAGTGAAGACAATTCCTTAATGGCGACTTGCAAAGAAGGGGAGCCACCCATGCAATTGCAAAGAAGGGGACCAAACTCACCTAGCCCCAATTATGGGTTAGCTCTTAGAAACTTCAAGTCATGACCCTATTACTGTCAAAGAAATAAATATTGCGCCTGTAATTGATATGTCAAAGAAATAAATATTGCGCGTCTGTATTTGATATGTCGAGGATTTTTTATTATTATTCATAGTGCATCGTTTCCCGATCAAGGCAACTACTTTTCTATTGCATAAACTGACTCCACTCAATCAAAACGGCCTTCTGAATTATTAATCAAAAGAACCTTAAATTTATTTATATATATAAAAATAAATAAAAACGAAGTTTATAATAGCACTATGCATCTTTTTGAGCTAATGTGGCATTATATTTAACGGTAAGCTCATGCACTATGCAATGTTAGAGGGAAAAATCAAAATTACTCAAACTTAAAGTTGTAAATTGCAATATAATCTAGTCAAATTGACACATCATATAATGTAAAGAAGTCCTTCAAAACTAGAGTAAATAGGAATGGCAACGGGTAGGTTCGAGCTAGGTTTTTCAATAGCCAGACCCGACACACGGGTCTTAGCCTGCAGCTTGGACCCGGCCCGTTTACTAAACGGATTTTTTACCCGGGGCCCAGACCCGCCCCGCCGGGCCCCCGTTTAGGCCAACCAGATTTGGGCATAATCTGCGGGCCAACCAAAAAAAAAAATAGAGAGAATTAAAGCCTAAACAGAGTCTAACGAAAATCTAATCACACTTTCCTCTTTTTTCCTTCTGAAAATGCAATCTATCAAAACTCTAATGATTCCTCTTTTTTCTCACACTAAATCGGTAACCAAACAGAGCCAGAAAATTATGATTAACAAACCCAAAATCACAAACACAAAAATCACAAAATCACAAACACAGAAATCATTGAATATACATGTTTAAATAAAAATAATTACAACATTTTCTGGGCTATTTTCTTGCCATCCAAACGGATCCAAGATCTAACAAACCAACCCATTTTCTTAGCTTCTTTTCTCGATCGAATTGCAGAGATAGTACAGCGGTTCGACAGATATTCTTCAACGACAAGTTGTTTGGGGGTTTGGTGGCTTTGAATTCGCTGAGGAACAGTGGGGGTTTCGATCAGAGGGTGAAGGAAATGCTGAGTACAAAATGTCCATCGGATGATGCTGCACCTGCATTGCCTGTGTACGGGTTTTTTGGGCTTGGTTGGGGCTGTCGTGGTGAGAAGAGAAGAGAGTGAGTGAGGCTCGGTTGTGGTTGTGGTGGTCGAGGAGAGGAGAGTGAGTGAGTGAGAGTGGGAGAGGAGAGTGAGAAAGAGATGGAGAGGAAAGTGGGGCGACTGAAAAATGTGAAATGATATGAGTGGTAGGGTTTATAACTATATATATGAGGGTATTTTAGTACTTAAAGGATATAACCAAGTCGGGTCGGGTCCGGGTTCGGGCCGGGTTTTTATTAAAACTCGGACCCAACTCGGACCCGTTTCAGGTTTTTTTTTTTTTAAATCCAAACCCGGCCCTATTCTTTATCGGGTCGGGCCGGACTGGATACCCGCAGATCGGGTAGAAATTGCCATCCCTAAGAGTAAACCAAAGTTAATGTTTGACAATAAGTCACACAAGCAACTTGTAAGTATTGAAACTCATTATCCCATTCTCCATATTATTTTTACAATGAGGAATTTGTAACCAAGTCTCTTAGTTACTTACATGTGCGCACGCACACAGAAACCATCACCATTAATTAAACAAAAATGGTAGGCCTTACTCTTTGAGAATTTCTAGAAGAGCTCCCTCTGAGGTAAAGCCCTAGCTTAGTAATTTACATCTTAACTTGTATGCTAGGTTCCCATAAAATCAATCATATTAAATGAATTGGTGTCAAGATCTTTATAGTTTAGATAGTTGGCACCTCCTAGTATTTCCAATGAAGACATCCAAAGCCAAATCTCCTTTTCCCCCAGCTATTGAATAATAATAATAATTGTTAGGGTCATATTTTCTATGTAATTGACTAATCCTTTGACAAAACGCACTTTACTTGTAACTGGGTAGATCTAAGTTAGGTTTAACATATCAAGAAGTATGTTTATCAAACATATCAAGTGGTATCTTTAAAGATATGAAAATTGATCTAAGAAATAAGAGAAGAAAAGTTGTTTTATTAAAGCTCGACACATAGCTCGACAAATAGCTACTATCGAGACTAAAGGGGAAGCTTGACACATATCTTGACACAAGCTCGATCTATCAAGATTTACAATTTCATGATTTCTAGATTTGAAATTTGGCCCACGATTGTGTTATTTGTTTAGGGTTTCTTTTCTCACAACTCTAGACATATATAAGACTTATTTTAAAAGCCGTCATACATGGATATAAAAACCAAGAGTTTAATTTTCTTTATGAGAAGCTACTGCGTTTATAGGGTTTTTTTAACCAAGGGCTTCTTGATCTTCATTGTTAATGAAGTGAAGAATTTTGTAGCCAACAACAATCATTCAAGTTGCTGGAGTTAGTCACGTACTAGGATCCTTGCAAAGGAGCTAGTCATAGATTGGAGATTTGTGCATCAAAGGAAAGAAGGCTAATACAAGATCAAGTCCAATTGGGTATTGCTTGATATATCACGATGAATAACTAGTGGTATGCATTCATGATGCATGTAAGATAAGGCATGTGCTATGCTTTTGATGATGTTCATCCTCTTAGTCCAATCCAATTTCATTGTTTCAACATCGTTGCTTAGGAAACAAAATAAGCTTCCCATTTCCGTGTATTGATAAACCAAAAAGCATGCATCGTTTATGCAAGCAATAACCATGAAGTTTCACAATATTTTGATGTCGAAGTTCTGTTAACATCGATCTTTACCTCGTCCTTGAAACTCATGTCAAAAGTTGGGTCCTTAGCCTCTAAGCGATGAAGTTTTTTCAATGCAACAACTTTCCCGCTAGGCAATTGTGCTTTGTAATTACTGCCATAACTACCTGTTCCAATGCAATATTTAATGTTAAAGTCCTCTGTGACCTTAATGATTTCTTCATATGCAATTTTTCCATCATAATTCCATATTGAGAACATGTCCCCATTTTTTGCACTCCTTCTCTCTGATTTTGTTTTCTTAACCCAACATCGAGAGTGAATATACCGAATAAGTAAAAGTGCAAAGAAAATGGTAAAGGGAACCAAAATTTTTACTTGGCGCATGGTTTGAGAAGTTGGAGGGCAATGAGTAAATCCTTTGATGTCAACACATAAATCCTTATTGCCAAAAAATCGTTCAAACGCATAATTTTGGAAAATATCTGGGATTCGACCCTCCAAAGAATTGTATGACAAGTTAAATTGAGCTATGTTGATGAGAAAAAGAGGAATGTTGCCCGTAAGGTTATTGTACGGAGAAGAAAATAAGAAAATAAGAATGAGTAAGCATTTTATGGAAGCTAGGGTTTGAGGAGAGAGAGGCTTATTCCATTGAAAGAGATGAGAGAGAAATAGAAAATTTTGATTAACATACTACTCATTTCATATATGATATTTGCACCATGCTTCTGACCATATTTTGACTTTATTGATTGACCTCTTTTTGTAATAGGCATTAGTGCATGCATTTTGCTTGGAGTTTAACTAAGGTTTCTACCACACATCTCCTATCATGTACTCTTCATCGGTGATTTCATTCTTTAATTTAATTTTTCTATACTTAAATTGATCTATTGAAAATTTTGAAGTATAAAACCATTTTAAGCTAGGTGGCGAAAAGTAGGTAGACTCCAATACTACTTATTTTTATATTTTTTAAGACGCCCACAAAATGGCTTCAAATCAAAACATAGGCCACATTTGTAAAAAAAAACACTTTGTACATTAAGATGGGCAAAGTCATAAACACATACTGTGGGGTCCAAATTTGTTGGGCCAGGCACCAACTCTCTGTATAGTGAGCCCAACAAATTCCCAACAATAAATTTGTAGAGAATGGGTTAAACAACTGGGCTAGTGGTGAATTTAGCAACGGTCCAGATAAACGAAACCAATAATGAAAGAAAAAAGGATTGAGTCAGGCATTCAACAAGAAAAATCCCTTTAGTCCGAAGAGGCTTCCTATTTAAAGACTTAGTGAATACAAATTTTTTCCTCCTCCTCTCTGTGAGACTCGTTTCCCTTATATATACACCCTTTTCCCATCTTCACCGCACACTTGTCCTCCATCTAGGCGCCCACTTGAGTACTAGTCACATCAGCCGTTTGCTTTAACCTACAGTGAGTGGTGGTGGATGAAGATACACTGTTCAGGTGTCTTCTCCACATAAATGCGGCCAGGAAAGTTGCTGCAGTGCATTAAATGTGACGGTGGCAGCTTTATTGATAAGATATTCCATGATAGCTACGCAGTTAGACATGCCCGAAGCTCAGCCCTGGCAGGGAGATCTTCAGCATATCTACTCGATCAAGTTCTGGGCAGCTCCGTTTGGTGGGGTCCCTTCGGCCCACCCAGGTTGTCTTCAGACGGAGCGTTCGTCCCTTATGGGTTGCACTTCCACCAGGATGGCAGAGCATTGATACTTTTAACCTCTTCGGACAGAGAGTCGTATTTGAACTGGGCCTCAGGCCCAACATATGGTGTTGGGCTTTCTCACCCACAATAGCCCCTCAAAATTTCACTTTTTACCTCGCGTCCGAAGAGAAAAAGTGGGGTTTTGATCTTTTGACAAATGAGGGCAATGAATTTTGACTCCACACGTGTGTGCGCATGAATTTAGGCGCCTTCTTTATAACCGCTGCTGTCGCGCCGTTTCCGAGGCGTCATTAATTGCTCCAGGCGGCGTCTTGTCCCTGAAATCTGGCGGCTCATTTCAAATCAACGAACGAGATTTTCCTCAAAATTTCGGGCGGGATAAGTCCCACCACTTTACCTGCCACTATATAAAGTCCCAGAGGGGATTGTCTTCTCACTTTTGCGAACTTTAGAACCCCCAGCGAACTCAAGCGTTCAGACTCTCAAAGCCCTTCCTGTCATCTGCTTCAACTCATTCCAGAATCCGCTACGATCTCCCCGCGAGGCCAAGAAAAACATTCTCCGATTCAATCCTGCGTAAGTTCCTTTCTTCGAGATTTTTAGAAATCTATTCAGATTGCCTCTTCGGCCATCGGTAGATTTTCTTCAGTCGCCGTTCCGCGTTCCCCTCGCTTTAACCTTATTTAACAATGGGTAGATTTGAATACCTAGTGGACAGTCCTTCCCAGATAGAGAAGTTTAGGGAGACGTATCGCATCCCTCGAGAAGTGGGTTTGAGGTATTGCTCCGCGGAGGAGTTATTACTGGACCGAGAGGTGGGTGAGGTGATAATCCTCATTATCGCCTTCCTGGAGGGAGGAATGACCATTCCCATGGGTCCGGTCACCAGAAATTTCCTTACCGCCCATAGGCTTAGTCCTGACCAGTGCGCACCCAACACATTTAGAGTTTTAGGTGCAGTTGATGACCTGAACCGCCATTTAGGCTTGGGATTAACTTGACACGATGTGGTACACATGTACGAATGTCGTACCAAAGAAGGGGCGGGATACTATCTAAGGTCCCGATCCGATGTCGTCAGACTCCTCTCCGGTCTCTCCAAGTCCAACAAAGGGATGAAGGACGATTATCTGATCGTCTCGGGTGCCTGGCATGATGGGATTCATTGCCCAACCCAGCCAGGAGCGCCAGGTGGGACATTCCCCCTTGAGCTTTTCTAACTTTTTTTTGCTTCTAGCTATTCGGACTTTCTTTCGCCATATTGCAATCCTCTGACAGTTCTATCGCCATGTTTACAGATAGAAGGCACGTGACTCCTCGGCTGAGTCTCACAAATACTGCGGCCTTGAACTACCTTCTTCGGTCGGAGATTTTCGTGAGTGAAGACGGACAGCTTAGGTTTGTTCCACTCATCCTCGGCTACACTCCGAAGTCTGAACTCCAGCCGAGAGGCAACGCAATAACACTCGGGGATCGCCGCATAAACTGCATTGACGTGGCACGGAAGAGCTTTTTAGCCCCTTTCGACCTCGCCCCGGTGCCCCATCCTAATCCGCAAGGTATACCGGTGCTCGTTCAGCCCGTTCAACAAGTTCCCCTTGAACCGGTAGCAGAAGAGGAAGGAGTTTCTTTTACCCCTTCGCTTGACCAGCAGATCGACCAGTTTAAGTTCGAGGAGGAAACCTCGGGGGAAGTCAAAATTTTGACTGCCGACGAGGTGCTTGATAGGCACTCAGCTGCTCCGTTCTTAAATTTGGCCGTGCCAAACAACTCAGAAGAAGAGGATATGCAGAGCCTATTGAACCTGTTGAAAAACAGGAAGTCGAAGGATGTGGCCAAGGGAACTGGTACTTCCCAGCCTAAGGTCAATCTTCCACCACCACCCCCTCCTCCTCCAGTCCCAAGAGATCCTGGATTAAAGGCGCTACCCGATCTGAAGAAGAAAAGGGTGGTGACAGAGGTGACTGATGTTGAAGAGGGGGAAGTGGTCCCCCCGAAGGGCCCCAAGCAGCAGAAGACGACCCATGATACGAGGGGCAAACGGGCGTCTTCTACTGAAAGCCGAGAAGAGAACTTGGCCGCAGACGTGCAACGAAAGACTCAGGCTTGGTCTCCAAAGCTCACACTAGACGGCGCCGCCATCCCACATGATGCGTCCCTGCGAAACTACGCTGGTGGGAAAGCAGGGTGCATAGCAGAAGCGTTGGAGAAGCCTCTCCTCCTTCTGAAGGACATGGAGTCCTATCGGCGCTTCACCGAACATGAGCTTTTTCTGTCCCTGAAAAGGGATTTAGGCATGGTGAGATAAGTGATTATTTTGTAGCCTTCATGTGCTTTCGTGACTTAACGCAAAATTCTTTGGTTGCCACGCAGATCGCCCAGCAAATTTTTGTAGCCGAAGAATGGAACAAAGATAAAGATATCAAAGTGCAGGCTGAGGCTCGATCCAGGGAGGAGGTGGAGAAGGCATTGGGCTGGGCGAAGGACGACTGCGCCCGCATCTCCGAGGAACTGAATGAGGAGGTGAAAGCAAGGAGGAATGTGGAGGCAGGCCTGAAGAATGCCGAGAAGCAGGCCGAGGATCAGCGACAGCAACTATACACTGCCGAGATCAATCTGGAAACAGAGAGGGCGGTGGTGAAAGAGCTGCGGGCCGAGCTAGACAAAGCCAGGGATGCTGCTAAATTGGCCAAGGAGGACGCTCAGTTGGCCAAGGAGGCAGTTGAGGCCGAGAAACAGGCTGCCTACATGCTGGGGGTGCAAGAGACCCAATCTAGGCTGACCGAGGAGTTTGCCAAAGTGTGCAGAGACTACTGCGAAATTACATGGGGCAAATGCCTTGATGCGGCTGGAGTTCTCGCAGAGTCTGCCCTAAGGCTACCCGAGAGCATCTATTATCATCCTGATATATGTGACCTGCCAGATGCCTCGGAAGCTCCCTCGGCCGGTCAGGATCTCCCAGTCCAAACTGAGGCAAACCCAGCACCCCTTCAGACTGGAGATGCGGGCAGTCCACCAAAAACGGATCCGACGCCTCAAGACAAGGCTTAGGATGTTAGGGTTGTGTAATAGTTAGGACCCTGTATCATCTATTTTGTAATGAAATTGCCCTTGCAATGAAATGGTTTACTTCTGTTCTTTGTTGCTTTTATGGAATGTGTTACTTTGTCATTATGGTTAACAACGATAATTATGTTTGACGTAACTTTGGCCTAAGTCTGCATATTCCGTCAAACAGCTAATAAGGTGGACGGGTGTCAACTAAACGCCTGTGAGAATCGTTCGAAGAGCATTGACTAACCCAAACTATCTCGTCTGAGGACTAAAGGCACAACTGGTTTTAATTTTAAACACTTAAGAAATCGCGAAGGGTGTTAACTAACCCAAATCATCTGGTCCGAGGACTACAGGCATGATTGGGTTTAAGTTTAAACACTTAAGAAATCGTAAGGGAGTGTTAACTAACCCAAATCATCTGGTCCGAGGACTACAGGCATGATTGGGTTTAAGTTTAAACACTTGAGAAATCGTAAGAGAGTGTTAACTAACCCAAATCATCTGGTTCGAGGACTACAGGCGTGATTGGGTTTAAGTTTAAACACTTAAGAAATCGTTAGGGAGTGTTAACTAACCCAAATCATCTGGTCCGAGGACTACAGGCATGATTGGGTTTAAGTTTAAACACTTAAGAAATCGTAATGGAGTGTTAACTAACCCAAATCATCTGGTCCGAGGACTACAGGCATGATTGGGTTTAAGTTTAAACACTTGAGAAAGACTATCATAACAAAATGCAATCATGACTGAGAGAAGAATTCATTTAATAGTAGTACCTTTTGAGGTTATTTACATTCCACGGCCTGGGCACTACATGGTTATCCAGGTCTTCTAGGAAGTATGCTCCAATGCCGGCCCTCGAGGTGATGCGATATGGACCTTCCCAATTCGGCCCCAGTTTTCCCCATGCTGGATTTTTTGCATTACCTACCACCTTCCTTAGGACCAGATCACCAGGCCCAAGGGGTCTCAACTTCACATTGGCGTCATAGCCCTGTTTGAGTTTCTGCTGGTAGTGCACCAATCGGACCATTGCATTTTCCCTTCGTTCTTCAATCAGATCCAAACTCTTTTCGAGCTGCCCATCGCTGTTGGCTGGGTCAAAAGAGCTAGTCCTGTAGGTAGGGAATCCAGTCTCGAGAGGTATAACAGCTTCAGCCCCATACGTCATTGAGAAGGGGGTCTCCCCAGTGGACCTGCGAGGCGTAGTCCTATATGCCCACAATACGTGGGGTAGTTCTTCTACCCATCTACCCTTCGCATCATCCAGCCTCTTCTTTAGCCCGCTAACAATGACTTTATTAACAGCTTCGGCCTGCCCATTTCCCTGGGGGTAGGCGGGGGTGGAGTATCTATTTGTGATTCCCAGCTTACTGCAATAACTTCTAAAAGCTTTGCTATCGAACTGAAGCCCGTTGTCCGAGATGAAGGTATGTGGGACTCCAAATCTGGTGACGATGTTTTTCCAGATGAACTTCTTCACATCCACGTCCTTGATATTTGCAAGAGGTTCAGCTTCTACCCACTTGGTGAAGTAGTCCGTTCCGACCAGCAAGTACTTCCTGTTTCCTGCTGCCTTAGGGAAAGGGCCTACTATGTCCAGACCCCATTGAGCAAAAGGCCATGGGCTGGATAGTGGATTGAGGTTACCGCCCGGCTGATGTATGTTCGGCGCGAACCGTTGACATTGGTCACACTTTTTTACGTATTCGTGGGCCTCTCTTTGCATATATGGCCACCAATAACCCTGTGTAATGGCCCGGTGGGCCAAGGACCTACCTCCCGTATGGCTCTCACATATCCCTTCATACAATTCTTGCAGTAGTGACTCAACCGCTTCAGGGTGCATGCACAGTAAGTACGGACCCGAATAGGAACGTTTATAAAGTTTCCGTTCCTCGGACAGCCAGAACCTCGTGGCTTTCCTTCGTATTTTGTCCGCTTCCCCTTTTTCTTCGGGCAACACATCATCCTTCAAGAACTTGATGATGGGATCCATCCAGCACGGGTCGGTTCTGACACAATGAACTTGGAGTGACTTTTTTCTTACTTCTGTAGGCTCCTGCATGTCCTCAACGAGGATAACCCTCGGCAATGCCTGTGCCGAAGAGGTGGCGAGGGTGGCTAAAGAGTCTGCATGTATGTTGCCACTTCTGGGGATGTGCTGCAGGTTAAATATTCAAACTCTGATTGCAGGGACTTGACTAGGCTCAAGTACCCCTGCATCCTCTCGTCCTTCGCCTCGAATTCTCCCTGTACTTGGCCGACGATTAATCTCGAGTCCGAGAATACTTCAACCGACTTTCCCCCCATCCTTCGTACCATCCTCATCCCCATCAGTAGAGCCTCATATTCTGCCTCATTATTTGTTGCTGGTAAATTCAGCCTTAAAGCCTTTTCGATGGTAATTCTTTCTGGGGTTATCAGCACAAGCCCCACTCCAGAGCCCCTTTGATTTGATGCGCCATCAACGTACACCTCCCATGGCGAGGGGCTCCGCGAGGAGACCATCCCAACGGTCCTACTCTCAGCGGCCAGCGTTGGGGTTACTTCCTCTAAAGGGGGCTCTGTGAATTCTGCGACCAAGTCCGCAAGGACCTGGCCCTTCACCGACGTGCGGGGCATGTACTTGATATCAAAAGCCCCAAGCATCGTCCCCCATTTGGCAATTCTTCCTGTGTAGTCCGCACTTCGAAGTATTGCTCTAAGTGGGAGCTGGGTAAGGACTATGACGGTGTGAGCTTGAAAATAGTGGGGCAGCTTCTTAGTACCCAGCACAACAGCCAGAATGGCCTTTTCTAGGGGCAAATAACGAGTCTCAGCTTCCTGCAGCGATTTGCTCACATAATAAACTGGTTTTTGCACGCCGCAGTCTGTTCAGATCAGCACCAAGCTTACGGCACTAGGAGCCACAGCAATGTAGGCAAACAAGACTTCATCTGGCTCGGGACTGGACATGATGGGAGGTCTAGCCAGGTAGTCCTTAAGTTGCTGGAAAGCAATAGCACATTCCTCTGTCCATTTGAAATCCTTCCACTTATTGATTAACGAGAAAAAAGGCCTACACCTGTCGGCTGATCTGGAAATAAACCTGTTAAGGGCAGCGGTCATCCCAGTCAGCTTCTGGATTTCCTTGGGGTTCCGAGGAGCTCGCAAGTCGTTGATGGCCCTTATCTGATCGGGGTTAACTTCGATTCTCCTGTGGGTGACCATATACCCCAGGAACTTGCCTGACCCAACACCGAACGAACATTTGGAGGCATTCAGGCATAATCTGTGTCCCCTCAGAATCTCGAAGATATCCCTAAGGTCCCCAATGTGTTCCGTGATAACCTTACTTTTAACCACCATGTCGTCAATATAAACCTCCATGCTTTTGCCCAGCTGCGGCTCAAACATCCTGGTCATCATCCTCTGATAGGTAGCCCCGGCATTCTTCAAGCCAAACGGCATTACCTTGTAGTGGTAATTTCCTACAGGGGTTACGAAAGCCGTTTTGTTCTGATCGGCGAGGGCAGTGGTATCTGATGATAACCTTGAAATGCGTCTAAGAAACTCATCCAAGGATGCCCAACAATAGCGTCAACTAGTTGATCTATCTTTGGCATGGGAAAAGGGTCCTTCGGACAAGCTTTATTGAGATCAGTGAAGTCCACGCACACCCGCCATTTCCCACTCTTCTTCTTTACCACCACCGTATTAGCCAACCATTCGGGGTAAAAAATTTCCTTAATGGCCCCCGCCTGCTTGAGCTTCGTTACTTCCTCCCTGACTGCATCTACGTGCTCCTTCGATGGACGCCGGAGCGGTTGCTTCTTGGGGACTATGGTGGGATCTACGTTCAGATGGTGGCAAATGAAATCTGGGCTTACGCCCGGGGCTTCCGCAGGGTCCCATGCAAACACGTCAACGTTTGCCCTGAGGAATTCTATCAATTCTCCCTGCTCCTGAGGAGGCAGCATGGATCCCACTTGAAAAAACTTCTCTGGATCATTATCAACAACTATCCTTGTTAAGCTTTCGCACTCTGCTTCTCCGGCCGAGGCTTCGGTGTCCGGCCCCGAAAGTTTTAATTGCTATAAACTCTCCTTGTTACAGTTTAAGGGCTCGACATGCAGCTCGTGCTGGATGGCTGCCACTAGACATTGCCTGGACATAGTCTGATCCCCTCGGATCTCTTCAACTATCCCCTCGGAGGGGTACTTGATCTTCTGGTACAGTGTGGAGGATACAGCCCCAAGGGTATGAAGCCAAGGTCTGCCTACAATAGCGGTGTAGGGTGAGTAGGCATCCACCACTATGAAATCTACCTCCACAATCTCAGTTTTGGTTTGCACAGGCAGTCTGATCTGCCCCCTCGGAGTGATCACATTTCCATCAAAACTGACTAAAGGGGAACTATACGGAGTCAAGTCTTCGGGGGACAAGTTCAGCCCCTTATATAGGTCTGGGTACATTATCTCTGCAGCGCTGCCCTGATCCACCATCACCCTTCTCACGTCATATCCGCCTATTCTCAGAGTGACTACCAGGGCATCATCATGCGGCTGTACAGTTCCTATTTTGTCCTCTTCCGAAAAGCCCAAAACGGGGACGTCTATCCTAGGCCTCTTCGGCTCTCTGTTAACCTTATCCGAGGGCACCCGAGCAACTGACAATATCCTGGATGGGCAAGACCCTGTCCTCCCTGGTGCAGCAAAAATAACATTGATCGTTCCCAAGGGAGGTTTTACAAAATCACCCCTTCTGGGCCCTGTGCTTGTTTGATTTCCCTGACCATATGAGTGGTGCAGGAGGTGCTTTAACCTGCCTTCGCCGACCAGCTGATCCAAGTGATCCCACAGGCTCCTGCAGTCCTCAGTAGTATGCCCATGGTCCAGGTGATACTGACAGTAAAGATTGTGGTTGCGCCTTTCAAGGTTTCCCACCATCCTGTTCGGCCTTTTGAAGAATGGTTCGTTTTTTATCTTATCAAGGACTTGGTGCACTAGTTCGCGAAAAACTGCGTTGACCGTCTGGGAGTTCGCTGTGCTTTGTCCGGCCCAGTCCTTCCTCGACCTGTTGTGATTCTGCCTGTCCGACCTGAAATCCCTCCCCTCTTGAGGGATAACCTTCTCCTTTCCCTTACTCTGCTGCTGATCTTCCTCGACTCTTTTGTACTTATCGATCCTGTCCATCAACTGGCGTATACTGGTGACAGGCTTGCGTGTCAAAGACGTTCTCAAGGGATGTTCGGTAGGGAGGCCCAGTTTAAAAGAGCTAATAGCCATCGATTCACAATCTTCCTCTACCTCATTGTACGTTTCCCAAAATCTATCTGAATACGATTTCAGGGTCTCGTTCCCTTTCATGCTGACGGACAACAGCGAGACCACGGACTGAGGAACCCTTCGGCAAGTGACGAAACGGGACCCAAAAGCCTGGGTTAGCTCTTGGAAAGAGCTAATAGTGTTTGCTTTCAGACTATTGAACCATCTCATGGCTACTGGTCCCAAGCTGGAGGGAAAAACTTTGCACATCAGGGCTTCGTCCCTGGAGTGGACTGCCATCCGCTGGTTAAAATGACTCACGTGTTCCACTGGGTCGGTCCGGCCATTGTAGATGGTGAATGTAGGTTGGTGGAAACGCCTGGGAAGTCTGGCACCCTCGATATTACGTGTAAAAGGAGACCTGGAGATCTGATCCAGAGCTTTGCTCATAGCATCGTTCCCTGCGCCCCTCGGTAAGGGATTCTGAGGGTTCCTCTCGTCATGACGCATTCTCTCATGGGTAAAAGATTCACTGACCGGTATTCGATGTTTCTGTTTGTAGCTAACATCCTGTTCGTCCTCAGAATCCTCATCAGAATCCGAGGGACTGCGCTTCCTCTTCGAATGGCGCAATTCCCTTCTAAGCCTGTCTATTTCCTTCTGCATGTCTTTGTTCTTCTCCGCATGAGACATGTGGTTCTCCCCATGCAACTGGTTTTGATCGTCACGTGCGGTGTGTACACTTCCCTCACGATCCTGCCTCCGTTCCAGATGAAGAAAGGGATCGGTGTGCTTAGATGACCTGGACTCAGCTGGTCGTTGCCTTGGTTCAGCCATCTTTTGAGGTATTGCTTCCACCTTTGCTCAAGCTGTTTCCCACAGACGGCGCCAATTGTGGGGTCCAAATTTGTTGGGCCAGGCACCAACTCTCTGTATAGTGAGCCCAACAAATTCCCAACAATAAATTTGTAGAGATTGGGTTAAACAACTGGGCTAGTGGTGAATTTAGCAACGGTCCAGATAAACGAAACCAATAATGAAAGAAAAAAGGATTGAGTCAGGCATTCAACAAGAAAAATCCCTTTAGTCCGAAGAGGCTTCCTATTTAAAGACTTAGTGAATACAAAATTTTTCCTCCTCCTCTCTGTGAGACTCGTTTCCCTTATATATACACCATTTTCCCATCTTCATCGCACACTTGTCCTCCATCTAGGCGCCCACTTGAGTACTAGTCACATCAGCCGTTTGCTTTAACCTACAGTGAGTGGTGGTGGGTGAAGATACACTGTTCAGGTATCTTCTCCACATAAATGCGGCCAGGAAAGTTGCTGCAGTGCATTAAATGTGGCGGTGGCAGCTTTATTGATAAGATATTCCATGATAGCTACGCAGTTAGACATGCCCGAAGCTCAGCCCTGGCAGGGAGATCTTCAGCATATCTACTCGATCAAGTTCTGGCAGCTCCGTTTGGTGGGGTCCCTTCGGCCCACCCAAGTTGTCTTCGGACGGAGCGTTCATCCCTTATGGGTTGCACTTCCACCAGGATGGCAGAGCATTGATACTTTTAACCTCTTCGGACAGAGAGTCGTATTTGAACTAGGCCTTAGGCCCAACATATGGTGTTGGGCTTTCTCACCCACACATACCTATCCAAGTCATGCTATCTAATAAAATAACATTCTATCATCATATATTGTATTTCAATTAAGAAATGCTAGCTCTTTTTGCATTTGTAGATTTATGTGCAAGTTCAATTTCCATTCCCATTAAGGGTAATTTCGTCAATTAACTCCTAAGCTCCCAGAAGTTTCAAGGAGTACCTTGAGATAGTTAGTTCACCAACTTGTGACTCAATCACTGCCCGCAACATAATTCTATTATCCAAAATAATTAACTACCTGCCAGTCCAATAGAATCCAAGTCAATCTTTTACCGTCCAAAATTTCTGATTAACTCCATCAAAAAGATCAACGACCTAGATTAAAAGAACCCGCATAACGAACAGTATATAAAAGCAAGCAATACTAACAGCTTTTCCCTCCTAAATATTCAAGCTCTTCAAATTCTCTCTCTCTCTCTCTCTCTCTCTCTCTCTCTCTCTGAATCACAGAGAATCCATTGCTGGTAGAGAAACAACAAGCTTGTTGGTTCTGATATTGATTGCTTTGCCAATTTTGGTATTCACAATTCAAACTCTAAGAACTGAGCCTTCAAGGAAGGAAGATTGGGAGTACAAGGAAGGCGATTACCGTCACGACCCAAATCCATGGAACATGAATTTAGATGCATGACTAACTTGTTAATTTTACATAACTCAATAAGTATAATTAATCCAAAATAATTTAAAACTCCAATGAAACAATGCTCTCAATAAATAATCTCTTACAAAAATCTAAACTCCACAAATTGGAAATAATCTCCAAAACATAAAACATGAATTACAAAATAAGCATAAATAAAATTCTATAAGTCTTTAAGTAACACTGAAATCGCCTATAACTTCCATGCTCTACCTTGCACCTTACAAAGTGACCCAACGGTTCTATATTCCCAACTATACTTTAATCAGAAAAATAGTAATTGATAGAGTGAACCACACATCCAATAAGTAATTATACAAAATACACAACAGGATAGAGTCAAGCTAAGCACGAGTATTTTGATTTTTCACAAACTCATTCAATGATATCAAAAATAATCATTCCAAAACATATAACGAATCACTTAATATATATGTAATCACATCTTAAAATCATTAGAAAACACGTACACATAATTGATCAGAGCACAGTGTCACATATACACATCACATATTTTCACATACAATTCTGTGAGCGGATACCAACATCTAACCCCTGCTAGTGAGGGATCAACACATATTCTCACATATAATCCTGTGAGCGGATTTACATATATATCTGATATATCTGATCAATTCTAAAAACACTTATTTTGAGTCACATATCACAAAAGTAAAGTTTATATAAAATATAATAATTTACTTGATATTATTCCAAATACAGAGGCATATCAAAGATCACAATATCAAATAGAACATAAATCAAAGGATGCTTGACTCTCTTGGGGAATGAATAGAAACTGAGAAGTTTATATAAATATATTACAATTCTTGAGTAAATCTGAAAATTCAATTTGATAAAAGAAACATTTTAAATACCATTTGGAGAATAGGAATATGACTTTGAAATCACTTGATTTTAACAAATTTAAAGAACAAGAACCTTTTTAGAAATCTTACTTTGAAACTCAATTATTTTCGGAAAATAGTTTAGTTTAGAAATCATCTTTTAAATGAGATTTGGACGTTCAAAACGTTATTTAAAATTTGAAGTATCTCTTTAAAACATTATTTAATAGTTGAAATTTCTCTTTTAATGATGCAAAAATACTTTTGACAAACTTTAGAAAATATAAGTTTGAAATACAAAACTTTTGAAAACTTTTAACTTCTAAGAACCTAATGGACAAAACTTGTGCATATTATGCATAATTACTTATAGCACTTGAATCCCTCTGAAAGTCCAGTCGGAACAACCTCCAAAAAGCCTCAAAACACTCTTAAATAAGACTTATATTCAATCATAGAAATTACTTACCATCCTCCACAAAATATAAAATTTATTGAATTATACAAATTGACTCACTAGGAAAAAATACTTTGCTGAACTGATATCACTTTAACACTGAATTAAAGTTTCTCTAACCAATAATAATCCCTTACATTAATCGAAACTCATATTGCCATGAGGAAGGCAGTAGCCAAAAATATCATTGACCTAGGATTTAATATAAAACCCCAATGAAAATGTAAGAGCCATATGCCTGAATAGATATTTGTAATCCATGGCTTGTTCACACAGTGGGCAACCTAGCATTTTATTATATAACTTTGATGAACACGTGAAGGCCATCTCCATGAATAATATCTTGATCCATGACTTAGTTCATAGATTACACACGGTGGCCCAAAACTAGAATTATATATATATATATCCCAACGAAACAACGTTAAAGGCTTAAAGCCATCCTAACGTTCAAGCCATCTTCTTTTATTTTATTTTATATTTTTTTTTAATTGTCACACCAAATTGTATGCACTAAAACTTTAATTTTTCTCACCTATTTGTAGCACTACAAAATTATCTACTCCTATCTTATTGTGCACACACATGTAGTACATCAACTCTATATTAATAACGACGATGACGGTGATGATCATAAAATCAAATCGGGATATTACAATTACATTCCTCTCTTCGCCAACACAGCTTATTCTAATCAAAATCCATGGTAATTTCCTCATTCCTCTGTGAAATCTCATATTTTCATCGTTTGCTTATGATCTTCTCTACTTGCACTTGAGCTTGTAATTTGATTTTTTTTTTTTTTTTTAATTCTTTTGATTTGGTTCTGAGCTTCACTTTGGTTGCTGAGAATTTCTTCTTTTCTTTTTTATCTATTGAATTTGTGCTAAGATTTTGAAAAATTAAAGAAATGAAGTTTTAGGTCTCAATATCTTGATTTTGTTTAAGAAACTGTCTGCTAAGTAAATCATTTATCCATTGTTAGTGATAAAAAATAAAAAATAAAAAAAATCAGTGAGGCATATCCATATTTTGATTTTGAGCTTCAGATAGAAATTTTTATGGATAGTTTGTTTTTTTTTTTTTTTTTTCCACTTGCAGTGAGGCAAATTCATATTATGATTTACCATTCTGCCCTCCTGGAGGTAAGAATAACTCTCTTTGACTCTTGGTTTGTTGCAAAATTATTAACATTGCTCTCAAATATGATTATCATTCCTATGCATTTTCTAAGTTCTAACCGAACATCGATCACGATATACAGATCCAATACCCAACAGAAAGAAATCGTTCGAAGAAGTTATAGCAGGGGATTGCCATATGAACACTGGGTATGAATTGAGGTTCAAGAAGGAAACAAAGAAGAAACTTCTTTGTGAGAAGAATCTGAAGAGAGAAGAAGTTGTGAAATTTAGGGATGCCATTGCAGCTGATACTGTGTACGAGATGTATTACGATAACATTCGCTTGAGAGAGCAAGTTGGAGTAAATGCTACAGTTCCATATATAGAAATTCAAAAGGCTTCATCTTATCAACCACCTCAACTTTCATTTCCATTACTTGGAAACTGAGTGAAAGAAGTACACGTTTTGGGTGACATCGATTCTGCCGTGGATATAACTGAGGATGCTGAAACCAAAGTCAATTTCACTTATTCTGTCATCTGGGGAGATTTGGAATCCAAGAAGAAGAATCAAGACAAGGTCAGGGGGTTGTCAGAGCAAGTTGGAGTAGATGATCCTATGCCTTATGATGCTGCTTTCACCATGTGTCTCTGGTTTGGGTTGATTTGTATTGTGATTGTGCCATATCTTAGAGAGTATTTTAACCGTCCTCGTCATAGTCATGGCAATGCGTGCAGATGTCCTCGGTACTCGTCCCTACTTGGGGCCGTTCTAGGTGTTGGAATTCAACAGCTCATTACGTAAGTCATATATGCCGCATAATGAATAAATGTCTTAATTACTGTTTTGTAATTAGTGACACATCAATTTATAAGGCTTATATAATAAAATGGGAAATGCTAATAAGTGCCTTAAGGGCACTGGTTAAGAATTCAGTTAAAGAAAGTGATATTAAGGCATAGTCCCATAAAAGTGATGTTAAAACTTTCTTTAACTAGATTCTTAACCAATGCCCTAAGGGCACTCGTTAACATATAAAATTTGTATTATCCCTAAAATTACTCGGTGGCATTGTAGTCTCATAATAAAGAAGTGCAAATTGGGGTGCAATGTGGATACTGGATACAGAATACATGACTAAGTGAGCGTTTGGATTGCAATTATTCTCACGTTTGCGTTTTCTGCTTGCGTTTTTTCTCTTTTTTTTTTTTTTTTTTTTTAGGCGTGTGAGGGAGTGTAATGGGTACTGCGCCGATAATGTGCAGTTGTTGACTTTTTGTCCAGAACAGTGCATTTGTGCACTGTTCATGGGCTCACAAATTTTATTTTTTATCAATTTTTTCATTAAAAATGGGTCACACGGTACTATTCATACATTTAAAAATTATTTTTCTACAGTGTTTTCAGTTTTCAGTTTTCAGCTGTATCCAAACGGACCCTAAGTAATGGCAGTCAGATTTGGTGATAAGTTGAGAATGAACAAGAGTTTTTTTTGTTAATCCGATAGTTAAAAAGATGAATAATAAGTGCAACTTCTTCAAGGATTTATATATAAATCTCGCTTGTAGTGCCGTTGTTGTTTAATGACATTGAAGCTTAGCAAAAAAGTACAACTTCTTCAAGGATTTATATATGTTTTTCTTGTGGGTTGCTTTGACAATGTTTTTTTTTTGGGGGGATACAAAGATGAATGTTTGTAAAAAAAAACATATCTTTTTCTAAGTCCACCAAAACTCTAGCCTAACATGGTTAACTAATGGGCCATCCAATGGTTTCAAAAGACTGCAAACAATTTCAATGCTTATAATCACTTATGAATTCTATGATGTTTCATTTTCATTTATACTTTTAATAGACTTTGTTTTTTTAATTATATAACAATTTCAAATTTCTTATCTTTTCATAGGCATTAATTTTTGAAAGTCATATTATCATAACTAGAGTTCACTAATGAATTCCATTTGCAGAATTTACGTTCTCTTTGTTTTGGCATATGCAGGTTACCTATATGTCTGCTCTGATAAGAACCTGTATATTCCGCTCATTGTGATATATAGTTTCGCATCATGGTTTTCTGGGTACAAAGCTACTTCATTTCACTCTGGCTTCACAACACATGGATGGGTAAGAGTAACAATCAAAGTGTACAATATCTCGTATTTTCTGTATTATTATTCTGGCTTCAATTCAGGTTTTTAATTATGTGGTTTATGGTTTTTCTTGCAGATAGAATGTGTTATTCAAACTGGGGCCCTGTGGGTGGCATCTTCGGGCGGACTTCCCTAAATGAATCTGAAATAACTTGTTCCACCAGACACAAAATGAGATTATAAATAAGGCTTGGCACATGAGGGCACCTACTCAAATGTTCCTTAGGGGTCTTCTACCTTTCAACTTATTCTTCTCTATGATGGATGATATCTATGCAAGCTTGTACAATTTGAAAGTTTGTGGTGCATTTAGTACATGCCATCAGCTGTACAAGCAAGATCACCAATGGTGGTGGAGGTAATTCTCTTACAACAATGCTATAGACTATAAATTTCACAACTTATTTACATTTGAGGCACAAGAATGTGATTAGTGCAACGTCACTTTCATATGGGACTATTATATCATTTTTATTATACATCAATCACAACCTACCACCTAGCAGTTGTGGAAAAAAAATGTGAAATTTGTTGTGCATTTAGACTTATTGAATCTCTTAACATATACCTTGGAGAATTATAGGAACAGCCATCATGATGGAGTCTACCTAATTAATTTCAAAGGGTACGTTCAGTTATTAATTTCAAAAGGAACTTTCTAGTTGTTAATGCTTATGTAAATTTTCATCCCCTAATGGGTGTTTTACCTAGAATGACTTCCCTTAGTTGTTAATTTAGCATGCTGACGCAAATCTGTAAGCCATTCAAGTCTTATGTTGCATATGTTTGCGTAGTAGTGAACTAACTGAAGACTACAACTCTTATACCTGAGTAGTTTCTTTTATTTCCATGAAGCAATATACTAATGCCTTTTCATCCAATATCTATCTATCTATTGATCCAAGTCTATCTACAATGCAGATCTGTCTTTCGTGGGGGATCAATTGCCATTTTCATGTTTGCGTATGGTCTCTATTTCTATGCTAGAGCAAACGCCAGAATTTCAATGAACCTGATAGTGTTTCTGGGCTACAATGCTTGCATATTCTATGCCGTCTTCTTGATGCTTGGAACCATTGGCTTCTATGCTTCATCAATTGGTTTCCATTGCATGGGCCGAGTCCTAAAGAGGAGGTGACTAAAAAGCTCAATTCTTTCTCATGTTGACCCAAAGAGAGTTAGCACATCATTTTGGTTATTTTCTTGACTAAGGCTTAAGGAGTCCTCAGTAATTGTTTTGCTATATTTTTCTTTTTTTGGTAGAAGAACTCAACACCATGGATTCAAAATCCATGCCTCACCCATACCAACATTGTTATTCTTGGTCTAGGAATTGGATGACTGGCATTTACCAATCATGTTGCATTGAAATACACTCAGCACAGGTCACTTTTAGTTTTAGTAAGCTCAAATCTAGGTAAAAAGAATTACTTGGATCAATCCCTTTGCCACAAAATAATTGAAAGCGAATCTACATATCCGTTTATTTCATACAAATAGCTACCCCGATTCAAGTATCAGTCAATGTCACCTTGTAGAGATGCGGAGGGTGGTGATTGTAGCAATCCTAGACCTCTTGGTCTTGTATGAGGTGGTCATGACATGGTGTCTCTATTGGTGGTGGTGCCCTGGCACGAAGGATGGTGGTTCTGGAAAGAGTCCCTTAAAAAAAAGTTTCTTGGTGGAGGCATATTTTCCTCCAATCAGTTTGAATTTTAGTACTCAATTCCATTCTGATCAACATCTGGTACCCTATGGCCGGACCAAAACAATAAATGAAGGGCAAGACTTAAGTATGGTACTTAAGTGTTGTTCATTAAGTTTCACTTTTAAGATTCAGTCATGTGGATTTTTTCTCATGGGATGGAAGTGTATTTTTTAGTTAAGTAGCTACATGGCTGAATCTTAAGAGGGAAATCTAAAGAACAACACCTAAGGTACTATACCTAAGTTTTGTTCATAAATGAAAAACTAGAAGAGTCAGATTTTTTCTCCAAAAAAATCTTCCATTTTTAATGACTTCTACTTAGAATTTAAATTTTAAATTGAGGTTGGAAATTAAGGAGATAACATAAATGGAACATGATTGATGAAGAAAAGGTATGAACAGCATAACCCTAATTAGTGATCTCATGCAATTTGATTTCATCACCAACAATATCTTATCTAACTGAGAAAAAAATAATGTAGCTTATATAGTGAAAGGGGCATTACTATTATTAAGTATCTGTTTGGCATGCTTAATTTTGTTTTGCCAACTTATTTTACTATTAAGTTTATTTTTGGTACTATTTATGGATCCTACTGCACTTTTTGATTTCATTTATGGACCCCACTATACTATTTCAGCTAACTTTTACCTTTATTTATAGAACTTTCAGTAAAAAAATTTCAGTTTCAGCAAAATAAGCGGATCCCAAATAGGCCCTAAGTGAGAACAATGTTGCCATATGAAGTTGGCATTCTTACTAAATAACAAAGATGTGATGATGTTTTTTATATAAAGTAGTCCCTTATATTTGTGCGGAAATGGAAATTAGAATGAGGGTGCGTTTAGATACCGCTTATTTTGCTGAAAATTGAAAACTAAAAAAAAATAATTTTTGGTTACTATTCACACTCATAAAACACTGTTCATTTGCCTATTAGGCGCTGGTTAAAAAAAAAAAAAAAAAAAAAAATCCAAAAACGCCAGACGTGGACACGCTGGACGTGATCCAAACGGGTACTGAGTAGACATTCCGATTATATGATTGTCGTATAATGCCAATTTTTACAAAAAAAAAATATATATATATATATATAGACACACACACATATATTCTTATTCTTGTTATTCATGTGCCTAGGGGATTGGCGTTTTCCAATCATGTTCAATTAAGGGTAATTTTATCATAATAAATCAATTATTTCTCAGATGCTAGAAGTTTTTGAGAACTACCGTGAGATCAGGGTCAGACCCAGGTGAGGGCCAAGGGGGCTCAGGCTCTGCTGGGTCCAATTTATTTATTTATAGTTATTATATATTTAATTTTTGTAGTTGGGCCCCTTCCAAATCTTTAGTCCCTTCTTTTCAATAAGCCTAGCTAACCTCACCTAAATAACAACTATCCAACCCAAAAACTTAACAAAAACAATAAAAACATTCACAATAGTAATTATATTTTAGCAAAAAAATATTATTTTACCACCAAAAAATCATGTGTTATTGGAGAAACTAAAGCTAAACTTTTTGTAACTATAGTAACTGGTATAAATACCAGTTAACTATAGCAAATTATTAAAAATAAAATACAATATTTTATTAAGATTATATCTCTTCTTTCAATTAAAAAACTCAAATTTTCTTTCTTCCTTTATTATTTTAATGAGTTGTTTATATTATTTTAAATGAAGTGATAAAAAAAAATAGAACATTTGATATTGAATGTATTGTAAAGGGAGGAGATAAAATAGATAAAGTAGCTTTTTGAAGTGCTAAAAGCTAAAATTTTTAGCATCACCACTGTGAATGCTCTAACTTCAACAAAAAAAAAAATCCTAACTAGCCTTGTATTCAATGGCAAAACTAGGAATTTATCTTTGGAGGGGGCCATACATAAAATTAGACAACTAATTTTGTGTGTGTGTATGAAATCTAGAATAATAATGTACAATACAATTGAATAATCAATATACATTTCAAGAATGTGTCAATAGTCCTAAACTTAGCTATGGACCTAGATTTATCAAAATAAATTATCACCCATTAAATAAAATGACTGAGATTTAAAAAAAATACTAAAAAAATACTAATAATTTAAAGATTGCTAAATAAAAGAAAAGCAATCATTCAAATTTCAACTCATAAAAAATATCTAATAAACAACAACTAAATACATGTTAATATGTTATATTATTTTATCAATAAATTAAATGTTATATAGTAGTATATTTTAATCAAGTACATTTATAATGCCATATGATATTGTAGGGACAAGGCCCAAAAAGGGTACATTGGGCCTTAGGCCTTATCCAAGATCGTTGGGAAGTCTGAGGAAAGACAAATAGATAGGGGGGTCATTCTAGCTCAGCGCCTTACAAATAAGAAAGGAAAAGAGGACGGTCTAAGGAGTAATGTCTCCTCGAACAAGACGAACACCGCTCCTTTACATGTTCCAGTAACAAGAATGACCTCAATAGAGGCACCAATGTCAGAAGCATGCTACATAAACCCACGAGAAGGAAGGAAACACAAAAATATCTAAAGGAAAGGTTGTTACCTCCACATTAAATGCACTGCAGCTGCTTTTATGGCTGCATTTATGTGGAAAAGACCTCTAAACAATATTTCCTTGGCCACCACAACTCATAAAAGGCCAGAAGGAATGTCTGATGGGACAGATACTCAAGTAGTGATCCGAATGATCGACAAGTGGAAGGCTAGGATCACCAGAAGGGACCTATATAATGTGAAAGATCCTCCATGGGTGCGGGGTCGGAAAAACTGAGAAAGAGCACTGTACCAACTAGAATAGCACTTATAATCAGTTCCCACAGATTATAAGAACATTGGTCTCCTTGGACAACACATTGACCTAACCTTACGTATATTTTTCTTGCATGGCTGTCTCACGAACCCATCTCAGCCGCTGTAACACTAACTAGGGCCCAGCTCTTCAACCCATTCTCTACAAATTTATTGTATTGGGCTTACTAACCTATAACCTCATACTCAGTGGGCTTGGGCCGCTAAACGTGACCATATAGATATATATATTGATTATTGCAATAACAAATAATATATTATAAGGAAAATTAAAAGAAAACAAATGAAAAGAAAAGTGCATTACCTAGTAATTGGGAAAGTGGGCAGCAGAGTAGGTCAGGGGCACAACCACACAAGGGCCTACACAGAAGCTTCGGGAACTTTGTCTGTCTTCTCTAGTCTAATCCGCCATTATTATTCACGCATTCACATGAAAGTTTTGTTAGTTTTTATATTGTAAATCACAGAATTGCAGCAATGTAGCCTAAAGGAGAGAAGAACTAGAAAGAAAAAAGGAGAAGAAAGGCAAACGGAGACATGGAGAGAGAGAGAGAGAGAGAGAGAGAGAGAGAGAGAGAGACACCTGTGTGAGCACTAATCAAAATGTTCTGCAATTGTGTGGTGGACTTGGTAGTGCGGCAGATCAACAAAGATTCTAACCTTCCAATTTGCTACTATTGTGGTGCAAGTTAAGCAATGTGTTGAGGCAATGGGATGGAGATTAAAAGAAAATTCCACTTTTATTTGTTGAGATAATTGTTAAAATACTTATTTGTTCATTTTAAAGATGCAAAATGTCTAATTACTGTAATTTTTTTGACATATATATTTATCACTAATTTGATTGTATTATATTTAAATGAAAATTATATTTATTTTTAAACTTTCTTAAATCTACGTATGCATATTATCAAGTATGGGGGTCAAAATGATAAGGGTTCTTTAAAAAATTTCAAATTAATTAGGATAATTCCAAAAATATATATATTTCCTTCTTTTTTTTTCCAAAATTTTTCGGGAGCCAAGGCCCTTTGGTCTCAATGTGGCTCTGCCACGGCTTGTATTAAAAAAAAATTATTTTTTTTTTGTTTTTGACTTTGTTGGTATATGATTACATCTTAATATATTTAGAAACAACGATTTTGTGTATTTATAATTTTTTAATACAATATGGATGCCTATTTGGAGTTTTTTTTCTTTATATTCCAACTCTTGCTAGCTTAAAATTATGAGTCCGTCCTAGCGTAAGATACTAATTTCACTATGTTGTGACTCCATCCCTACCCTGACTAATTCTGTTTTGCAAAATAACTGACTACCCGCCAGCCAGTGCAACATTATCCAAGTCCATCTTTCACCGTCCAAAATTTCTGATTAACTCCACCTAAAAAGATCAACGGCTTAGATTCAATAATAAAATAAAATAAAATAAAAAAGTATATATAAGCAACCAATTCTAACAGCTTTTCCCTCCTAAATATTCAAGCTCCTCAAAATCTCTCTCTCTCTCTCTCTCTCTCTCTCTCTCTCTCAGAATCGCAGAGAATCCATGGCTGCTACTGGTTTCTTGGTTCTGGTACTGGTTGCTCTGTCAACTTTGGCATTCGTAACTGTTTGGACTCAAAGAAATGCGCCTTCAACGGAAGAATACAAGGAAGGCGATTACATTCCTCTCTTCGCCAGCACAGCTTCTCCTTATCTAGGAGATCCATGGTAATTCATTTCTTTCCATTTCTCTTTGAAAAATCATCGATCTTCTATGTGAATTTGAATGTGTTTCTGATTCTTTTGATTTTATTGTAATATTTCTTATTTAATCTACCTATCATTCTCTATGTTTTGAGCTTTACTTTGGTTGCTGAAAGTTTTATCTATTGAGTTTGCGCTAAGGAGATGAAAAAGTAGAGTAGACGTCAATTTTTCTGGTTAAAAATAATGAAATTCTAGGTCTCAATATTTTGATTTTTGTTTCAGATACCGTTTGGTTGCTTGAGAAAATAATCACAAGAAAAGAAAACAATAATCTTAAGTAAATCATTTGCTTTTTTTTTTTTTTTTTTGATGAGTTGTTTATTGTTAATTAGTAAGCAAAAATAATAAAATTCAATTCAATTAGATTAGATCATCACTGGTCTAATTTTGTTCTGAAAGTTTGTGTATTCATTTTGTGAATGCCTGAAATAATCAAAAGAAAAATACTCTCTACTCAATCTTTGAGTTGGTTATAATGAGTTCATATTTTGAGCTTTTAACTGAAAGAGAAATTTTTTTCTTTAAAATAATGTTTTTTTTTCTAGACCTCCTTATGATCTTATGCATCTCTGTTTGTATATTAATTTTTAGGTTTTTTTTTTTTTTTTTTTTTCACTTGCAGTGAGGCATATTCATATTTTGATTTGCCATTCTGCTCTCCTGGAGGTAAGAATAACTTTCTTGGTTTGTGCCAAAATTTCTTGCATAGATAGTTAATTCAATCCTATAGATGCACTTTCTAATTGAAATTTTCGATGTATATATAGATCCAATACCCAACAGAAAGAAATCCTTTCAAGAACTTTTAGCAGGGGATTGCTATGTCAACACTCAGTATGAATTGAGGTTCAAGATGGGAACAACAAGGAGACTCCTTTGTGAGAAAAATCTGACCAGAGAAGAAGTTGCGAAATTTAGGTATGCCATTGCAAACAACACTGTGTACTTTATGTACTACGATAACATTCACTTGTCAGAGTACGTTGGAGGAGATAGCTCACAGTCATTGTACCCGAAAAATGGTGATAACGGGCGTAGGTATTTTCTTATCAATCACCTGCACTTTTATCCTCAGTACAAAGGAAACAAAGTGAAAGAAATAGATGTTTTGGGTGACTATGAATCTGCTGTGGATATAACTGAGGACAATGAAATCAAAGTCATCTTCACTTATTCTGTCTTCTGGGAAGAATATGAATCCAAGCGAGAGAATCCGAGCAGGGTCAGTGACTATTTGAAAGAACTATTCAAGATAACTAATCGGGGCCGGGCCATCCTCTTTTTGGAGCAAGTTGGAGGGGCTAATCCTAGCCCTTATGCTACTGCTATTGCCATTTACATCTGGCTTCTGTTGCTTTATATAAAGATTGTGCCATATCTTAGAGAGTACTTTAATCGGTATCACTCCCATCTCTACATTCCTTCTGTTGTATAGTTCCTACTTCCAAGCAGGACATTGCAATGACATGTATTCAGCTAATGATGATTATAAATCAACTTCTACTGCAGGATTTCTTTTGCTTATGGACATGTATTGGTAAAAGTTACAAGAGTTACAGGGGTTATTCGTCCACGTCATGTTCATAGTAATGCGTGTAGATGTCCTCGGTACTCGTCCCTACTTGGGGCCATTCTGGGTGTTGGAACTCAACTGTTCATTATGTAAGCCATATCTGCCATATGCTTGTTAATTCAATTCATTACCCTCCCCCAAAATTCTGAATTCTAGTGGCTATTTTGGATTTTTTTGGTGCAATCCATTCTTTTGTTGAGACTCTATAGCTATTTTGGGTTTTTTTTTGTGTAATTCATTCTTTTGTTGAGAGTCTATGGCTATTTTGGGTTTTTTGGTATGATTTTATTCAGAAAGATGCTGGCAGTAGTCTTTGCGTAATAGCTATATGAATGCAATGCATATGGGTAAATCTGCTCTGCCCTTTGATTGGTTCAAATATGTGCTAACAGTTGGCTCCCTCACTCGGTATATAGACTTCGAGAAATTCTATAGACACAATTAAATGACCTGCTAACAAGCCTAACATTGAGATTTCAAAAGACTGCATTGCAGGATGCTTATAATCGCTAATTAATGTCCCTAGAGTTTCATGTATCCTTTTAATAACTTTTTTTTCCCTGAACCTATACTATCAATAATTTAATCTCATAACAATTTCAATTTTCTTAAATTTTCATTAGCATTAATTTTAAGGGGTTATATTATCATAAATATAGTTCACTTAAGAATTCCATTTGCAGGATTTGCGTCCTCTTCGTCTTGGCATATACAGGTCACCTATATCCCTGCAATCATAAGAGACTTTTTATTTGGCTCATCATGAGTTATGGTCTCACATCATGGTTTTCTGGATACAAGGCTGCTTCATTCCACTCTAGCTTCACATCACTTGGACTGGTAATAATTATAATTAATGTATATAGTATCTAATTATTTCAGTATTCTATATTCTGTCAGTTTAAATTATGTGGCCAATGATTTTTCTTGCAGAAAGAATGTATTTACCAAACTGGGGCCCTGTACTCTGGTCCAGTGTTCTTAACATGTCTTGCCATAATTACATTAAAGGCGATCACAACAAGGGTGTCACTTTTACTAGAAATTTATACTCCAGCCATATGTTTTCTCAGTTTGTTAGTCACTGTCAGATTCCTAACTTGGGGTGGCATGTCTGGGCACTCTTCCCCACAAGAATTTAGAATAACTTGTTCCACCATACGCTTTCAAAGTGAGATTCCTAACCAAGCTTGGTACATGAAGACACCAGCTCAAATGTTCTTTGGGGGCTTTCTGCCTTTCATATGCATCTTCTACATGATGGATGATATTTACGCAAGCTTGTACAATTTGAAAGTTTGTGGTGCATTTGGTACTATGTTGACGGCCTTCATTATTGTCATCATAGTGACTGTGTTAATGGGAATGGGATGCACCCGCTTTCAGCTGAAAAAGAAAGATCACCAATGGTGGTGGAGGTAATTCTCTTACAACTTTGTTACAAACACAATAAATTTAATAAAATTTCAAATTTGAGGCGTAAGATTGTGATTAATGCAACATCACTTTCACATGGGACCCCATTGACACCATTTTTATTATACACTAATTACAACCTACCACTAATTAGTTGTGAAACAATTGTAAAAGTTTTTGTACATACTTATTGATTCTCTTAACATATACCTTGATGCTAGGGAACTAACACTCTATCTGGAAAAATACCAAAACTTACCAAATAATAATCTACATTTTCATCCTCTGATGGGTGTTATACAAGAAATGACTTCCATCAGTTGTTACTTTAGCATGCTGATGCAAATTTGTAAGCCATTCAAGTCGTATGTTGCATATGTTTGCATAGTAGTGAACTGAGTGAAGAGTACAACTTTTATACTTGAGTATTTCTTATTGACTATAATAAAGAACCCTATCTACAAGTTGGCCCCTCATTGCAACATCTGAAAGTAGAGTTTTAAGCTCAAATCATGTTTAAATTCATGTAGAAGAAACATTGTCTTTCAAAACCAGATCATGATTAAAGTAAAGTTTTAAGCTCAAACCATATTTAAATTCTTTGAGAAGAAAGGTTGAAACATTTGAAGGTACAGTTTGAAGCCCAAATCATGTTTAAATTCATTCAGTTTTAAGCTCAAATCATGCTTTTCAAGCTTTTGCTTCTAATTTGATGAAAAATCAAATCTTTTATTTCCATGAAGCAATATACTAATGTCTTCTCATCCAATATCTATCTATTGATCTTTCTAAGTCTATCTACAATGCAGATCTGTGCTTCGTGGGGGATCACTTGCCATTTTCATGTTTGCGTATGGTCTCTATTTCTATGCTAGAGCAAGTGCCAGTATTTCAATGAACCTGCTAGAATTCCTGGGCTACAATGCTTGCATATTCTACGCTGTCTTCTTGATACTTGGAACCATTGGCTACAATGCTTCATCAATTATGTTCCGTCAAGTGGACCTAGACCTGAAGAGGCCTGCCTAGAAAACTCAATTCTTTCTAATGCTGACCCAAAGAGAGACAGCACATTGTTTTTGTTATTTTCCTGAGTGACAAAGAGGAGGCCTTACCGCCTTAGTGATCGTTTCATTTTCAAGATTTTTCATTTTTTTAGTAGTAGAACTGAACACCATGGATTCAAAATCCATGACCCACCCACAACTACCTTGTTATTCATGGTCCAGGAATAGGATGACTGGTGTTTACCAATCATGTTGCATTGCAAACACACTCGGCATAGGAATAACAATTCTACTCATTTGTTCTGTGTTTTCATTCTAAATCTGTCACATGACATGTAATTCTTTTAACTGAAACCCCAGCATCGGGATGCTTGTATAAATCTACCAGGAGAGGATTAAGTTGTATATCCCAGTGACCAAAATACACAACGTCTAGGGTGCTTCGACCTTATGCGGTGATATCCCACATGGAATAGAAACATGTGCAGAGGCTACCGAGTAGGTGTATAAAATAAGAGCAAGCGGGTCAGTTACGATTACTTACCTGGACGGGGTCAATGGGTGATCAAAAAGGCCCACGGCCTAAGCTTGTGACTTCCATTGCACTACGGAGGGGTGCTCGCTTAAGGTCTGTCCAAGTGATGGAACCTACGTCATAATTTGTTGCAGTGGGGGCCTGCGTTCGCGCGGCCCCTATCAATATTAATTCGAAAAGTTTATTGGTGGTGTAATGTGGGCTTTGTTTAGGATCTAATACTGAAGTGTGCTGCAGAAATGGAGTAGTTGGGCTTGGGCTTAGAGCATTATCTGCCCTTAAGAAAAAAGGGGTGTGACACTTACAATTTGCTACATAAAGGTCAGATGTGCCTATTTGGCATTAGGTCCTTTCAAATTAACAGTATTTGGAAAGGCGCGGACACGTATGCTTAAAAACTAATTTTTAATTCTATTTCTCTCTCCTCTCACGTTTCTCTCTTTCTCCTCCGTCTCTCTCCTCTCTCTATCTCAGCCTCACTCTCACTCTCTCACAAACCACTAATCTAGCCACCTAGCCATGTCCACATCTCTCTCTTGCGGTGGTTTTTTATTTTTTTTGCTTTGTGTTGATGGGTGGGTTCTGATGGGAAGGTTCAGCGGTGGGAGGAGACGGGTGATTTTTTTGTTTTTTTTTGTTTTTTTTGTTTTTAATAAAAGGTAGGAATGCTTTTAGGTTATTTGAACAGATGATGTGATAAAATAAGGGATGTGATCTAGGGTACATTGTAAAGTAATTTTAAAATAAATAAAATAGTATTTTGGTGTGTGAAAATAGAATCTTTTTAGAACATTTGATACTAATGCTTTTACTCATTTAGGGAAAATGGGAAGTCATTTTCACTTGGACAAGGGTTTATGATTCTATAATGAACTCCATTGGACTTAATCCATATTCTGTAAAATTCTTTACAAGCAATGTGTATGATGGACCGAATGAATTGAAATGCTAGCAACAATAAATATTATATTTAAACTTTTAGATATTACTTGTAAAAAATAAAAATTTGATAAATTAAAGATCAAAAATATCATTTGTTCTCAGTGAGGAAAAAATAAGGCATAAATACGTTTATAGTTCCTATATTTTGACTTTTTTTCATTTTAGTCCCTACATTTTAATTTTATCACTTTTAATCCCTAAACCAATTAACGCGTGTTATTTTCGTCCTTTCCGTCAGTTAACTTACGGAAATAGCTGAGGTGGCAGCCGGAACAATTAAAATATTATAAAAAAATGCCACATCACCATGACACATCAGCATATAAATTAAATAAATTAATTTATTAATTTTAACTAAATAAAAAAAATTAAAAACATAATTAAAACACAAAAAATCAAACCCAAGAATAGGAATTCAAAATTAAACCCATTGAATCAACTTCCTTTCCCACTTAAAATCAAATCAATAATGCAAAAAAAATTTGAGAATAAAACAAAGACCAATGCTGAAAGACCCATGTTGAAAATCCATCAGTTTTTCTCGTTCTTCCCAAAGATTCATAGCCAAAATTATAAAATCAAAGAAAACCCAAAAATCTCAAACACTCAAAAACCCAAAAACCCAAAAACTCAAACAAAACCCAGTTTATTTCAAACAATCAACAACAAAATCAACCAACCTGGCCAACTCGGCTCATTGAATCAAAAAAACACACAAACCCAAAAAAATCCAGCCAAACTTAGCTCATTGAATCAAACTCGGCTCATTGATTTTTTTTTTTTCTAGTTTCATTTTTTGGGTTTGGGCATTTGATTTTTGGGTTTGATTTTCTAGGTTTGGGTATTCATTCTGGATTTCTTATACTCGGCTTCAGCTCTAGCCAGTGCTTCTTTCGACCGAGCTTGAAAATTGTCGGCGTCGGATTCTTCTTCGTTTTGATGGGTTAGGAGCATGGTCTCTAAGGATGAGAGTTGAGCTATCTCACTCGATGGCGAAGCTTGAAGGCAACGGCAGAGCTTGAAGATGACAGCGACAGTGGCAGAGCTTGAAGGTGATGGCAATGCTTGAATGCGACGATGGCGATGGTAGATCTTGAAGGCGATGACAACGATGACAAATTTTGAAGACAACCTTTTACTCGCCTGGGTTTGTTGTTGTCAGTTGTGGCTTTTGCTCACTGGGGTTCACTTGTTGTGGGTTGTGGCTTTTGATTGTCGTGGGTTGAATCGGTTTTGAGGCTTGGGTTTGAATGGGTTGTGGGTCTAAATAGGTTGTGGTTCTTAGGTTGGTTTTGAAGTTTCGATGGTGTGTGGTGTTGTTTTGGTGGTGGGTATAAATTTCGATGGTTGTGGGTTGCTGTTGGTGGGTATAAATTTCATGTTCTTGGGTTTGATTTTCTGGGTTTGGGTTTGATTTTATTGTTGTTAATTATGTTTTTATTTTTTTTATTTAGTTAAAATTAACAAATTAATTTTTTAAATTTATATGCTGATGTGTCATGATGATGTGGCATTTTTTACAATATTTTAATTGCTCCGGCTACCACCTTAGCTATTTTTGTCGGTTGACTGACGGAAATGACGAAAATAACACGCGTTAATTGGTTTAAAGACTAAAAGTGATAAAATTAAAATGTAAGGACTAAAATGGAAAAAAAGTCAAAATTTAGGGACTAAAAGTGCATTTACGCCAAAAAATAATGTAGCTTACATGGCGAAAAGGGCACCCCTAGTGACGGAGCCAGGAAGTATCTTCAGAAGGGCGAGTCTCAAGCTAAAATATAATCTTTAGAATCGGTTTTGAGGCTTGGGTTTGAATGGGTTGTGGGTCTAAATAGGTTGTGGTTCTTAGGTTGGTTTTGAAGTTTCGATGGTGTGTGGTGTTGTTTCGGTGATGGGTATAAATTTCGATGGTTGTGGGTTGCTGTTGGTGGGTATAAATTTCATGTTCTTGGGTTTGATTTTCTAGGTTTGGGTTTGATTTTATTGTTGTTAATTATGTTTTTATTTTTTTATTTAATTAAAATTAACAAATTAATTTTTTAAATTTATATGCTGATGTGTCATGATGATGTGGCATTTTTTACAATATTTTAATTGTTCCGGCTGCCACCTCAGCTATTTTTGTCGGTTGACTGACGGAAAGGACGAAAATAACACGCGTTAATTGGTTTAAGGACTAAAAGTGGTAAAATTAAAATGTAGGGACTAAAATGAAAAAAAAAAAGTCAAAATTTAGGGACTAAAAGTGCATTTACGCCAAAAAATAATATAGCTTACATGGCGAAAAGGGCACCCCTAGTGACGGAGCCAGGAATTATCTTCAGAAGGGCGAGTCTCAAGCTAAAATATAATCTTTAGTTTCAAACTTACTATAGTTCAAACCTCATTTCTTCCACATCTATTAACAAAAAAATTATATTTAACAATAACTTAATATAATTACTAAAACCCTTATTATCAAATAAACAGTACATAAATATAAAACAAAAGTGCAAGTTCTAAAAACAAAAACAAAAAACACATACCCAATTACAAAACATATACACGACTTTAGTCTACGAAACAGATAGCACTGTTTAATCAAAACTAGAAACAAAATAATATAATATACTATTAGCAATGCAAGCTGTAAACAATAGAATACCCAAAAGTCAAAACATTAGCAAATGCAAGCTAGTAAACACTAATTTTGTGCTTAAACCTGTCCTGTTTTAGTGTTTTATGCAGTTCAGATGAACATGTTAAACTCAAACATAAAACACAGAGAGAGAGAGAGAGAGAGAGAGTCGACAAACTGATGACTAATTCGGAGGATGCAGCCAGCACCAGTCGTCTAGTGGAGTCTGGAAGCGCAAGAGATTTCTTTTTTTCTAATCAGATTTGGGTTTTTCAGCCGACCGTGGTCCGTAGATATTAAAGTTTTTTTTTTTCTTTTATAGGAGTCCTTATTTACAAAGGATTTTTTTTTTTTAGTTAATAATGTTGCTGATATGGGATTTGTTAAAGTTGTTTATCTCTATTTAGAGGGGTTATCAGCAATGAATGAGCTATTTTCTTGAGTTATCTGTATCATATTTTAAAAAACCAGTTCTAATGTTTGAGGAGGCTAGACTCTGGAGGCCCAAATGAATTTAAAGAGAAGAGTTATTAGATCAAGGGGGCCAAGAAGTGTATTTACAGGTAATTCATGATAATCTTTAGTTTTAGTAGCACTATTAGAGCAACCACATCAACTTGGGCATAATTGTGCAAAATGGAAAAAATGACTAATTTTACACAATTTGAGAAAAAAAAACACTTAACACCAGCTTGTGCTCCTTCATCGTTTAATTCTTCTATGGCAATAGCTAGAGTAAGTTCCAACTCATCATCATCAGAAGATGAGTAAAATGGAGGCTCATCATTCGGAAAAATAAAATCAATTTCATAATAGAAATCCATTAAGAGAGAACAAAAACCGAATGGAAGAGATAATTTTGTAGAAGTGGATGGAAATTAGAGAGAAAATGGTCATATTTATAGAGCAAGAATGTGACTTGAGTTTGAATTTCAAAAATTTGACCTTTAGGTTTGAATTTACCATTGGGTTTAAAGTTAAAAAAATATGACCTTTATATTTGAATTTACCATTGGGTTTAAAGTTAAAAAAAAAAAAAAAAAAAAAAAAAATATGACCTTTAGGTTTGAATTTACCGTTGGGTTTAAAGTTAGGTTTGAATTACCGTTTGAATTTCAAAATTATGACTGGTGGATATAACAATAAAAATTATGACCGTTGGGTTAAAAAAAAATATGACCATTGGTTGGAGACATCGATTCGGTCATCGATTCTAGCAATACGGTGGTCAGAGACATCGATTCGACGACAGTCATCATTGCCACTATTATAACAATCAGCCCATTGGTGATGGTGGTACAATGATCAGAGACACCAATCCCGTGGGTGGTCATCAAAGCCACTATTTTGGTAGTTTGGGCATCGGCGTGTTTGTCGAAGCCACTATTTTAATAATCCACCCACCAGTGGGTCACTATTCGGTGGTACGGTGGGTGGCGAGACCAATCCGGCGGCGTTCGCCGGAGTCACTATTTTCGCAATTCGGCCATCGGACCTCAACCACAAGCGGTTCCATTGGCTAAGCCACCGGTGTGGGTAGTTTACTTAAAATATAAGTTTAAATTAAAAAAGTATGACCATTAGGGAAAATAATAAAAAATTGATGAAGAATGAATATTTTATTGAAAAGTTTTGTAAAATAGATAAACTGATGTGGGTGTTTTGTAAAAGTGATGATGTAAAATAGAAAAAGTAGGTTTTTTTGTATAAAATAGACGGAATCTTTTCCACAAGCTGATGTGGTTACTCTTAAATTGAGTTTTGAAAAGTCAGGGGGGCCATGGCCCCTTAGCTTTTTTTTTTTTTTTTGATGGGACCATGGCCCTTTAGCTCTGCCCTTAGGCACCCCCATTGTTAAGTGAAAACAATTGTGTTATATGAAATTGACATTCCTATTGTATAACAAAGATACAATGACTATCGTACACCCTCAGTGTGCCCTCAGTGTGATGGTTACTTCACAAGTACAAATTCTTATTACGTAGAGGGAGAAAATGGTCGGGATTCAAGTCTTTAAAAGAGAATTTCACACATATATACTCTTAGATCATGTTAGGGTAGAATTTCTATCTCATTTAAAAAAAGATTAACGGCTTAGATTCAAAAAAAAGAAAAAAAAAAATTTACAACTACAACAACTATCCCGCTAAAACAACAGTACATATATAAGCAACCAATTCTAACAGCTTTTCCCTCCTAAATATTCAAGCTCTTAAAATCTCTCTCTCTCTCACAATCACACAGAATCCATGGCTCGTAGATTATTAAATACATGTTACTTGGTTCTGGTACTGGTTGCTCTGTCAACTGTGGCATTCGCAATTGTTTGGACTCAAAGAAATGCGCCTTTAAGTGAAGAAGATCGCGATGATGAATTGATGATGATGAATACAAGGAAGGCGATTACATTCCTCTCTTCGCCAACAAAGCCTGTCCTTATCAAGGAGATCCATGGTAATCAATATTTTGACTTTGTTGAAGAAACGGTTTGGTTTCTTGAGAAAATTATACACATTGAAGCCAAAAAAAGAATCACTTTTTGCCATTACGCTTGTATATTAATTTGCAAGCTTTTTTATTTTTGCATTTGCCATTCTGCCCTCCTGGAGGTAAGAATGACTTTCTTGGATTGTGCCAAAATTTCTACTTTCTAGGCATAGAGATCATTCCTATGCAATTTCTAACCGACATTTTTGATATATATAGATCCAATACCCAACAGAAAGAAATCCTCTCAAGAACTTTTAGCAGGGGATTGCTATGTCAACACTCAGTATGAATTGAGGTTCAAGATGGGAACAAGAAGGAAGCTCATTGTGAGAAAAATCTGACCAGAGAAGAAGTTGCGAAATTTAGGGACGCCATTGCAAATGAAACTATGTACGAGATGTACTATGATAACATTCGCTTGGAATAGCAAGTTGGAGTTAATGCTTCGGATCTAGAGTTCCCCCCAGTTGAGTACCAAGTTGGACTTTATCTTATCAATCACCTGGACTTTCATATCCTTTACTTAGGAAACAAAGTGAAAGCTACATATGTTATGGGTCACTACGATTTTTCTGGGGAAATATCTAAGGACGCTGAAATCATAGTCGTCAACTTCACATATTCTGTCTTCTGGGAATATTTTGAATCCAAGCAAGAGAATCAAGACAAGGTCAGTGACTTGTCGAAGCACGTTGGAGGAGATGATCATGTGCCTTACGCTACTACAGCTTTCGTCCTTTGCATCTGGCTTGGGTTGCTTTGTGCAGCGATTATGGCATACACATACCTTAGAAAGTATTTTACTCGGTATCACTCTATTCCTTATGTTGTATAGTTCCGTTCAAGCAGGCCATTGTATTCAGCTAATGATGATTAAATCAACTTCTACTGCAGGATTTCTTTTGGAGAAGCCACAGGGGTTGGTCATGGTGATGCGTGCAGTTGTCCTCGGTACTCGTCCCTACTTGCAGTGACGAAGCCAGAACTTTGAGTTAGAGGGGGCGGTTTTACTGTTGCTTGTATGTGACGGTTTCAACATCTAATTTTGCTACTTAGCTGCTGAGATTTTTTTTTTTTTTTTTTTTTTTTTTTTTTTTATTATGGATAAGAACAAAATTATTTTTGTTTAGAATTTTTTAAAAGGCAAGGTTATTTATTTTGGATAAAATTAGTTAATTTTTAGTTTTATTGATAATTTTTTTTGTTGAGTTTTTTTTTTTTTTTTAAGGCTTGTGTATTTTGTTTTAGATTTTAGATCTATAAATTTTTTTTATGATCATTAAAATGAGGGAAATGCTAGAGCTACAAGTTTTTTTATAAATTACTGATGTGATAATTAAGTGATTACTGATAAGTAAAAAAATGATGTGAGAAGTGTGCCTGTATGCGAACTAATAAAAATTTGCTACCATAATAGTTTGTAAAAATGTTTTAAAAAAGTTTGAGTATAGCATTACTCTAAAAGAATCAATGATATTACTAAAAGGAAACAAAATATAATTTTATAGAACAAAATTGCTAAAATTAGTACACACATATATATATATAATAATATTTTTTTTTTTTTTAAATTTAGGGGGGGCCATTGCCCCCCCTAGTCCAAGTGTGGCTCCGTCACTGCCTACTTGGGGCCATTCTGGGTGTGGGAACTCAGCAGTTCATTATGTAAGCCATATCTACCATATGCTTGTAAATTCTGAATTCATTTTTTGGATACAAAGATGAATGTATGTACTAAAACATATCTGACAAACAATTGTCTTTTTCTAAGTCTACCAAAACTATAGCATAACACGTGTTAGTTAAATGATTAAATTCACCAATTTTTGATAGCTTAAGCTTTTGAAAGAACCAGTAATTTAACATGGTTAACTAGCGAGTACAAAACAACATAATTAACTTATGATTACAAAAATACACTCTAGGAATGGTTTATTAGTGTCCCTAAAGGGGCCATCAAATGGTTTCTTTCATCCTAAACTGCACATTTCATTTTCATATATACTTTAAATTTTCATAGGCACTAATTTTAAAATGTCATACTATCATAAATATAGTTCACTTAAGAATTCCATTTGCAGAATTTGCATCCTCTTCGTCTTGACATATACAGGTCACCTATATCCCTGCGATCATGAGAGCTTGTTTATGTGACTCATCATGAGTTATGTTCTCACATCATTGGTTTCTAGGTACAAGGCTGCTTCATTACACTCTGGTTTCACACCACATGGACGGGTAATGGTTCTAATTACCTTGTTCAGTATCTCAATATTTTCTGTATTATAACTCTTTACATTTCAGGTTTTTAATTATGTGACCAATGATTTTTCATTTTTTTTTTCTTGCAGAAAGAATGTGTTTTCCAAACTGGAGCCCTATACTTAGTTCCAGTGTTCATAACAGGTCTTGCCATAATTATATTCAAGGCGATAACATCAGGGCTGTCACTGCCGTCGTTGTCACTTCCACCAGAATATGATACATTCAAATATATTTTAAAAATCATTTGGATACCTGCCTCTATAAGAGCCCTAATTTGGGGTGGTGACAGCTTTGGGTACTCTTCCCCAAGACTAGAGCATCTGAAATAACTTGTGCCACCATACACTTTCAAAGTGAGATTCGTAACCACGTTTGGTACATAAAGACACCTACTTACATGTTCTTTGGGGGCCTTCTGCCTTTCTGCATGATCTGCCTCATGATGGATGATATCTATGCAAGCTTGTACAAATTGAAAGTTTGTGGTGCATTTAGTACCATGTTTACAGCTTTTATTATAGTCATCATAGTAACTGTGTCGGTGGGAATGGTTTGTACATACTATCAGCTATCCAAGCAAGATCACCAATGGTGGTGGAGGCAATTCTCTTATAACAATGTAAAAAACACAAATTTTTAACTTTTTTCAAACTTGAGATTCAAGATTATGATTAGGGCAACATCACTTTTACATGGAGACCACCACTGGCATCACTTTTAATATATACTCAACCTACCACCTAGCAGCTGTGAAAAGAAAATTGTAAAATTTGTTGTGCATCTATAATTATTGATTCTCTACACCTTGACCAATTATAGGAACAACCATCATGATAAATTCTACCTAATTTTAAGGGTACTTTTTTCTTTTCTTTTTTTATATACAATATAGAAATTCCACTCTAGTCTAATCTAAGAATACTTTAAATTTAGTTACAAATGCTAGGGAATTAAAACTGCAATCATGTTAAAATTCATTAAGAAATTGTAAAATTTGTTGTGCATCTGTAATTATTGGTTCTCTACACCTTGACCAATTATAGGAACAACCATCATGATGGATTCTACCTAATTTTAAGGGTACCTTTTTTTTTTTTTAGATACAAGATAGAAATTCTACTCTAGTATAATCTAAGGGTACTTTAAATTCAATTACAAATGCTAGGGAATTAAAACTGCAATCATGTTAAAATTCATTAAGAAGAAAGGTTGTCATTAATGCAGACCATGTTTAAATTACAGTTTAAAGCTCAAACCATGTTGCAACATTTGAAAGTACAGTTTGAAGCCCAAATCATGTTTAAATTCATTCAGTTTTAGGATCAAATCATGCTTTTCTAGATTTTGTTCCTAATTTGATTAAAAATCAAATCTTTTATTTCCATGAAGCAATATACTAATCTCTTTTCATCCAATATCTATCAATCTATTGATCTAAGTCTATCTACAATGCAGATCTGTGTTTCGTGGGGGATCAATAGCCATTTTCATGTTTGCATATGGCCTCTATTTCTATGCTAGAGCAAAAGCCAGAATTTCTCTGGGCCTGCTAGAGTTTCTGTGCTACAATGCTTGCCTATTCTGCCCCGCGGCGCCCACCCCCCCCCCCCCCAAAAAAAACTTTTCAAAGAGTTCCATGATTTAGGCTACGCTGCAGTTCTGTGATTTACAATGTAAAAACTAACAAAGCTTCCATGTGAAGGTGTGAATAATAATGGCAGACTAGACTAGACAAGACAGACAAGTTTCCCCAAGCTTCCATATAGGCCCCTGTGTGGCTGTGCCCCTGACCCACTCCGTTACCCACTTTCCCAATTAACAGGAAATGCACTTTTCTTTTCTTTTGTTTTCTTTTAATTTTCCTTATAATATATTATTTGCTATTACAATAATCAATATTACACACACACACACACATATATATATATATATATCATATGGCATTATAAATGTACTTGATTAAAATATACTACTATATAGAACATTTAATTTATTGATAAAATAATATAACATATTAACAAGTATTAGTTGTTGTTTATTAGATTTTTTTATGGGTCGAAATTTCAATGATTGTTTATCTTTTATTTAGCAATCTTTAAATTATTAGTATTTTTCTTAGTATATCTTTTTAAATGACAGTCATTTTAGTTAATGGGTGATAATTTGTTCTAATAAATTTAAGTTCATAGGTAAGTTTAGGACTATTGACACATTCTTGAAATGAATATTGATTATTAAATTGTATTATACATTACTATTTTAGATTTCATAAGCACAAAAAAAAAATAATAAAATAAAAAATAGTTGTCTAATTTTATGTGTGGCCCCCCCAAAATAAATTTATGGCTCCTCCACTGCATGTTGCATTGCAAATACACTCAGCATAGGTCACTTTTAGTTTTAGTAAGCTCAAGTTTAGGTAAAAAGAATTGCTTGAATCAATCCCTTTGTCACAAAATAACTGAAAGCAAGACTACATTTTCGTTTATTTCATACAAACTGAACCCTCATTCAGGTATCACTGTCTCAGTCAGTGTCATCTTGAAGAGATGCAGAGGATGGTGATCCTAGCGTCAATCTTGGACATCTTGGACTTGCATGAGGTGTTCATCAGTTCATGGCATGGTGCCACGGTTAGTGGTGGTGCCCTGGCAATTGATGGCGGTTCTGGAAAGAGTCCCTTACAAAATAGCTTCTTGGTGTAGGGTAATGAAGACAGAAAATAATGAAAAGCCCAGCTTATAGTAATGGCAATGGAAGCAACATTTACTATTTAGTCATAAATGATCATATAATGGTTTTGTAGCAATTCAGTTCCTCTCAAAGTAGAGAATTCACCTTCCCTGGAAATTATAAGGAATTTGGAGGCATATTTTCCTCCTATTAGTTTTCCTTTTTAGTATTCAATTCCATTTTGATCAACATTAGTACCCTATAGCCAGACCAAAACAATAAATGAAAAACTGGAAGAATTAGAAGGGTAATTCCAGTTCCAAAACAGCACAAGCTCAATCAATGCAGGCATAAATGAAAATTGCAAAGGACAAATGCTTCCACCGACCACTGATCATGTAAGTTGCATATATATAAGCAAATGTTTACCAACTCTCAAGTCAACCCAGCCAATGAGGGGGTGAGGGATACGGCCAATTATCTACCTCTAATTTCTTAACATAGAAAATCGACAGATCCTAGTTTATGTTTGCTTAACTTATCTAAAGGTACATGATTCATGACCACAAAAAAATTGGGCTGAAACATGTAAGTATAACCCATGGATTCAATACTAGGTCAATTTCTGCCCTTGTGATGGGTTGGATTAAAATTAATTCTCAAAATAAATCATATTAAAAAAATTCAAAATTTATTTATATTAAAAGTCAAAGCTCAAAGAAAGTCCAATTAGATTTCAATTGGATTCTCAATTTTGCATCACGTGTCCCCATCTAATTTTTAATTTTTGGGCCAATTGAATTATTGGGTATAAAAATCAAAAAGTCTAAATCCAATTAGATTCTCAATTGGAGTCCAATTTTCCTCACCACATGTTCATCTAATTTTTTAATTTTTAAGGTAAGTGAATTATTGGGTGCAAAAATCAAAGAGTCTAAATCCAATTAAATTCTAAATAATATATATATATATATATATATATATATATAATGAGAAATCATTACATATTTTAGAAATGTATGGTTTAAAAAATTTGCAAGCTAATGCTATATATAATTTGAATATCTTCTCAAAAAAATTTATAATTTAAATTATGTAATTGTGATTGTTTTTAATTGTACCCGTGCATATGCACGGGTTACACATCAGTAAAGAATAATAAAATAAACTTATATATTTTGTAAAATGAGTTGAAAAAACTATCAACCCAAACCTAACCTGACTCAAGGCACAAAATAAAATTCCAACCCAACCCATTCCACAAAAAACCAACCCAAGGTGTCGGGTTGGATTAAGTATTGTTGGTTTTTGTTAGGTTTGTGGGTTAAATGCATTGGTACACTTCCTTAGGTGCTATGATGCTTCTAATGAATTAGCTGAGTGTGTGTTGTGTGGGTGTCTCCTAAGTTCACATTGGGCATATACTTGGTTCATCTAGGTTTTATAAATAACTCATCAATTGTTACTAGACTAATCTTTTTGGGGTTTAGTATAGATATGACTATCTTTTTCTCTTAGGTCATTACAAATGGTATTAAAGTCAACTTGGTAACACCGTGTAGGCTTGGTGACACTACCATAAACCAATCCACAAAAAACCAACCCAAGGTGTCAAGTTGGATTAGGTTGTGTTGGTTTTTGTTAGGTTGGTGGGTTAAATGCACATGTACACTTCCTTAGGTGCTATGATGCTTCAAATTGATATTGAATTAGTTGAGTATGTGTTTTGTAAATATACAATAGTTGTTATAAGTGCACTACATCAGCTTCTTTTTTTTTTTTTTTTAATTAAATTTAGGGCAAATGCAAAAAGACCCCTTGGAATTTGGGTCAATTGCAAGCTGGCTTTTATGTTATCAATTTTGTATTATTGGCCTCTAAAGTTTAGGAATTTTACAAGTTAAGTCCTCCATTTCTATTTTTGTTATTTGTAATTGACGAAAAATGATTATGTAATGTACACTTATTATTTCAAAAATGATTTTTTTTTTATAGTACAGTCACGTGCACACAATGTGACCATTTTCAGCCGATTATAATTAACAAAAATTAAGATGGAGGATCAATTTAGGTAATTCATAAATCTTTGAAGTCAATAATATAAAATTGACAGCACAAATTTCAATTTGCATTTTGGCCTTAAATTTACCTAAGTTTTAGGGAGTATATATTTTATTGAGGTGTTCCTAAAATAACCTAAAAACAAAAGGCAAATTGCTAGTTTGGGACTTTGCCCCCTTCCCACAAGATTTTTTACACTTAATATTATCAACAAAACCCAGGTAGAGAGAGAGAGAGAGAGAGAGTGAGAGAACAGAAGGAGAGAATAGTAGTAACTATTAATGCAAGGCCAAAACAGCTAAACCCAATTCGACCACCTTCGACTCAGCACCCAAATGCTTTCTCAGGTCTCTTCCTTCACAACCCAGGTGCCATTCTCTCTCTCTCTCTCTCTCGCTTCATATTTTTGGTCTAGTGGTGTGTCATTTTAGCATATCTGCTACTCTCTTTGCTTTTGACCCTATGCTCAGACACAATTTGGTAATTGTTGCTGTGTTGGCCACTAGTATTTTCAATATTTTCTGGGGAACACCTTGATGCTATGCTGTACTGCCTCTAGGGGTTTTGTTTTGTTTTGTTTTGGTGAACTATAAACACATTATCATTTTCTGGGTCTTGTGTTTTTGTGACTAATCTGCAATATATCATATGATTTTTGAGATTTTTGTTGTTGAAGTTGTAAGTTGAACTTATGTTGGGCCACTCACAAACAGATATAGTCTATATTTTCCATAATGTGGTGTTCAAATTATTGCTGGGTTCTGTTTTGATCATCTGGGTTTTTGTTTTACAGGTCTTGGAAGAGATATTTTTTGTGAAATTTGAACTTTAGGATATTTGGAGGTCCAAGATTTGTTGATATAAATTAGCTTTTTATATTTGTGAGATTTGAGTATTGTGATTACAAGATGGCGACTTGTATGCCGACGAGTTTGATGCCTCCTAGTACTCGAAACCGAATGGGGGTATTAACTGTGCTTGGAGGGAGAGTGTCAATTGAGAATCACTTTGGGAGAGGTTGTTGTGTGACAATGTCTGAGGAGAAGAATGGGGTTTTGGGTGCTCGCCAAAAGTCATCCTTTCCTCAGTTTAAGTGTTCTGCCAACTCTCAGAGTGTTAGTCCATATCATAACAAAGATCCTTTTCTGCATCTACACCCTGAAGTCTCAATGCTCAGAGGGGATGGGAACAATACTATGGATAACCCAAGAAAGGATACTTCAGGTGGAAAGGTCACAGAGAGTTTAGGAGATATGTCTAGTCCAAATAATTACAATGATGCTAAGATCAAAGTTATTGGAATTGGAGGTGGTGGATCAAATGCAGTCAACCGTATGATAGAGAGTGCGATGAAGGGTGTGGAATTCTGGATTGTCAACACGGATATTCAGGCCATGAGGATGTCTCCTGTATTTCCTGAGAACCGTCTGCAAATTGGTCAAGAGCTTACGAGGGGTCTTGGTGCTGGTGGGAACCCAGAGATTGGCATGAATGCTGCGAAAGAAAGCAAAGAATCAATTGAAGAGGCACTTTATGGAGCAGATATGGTCTTTGTTACGGTAGGTTCAACTTCTCTTCAGCCATTGTGACTTTCCAGAGAAACTGTTCTACATTGTTGCGTTCTTGTTGATGTTTTCTGACTATGAGACCATTATGTATTTTTATTATTGTATGCTTGTTTCAAATACTTTCTTTTATAACAATCTTTAGAATAACATCACAAATGAGTGGCAAACTTGTATACAATAGGTGAAAAAGAGAGGGGGGGGGGGGGGGTGTTGGGGGGAGGAGATTGTATTCTTCACATACCGTGATTGGGTCATCTTGAGGGCTTGCCCAGAATGATATTAGATAGATTGGCTTTATCTTCTTATCAACAATGAGTATCATTATGCCTGTGTGAAAGGACTTATTTTTCTGTCAAATACTTTCTTTTTTTTTACACTCTTCTCCTGCCAAGTGGCAGTGATACCCTACCAATTTCACATTCTATTACTTGCCTAAAACAATATTAGCAGCTATATGTTGTTTGAGCAGTGTTTTTATCTTCCTCTTATTAGGACTCTAAACTTCTATATGTGCAGGCTGGAATGGGAGGAGGAACTGGCACTGGTGGAGCTCCTGTAATTGCTGGGGTTGCAAAGTCAATGGGCATATTGACTGTTGGTATTGTCACAACCCCTTTCTCTTTTGAGGGGCGAAGGAGGGCAGTTCAAGCCCAGGAAGGAATTGCAGCTTTAAGAGACAATGTTGATACGCTGATAGTCATTCCAAATGACAAATTATTAACTGCAGTTTCCCAGTCTACCCCAGTAACAGAAGCATTTAACCTTGCTGATGACATCCTTCGTCAAGGTGTTCGTGGTATCTCTGACATAATTATGGTACGAGATGCCTAAAGAACCTGTAATATGTACTTCATATTGTTTCCATTTCATGGTTAAAGAACAATGATAGTAAATAAATAAATGAAGGAATAAAAGAAAAAAGAACGAAAGAGGCTAATACTTGATGTGTTATTAACTTTCTTTGTCTTCCCATAGACCACAATAGTGTTTGCTGATACCTTACAATTTTATTCATAATCATAGAGAATGGTGGAAAGACTAGGAAATGTATGTTAGCATTCTCTATAGACGCTTATTAAATTCTGATAGTATCTATGCTTCAAAATATGGTTATTTCTATTACTGTTAGACAAAAAGCATTTTACCAAAGTGTATCACCATATTGTATTAGATAACAAGATGCAGTTTCATGTTACTGATATACTGCTATGAAAATTTAGAACCTTTAACCTATGGACATTGAAACTCCTTGATGTGCATAAACTGCTATAAATGTGCACATAGATGAGGTGAAAAAGAATACACATGGCTGACCTTGATTGGTTTGTGGAGGATCTATAGCCGACCCAAACTTTTTGGGACTAAGGCTTGGTTGTTGTTGTTGTATTCATTAATAAGTGATATCTCTGATACATCATTAATTTTCTAGGTAAACAGAGGGGATAACTCTCGCTTTTTAAATCTTTTTCTGTTTCTTAGAGTTATAATTAGCACTCTGATTGGTGGTGAGTCACTTTAATTGCAGATACCAGGACTAGTAAATGTGGACTTTGCTGATGTGCGAGCTATAATGGCAAATGCAGGTTCTTCATTGATGGGAATAGGAACTGCAACTGGTAATTTCAAGCTATTTCTTTGAAGAGTGTTTAGAATTCTGATTTCTTTTAAGGGCTATAATCATTAGTTAAAAATAATGTTTTCCTGAATCAGATTTACTGTTTTGCCTCTCCAATTTAGTGTTTTCTATTAACTTTTATGTTTTAAAATGGATTCCTCTTGAGTGATATGAACAATCTCAAGAGCGATTCTCAATATTTTTTTTTAATCCAACTGTAGTTATTTTTGAGAAGGGAATGTGATACGCATTGTTGTTCAGGATGGATTTGAGCTTTTCTCAGGCTTGATTCTTGCCTAAGCCTAAGAATAAAATTTAAAAAAGGAAAAAAATTTCTGGAATAGTAGAGTCTAGAAGACACAAGCTGATGCTCTGGGCAATTAATGTCTTCAAATTCGGAAGATTAGTAAGTCCAATTCGCTATGTGGTTGTATTTTACTGGAATTTGAACTTAATCTAGAAGAGGCTTAGGTTCCCTAGAATCTCTTTTTTCCCTCCTCTTAATCAACGCAAACATGTAGCTAAGTCAATTTTGCCACAATACTGGTGTCTGGTGCACATTCCTATTTCCAGAAAAGTGAAACTAGTGAAATGAATAATGCCTCCCTCATCTAGCATTATTTTGGATTCTTTGTGAAGATGGACTCATTACAACAATTGTTGGAAAAATAAAAATACAGAAACTAAACCCTTTCTAACTGGGTGTCCCAGACCTTATGCAGAAAACAATCCAACTGTGAGTTGCATGTTGTAAGTGGTGGTTCTATTTATAACTACACTTATCTTCTTAAAATTTGGACGAAACTTGAATGGGAGGGCTGCATAGATGACTTAGTTATCAAATTCAGCTTATGTAGTTGTCAAGTATGAAAGGTAACATGCATTCCAACTTTGGGTTTGGAAAAATAGCTAATAGTGCATTAAGGTCCGATGATTATAGGTCTTGAAAAGGATTCAAGGTTGTTTAGCAGTTTTTGCACTAGATGCAGTTTGATCTTCAGACACACATGCACGCACAAGGTAAAGTTTCTAGATATAATTGTTTTTTTTTTTTTTTTGATAAGTAAAGTTTCTAGATATAGTTGTTGCTACATTTACATTTTGGTATACAAAAATGTTATGTTTAAGCAGACCTGGATGAAAAAAGATTGGTCAGTCCAGGTCATATATTGGTTTTGTCATGATGCTTAGCTTAGCCTGTCATGCTATTGGCAGTTCATTGCATGAAGATACCTATTCATCAAGCTTCGTATACCAGAATTCTTGGAATACTCTCATCAAGTGCACATGTAAAACACTAAAAAATTTGTTTGGTGTTTGTTTCTGTGTAGGGAAGACCAGGGCAAGAGATGCTGCATTAAATGCCATACAATCACCTTTACTAGATATTGGCATAGAGAGGGCTACTGGAATTGTGTGGAATATAACAGGCGGAAGTGATTTGACCTTATTTGAGGTACCTCTCTCTACAGGAGGACTTGTCCTGTGTCCTTGTCTTTCTCTTTGCCTCAAACTTTCTTTGGCATCTTCTGAATGTAATCCCATGTGCATGAGAGTCAATGTCATGTTGGTAACAGCAATATCTAATATATTGCAGCCTAGCTAAAATTTACCATGCTACCAATTCTTAGAAAGAAGTTCTTTATGGAGTGTAGGTAGGAATAGTTGTAAGAGATGCATTGCACCTAATGCTACTCACTTAAGCAATTTATTTTTTTGGGTGAAACTTTAGCAATTATTTCAACAGCCATGTCCTGATTTATTTTTATTTTTTTTAAGGATCTATCATATAAAACTCGTCAAATTGCATACTCATATTGTCATTGAGTTAAATTTGTTGAAAATTTGTGGTGTTGCTCGTGTTTTATCTTTTTCCATTGTTAAATTTTCTATTCCTTTACAAATTAGGCAAAGGTTGTGTGAAGTACTTGGGCCATTAAAATAAAATTTCATTTTTTTTAAAAGTTTAATCTGTTGGAGAGATCTTGCAACCTCATTGTTCATATCTTGCCTCAGAGCCAACTAGATAATGCATGTATAGTTGAAGGAGATTAAACTCACTTTTATTTTTCCTTAAAATTCTAGGAGTTGTGTTGATCTTCTCTAGAGAATTATTTGGTTGAGATTTGTCTTGAAGTGCCTATTAATTTTGAAATTCCACTATAAGCTTTATTACAGATAAATCTGTCTTTTTCTCTTCAATTTCCATGTGGGTATTGTCACAGGTAAATGCTGCAGCAGAGGTTATTTATGACCTAGTGGACCCAACTGCCAATTTGATTTTTGGAGCAGTGATAGATCCATCACTTAGTGGTCAAGTAAGTTACTGCTTATCCTAACATAAGCAGGGTAAACTTTTATTCGTCTGGACATACCCACAACAGTCTACACCCAACATCTGAATGTGCCATTAATATTGGATGCAAAATTTTCTTTGTTATTTAAGGGGGAAAAAAAAGACAATCATGTTTAGGTAATTTAGTATGTGGTGGTATTGCTATGCCATTTCATTTTGTAAATCAAATCAAATGCTTTTCCTATGTCTATTTGTTGCAATTCTGTTTGCCAGGGAAAATTGTCTGCTCTCTTGTAAGGGAATGTGTGAGTTGCATATCTGCACGCTGAGGTCTTTTTCTACACCTCTAGTATTTTGCATGTTAGCTAAAATGTACCACAGAAATGAAGTGTCATGACTATACCTGTCCTGCATAGGCTAGTTTTTCCATTTGAAACTTTACCCTGCCATATTCTTGTGACCTGAATCTGAACTTTTTTGTATCTGGCGAGCGACGGACTTTAATTTTTTGATTCCTCATTCAGGTCAGTATAACGCTAATTGCTACTGGATTTAAACGCCAAGAAGAAAGTGAAGGGAGGCCCCTCCAGGTACTACCTCTCCTTCTCTCTCTCTCTCCCTGTCTCTCTCTCTCTCTCTCTCTCTCACATATTATAAATTCTGCTCTGTTGTGTCAATTGGCAGGCTAGTCAGCTAGCACAAGGAGATGTTGGCCTTGGGTTTAATCGGCGACCTCCCGCTTTCACTGACAGCAGTTCAGTGGAAATTCCAGACTTCTTAAAGAAGAAAGGACGCTCACGCTATCCAAGAGTTTAGGAGTCCCATAAAACACTTCTTCCCTTTCACATCCCTTCTCAGGGATTAAAAGTACACCTTAGTAGGTACTAGAAAATCTTTGTGCTTGTTTTTTGGTGGTTTCTTGCTCCGAGAAAGGATAACATATTCTTGTTTGATTAATAGCTAAAAATAGTTGAGTTTCTTTCACGCTTGAGTTGAAGATTTTCTGTTAATAAATGGCTTGTACAGAGTACACCTACTTGAAAGGAGATAGATCGATGTAGAAGTATTAATGGTTGAATGAAAGATTTTGGTTTTATAGTTTTATTGGGAATCATAGAACACCCTGTATCAGATTTTGACATTAAGTTTTGCATATTTAATTTTTCATTATGTGAGGGAAGCCAAAGCCACATATATTCCTAGAAAACTCTTCTATCACTATTCAATAGCAACTATCTAATGAAGGATACTACAAAATCAATGACATGAAAACAGATATTCCAGTTTGCGTTTCATGTGGAGCAGAACTCCAGCACAAAGGTAAAACAAGAGGCAGCATGATTAACTTGTTTGGTTTGCATATATTTTTTATTGGAAATCTGAGTGATTTTTTAATCATAGTTAGAGCAACCAAAGCCTGAAAGAGCACTATTCTAATTCCGGCATGTTGTTTATTGGCCCGGTAAATGGTTTACAATTTATCTATAGCTATAAAATTTATCTGGGGCGATTGAAGTGATAATAATATACAAGAAAATAAGTAAACAGTTACCCAAGAAATTGGTTACTAGATTTTAAGATAATCTTTGATAAAGCATGTGGTAATGACCTACGTACCTTATTGGCAACAAGGAATTTAGCTTAACAATCATGGTTTCCATTAGTATGCTTCTGTCCTTTCACCCAGTTGTGCCATAAAAGGAAGCCACTCTTGACGCTCCTATTGAATCCCCTGTAACTATTCGCCAGTTTAAGTTATGCATGGCTTTGTGCTCAGCTATTTTCATAGTAGGAGACCTTTGTGATTTATATTTTATCATCTTCATGATTGCAATAACTGAAGCAAAATCATAACGTAATTCTCAGTTTGTTCGCAGCAACAATCTTTTCAGGAGTCCTTCCCCACCTCATGGTATACACAAGATATTCCTCACAATCCTGTCCAGAATTATTCTCATAGATTTTGTTTTATGCTTATTAGATAGATAGTCAAGTGACTCAAGTCATAGTAATCAGTCTCACGTCATTTGCCTGTCTTGCTTTCTCTCAAACCCTAGAGCAATTACTTGCTTACTCCCAAGTTTTGAGTCTTTTGACCAGGCATCTTATTGGCCTCTTTTCACTATTTATTACAAGTATTTTTTATTTTGTGAATAATAATAAAAATAATAATGATGATGATTATAAAGGTAGAGGGATCAATTCAGAATGGTGCATCTTTTAATTCCCAAATTAAGTAATGCTTACAAAACCGAAGTGATAAGAAGCGGAGTGGAAAAGGGAATTTTACACTTCTCATCCAAGTGTCATCTCATGGGTAAGAACCTTGTAACTTAATTAACACCTCCTCATACATAGTGTGTGGAAGTCTAGGGAGACACTTCTGCAAAATAGTGGAATATGTTGTTATCCCTAACAATAATATGTTGTTACCAGTTACCTTGGAAATGTACTTGATTGTAGAAATGTGTTGACTGATATGGACCAAAATAAATGGACTAAAGTGGGCCAAAATACAAAATGGACCAAATTAGAGCAAAGTAGACTGAATTGGATCAAATTGTAGCAAACTGAACTGAAGTGGACCACATAGGACCAAAATAGGGACAACTCCACATTGAAGGAGTGGCCACCCTAGCCTGGAAAAAAATTATTATTATATATAAATTTTGAAAGTTTTATGATTTTTTTACCCTTAAAAAAAATTGTGATCATCCTAAATTTTTTTAGGCCTAACATAATTCAATTTTGGACAAACTTAGTTGTAAACTAAGGCTATAACTCATAGACCAAATTAGACCGAAGTGGACCAAAATAGGGGCGGCTCCACATTGAAGGCAAGGTGGCCATAGAACCACCCTAGCCTGGAAAAAAATAATTATCATATATAAATTTTAAAAGTTTTATGACTTTTTTACTCTTAAAAAAATTGTGATCGCCCTAAATTATATTAGGCCCAACATAATTAAATTTTGGACAAACTTGGTTGTAAACTAAGGCTATAACTCAACTCAATATATTTTTATTGGATGTGAATTTTGACAAATTCACCATTGGATTACATTTTCTTCTTATATCACTTTCATACTTGCAAAATTTTAAGAAGATCAAAAATCAATAGTTATGTCATCAATCAAATATTTAAATTTCAAGTTTTTGTAGTCTAAAAGTATACATAAAAAATAAGTTTATGGATCGAGTAGTAAATAACATCCGATTAACATGAAATGTGTTTTAAGAATATAAAGAACATGCAATTCAATAGATTTTCAAAATATGTAGTCATATTAATTTGTTTAGTGAGAGTTATAACCTTAGGCTACAAGCCTACAACTAAATTTGTAGTCAAACTTTGTCCTTAAATTTTGGTCCACTTAACAATATATTAAGCCCTTACAAAAAAACAAACAAACAAAAAAGCCTGAGAAAAATTTTTATTGAACTAAAATTTTGAAAGAAATGAAGCTTACAGTATTGATAATGAGACCATCATGCAAAGATTTCAAATAAAAAATTAAAAAAAAAAAAACTTGTAGAATAAAATTGTAAAACTTTATGCATTTACCTCTGTGTATGTGTGTGTGTGTGTGTGTTTTTTTTTTTTTTTTTGTTAACGTATGGAGTTTTGTTTTTATTAGATTTTGTATAATTTAAATTTCTTAATGATTACCTTAAAAAAAATTCTTTAAACTGTCATTGGATCAAAATACTACGCTAACGTGGCTCTAGAGTAACATAGCAACAAATATTACACTTTAGTTTTTTAGATATTAATATTATATTATAGTATTATGTGTTGGTGTCGAGGGAAAATCTAATCTACCAACAAGTCTAATGTGGACTAATGCATAAGGTTTATTGTTACAAGAGGTCCATACTCCTCTAGGATCTAGATGTGTCTTTTGTAACCATAACAGGTACTAAGGGTATGTTTGGATTGCACTGAAAACAGCAGAAGTGCGTGTTTGCATTTTTTTTTTTGTAGGTCCCGTGCACTATTCTCAGGACCTGTAAGTAGGGATTTTAGCAAAATTTTTTTTAAAACTAGATCTTACGGTACTATTCACACATTTAAAAATTATTTTGCTATAATATTTTCAGTTTTCAATAATAAACGGTATCTAAACAGAACCTAATAAGGCCAGTTATTCAGAAAGATTTTAAGGTACAATGAAATCGGAGCATAACTAGTCTTGAATAATATTGAGACAGGACGTGGTTTCATGCGTGAAAGAGAGAAAAAAAAAAACATGCCCATGTGGACCGCGTGCTTTTCCATTTGGAGTGGGATCACCTTGTCTTATGAACTCAACTTCACCTAGCTTGGACTAATTCAGATTGCGTGTAAATGCAATACTTACATATTGGACGAAATCTGTCTATTTCAGATCAGCCATCCCATCTTAAAACCTTAAAAAAGAAAAAGGTTTTTCTAGAAAAAAACATTAAGTTAATTAAAAAATTTTATATTAAAAAAAAGAAAAAAGCAATCAAGGAGTAGATTTTTTAAATTAAGTTTTTTTTTCACCACTATCCACAACCACAAGTATTCCACCGGCTGCAATAATTTCATCTAAAAAATTGTACCTTATCTTAGTCCACTTTGGACAACGGAGTATTTTCCAGTTACGTATTTATGAGATTAATTATATGTATTATGGGTTTCTCAACAGAAAAAAGCTATATGTATTATGGTTTTTAAAACTGTAATGGTTAAAGAATCCAAATTATGAGTCTGATTTCTGATTTTTATTTAACCGATCGATTTAGGACTCAATTTTTGTTGAACTGTCCAGTTCAATTTTTAAAACAGTGCTTAATTAGTATCACTTGGGGGTGGAATGACAGTGTTCAAAATCTAATTCTCCCTATTTAAGGTCTGTTTAAAATCTGTTTATTTTGCTGAAATTAAAAATTTTTTACAAAAAATACTGTAAATAAAAATAAAAAATAATTAAAATAATATAGACCGACAAAATTAAGTCATGCCAAAAACACAATTAATTTGCCTATGGCCTTTTCTTTTTTTTTTTAATCAACCAATTAAAGGTGCTTTTTGTCCTTTTTGTTTTATTATTTATATTATTTGTCATCTCAACCCCTAATGGCCAAGAATCTCTCTGTTTTATTTGCGTATGGCCTTTTTTTTTTTTTTTTTAAATCAACCAATTATTGGTGTTTTTGTCCTTTTAGTTTTATTTTTTATATCATTTGTCATCTCAACCCCTAATGGCCATGTACGACAAGAAGAGGTCTGTCCTTGCGTTTTGATCACATGCACGATATAGATACGCTTGAGTAATGAGTAAATTTTATAAGCATAAAGAAATTGTGACTCTCTTTTTTTTTTTTCCTTATTTGTTTTTTTTTTTCCTTATTTGTTGAGATGACAATTGACAAATGACAAATTTTACATGCACTTTCATACCATTTTAACTATACATTAACTATAACTTATTACCTCAGTACTTATGGAAAATAAATATGAATTTTATTCTTGTCTATGATCATTATATACACACTTGAGAGTGCAATAGATCATGCACATATGTATTTATGTTTATAGGTGGCAGAGGACTAGGTTAAAGAATGGTTTATTATTTTATGTAATGGTTGCATGTAATATCTCTTTCGCATAAAAAAAACTGTGTGTGAAATATATTCTCAAATAAAAGAACATATAAGTGTTACACAAAATACAACCTCCCATTTGAGGAGTTTTATATTTAAGAAAATGTCAAATAATAAAGTATTGAGCAAACATGAAAATAAGAAAATAAGGAAGAAAGTATCAAAGGATAAAGGGTGGTTTTTCTGAGTCCCAAACTAAAATAAATGGTGTAAGGTGTGTGTTAGGTGTACATCAAAATATCTCTTAGACCTCCCAATCCAGTCTCAATCTCATTAAATAAAAACAGAATTCCATATTATTTTCTTTTGGTTTCAATAATCTCCCCCTCAAATCGAAACCTGCAACCCTATTGGTTCAAATTAAACCCAAAAATCAGACAATTTGCCCTAAAATCAACATCGACTTCACAATCCTCCAAAAATCCATCCAAGGAATCACCCCCACTTCCACGAAACCTCTCATTTTCCTTTTTCCTTTTTGCATTATATATCATATTTGAACCAAACCACACAAATTGGAATCCATTCTCAAACAAGACACGTACACTTGTCACTTACCATACAAAAAGAAACCACTTGTGAGTGACGTGGAAAATAACTCCCCACCCATTCTCTTTGCTTTATTCCTACACATAAATCCCCCATGTAATCTTTCAACAAAAAGTTAGCAATAGAGAAAGAAGCAAAATTGAACAACAACAACAAGAAGAGGAAGAAAAAGAAGAAGAAGAAGAACCATTTCCCATTCTCATTGCATGAGAAAAAACCCCCCCACCAAAATGGATAACCAAAATTCAGCTGAATTCCATTGCCATATTCCTTCTCAACCACTAGAGTCCAAGAAAATCCATCGCCCTTATTATAACAATGAAACTGAACAAGAAAGCCCTTCCTATGATAATGTTGGTGATGATAACAAGGTTACACAAAGCTCATCTTCAAAAACCAGTCACTTTGACAACAAGGAAACTGCATTGCAAGGCCTGCCTTCGAGTCTAGTAGATGTTGGCAAAGAACAGAAGAGCTCTATGGCCATGGCCATGCCAGAAGACAGTGCACGTGAGAGGCTGAAGAGGCATAGAGTTGAGGTGGCTGGTCAGGTTTGGATTCCAGATATATGGGGTCAGGAAGAGCTTTTGAAGGATTGGATAGATTGTTCTGCTTTTGATGCTTCTTTAGTCCCTAATGGAATCATGTCAGCTCGTGCAGCTTTGGCTGATGAGGGAAGGAGAGCAACTTCTAGCGGGTTAAGAATAGAAAACAGGTGTTGAATTTTTTTGTTTTTGTAAGATGTTTTTATTATTATTATTATTATTGTTGTTTTCAATCACAGTTATGCACGTATCTTAATCTTTTTTGATACTGAAGAAAACATATGTGAATGATTTCCTGGCTTTGAGGTTCATAGATTGCAGCAAAATATTGGTGATATTCCTTCTTGTTCTTCCTGTTCTCTAGGTCTAGGTGTGATTCTATAAATAAGACTTTTTAATTATAGGGAAAAAGAGAGAGAGAGAGAGAGAGAGAGAGAGAAGGAAGACCATAATAAATAGAAACTTCAGATTTTTTTTTTTTTGATAATTCTGTTGATGAATATGTGGTTCGAAAGAAAATGATTTGGTTTTTCTAAATCTGTAGTTTAAATGACTGGAGATCAAGTATGAAATGATAGTTTTTTTTTTCTTTTATTGAAGAAATTTATGAAGGAATCTGTGTTTTACTAATATGTGAATTTGAAATGAAATTCTAGAACATCATAAGTGTTTTTCTTTGAGCAAAATCCAAAAATAATATCATGTGTTTTTAAATTTAAATCAGGCAAAAGAATCTAAGGTTTCTTTACTATGTGAATTTGAAATGAAATTCCCTAATAATAATATCATAAATGTTTTTTTTTAATCAAAATCTCCAAAAATTATCATGTGTTGGTTAAATTTATATTGGATTTACTTGATAAATTCAGGAATTTTAATTCTGCAAATCCAAGATGAGGATTTTGAAAAGTATGAAGAGTCAACGTGTTTTTCAATATTTAGCGAATCGATCGTAATTAGTCTAATTGTTCAATGCTTATCTTTCTATTCCTTTTCTAATCTCTGGACATTAATTGAAAAGGCCTGTAAATCTATTCCTTCTTGTTCTTTCTGTTCTCTAGGTCTAGGTGTGATTCTATAAATAAGACTTTTAATTATAGGAAAAAAAAGAGAGAGAGAGAGAGAAGGAAAACCATAATAAATAGAAACTTCAGATTTTTTTTTTTGATAGTTTTGTTGATGAATATGTGGTTAGAAAGAAAATGATTTGGTTTTTCTAAATCTGTAGTTTAAATGACTTGAGATCAAGCATGAAATGATAGGTTTTTTTTCTTTTATTGAAGAAATTTATGAAGGGATCTAAGTTTTACTAATATGTGAATTTGAAATGAAATTCCAGAACATCATAAGTATTTTTCTTTGAGCAAAATCCAAAAATAATATCATGTGTTTTTAAATTTAAATCAGGCAAAAGAAACTAAGTTTTCTTTACTATGTGAATTTGAAATGAAATTCTATAATAATAATATCATAAATTTTTTTTTTATCAAAATCTCCAAAAATTATTATGTGTCGGTTAAATTTATATTGGATTTACTTGATAAATTCAGGAATTTTAATTCTGCAAATCCAAACTCAGGATGAGGATTTTGAAAAGTATAAAGAGTGCAACATGTTTCTCAATCACCGTTCCTTCTTTTAGTAGGTCATCTTGAATCTTGAATGTCATTCTTTGTTTTAGTAGGTTATCTTAAATCTTGAATATTTAGCGAATTGATCGTAATTAGTCTAATTGTTCAATGCTTATCTTTCTATTCCTTTTCTAGTCTCTGGACATTAATTGAAAAGGCCTGTAAATTCCATTTCTCTCCTCTCAGACCTCTCCAGCTTCCAGAAACTATGAATGGTGTGGTCCCAGATAATCGAAGAGTAGTTGTGAGAGGTGTAGAAGTGATTAGAAATTTAGAACAATCAGCTAGAGCACCCTAAGGTCTGTATCCAACTGAACCTAATTTTAGTCAGCAATGTAGATTATTTTATTAAGGCTCATACTTTGACACCCAAACAAATGTTGCAACAAATATCACACTTATAGTGCAATTTCTTGTTCACTGATTTATTAGCAAGGCGTGACTTTCACTAGCTACAACCAGATTTCATACATAGGCACTCAATACCACATGCACAGTACTTGCTTTGAACTAATAATCACAGAGAGAAAGAGGAGAATGTAAAGCCAGAGACAAAATTATCTTATAAACAAATTAATGGTTCAAATGAGCAGAGCAAATCTGCTGGACAGTAATTACAGCCACATTTTCCTTGAGAAAATAACCTTTTCTTGTATTAGGCATGATTACCTTGGTTTATCCAGTAGGGTAAACTCCCTCCCTACCCAGATGACTGTAGTTTGAAACCTGGCTTCCCCTTTTACTGAGGGGGCTAATGCCATTTAAGCCAAAAGGCTTGGCTAAATAAACTATCTTGATATTTCACAAAACTTCAATTAATGTAGAATTTGTACAATCACTCATTCAGACATAATTGGTATCAAAAAATAATAATTAGAAGTTGGAGCCGTTTCGTGAAGCTAGCTTCCATATCTTTATCGTACCATCATCACTTGCAGTAGCTAGTAGCCATTTCCTGATGGTTGACCAAAAAAAAAAAATTGTTATTACAGATTGATGAGACTTTAAATGTCCATGGTAAATTGACAAACAGAACATTTTTATGCTCGGCAAGACATGTTGACCTGTACATAGTGAAGCCAGTTCCCATATCTTGACCGTACCATCATCACTTGCAGAAGCCAATAGTCGTTTTTCCTAATATAAAGGAAAATGCCAACACAGATAAATGAGACTAAAACGGTAAACAGATGAATAAAATGCCTTTTAAGCAACGCAAGATGCGGTTACCTGATCTATCAAAATATCAAGAAAACATTTTAGTTCACAAACAATGAAATTGTTGGTAAATTTTGGGCAGCCATAACCCATCCAACCACTGGATTTCATCATGTGCAAAGAAGATTTTGTAGCTATGTGAGTGGCCATGTGAATAGGGTTGCACTTGAGATTTTCTAGTAAGAAATCTTACCCCAGGGCTCCATTGCACTGAATTTATATCCATGCCATGTGCCTTTTCCTCCTTCAGCAGCAACTTATACGAAGGTCCATCAACCTGTTATAAAAGCAACAATAGAGTTGATAATCTCAATTGGCAGTTTCAAACTCCATAAGTAAAAAATCAGGTATATAGTATTTCGAAGAATTTCTAAAGGTTACACTACACAATCTGCTGAATTGGTTTTCTCAGACTTAGAATAAAATCCCCCCCACACCCCCCCCCCCCCTTTTTTTTTTTGTTGATAAAAAATAAGTTTTATTGATATCAAAAACGGAACACCCTAGTACACAGGGAATGTACAAGGGGTCAAACAATTCAAGTACAAAAATCCCCTTAAAAACTTCATAAAAGGTCAATAAAAATTTCACTCTTCCGTTTTAAAAGACCTATGAGAGAACCTCTGTACAGGTTTTAGTGTAAGTGGATAAACATTATTGTTGTCATCAAGATATTAATTTTAAACTCATTCCTCCAACTGACATGACTTCCAACAAAATAAATTGACAAAGAAAGTTCCCTGTTGCTCATCTCTACAAAGGACATATAATTCATTCTAGAAAATTAATTTAAATAAGAATATCACTTGCAGGTACAGTCATGTTCTAATAATTCACACTAATCTCTATTATTGATTTTTTTTTTTTTTTTTTAAACACATTATATGTATGTCTCAGACGCATCCACAAGGGTTTCTATACATGGACCCTCCAAGAAATCATAAAGTGTTTGCAGGGATACTAACATAAACATCCCAAACAATTTTTTGATTAGTAAGTTACACAAGCACCCGATGAATCTTGAACCCACAACCTACCCTCCACTTTACTCTTAACAAGGAAAGGAGATGCAATTTGAGCTTGAGCTCATTGGCATAAACACCCCCAATGAAGTGGGGGCAGGAAATAAATATTCAGATCACATAATCTAGAGGATCTTCTCCCCTAAAAATATAAAAATTATAATCCTCAGCACACATGGAGGCTAATATGTATCAGGACAGTGGAGATCAATGCCCATTAATTATATCCATTTCAGAAACAATGATGATAATGCGGCTTTGTCAGCACTAATGTCAATAAATAATAGCATGTAATGAAAAAGGTGAAGGGATATTATTGAATACCAAACCGTCTTTGTCCTCCACAAAAAATCGTATGGCATCATCAGCTGCTCCACTGGCAATAATATCCTCACTGTCATATTCAAAAAGAGAATATAATTAACTCATGGTGGGACAACTTTTTTTGAAAAACAAACAAATAAAGGGAAAGAGTACAACTGCCTCATGTAGGAAAGAAAAACTTGTATTAAGTTCACTCAAACCCCACTCCACACACACACGCACACATAATGTAAGGGAATACATATATATGTACTTATGTATGTATGTAGCATTGTACATATTTTGATTAAATAAGATGAATGTTACCTAACCAAATTGAGGGCTAAGTCAATACAACAGTCCCCCCACCCCACACCCCCCCCCCCCCCCCCCCCTTCTTTTATATGAAAGAATGTTAGCTAAAGTTAACTAGAGTATTATATAATATCTAATCTTTCTTATATGCTATTTGAACTCTAAGAGGCCAAACAATTGTGATGGTGGATAGGATGATGGTGATAAGTTAATATCCTTCGGCACAAAAATTGAGCTTTTCAGACCAAGCATGACTTAGCATTTGAGTTTAGGAATGGTATAAACACTATTTGATGTCTTAATGACGCAAGTGTAGAAACAAAGGCTTTCCTTAGCCTCTCCTTATTCCCCTTTTCTTGTGTTTGTGTATGTGTTTTGTGGGTGAGGTGGGGGTTGAGTAAGCAGAAAACATGTGCAGTCACACCCATACTATCATGGCAGAGTATATAGACAATTTACTATTTATGATTTCTGTGTAGCCGTTGGTAATGCTAATTTAACATTAAACGGGTGAGCAGATGGGTTTAAATCTGACAAAGGTTACAAAAATATAAGTAAATAGACCCACAAATGGGACAATTTTTTTTCTTGTAATTAGTTCAACTGTCACTACCATTTTTTTATATAAGTAAAACAATTATCAGTGAAGTTCAACCGTCACTACCTTGACCAATGAACTGAGAAAATTGTTCGATCATGATAACCTGTGATAGTGCAGAGATGTCTCCTGAAAACCCAAAAGGAGGAACCTTGTATTAGTGTTCAAATAAGCAGTCAGATATAAAAGTGTAAAAGACTTGGCAATAAGCACCACTTTATCAAATAATACAGACTAAATAAATTAACTTCGATTCCTTTGTGATGTATGATATAGTTAATGAAGCAGGTATTATGAAAACAGCATTACAACATTGCATAATTTCTGTTCAACAGTAGATGACTCGTCCCTATGGAAAAGCATCAAGATAATATTGATTATGCTATTTTTGTATATAATTTTTTTTTTAAAGTGAAACAAACATTATCAGATGAAAACATCCCCTCTAGGCCTCACAGTTAAATCTTGTAATCCTGAATAACTCACTAATATGCCAAACCATGTATATAATTACAGATTTTTTTTTCTTTTAAGCAAATAATGTATTTATTTATAAAAGCACTAATGGGAAGCAACTCAAGTACAGAGGAGGTATACAAGAGAACATAAATAATTATAAAGTTAATACTAATGAGTATTATGAATAAGTCTAGCATAAGCCATATCCTTCTTGTTTCCTTTACAAGCATTGATTTTCTTACTCTTGGAAGTATAAACTTGTAAGAAATATATTATATTCAGCAAACACCAAATTTCTTCATAATAATAGTGATCATGGAACACCCACATCCCCCCAGTGGCGTGTGTGTGGACAGCCTAGGGGAGAGTGGGGAATGTCACACCCATGCACATCTGTGTGTTTGTGAAGTTCAGAACAACCTAGCTTCAAAATACTAGGTTTCCTATCACAGACCAGAGAAGAAAATAAATCCAATCTCACCTAGACATGATATTAGTATCAAAAGGCAACAAGGTGGAAGGATGGAGATTCAGATTCATATGTAACAAGTGAATTCCTAGAGAAAATTGGTTTTACACATGCTCTCTAGTCCCTACTTCGTTGCTTGGTGCTAACAGAAAGTCCATCAAATATATCTTATATTTAAGAATAGAAGGAGCTGAAGTCCTCCACAAACTGTTGGAAATACATACACACATACCCTGTACCCTCCCATTAATAGAATATCTCAAACAGTCTTGCAGAAGTTCCTAAATGTGCAACACCAAACACAAATTCTGCCGCCCCCAACCAAAAAATAAAAATAGCTAATACATATAAGGGTAGCATAGTCCTCACCAAGGAGCATAGCCATCAGCAGATTGCATACTTGTGCTGTCCGTTTCCCATATCTTTAGAGTAAGATCATCACTGCAAAAATAGCGCATTACCATTTCAATTCATCTTGCCACTATAAATTAAACAACATATTTTCCCACCAATGCCATTAACCGAGTAGCAAAAGGAAAAGACACATCTCGATTATTTCACCTACCTACATGTGACCATTTTATCTCCAGTTTTGTTGAAAGAAAGTGCCCAAACCGTCGAAGAATGACCACTGACATATCATTAAAACATCATTAACACTCTTACATATATATATATATTTGCACTCAGAAAAAAATACACTATTACACAAAGAGGTTAAGGATTCAAATGTAGATTACTTGTTAGGTTCACCTAAAGTCTGAACACACTGCCAATCGTCATCATCGTCTGCCCAAACCTACAAGTTATTGATCAAATCGACACGTAATCAAAAACTGAATTTTCTTCATAAAATAGGCAATTCATAGACACAAAAAAAAAAAAAAAAAAAAAAAAAAAAAAAAAGCAGAAACATTTTACCTTAACAGTGTTATCATAGCTACAAGAGAACAAAACATCCAATGTAGGATGCCACAGAACCATCTTAACATCCTGTGAATGTCCTTGCAAAACCGAAACACACTCGTACTCGTTCCCCGGCTGCACTTCCCAAATCCAAACCGACTTATCCCGGCCACACGTGGCGAGCAGCGTCCCGGACGCGTTCCACGACACGCTTTTCACCTCATTCTCATGACCCTAAAAAATTGATAACAACACTAGTTAATGTACACAATTTACACAACCAAATGTACAAAGTTTTTATTTTTATTATTATTATTATTACCTCTAATGTGGAAACACATTCGAAATCACCACCAACGTTTTCCCAAATTGAAGTGGTGGCATCGAAGCTAGCAACGGCTAGTAATTTTCCTGATGGAGACCAAGAGCAAGATCGGACGGTTCTAGTGTGCGCGTCTTCTAAAACTGCCTGATCAAATTATCGAGTTTGATAAAAAGAGTTAGTTTTAGTGTTTGTGTGTGGGTAGGGGCGTGTGTTTGGTTACGGAGATAAGGAAATACTACCAACCTTGCAGTTCCAAGAGGAATGGGAAGAAGAGGAAGAAGAGGGAGAAGGATTTTGTTCCCAGATTCGAACGGTTTTGTCGCCGCTGCAAGTGGCGAAGACGAGAGGGGTTTCGGCGGTGCCGGTGGCCGGGTTCCAAGCGAGGCTCCATACTCTGTCCGTGTGGCCTTCGAGAGTTTGGAGTAGTTTCAGCTCGCAAGCTCCTTCGTAAAACTCCATGGAGAGTTGAGTGATGAGTCTGTGATCAGTGTGTGGAAAAAGAAGTCTTTGAGATTTGGGGATTTGGGGGAAAACTTTTTTCCGGTGAAACTTTTTTCTTTGTTTTGTTTTGTTTGTGTGTGCGGTGCGGTGCCGTGATGAGTGGTGAGGACGAGGACGAGTTGATTTGGTGGTGGGGTTTGGCACGCGCGGAGACGCGTCGGAAGTTTAGGGTTGGAGGAGCGTGGTGCACTCGTGTTTATATATGTTTAACTGTTTAAGTTCTTTTTATTGAGTTGGCGGCGGCTTTCTTTTTGCCTTTCTTCTCATAGGCCCCATATTCCAGAAAACCCCTCCCCTCTTTCTTTTACTATTTTCTTTCAACTTTTTTTTTTTTTTTGGTATACATAAGTTCAGGTGAGTGGAGGTTACTCCATGCCAAAGTCCAAATTTTTTGGTTCAATCTCCTAATAGAAGCCATAAATTTAGCTTTTAATAAAATAGATAGAAATGTTGTATATTTTTATTTGTAGAGTATATATTAGAGCAAGAAGAGTATGACAGAAGATTTAGACTCCTCCACACCAGGGTCAGGGTCAGGGCAAGTCGCAGACTTCAGAGAGAACTTTACATTAGACTTAAGATTGCCTGTTAAGGAGAATTGTTGACAATAGGACTCGAACTTAGGTCTTTTGGGCGAAGCATTCGAGCCTTACTAACTGAATCAATCCTATTGGCATTTTCTTTCATATATTCTCCCCAAGTCTTGTGGCAGATAAGGTCATAAGGTGATTTTTTTTATAAAAAAAAATTATAAATTGAGGTTGGAAACTGAAGTGTGTTTAGGAGTATATATAATAAAGTAGTATTTCACCATTATTTCATTATAAAAATTTTTTTTTTTTTTTTAAATGTGGTTCTCCCACTTTTGATTAGGGGTGTTTATCCAATGACTGATATTGACCAAACCATTTGAAATCGGCTTCAACCATCAAAAGAAAAAGAGAAGAAATTGATGAACATCAGTTCGATGATCAATAATATCTTCAAAATGTAGGCACGAACACAAAATCGACCACCTAACCCTTATTATGGATATAAAAACTAATAAAAAGAAAAGTTCTTAAATGACATAATTTCATTTAAAATTTTAATGCTAAAAAAAAACTTGTTTTGATAAAGGAATAATTTTAAAACTACGTAAATAGTATCTTCATAAAAACACAGTAAGCAATTCGATACTTTTCTTGAATTGTCACCACTACGATCCATCATTTCTCAAACCCTTCTTTGTCTTTTTCTTGTGACAACATCCTCTCATCAATCAAACCATTTGTCATCAAGACGTTAAGGCAACCTTAATGTGATTTGGCTTTCCCCTATGCAATAATAGAGCCTCATTTTTTGGAAAACCAACCACATTGGTAGTGTTAAAATTTTCTCCCCATCACCCTTGCCTCCTAAATAAAATAACTGAGCATATCAATAAACACCCTTCACTTTTGAAAGGGATGTTTGGGAGGGAATATTCATTCAATTTATTCCTATTAAATTGCCAGATAAAATAATAGATAGGATAAGTCCAATAACATCTCTTTTCTTCCTCATTGGTTTTCCTCCTAGAAACTAGAGATGGGGATGGATGGGTCGTCCTCCCTTCTATCTTCTTAAGATATATATATATATATATTTTTTTTAAAGAGAGTTTTAAATTATAACATCCGTTTTTTATGATAACCTTTTATCATCAGATCAAGACACTAATTAATTTTTGGTATAAATAGAGATTAAACCATAAATCTCTTATACAACTATAAAAAATTTTACCAGTTGAGTTAACTGAAACCTCTCTTTAACGTATATCTTTATTCATAACCCACCCACAACAAGATAAAAAGTGAATGAAAGTTCAAAATGTACAACCAGAAAGCCCAATAAGCCCAGCCCAGAAGAATATTCTCATCATAAACCGGTCCATCTCTCTCCAAACCAGAAACGCTGACTGTGACAATTACAAAATCAACCTCCCAAATTCCCAATTCTCCATTTCATTCATCGAATCAAGGCCGAGCGAGCTAGAGCTCTAACTGAACCCTAGCGAACAAGATCAAAGATTCAGAAGCGAGAGCAAAATAGAGACCCAGCAAAGCCAAAATCGCCATGGATTCAGCTGCTAGAAGAAGCACCGCCGGAGGAGGCATCTTCGAAGGGCTTTACAAGGTGCTCATGCGCCGCAACTCCATCTACGTCACCTTCGTCGTCGTCGGCGCTTACTTCGGAGAAAGGGTTAGCCTTTCAATTTCTTTTTTTTTAAAATCTGATTGGAAAGACTAAGGAAAATGATACTCTTTGACTTTGATGATAGGTCTAGCTTTGAGTTCAGATCCATAACATGGTTGCGTAATTTTTTTTTTTTTTTTTTTGAAACCCATTAGATTGGACTATAAGAAATTACTGAATATCACCTTTGAAAGCTAATATATTTCCCAACAGTAAAGTTGAGATTTATTTTTTGGTTGCTGTAGTGACAGGTTATGGTACGTTTCAGATTCAAAATTTTTAGTATCACTTTGTGCCAATGAGCTCTCCCCTTGTAAAAAGCAAGGCAGAGAGTGAGGTTATGGGTTCGAAACCCAATGGGTTGGTGTGTGAATAACGAGACAGTATCTCATGTATCAGATATATGCATTACCCCTCTATGTTGAATCCACACGTCATGAGAGAGAAGTTGTACATACCAAATCCATAAGATAATTATTGTCATGTAACATTTCAATAAAAAATGTGGGTTTTTGCGCTGCACATAATGTTAGTAAATTAATAGAGGACTGGGAAATGGAGGTCAAATTTTTTTTTTTTTGTCATTTTGTGGGGATTGAAATTGAAGCTTTAAGAGGGTTGGATTACATTGAATCTCATACTGAAGTTTTTGGGTACTGGGTAATTAGAGTGTCCCGTTCGATGTTATTGCTAAAATTTTATTTGCTTCTGTATTGTCAGTTATTAAAAGAAGAATTATATGAGAAGTCTTCTAATATTTTCATAACTGGATGCAGGCTGTGGATTATGGAGTTCATAAACTCTGGGAAATGAACAATGTTGGGGTATGGCATCTATTACTAAATAGAAATTACATTTATGGTTTGTTTGCTTGCTCTTACACTGTTGAGTTTTACACTGCATTAAAAGCTTTATAATTATATGGCTATTTTATATCAAAATTCTTTTTGTGTGCTATATGAAGATATGTGGGCTTAAGAAATGATGCTTTTTTTTCCTTTCTTCTGGACCTGCTATGGTTGAGCTGTAGTGTTTGAAATGAGTTAGACTTGCTCATGCCATCTGCTGACAAGTTTGTATAAATTTCTGTTAGGTACAGAACATTGTACAAGATAGAATTGTATACCTTTTATTTATTGATTGCATTGATTTCACTCACATTCTGTTTTTTGTCTCATTATATGATTGATTTTTGCTGTATGGCCAGACGTTTTGCATATCTTGATTAGGTTGAGTTCTTACAAATGTTTGGATACTCAAGCCCTTGGTTGTACATCAGGATGGTCATGATTTGATCTCTGTTAACAAGCCAATCTGAATTGGGTTTTAAATTTTAATACAACAAATTCAGATCATATTATTGAATATTACCGTATAGTAGGATCTGACCCTGATCTTTCTGATTCACTAGAATCCTATCAGTTTTGGCCTTGTTATTGCAAATTGTTTTGTTTCCCTTCTATTTGCAATGGATTGAAATGATTTAAGTTTTAGACTTATTAGACTTGTGTGCAGTGTAAGCTTGGAAGAAGGAAATTAAATTTTCCTTAGATGTAAATTTGATAAAGTAGATATGACGTGAGACAGCAGCACAAAGGTTGAATTGATAGATTTAGATTGCTGGAATTTACATGGCAGTGGGTTATTGGATTTGGGATGACTAAGATTAGGGGTTTATTGATGGAAAGGGGTTGGAAAATAGAAGGAAATAAAGTTTTAATGGTAAAAAGGAATATAGGATCTGAGGATGAAACAAAGGGGAAATTGAGTTGCCGCTTTAAGGGTAAAACCTACCATTTGTACCCTCCAATAAATTATTGCCACATCAAGTTTTTTTCAAAGTGTAACACGGATTATAGTTTAGGGTGCTAACAATGCATTTTGAAAGTTTAGGGTGCAAAGTGTAATTTGGAATATAGTTTATGGTGGTAAAGTGTAATTACCCCAAAATATGGACTTTTTGAAACCCTAATAAGAGGGGTTCTACATAACCAAACGAAAACAAAAATAAAAAAATAAGACTCAGTGGACCATTAGTATAACTGATGCACATAAACCAGAAAATTGCAAGATTGCCCCCTATTAAAATTAAGTAAAATTTATAGGAAGTCTGACTAGAGCTATTTAATATCCAAAAGCATTATAAAATACAAGTCATAAACTCATAATCTACTTCCAAATGCCTATTCAAGCTCCTAAATAACTTTGGTGTCATCTGATATGTGCCAAATTAATGTTTGGGTATGGTATTATATACCTCTACTTGGCAAAGTTGAAGTTCTATACTACTGTGCAGGACAGAAACACTTGTGCAGTGGTTATAATTTCTCAGCTATAGTACTGTATAATGCCCATTGTAATGCTGCCTGCTATTAGTTATCTATTGGCTTGAATTTATGTGCATCAGTGTATAATTGAAACTTAAATATGGAGGCTTCATGTGGTGAAGCAATAAGATCAGATGCATTAAGCTTGAGCAGGCACTTAAACTTACATGGCCAACTTTTAAGTGGAGAATCTGACCAGCTGTGCCTAGGAATTAGAATAACTTACCAAATTGATAAATTTGAAACTGAAGGAAATGTTTTATATATTTGAAGTTTGTCCGGTTGACAATTGATTTGTATTCAATAGCATGTGCTAGTTGAAATTCTACTTGACGGTTAATATAACCTGTTATAACGCAACATCTAATTGCTGTTGAATGTATTTACTAGTTTTACCTCCATATTTGATTTGATTTCTTGTTATGCTGCAGAAACGTTACGAAGACATTTCAGTTTTGGGTCAAAGGCCTGCCGAAGAATGATTTTTTAAATACCTCTACTCGGCGTTTCTCAAGTCCCATACCTTTGGCAATTTGAAGCATTTATGTGCTAGGTAGCATTTGCATGTTTGCAATAAGTTTAATATGCTTGTGTGCATTAGACATCTTTTCCAAGCATAGTTTGGGCTTTTTTGGAAGTATTGAATTGGTATAAATTCTGGATGGCTACAATGATTTCTATGAGAACATTGAATTTTTCCGTTTACTGTCTCAGTTTCTTGTTAGGTGATCTGCTTATGATTGATATGATAATGATGCTGATTTTACTATAAAATGAAGGAAAATTTGTGGAACCCGATATTTATATGAATGTTTTGTATTCTCTGAACTCTTTAAAAAAAAAAAAAAAAAGGAAAAAGAAAAAAGAAAAAAACAGAAGCCAATTGCGAAATGAAGACAAAATCACGTGTTTGACTTAAAGATAAAAAAGGTTGGGACAAGGTTTTTTTTTTTTTTTTTTTTTTTCTTCAATTAAAGAGAATGGAAAATTGTTAGGGGGCATTTGGATCATTATAATGTAACATGTTATTAGGAGAATATTTAGGGTTCGTTTGAGATCTGTTTACTTTACTAAAACTGAAAATTTTTTGCTGAAAAATACGGTAGATAAAGATAAAAGTTAGCTGAAATAGTAATATGAAATGCGTTTGGTTTATTTATTTATGCACAACTTTATAGTAAATTATCAAAATGATTATTCTAAAGTGACTAAAGAAATCCCAAAACAAGAAATTAGCCAAATTATCTCAAAATGTTCAATATGACCAAAAGTTAAACCTAACAAATGGGTTAGGTCGATTGTGTTCGGATCAAAAACTTATTAGTCTAAAACAAGTTTTTATTTTTATGACATTGACCTAGTTATTTGGTCTCTCAAGGGTCAAATTAACCATATATCAACAATTTTTTGTTGTTTCACATAACAAAAAATTTGAACACACTTATAAACATTTTTTTTTTCCATACTTCTTTCAATACAAATAAAAGAACAAAATTAAAATACTTCTTTCAATACAAATAAAAAAATAAAATTAAAAACTTAAAGCTAAAAAGTTGAATCATACATAAATCCTTAATACAAATTTAATAATCAATTCTAAGTGGACTGAAGTTAAATCATGGCTATGTTAGTTTTGCCAAAAGAACCGATTCTATAATCTTAACGTCACCAGAGTCGTCCACCTTCACAATTCCGTCACTGCCATCCACACCAATCAACTTCCCAGTGGTACCACGTTGCACACCAGCCATAATTTTGACCTTGTCATTTTTCCTTGGTGCCACTACGGCCATTTCATCAGGAAGAGCTGTCATGGTTTCACCATTATCGCCAAGAGCAATCCTACAAGAGCCATCCATAAGCACCTCTTGAACAATTCCAACAGCAGATTCTTCCTCTCCCAACCTGCGAACATTTACCACTATGTCTGGCATGAAATATGGTCCTTCATTGTCACCACCTATAACAGGAGACATTGTATCCAGACCACCAGTTCCAGGAGTGCTTGGAAGATAGGAAGCTGAATTTGGAGTTGAAGGCAAGTATGGGCTAGGAGCATTGACATAAGGAGAAGAACTACTATCATATGTATGTGAAGGACTTCCTGGTTGATACTGTGGAGTGCTTCCTGGTTGATACTGTGGAGTACTCGGTGTATAAGGATTCCATGCTTGATCACGCATAGGTGTATAAGGATTCCATGCTCGATCACGCATAGGTGTTCTCATGCCATCATGAATTGGTGTTGTTCCAGGAATATTATCCCTCATAGGAGTTCGAGAAGGATGCATTGGAGTCTCACTCCCGCGATATGGGGTAGAATTATAATCAACCACATTCCTTTTTTCAGAGATAAATTTGCGATCAACTGTGACAACTTTAGTCTGGGACTCCAATTCAACCCGAACTAATGAGCCCGTTACTTCTTTGACAATCCCATGGCAGCCTTTGTAAAGAGGCTGCCGGATCATCACTCTTTTACCAACCAAATCATCATGCCCTCGAGAAAATCTATTTGACAATTGAGGATTACTGCGAGGTGGAGCACCATAATTTCTAGCACCATTGGCACGTGATCCTCCAGCAATAACACAACAATCGGCTTTAGCACAAATAAAGCCAGCATGCTCAAGGTGATGGCGATCATAGATGAACAAGACTCCTCCATATATATGTTGCACAGGGCCTTGTTTCCCTTTGCAAGGACCCGAAACGATCTTCACAACATCTTTTGTAGCTACTGTATTCTGATTCTGATCTTGCACACTGATTTTCTTATCAATCTTGAATTTGATCTCTCTCAATTTCACAAGAGCAACCTGACCATGTATGTCAGGAACTCCCATGAGAACTCGACAAGCTTCAGTACTTTCTACACCAATTATTACACCGAAGCTCTTATTATTTAGAAGTACTAGATCATGAATCTCGTAGTCCCCAATTCTTGTGAGAGTACCAGAAGTAATTACCTCGGAGCTTTCCACAACATTATCAGCAAATACACGAATGTGTTCCTTATTTGTATCAGACAAAATTACGAGGACATGTTGCTCTACCTTAACAACCATACCAGTTGTACCTTCCACTGTACCAGAGACAACCTTGACATGATTCCCAGGTTCGAAACACTTACAAAGCTCTTTCTCATTCACAGAAATAGTTTTAGGAAGGCCCTTCATATCTGGTCTGATGTGAACATTATCTTCCTCAACTTTCTCAACCCATCCTTTCAAGTTCTTGAGATCTCCCTTGACAACAATAACCGCATCACCCTTCACAAAATGCCCTTTCTTTCTATTTGCAAATAAAGTTGATAAATTGGCTCCTATATCACCAAACTTTTCAACTTCATCCAAAGTAGGCTTTATACTTTGAGAGCTGATTGATTTCATCGACACCTTTTTGTACAAGAAACCATCTTTAAACATCATGGCATCAATTTTGTCAAAATAATCTCCAGTCATTGGATCTCGACCGCGCTTTACAGTAATATTCAGTTCTCTAGCCTCATCAATGTTCATAAAACGTGGAGGAGGAACAACAACACCTCTACCCTTCGAACCCGATTTGTTTCCAACAGCAAGAGCCTGCAAGTCTATCCTTGGAATCAATTTCACAGTAACTCTTTGCCTCACATTATCAACATTCACCACCTTTGCAAGATCTCCTTTATAAGTCCCATTCTTGATTCTGACCCAACAAAGATCCATTGCTTTTGCTTTGTTTTCAACCGTAAGAACACCAGTCATCTCTTTGATAGGAACAAGCTTAGGCATTCCTTTCTGGGAAGCAAATATATTGCGCAAACCTTTGCAAGCCTCCTTAACATGGGCTTCTTTGTCAGCTTCAACATAGACATAACCTTTGAGATGATCAAGAGCAATAGCAGACCTTATATTCAATTCAGACCCTTTATCAATACACTTTTGCATCAAGCAAACAACCACTTCTTGCTCATGGCCTATCGCACACTTCACCATCCACAGCTTCGGGTCTTTAACAGAAGGCAAATAATATTGATGCTCTACTTCACCTTCTTCATCTTCTTCATACTCTTCGCGCAAGGCATATCTCTCTTGGATTCTCTTCTCAAGAGCCTCAACATCTTCTTCTTGTTCTTCATCTTCTCGTGGCAGTAATGGGCGACGATACATTCGTCTACGGCGATCATCATCATCATCGCCATCATCTTGAATATCTGCACCGCCAACAATGAAGTCATCCTCGCCATCCTCGTCTTCTTCTTCTTCCTCATCAGTATCGACCTGTGCCTCTTCATCTATGTATCGTGAGCCGCTGCTCTTCTTCCTCTTCTGTTGCTTCTTGCCTCTGCCCCCATCAAAATCTTCGTCGTCGTCGTCTTCGTCATCTTCTTCATCATCATCCTCCTCGGCAACATCGTCTATGAAAACTGATCTGGGGCGCTTCCTGCTCGATTTGGCTCTCTCTTCCTGCTCCTCCTCGTACTCTTCTCCGTGACGACGGCGCGACATCTCTTCTCTCGCTCTCGTAAAAACTTTGTGGGTTTTCAGAGTGAAACCCTAGGTTTTATAGAATGGGAGCGAGTGAGTTTATTTGGATAGGTGAGTGAAGATGAGGAGGGAGGCCGTATTTATATAGGAAATGTGCTTGGGGTTCAAGTAAAGTACTAAACGGAAAAGGTTAGTCGGTTTCCTTTTTTTTCTTTTTTTCTTTTTCTTTTTATTTATTTATTTATTTAAGGGTTTAGTCTTATTATATATTTTTTAAAGGGTTTCTTCTTAGAAAACGGAAAAGGTTAGCAGGTTTCCTTTTTTTTCTTTTTCTTTTACTTTATTTATTTTTTTATTTAAGGGTTTAGTCTTATTATATATTTTTTAAAGGGTTTATTCTTATTATATAATTTAATAATTCTGTTTAATCTGATCTCAAAATAATTAATAAATAAATAAACTAAATCTGTTTAATCAAATTATATATGTTTCTTTTTAGGGTCCACTATCACAAAGTATTAACGATGGTTATTCAAGAAAATCTTAATAATATTGTTAAGACTTTCTTGAATAACCACCGCACATTTTTGGTGCGATGTTCACTCTACAAGTATAATTGTTTGTAAAGTGTAGGGTATGAGGGACAATAGTCGGGGTTCAAGTTTCCAAGAAAGAAACTCACACACATATATACTTAGATTAGGTTAGAGTGGAATTTCTATCTTGTATTAAAAAAAAAAATTATTGAACAAATAAAAAAAGTCATTCGTTATATTAAATTTATGATGTTGTTTATTGCTTTTAGTTTAAAAATTATTGGTTTATTAGCTTTTATTACGTTTTAGGTTATACTTATTAAAAAAAAAAAAAAAAAAGACATATCATATCATATATTGATGTTGATTTTTTTTTTTTTTTTTTTTGAGAAACATATGTTCTCCTCCAACTAAAATTCTTATTAAATAGTTATCATAGTCTAAACTTTATAATCAAGATTTCAACAAAATTTAAAAATTTATTCTAACTAATATTATAATTTTAATATAATAAAACTTAGTCAACTACATATTGTCCATAGATCAAGTGGCTCAATGCATTAGAATGTACTACAATAGTTAATTTGGAGTTTCAAGTAGCTCACTAGATACTTTTGATGTAATATGTAAAATATTTTTTCTTTTACATAATTTCTTTTTCTTCATATGTGCATCACACAAGCATACTACTAACAGTATATAATAAAAGTTGGGTCTTAAAAGTTATGGCTGTATCAAGTGATAGAATGGACAACAAGCTTTTATAATGTGACTTATGAATTATTAAGATAATTGATTTTATTCCCTATAAAAAAAATTATTTTATTTTATGATAAAAGAACAAAAAAAAAACAACCTTCAACTTAATCAGGCTATAAAAAGCCACTTTTTTATTTTATTTTATTTATTTTTTTATACAAGATAGAATTTATAGTCTAGCCTAATCTAAGTGTATATGTGTGTGAAACTCTCTCCTAGAGACTTGAACCTCGACCCTTACTCCCCACACCTCACAAGTATGTATACTTGTGGAGTAACCACTGTACCAGAGTGTGCGGTGATGGCTATAAAAAGCCACTTTAAATGAAGCTCTATTAGTACAGAAATATTGAGTAGTACTTTAAGTAGAACTCTATAATGTAAGTTTAAAAAATTTTTAATTCAAAAGGGAGCTTCACGCTCTTGGCATAATGGCCACTTCACAAATACAAAGTTATTGTGAGGTGGGGGACAAGGATTAGAGTTCAAGTCTCCAAGAGAGAGCTTCACATACATATACTACACTTAAAATTAGAATAGAGTATAATTTCTATATTGTATAAAAAAAAATTTAAATCCTAATTTAACTACAATTCTATTATCAAAATTTTCAAATAAAAAATTATTGTTTATTTCAATTATTTTGATCATTATCATAATTTTGTGTCTTAATTTAATTAAACTAACATCCTACATAAAATGCTTGTGCCAAGAAGATATTTGCATCACACAATGTAAATTTTTATTTTTATTTTTATGTTTCACAGGACACAATATAAATTAATGTGATTTTACCTTATGCTTTATTAATTATCATGATTGTTAATTTTTTTTTTCAAGTTAAAATATTAAATGACTTACTATTTTTTTTTATAAAAGAAATGACTTACTAATGATTGAAATTGAGAAATGTTACGTCAATAATATTTTCACAATAAATTATAGGTGGTAAATTGTTACCGATTCTAATTTAAACTCACAATTGAAATTATTTCTATGCTCATCAATAACAACCTACTACTTAGGATTTGTTGTGAAATGTTATAAACATAGCATTTTTTTATTAAAATAAGGACAAAATTTAGCTTGTAACATGTTTGAAGATTTGGGTTCTAACCTATAATAAGAAAATGATATTTGTCCTTGTTACGTGTAATCTATATACATAATTAAAGTTAAAGTTAAGAGAAAGTTCAATTAGATTTTAAATTGAATTCCAATTGTTGTCGAATTTTGCATTATGTGTCCTATTTAATTTTTTTTTTTTTTTAATTTAGTTCTAAGTGAGTTAATTTTGTACAAAGGACGAAAAGTTTAATATAAATAAACCATCAAAACCCCCAATAAATTTAAAAAAAAAAAAAAAAAAACCAAAAAACAAAAACAATAGAGTAAAAATCATGTATATATCTATGGCTTAAAAAATGTCCAACTCTTACCCAATGTAAAATTTGAAGTTTTGAACCCATATATACGTGTAATTGTAATTTTTTTTAATTGTATCTTGTATAACTGGATATACACGGGTTATACACTGGTTTCTTATTAAAATAAGGACAAAGTTTAGCTCTATACACGTTTGAAGCTTTAGGTTCCAATCACTAATGTGGATTCAGTTAGCTCAATTAGTAAAGTCTCTTATAATTGAATAAGAGATTTGAGGTTCAATCTTCGATTGGTGTCTTGATTTAATGATAAAGAACTATCATCAGGAGCGGACGCTATATGTTTGAAATTCTCTTTAAAAAAAAAAAAAAAAAAGCTCAAACCACTAAAAGAAAAATGATATTTGTCCTTATTATTTGGTGTATACTATTTTTTTTTATGGTACCAGTACCACTATATACTATTTAGTGTCCATTTAGCATGATTAATTTTGCTAACTTATTTTATTAATTTATTTATTTTTGTTACTATTTATAGGTCTCACGGCACTTTTTAATACTGTACGGGCCGGCGTGGTGAGGGCCTGCCCATGTGGGTTGGGCCCTGGACTAACAAGGAGGGTCATGGGCCTAACACCCGGTGTCCCCGGGGCACGGCCTAAGGCCCATCTGTAAACATACCCGACCCGAATGCTGTCCGAGGACTCAACCCCTTTTGCCGTGCATAAATGTAACTGCTGATATGGCTGTTCGGATTGGTCTGCCGAACATCACTATACTTGCCCGGTCCCCAGTAAAAGGACTGTCAGGATGTATCTTGGGAATATCGCTGCCGAACATGTCCGCTGTAATGATGATCATTTCCAAAGCCACTCCCACCTAAACACCCACTAATCCCTTTTGAGATTGGACCTCTCAATCCATTAACTATTAGGACAATCATGATAACCCCACTAACGATCTCCTATAAATAGGAAGTTGGAAGAAGGAACAAGGGTTGATGGAGGGAGAGAGAGAAATCCATATAGAAGAGAGTAACAACAGGAGCAATGCTAAGAGAATAGGGGAGAGGTGTGTGAACAGAGATTAGAGGGGCCCTCGTCAAGCCTCTTAGTTGCGAATGACCCATAGTAGGAGCCATCATCCCACCATACAAATAAGTTGTGAGACCTGGCGTGAGGAAGTCCATTGGGCCTCTCTTGCGCCCACCACAAATACTATTCATGGGTCCCACTATATTATTTCAACTAACTTTTACCTTTATTTAAACTATTTTCAACAAAATTTTTTCAGTTTTAGCAAAATAAAAGGATTTCAAATAGATCCTGAGTCTATTGTGAACGAAAATATAAATTTCAAATATAAAGGGGCAAAATCAAAATAATCCTAAAAATATAAAGGGTCAAATTTACAATATAGTATTCTTGAACCCTTGGGACGTGGCTAGGGTTTTGATTTATAAGATCCAAATGCGCAAATTTATTCTTCTCTTCTGCCATCGCTCACTCTCTGTACCGCCTCCCAAAACCCTTCTCTTCAGGTCCCTCTCTCTCTCTCTCTGAATCTCACATTCATTGCAAAAGTTCTATATAAACATCTTTGATCTCCAAAAATTGTTTAACAAATAATCTTTGTTTGCAGAGGCAGCTGAAAAAGGTTTATAGCGATGAGTAAGCTCCAGAGCGATACATTGAGGGAGGTGATATCGCAGGTGGTGAACAATGCGAAGGAGAAGAAGCGCAACTTCACGGAGACCATTGAGCTCCAAATCGGGTTGAAGAACTACGACCCTCAGAAAGACAAGCGTTTCAGTGGCTCCGTCAAGCTCCCTCACATTCCTCGCCCTAAGATGAAGATTTGTATGCTTGGTGATGCTCAGCACGTTGAAGAGGTCCTCTCTTTTTTTATAACCCTATTTCCATTCATTTCTACTTTTGTGTATATATTGTAGTTGTGGGTCAAACTTAGTTACAACTCCTTATGTTTGCATTTGGATTTGAAAAAAAAAATTTATTGTTATTATGTGAATTTTTGAGATTTTGCTCAATGTAAAAACAATTGTGACGCAATGGATTTGAAATGGAATCTTTGTCATAGTTATTTCAACTCACATATTAGTAAAAATCAAATCTTTGGGTTTTTTTTTTTTTTTTTTGACATGTCACAGCCCATTTGAGTTATTTAAACTTAGGAAGCACGGACACGGGTACAACACAGCAACACATAACACAAAATGGCTGGTATGATAAGGATACGACATGGGTATGGCACCCTAAAAGAAGGGTCCGTGCTTCCTAGATTTAAACTAAAAATTGAAATCCAAATCCTTTGCTTTAAATGCTTCTGTCCAAACAAACCATAGGTGTTGTATATGAATGGGTGTGCCACATTGGCTAATAAACAACATGGTTGAAATTAATCGGAGAGCTTTGTGTTCAACACCTAAGAATAAGTTAGTTTTGGATGTATATATGACATTGCACCTAAAAATTTTAAGTGCATTTATTTATTTATTTTAGTATGTATATATGAAATGGTCATTGGAGTTGTTGCTTGTACCGCAATGCTGAATGGTTCATATGTTGTTTCTGTTATTGTAAATGCAGGCAGAGAAGGTGGGATTGGAGTATATGGATGTGGAAGGGCTGAAGAAGCTCAACAAGAACAAGAAACTGGTGAAGAAGCTCGCCAAGAAGTACCATGCCTTTTTAGCATCTGAGTCTGTGATTAAGCTAATTCCTCGTCTTTTGGGTCCTGGTCTTAACAAGGCAGGCAAGTAGTTTTTATGTTTTTTGTCTTTTGGTTCTCTTTTTGTTGTTAAACAATGGGGTCAACTTCTCTTTTTGGTTGTGGTATAGGAAGCTCTTTTGTGGTTCTGAGGTTTTCCAATGTGGTCTTGTCTCTGCAGTAGTTGGTCGTTATTTCACATTGCTATATCTCAAAATGTCATTCGTTGGTTCTGTTTGATCTGTATGAATTTTGTAAATAAGGGTGGGCTGTTTGGTGATGCATAAGAAGCTCTTTTGTGGTTCTGAGTTTTTCCAATGTCGACTTGGCTCTGCAATAGTTGGTCCTTATTTGACATTGCTATATCTCAAAAGGTCAATTGTTGGTGCTTCTGTGTGATCTTTATGGGTTTTGCAAATGTGGGTGGGTTGCTTAGTTCATTGTGCCAAGTTGCTAGGTGATACATAGAACTTTAATTGGAAATTAGGAAGCTTGGTGGCTTTTTATGTCTTTCAATTAGTTGTTTGTGATTGAAAATATTTTAATTGTCCAGATTGTGGCACATGATTTGTTTATTCGCAGGCATTAAGGCAAGGGACTGTAAAATTGTTTGTTTAGTTGTCAACCTTACCATTCACACTCTTTTCTGCGGTTATTCCAGAAAACTTTTGAACATGCTCTTAAGTCTTAGTTTGACACAGATCTGCCTTTCCTTTACTGGTGCACTGGTTAATAACTTGATCTTCTGAATTTTTTTTATAAATAAATTTGGTCTTCTGAAAATTTGGAATGCAAAATACTTACAGAATTTTGTTCGACTGATTAGCAGGCTTTTCTTTGTGGTCCCCAACTTTTTGTTTTGATTATCATTGTACATAGGTTGGCTACTATTCTGTATCTTTCTTATATCATTGAGGATGTGAATGTAGGTAAGTTTCCAACACTGGTGACTCATCAAGAATCCTTGGAGTCAAAGGTTAATGAAACAAAAGCAATGGTGAAGTTTCAACTCAAGAAGGTTCTTTGTATGGGGGTTGCTGTTGGAAATTGCAGTATGGAGGAAAAGCAAATCTTCCAGAATGTGCAAATGAGTGTCAACTTCCTTGTTTCATTGTTGAAGAAAAATTGGCAAAATGTAAGTTCATTAAAAACATTCTTAGTGTTTATCTTCCCATTGTTCAGTGGTAATCAATTTTGTGCATTTGGTGTGTGCTTGAATAGGTGAGGTGCTTGAATCTGAAGAGTACCATGGGGAGCGCCGTACGCCTCTATTAAGTCCATTTTTACTGTTTGTGAGAGTTATGTAGCAGAAGCAGCATGATTGAAATGTCTTTCGAGCATTATGTACGCAAGACATTCCTTGGGGAATTTTCCTGAGGTCCTTTTTGTTTTCCTTTGTTTTGGATTCTTTAGCTTCAAAGTTTAGTTAATGATGATATTTTTGTTTAAATTTGATGTTATTGGTTGAGCAAAGAAAGCTTCTTATGTTTGTTTTTGGTATGGTTTAGTGGCGTGATTTGATTCAAGTCAGTTCTGTTATTATTATGCTCATAAACATGGGCATTTTTTTTTTTTAATGTTTGAACTTCTCATATGATAAGATAGCTTCATTGCCTTACCAATTGAGAGAAGGAACCTAAGAAGTTTTTTTTTTTTTAAATTGATTTTTTAATGATGACAATATCTCTTCATTGCTTTACTGCCTAATAGATATTGAAAAATGCTAAAATAACTACAAATTTTACTAGAAAAACATTACAAGTTGATGTGGCAAAAATGTGATTAGTGCCATTTAAACACCACAATAAATGAATGCTTGAAGTACTTTTTTGTGATTAGTGATATGTCAGTTGGTAAGGTTTATTTTATAAACTTTCTAGTATCCCTAGCAGCACTCAATAGCGAAGGCCGAAGGGTGCTTAGTTCTTTGCTTCAATGATTTTTACTGCACCAAGATGGCCTGGGTGGGAGAAAAATTACTGAAATCATTAGTCATGGCAACAGACCCCTGTAAGAATTCCATTCTGCAATTTTTATAACTGGCATGAATTTGTTGTGATTGGGACGATATCACTGTCACCTTGGATCAGCATTCATATTTTGTTATTATGCATCAATCGTAACAACATCATTGGCAGTGAAAAAGGATGTGATTAATTTTTACATTCATCAAGTTCATCTTTCATATGGGTCGAGCATAGGCTTGATATCAATGTAATCCACATTTGGGGTAAAGAACTTTCAAAACATAGACGACACTGATTCAAAACTGTCATAACCCGAAGCAATCAATGGCCCCATGGGCGTTTGAAGAATTATGGCTCCCTCCACGAAAGTCTCTGATAATTGTCTTCGGACCAACGTACATGGAAAGCACCGAGCCATTTTGAGATCGAAAGCGTGTCTAGCCCAGTACAAGTTTGGGCAGCACAACAATTGGCTAGCTTTTTATGTTGGTCCTGAGACACTTGTTGGCTACAATACCAGCCCACTGTTCGTATGTTAACTGGTGATGTTGATCAAATATAAATAGAAAGACGAGAATGATATTCTTCATGTGGCTGCTTCACTATAAGTTCAGCTGGGAAGAACTCAGAACTAGAAAGAACCTGTTGAATGCTATGGGATAGTATGGTTTTAATGGACGACTCTCAGGTAGTATTTTGTTCTGTGCCTTGCCACACTAGGAAGACTGAGAACTCAAGTGTCAAGACAAGCTATTAAGGTATTGTGGTTATTTTTTATTCCACCATAAAATGCAAAATTGAATGAATAATATCCATCCTCTGCAGATTTTGTATTATAATGATAGTATCTTACACCATTAATTGATAATAAAATCGCATTAACATTAACGTGTAAATTGTATAATCTATGCCAAGAATGTTTCTTTACAAAACTAATATAAAATCTCAAAAAACCTTAAGAGCAAGGAGGCTATATCTACATATTCATTGGAGTATGGTCAATGGGAAGAGATCCTTTTCCGACTAAATCAACAATGTTAGCATGCCCATCCAACACACGCTCAGCCATTGCATATAGCCCTTGGAGCCGGAACATTCCAAATAACCCAATTGTCACACAACACCCTTTATTCCCAAAAACCTTCCATTTCATAGGCACACCAATATCAAAACAAGGCAAGAAACATTCTTGCTTGGCCTACATTTGTGCCCCACCTTCCCCAATTGGCTAGGAAAAAGACTAAGGCAGTCAATGGCATTTTGGTACCATGAACCGCACTGAGCATTAAACTGGTACCACTACTCATCTAAAACATACCAAATAAAATACAAGACAATATTGGAAATTTTCAAGTGTTAAATTTGGGTTTGTTTTAGTTGCTAAGTTTATGTGTGTCTACAAGAGTTGGAGATTGATAAATTTGATTTGTTTTTGGTTGTAAAAAAAGTGCAAGAAAATGCAAGAAAAGATGTGAGATGACGACAGTGACCAAATTAACTATAAATTGAAAATAATAGGGATCAAATTAACTACTATCAAAATGTAAAAAATTATATTTTCTCCTACTTTATTCAAATCATTTAAACTAAAAACTAGAATCGAATTTAGAATTTGCTGAATTCTTCCCTATATATTAAATAATAATAAAAATTGCTGAATCCCCTGCACTTGAGTTTCCAAGGACAATACACCCAAACGCGCACACATCAAAACTACTTTAGTTTCAGCCAAAGAAAAAAAAAAGTACTAAAGAAACCATTAGCATATGTCACACCTAGAAGATGAAGTGAGAGCATATTTTTATCAACTGGCTTTAGTTTTCCCACTCTTCAACCACAAAATTTTCCCCCTCTTCAACCACAAAACAAGTGTTCAGTGACTTGCTTTTAAAAAATATCGTTCTTTCAAAAACCTTAAGTTTGCTCTCTCTAGTTTCGGCCAAAAGAAAAAAAAAGTACTAAAGAAATATGTTACACCTAGAACATCATGTAAGTTCAGCTTTTTGAGAAAAGCATGAAAAATGAGAAACATCTTATGTTGTAAGCACAACCCACCAAAAGATCCTGCATTCAGATCTCACCCAAACAAACCATTTAACAATGTGCGAGAGATGTATGACAATGAGCATCAAAGACTACGAACAATCACCAAATATAAAGTCAAAAAGACAATTAGGGGATACCTGAAAGTGAATAAAAAGAATCACAACCGTGAAATTAGGTAAATCTAGTTTGGCTGTGTTGCAGAAACGGCTACATATCAGTACTCATCTGGTGATGTCAAATACAGAATACAAAGCCACCAATGCAACCTAAGGCAAAACGTTGGCATGCTAAGCAGCATATGAGAACATCATTGAATGAAAAAATTGATGGACAAAGAAGTATTCTTCCTAGCTTAGAAAAAATTAAAATAATGAAAAACCTAAAGTATATGTTTTTCACAAAAATCAAATGGAGGAGACTGGCATACATGTTATTATCAAATTAACAACCAATTTGCTGCCATATTATACATCTTAATTCAATTTTCAAGAAAATGGATGTAAATTGAAATGATAAAATGTTAGGAAACCAATGAAGATTTACATATGCCTATCTGACCCTTTTCTTTTTAATTAATGTACTTCCAATATATACCACAAGTTAATGGGGCTAACAAGTTTCAGACTTCATTCATATGAAAAATACAGTGTAACACCACCTCATTGTAAAGGCCAACGAAATTTTACACCACAATCACTCCAACTCCACTTGAACTTGTACGACAAACGGACTGATAATTCTAACACCAAGTATTACAAACCAGTGATCTTCACCATCTTGCTCCTCACCAAAATAAATAAATAAATAAAATAAAAGCCAAGAAGAAAAACAGAGACTCACCATGAACTACAGGGGGAGTAATTGTCTATCCATTTCCATATATTAAATTACCAAAGTGAACAAAAACACCAATCTACAGACACAATGGCAAGGCCGAAATCTTCAACCATTATGAGGATGATCAATTAATGACAAGTGAAACTACAGTTTTTGCAAGAAAAGTTTCCGAGTGCTTTTAGCAGATTTGGAATCCTCAATCTAAGAAGGATTTGATTTTGAACCTGTATATCAGCTTCTTCTTTTTTGAGGTTGGATTATCAACGGTGAGCAATATTTTGCCTAGTTCATCAACTTTGTAGGTGTGTGAGACCACTGGTTCATCAGATGGAGCCTTCTTCATGGCTTTCTGTAAATTAACTGTATAAGCACCTTCAGCATTAGGCACGAATTCAGCACCATAGCTCACCTCCCAGCCCACTACACGAAGCTCCCAAGTAAGGATACATTTCTGCAATTTACCCCATCTCCAATTATTAAAAGAACAACTCTTTCAACCATCACCAATCATGCATATGCAAGCCAACATTACATATTAAGAATCTGAAGTTAGAATGAGTACACAAAAAAAGTATGCAGAACACAAAGTTAATAATGTAATCAGACCTCATAGACTATGATTTCCACAGTTTGCTTGGTTGCTGGTTTAACTGTAACCTCTGTGGCTGGATCAGAATCGCTGAAGTCCGGGTTACAATCACAGTAATCGACACTCAAGCCACCATATTGAACTGGCACTTGCTCGGGAGATATGTATCTAATTTACCAATCAACATCAATTCAAAGTTAAAACCAGCCAGCCACAAAGAAGCATGCGAAATTGTAAAACTAAATTAAGGTCCAAAATATGTATAAATAAATGATTATCTACTAACTTGAAAAGGGTTTCAGCAGATTTTGATGGTCCTGCAAAGACAAACTTGCTCTTGGTCCTCTGGGTCAAGAATGGATTGATGATCGCATAGAAAGCAAGATACCACCAAGGAACATTGATAAACACCTTAAGAAATGAAAAACAAAAAATCAAAACAAGTAATCCAATGAATCTAACAAAACAGAATCAACATAAAAGTCAAACACCAAATACCAACATAAACATTCCAATAAGGCCAAAAAAAAAAAACAATTGAGATATTCTGTTAGAACAACTGTTAAATCGATTAAAATAACCACTTCTTAATAGTTTAAGCTTTTGTGACAATCGGAATATCCCGAGTTTGAACCACTCCACCTCCCTCTCATTTTGTAATAGCTTAAGCTTTCAGGACAATTGGTAATTTATACCTGTTTCGCAACAAATTCAGGATAATTGTCTTGAAGCAACTGAAGAGCTTGTTTGGTAGCCAAACGAAGCTCTCGCTTTCCGGGTCCCGGAGAATTCTTGAGGTCATTAACCTGAAAGAGTGTGGAAACACCAGGTGGACAAAAATCAAGTTTCCTGATACCCTTCTCAAGAAACTGTACCCTCCATTTCAGGAAATTGCCTCTCTTCTCCTCATCAGCAAACGCCTTTGCATACAACTCCTTGTTCTGAAACTCACCATAAACATTGTAACACACTGGGTGTCCTTCTCTGTCATATCCATGCATGAACACCACTTTATCCCACTCATCCCCAAGGTCCTCGTTCACAAGCGCGTCGATCCCGAACTGTTTCCTCCATTTGATCGTGTTCTTGATCATCAACAGTGAATCTCTCACCTTGAAATCCCTGGCTCGTAAGAACTTGAGAAGAATCACATCGCTCCTGTCATCTTTAAGAAGAGGAATACCCCAGATGGATATTTCTCCTTCTTGTTCTTCTCCTTTGTTTTCCTCCACTTGAGTGAACTGTTTAGTGTCCAGAGCTTCCTGGACGAGTTGCCTCAGTTCTTGTAAAGCTTTTCGCTCGGAATCCGAGAGATCAGATAACAGGTTGCTCTCTTCTTTGAAAGAAACAACAGAGTGAGGAATCTGCTTGGTGGGTTTCTCAGATTCCACAGTAGGAACAACAACAGCGACAGCAGCAGCAGAAACAACCTCTTGCTCTTGGGTAGATGTAGTTTTCACCTCCACTGCAGCTGGCGGCGGCGGAGGGAGCAGCTCTTCTTTCACTGGGGGTGGCTGCGAGAGTGACCCTTCTTCTTCTTCATTCGCAGTACTCTCAGACTCAGTCACTGTCACAGTGACAACAGCAGCTGGTGGTGGTGGTGGCGGCGGCGGCGGCTGTGACTCTTCTTCTTTATCAGCCGCCACCGCCGCCGCTAGAGATAGATGACCATCGGAAGGTGGTGGGGCCACCGCTTGAGGTGGTGGGTTTGGAGTTTCATCGGCCATTTTGAAAGTGACTGCGCTTTTGCTTTTTTGTTTTGTTTTGTGATGAATAAAAAGAAAAAGAGCGACGATGAGATTTTTAGATTATGATGAGATTAGAGAGTTCGGTGAGACCGACAAAGAGCAAAGTGAGGTTGAGAAATGTCTGGAATCTAATTATAGTGTTATATATTACTATAATACAAAACATTTTACTTTTTCATCACCTTTTTACACTTTCCTTCAAAATATAAATATCTTGCCCAACCAAAAGTAATTATTCCATTTTCTTTTTAGGTTAATTGTTAGACTAATGCCAAATACAGGGGAAGTTTGAAATTTTAAGTCCAAAACCATCCACATTGAGAAATGCTAAATAGCGGTATTGTAAATTTTTTTACAATATTGCTACAGTGCAATTCTAAACATAGAATTGCGCTGTAGCAAGTATTGTAAAAAAATAATAATATTTTATTTGGAAGAAAGCTGAAAATGAGAGAGAGGAGAGAGATGGGAGAGAAGATATAATTTTGAGATATATTATTTTATTATGTAGATATATTATTTTAATGAGTAAAAGAAGGAAATAGAGTTTAGGATGTGGAGGTATTGTAAAATAGTATGGTATAATGATAAAGTGGCTTTTTAGAATTGTAAAATAGAGTAGCATTGAAATTTTTCAATGCTAATGCTCTTATACATTACACACAATTGAAAACAAAAAGATATTTTTGATTCTACTTTGCACAATGAATTTTGAAATTTCATACAAGTTAAGAGCGAACTTAACATAACAATCGTCATAATAAAAGATTGAAACGTGTATTCAAAAAGTTTAAGGTATAAAATATAATATGAGGCATAGTTTAAGATGATAAAGTATTTTTTAAACTAAAATCATGATTTCGATGTGCATTTTTAGTTCAAAAATAATATTAGGTGTATTTTGTGTGTAATAGAAGAACAAACCCTCTTTTTAATAGTATTTAACTATTTATTGCCCAATCTTAAATTGCAAGAGGGTTCTCATAAAATAAATAAATAAATGCTTTGCACGAGAGTTTGGTGACTGGTGCTTTTATTCAATAAGGGTGAATGGGGTGAACTCTCTTCACTAACTACTGGGTCAAGTTGTTTCTCAAAAAAAAAAAACTACTGGGTCAAGTTAATATGTTATTTCAATTAAACATTTTAATACTTAATTAACGAAATAACACCGTGTTAAGACTCAGGGTCTAGTAGTTCAATTGATTAACATTTCTTTTGGGGTTTTGAGTTTTTCCAACGGGTTCTTGACTGTGCACTAGTTGGTACTTATTTGACATTGCTATATCTCAAAATGGTTTTGTTGGTGCTTCTGTTTGATCTGCGTGAGTTTTGCAAACGAGGGAGGGTTGTTTAGTTCATTGTGCCAAGTTGCTTGGTGATGCATAGAGCTTTAATTGGATATTAGGAAGCTTGGTGGCTTTGTATGTCTTCCTATTAGTTGTTTGTGATTGAAAATCTTTTATTTGTAAAGATTGTGACACCTGATCTGTTTGTTTGTTTAGTTGTGAACCTTGCTATTTACACTATTTTCTGTGGCTATTCCAGAAAACACTTGAACATACTCTTAATTTGACACTCTGCCTTTTCTTTACCTAGGCACTGGTTAATATCTTGATCTGCCGAAAATTTAGAATGCTAAGATACTTGCAGAATTTTGTTTGACTGATTAACAGGCTTTTCTTTGTGTTCTATGACTTTTTGTTTTGATTATCATTATACATAGGTTGGATACAAGATTCTTCTGTATCTTGCTTTTATCATCGATGATGTGACTGCAGGTAAGTTTTCAAAAATGGTGACTCATCTAGAATCCTTGTAGTCGGTTAATGAAACAAAAGCAATGGTGAAGTTTCAACTCAAAAAGGTTCTTCGTATGGGATTTGCTGTTGGAAATTGCAGTATGGAGGAAAAGTAGATCTTCCAGAATGTCCACTGCGATATATTTCTTTTGTTTTCATTATGACTGTTGTTATTGTCAAAATTTGTAACGTTATCTACACGAATTCTTAATGCACCTATTTTCAAGCCCTTACTATATATAGAAAATAGGCTAAATCAAGGTCCAACGGCGTATAATAATGGATATATCATTCTCATTTCTTAACAACAACAAATGATAATAAGAACAACTACAAATTAGAAAGAATGGAAATGACAACTTTTAAGAGATTTTTATAGAGACAATAAACAACAATAAAACAATAGTCAAATCATAAATTGATTCCTCGCATATAACATGTGAGACACTTCAAAAGCTTGAGGCCTTTAATTTTGAAATTTGATTGTAATACAACCAACACAATGGTTTATTCTTCTAATTTTTTTGAATATTGCATACCTTGTAATTGAATTCAACTATTAACTACCTAGGGAACTTAGACTATTCATTTGTAGTTGGGATTTGGGGGATTGAGGGCATGGTTGGCAATGTCAGTTTTGGTAGAGTTGGAATAATTGGGATAGACGGAATTGTGGGTTTTGGGAGTGTTGGCAATGAAGGCAAAGGCGGAAGTGTTGGCAATGAGGGCAAAGGTGGCAGTACCGGCTACGGCAATGAGGGCAAGGTTGGCAGTGTGGGAATGACTGGTAATGTGGATTTTGGAAGAGTTGGAATAGTGGGAAGAGGTGGAAATGGAATTGTGGATTTTGGGAGTGTTGGCAATGAAGGCAAAGGCGGAAGTGTTGGCTTTGGCAACGTTGGAAATGAGGGCAAAGGTGGCAGTGCCGGCTTCGGCAATGAGGGCAAGGGTGGCAATGTGGGAATGACTGGTAATGTGGATTTTGGAAGAGTTGGGATAGTGGGAAGAGGTGGAAATGAAATTGTGGGCTGTGGGAATGGCAATGAAGGTAAAGGCGGCAGTGTTGGCTTTGGCAACATTGGAAATGAGGGCAAAGGTGGCAGTGTTGGCTTTGGCAATGAAGGCAAGGGTGGCAATGTTAGTTTAGGCAAAGTGGGAATGGATGGAATTGTGGTATGTGGGAATGTTGACAATAAAGGCAAAGGTGGAAGTGTTGGAAACAAGGGCAAATGTGGCAATGTCAGCTTAGGCAAGGTTGGCATAGAGGGTTGATCAATAGATTGTAGAAGTATACGAGTTGCAAGGCTAACATTAATGTTTGAGATGGACATTGCAATGAATATAAATAAGATGAAGTACTTGAAAAATGCCATACTATTGGAGTACTTTGTGTTACAAGATTGGAAGAAAAAGTCTGTTGTGTAACAACAAAGGAAACAACAAAAGGGGTAATGGTTGGTGGGGGTGATAATGGTGAGTGGTATATATTGAGGTACCGATAATAAATGTATGTAACGTCCAATTTATTTTTCATTTAATGAATATGACCATTGAATGGAAAGTTACTAAGGCCTCCTGTTGAAGTTACAAATGTATTTATTATTTTAATCTTAAGAGTTACAAAATTTTAAATTCTGCTTGAGACTTATTCAACCCGTTTAACTCATGTAACTCTTTAGCCCATAGTGCCTATTAATACTCTGTTAACTTACACACACCCTCTGCCGAAATTATGGTGAAACTGATGGTCATTTTTGTTGTTGCACTTTCGCTGAAAGAATACAGAAAAGACTGTGACAAGTGTAAATTTGCCGTAAAATATACAAGAACTTGAGCACACATATTAAGTGGACGGGTAATGGCTGCTGTTGTTTACTATACTATGAAGGAAAGTTAAGAGTCAGAATCAGTCTTCTTAGGCAGGTTGGTTAGAAAGAAAGACTATCCGTTTTTTTTTTACAGCTAAAGGACCCTTCAATGTAACTCCTGTGCTTCTTGTTTTAATGAGATTTCTTCTCTATAAAGCAAAAAAAGAAACAATTTCTCTTAATCAGGCAAGTGAGATAGAGATGCTACATGCATCTGATACAAAAGAAACCACCTTCTATTCTAGGCAGTCTTCTTAATCAATAGTTGGATTTCCCTTATGTGAACAGCTGATTGCCTAGTTATCTTAAGTTTTGTTCTGATGTTGATGAATGTCACAGCAAAAAAGGTATAGCTTGGAGAATGACCTAAGCTACCAAAATTAGCAACATAAAATGGAACTGGCAGTCATTTTGGATTTTTTAAAATAAATAAATAAATTTCAATAAGCCTAAGGACACAGCTAATTTTACATCTAGCTAATGGGTTAAGTTATGATTGGTGCATGATAAAATAATGTCAATGATGGGTATATGTAAAAGTGATACTACTCTTATCATAAGTTGACAACACAATAATATGGTTTGAAATTGGGTGTGTATGTAGAATTGTTGAATAAAGCTCAATAATTTCTATGTTTTTTGTGCCCAAATTATGTGGTTTGGATTGGATAACTGTGTTTTGTGTGAGCGTGTGTTGAATCTATTAGCTGTTTACTAAATGTAGCTATATAACTATTTATGAGAAGTCTCAATTGTTACTTGAATAGTTCTTTTAGGATATAATTGTGGTTATGGGCATGCCAACTTAGGCTAATTGCTTACATAAACAATGGGGAAGTAACTTGAAAGAAAAAAAAAAAATATATATATATATATATATATCTGACTTAATCTAATCTAATCTAATATGGCTCAGAGAATTCTCAATTTTGAAAACCAAATATAAGTACATGAAGAGTTAAAAATAACAAACAAACAAAAACAAACAACTTAAATGGGGGCAAAGAACTTTCAAAAAACTATATAAAAAACTCAAGTTTGAAAGCCAAAATATTGTTTCATTTTCATCATTAAATAACTTTTACAACTGCACTTGAATTTTCAGACACCTGTGCAGAACGTGACACCAGAACTTAGCCTCAGCTGCATCACTCATGACATGTAAGATAATTTATGATACCTTAGAGCATTCGCATATGGTATTGCAAATGCTCTATGTAAGAGAATTTTAGCATTAATGCACCAAACAAACCCAGCATCAGGACTTGCAAACACCAACTATTGCAAAAAAATTTGCAATAGTACTAAAGTGCAATTTTAACTTTAGAATTGCACTGCAGCACTATTCAAAAAAAAATAATATTTTATTCACTTTATCAATTCATCTCTCTCTCTTCGGGTTTTGGATTTTTGTTTTTATTTGGGCTTTAAGTTATATTATTTTATTGTGTAGAAATATTATTTTAATGTGTTGTATTGTAAAAGAAAAGTTGGAATGCTAAGAGTATTGTAAAATGATATAGTATAATTGATAAAGTTTTGAGATGTGAATGCTCTTATTATCATACAAGGATCAGCATTAAGAAACATAGAAATAAATGGGGGCAAAGTCTATTGTACAAAGTAGGTAATTCTCCAGAAATCTCACATGCAATCAACCACATTTTAGCTTACTGCACAATCAGAACCACATAAAGTTTAAGCGACCTAAATAAAGTCAAGATTGTGGACCTTGAACCTTGTTGAGTTACACTTTCAAAAATAGGGTTGGTATAAATAAATATTAAAAAAAACACTGTACTTGGAAAAAATTCAGAAAGATAAATTCTCGAATTTACTTCTCCTAGGTCCTTTTCAAGTTTCCAAGATATCAAAAACCAACTTTTGTGCTATGAACAAAATTTAAACTTCCATAATTACATATGCCTACAGCAAAGAAAGGCTTTAGATTTTGCTATTCCAGGATCCAGGTTGCCCCTTTACATGGGCCAGAATGGTGACTTGCACCATGCTAAATGCTATCAAAGGCGCAAGGGAGGGCTTAGCATGGTATAATTTGTGTAATTGCGTATCAAAAGCACCCATTAAATGTGTAACAAGCATTCAGGGTGTTATTTGTGTAATCATCTATCAAAAGCACCCATTATGTGTGCAACTAGCATTCTTTTAAGCATTCATACAAAAAAAAAAAAGCATTTAAGTCATTACAAAATGAATAGCAAAGACTTGAGAGATTAAATTTATTTATATTTAGTATAGCTTGGAAAATGACCTAAGCTACAAAAGAATGCAATATAGATAATGGAATGCAATCATTTGAATTGCTTCTTTTTTTTCTTTTCTTTTTTTTCTTTTTTTTGTTTTGTTTTGTGCATCAAAGCAAAAGTTCTTTTCTAGGACAAAAGAGAAATGATATGTCTACAATAGTTTTACAACATTTTTATAACAAATCCTAAGTGGCAGGTTGTTACTGGTTGTTATTGTTGGGGCAAAAAAGTAATCTTAGTGTTAGTTTCAAATTTGAATCAATAACAACTAACCACCTGTGATTTGTCGTAAAAATGTTGTAAAATTGTTGTAGACGTAGCATCTCTCAGGACAAAAAGGTTCTACAAGTACATGTATTCTTTATTTATTAGAAATTGTCAAACCTCCAAGTAAGATGAAAAATACAAGAGAGGAGCTCAATGACGAATGAGTGGTTACATGTTACAACTATGTTCTTACATGATTAATAGTATACAGAAATAGATATTCCTGTGAAGCCAAATAATTGTTATTGAAAAGAAAATATAATTAGCAACCAATTGGAGCCTAATGTAAATGACCTCTGAGCTGTGCAGGAAGAGAATATGGGGAAGGAACTTGAAAGAACACTACCATGAAAGAACTTTTACAACTGCACCCGCCCACTGCACTTGGATTTTCAGTCACCTGCACACAACACCAGAAGGTAGCCACAGCTGTATCACTAGTATGACATAAGATATTTGTTGACACCTTATGATCAAACAAGAATCAACACTAAGAAACAAAAATGAAATGGGGTGAAAAGTTTATCATAGAGTCAAGACCAAGGAGGACCTTGAAACTTGTTGAGTTACAAGCTAAATACCTAACCTTATGGTTTTTAAACTGGCTCCAGTTTACTGAAGGTTCATAATTTTGTGCAATTCTATTGAAAGAAAAGGATTTGTCCCTTCAAATTATGCAGAAAATAAATAAGGACCATTATTATATCACTTATTCACATTCAAAAATTGTAACTTTGTAAGTTGTGCTCAGCAAAGTCTAGAAATAAAATTATTCCACATCATTGAACTGCATGACATGATGCTTCTAGAATTTTGTGGAATCCGATTGCTTAAGAGCATCTTCGGGAAGACCAAAACCAGTATAATGAACCATGTCGACTTAGAGAGTTAAGTTTTTTCTCTGAGCCAATTAAGACAGTACTAGTGCCTGAATTCCAGGTCAAAAACAGGAAATGGTTATAATATTCACTTTTGTATAATCCAAACAGCCTCTGCAGTTGAACTTCGTTAGCATTTCTTAGATATCTTTTGGCTACTACTGCCCACCTAGTAGAGTATGAACTTAAGCTCATAATTTATTAAATAGTTTTTTTTTTTTTTTTGATAAGTAATAATTTATTAAATAGTTTAGGTGATTATATTTCATGTATAAAATGTTTATGCTATCATAGATAAAGTCTATATTGTAAAAGGTCCCAAAATTTCCCTCAAAACTCACTGCACATTTATGCACTTCAATAGATAATATGACAAGAAACACTGAACAAAGAATATTTCTATCAAAAGATATTTCTATGGAGCTTTGTCTTTAGAACTTTTGGGATCTTGTGGGTTCCCTCATGATCGGTGGCAGATTTCTCCTTTGGCTGGTGGAATTGATTGGGGAAGTACTCATCTAGCATTTGGAATTTAGTTCCGTTGTATTTAATGGGGTGTATTTGGAGGGAATGTAATCGGCAGACCTTTGAGGACTTAGATAGATCCGATGACCAGCTGCTTGCTCTTTTCACTGGATCCCTTTTTGATTGGTCTAAGGCTTGGGGACTCACATCTAGTGATTCTCTCCCTTTGTTCCTTAGCTCTCTTTGTCTTTGTAATTAGTTTTTCCTTTCTGTTTCTGCTTTTTTTTTCTTTTTTTGTATTTTCTGTTTTGCTTTGTGCTAGTTTGCGTAAAGCAGTTTATTGAATATACTTCTTTCTTACTTATCATTGATGATGTGACTGCAGGTGAGTTTTCAAAATTGGTGAGTCATCAAGAATCCTTGCAGTCGGTTAATGAAACAAAAGCAATGGCGAAGTTTCAACTCAAAAAGGTTCTTTGTATGGGGTTTGCTGTTGGAAATTGCAGTATGGAGGAAAGATCTTCCAGAATGTCCACTTTGACATATTTCTTTTGTTTTCATAATGACTGTTGTTATTGTCAAAATTTGTAACATTATCTACACGATTTCTTAATTGCACCTATTTTCAAGCCCTTACTCCATATAGAAAATAGGCCAAATCAAGGTCCATGGCGAATAATAATGGATACATGTCATTCTCATTTCTTAACAACAACAATGATAATAAGAACTACACATTAGAAAGAATGGAAATGACAACTTTTAAGAGATTTTTATAGAAATAATAAACAACAATAAAACAACAGTCAAATCATAAATTGATTCCTCGCATATAACATGTGAGATACTTCAAAAACTTGAGGCCCTTAATTTTGAAATTTGATTGTAATACAACCAACACAATGGTTTATTCTTCTAATTTTTTTGAATATTGCATACCTTGTAATTGAATTCAACTATTAACTACCTAGGGAACTTAGACTATTCATTTGTAGTTGGGATTTGGGGGATTGAGGGAATGGTTGGCAATGTCGGTTTTGGTAAAGTTGGAATAATTGGGATAGACGGAATTGTGGGTTTTGGGAGTGTTGGCAATGAAGGCAAAGGCGGAACTGTTGGCAATGAGGGCAAAGGTGGCAGTACTGACTTTGGCAATAAGGGCAAGGTTGGCAGTGTGGGAATGACTGGTAATGTGGATTTTGGAAGAGTTGGGATAGTGGGAAGAGGTGGAAATGGAATTGTGGGCTGTGGGAATGGCAATGAAGGTAAAGGCGGCAGTGTTGGCTTTGGCAACGTTGGAAATGAGGGCAAAGGTGGCAGTGTTGGCTTTGGCAATGAAGGCAAGGGTGGCAATGTTAGTTTAGGCAAAGTGGGAATGGATGGAATTGTGGTATGTGGGAATGCTGACAATAAAGGCAAAGGTGGAAGTGTTGGAAACAAGGGCAAATGTGGCAATGTCAGCTTAGGCAAGGTTGGCATAGAGGGTTGATCAATAGATTGTAAAAGTATACGAGTTGCAAGGCTAACATTAATGTTTGAGATGGACATTGCAATGAATATAAATAAGATGAAGTACTTGAAAAATGCCATACTATTGGAGTACTTTCTGTTACAAGATTGGAAGAAAAAGTCTCTGTTGTGTAACAACAAAGGTAACAACAAAGGAGGTAATGGTTGGTGGGGGTGATGGTGGTGAGTGGTATATATTGAGGTACCTATAATAAATGTATGTAACTTGCAATTTATTTTTCATTTAATGAATATGACCATTGAATGGAAAGTTACTAAGGCCTCTTATTAAAGTTACAAATGTATTTATTATTTTAATCTTAAGAGTTACAAAATTTTAAATTCTGCTTGAGACTTATTCAACCCGTTTAACTCATGTAACTCTTTAGCCCATAGTGCCTATTAATACTCTTTAACTTACACACACACACTGCCGAAATTATGGTGAAACTGATGGTCATTTTTGTTGTTGCACTTTCGCTGAGAGAATACATAAAAGACTATGTGACAAGTGTAAATTTGCCGTAAAATATGCAAGAACTTGAGCACACATATTAAATGGACCGGTAATGGCTGCTGTTGTTTACTATACCATGAAGGAAAGTTGGAGTTAGAATCAGTCTTCTTAGGCAGGTTGGTTAGAAAGAAAGACTATCCGTTTTTTTTTTACAGCTAAAGGACCCTTCAATGTAACTCCTGTGCTTCTTGTTTTAATGAGATTTCCTCTCTATAAAGCAAAAAAAGAAACAATTTCTCTTAATCAGGCAAGTGAGAGACAGATGCTACATGCATCTGATACAAAAGAAACCACCTTCTAGCCTGGGCAGTCTTCTTGATCAATAGTTGGATTTCCCTTATGTGTACAGCTGATTGCCTAGTTATCTTAAGTTTAGTTCTGATGTTGATGAATGCCACAGCAACTTGGAGAATGACCTAAGCTACCAAAATTAGCAACATAAAATGGAACTGGTAGTCATTTTGGATTTTTTTTTTTTAAATAAATAAATTTCAAAAAGCCTAAGGACACACCTAATTTTACATCTAGCTAATGTCTTAAGTTATGATTGGTGCATGATAAAATAATGTCAATGGTTGATCTATGTAAAAGTGATACTACCCTTATCATAAGTTGACAACACAATAATATGGTTTGAAATTGGGTGTGGATGTAGAATTGTTGAATAAAGCTCAATAATTTCTATGTTTTTTGTGCCCAAATTATGTGGTTTGGATTGGATAACTGTGCTTTGTGTGAGCGTGTGTTGAATTAATTAGCTGTTTACTAAATTTAGCTATATAACTATTTATGAGAAGTCTCAATTGTTACTTGAATAGTTCTTTTAGGATATAATTGTGGTTATGGGGATGCCAGCTTAGGCTAATTGCTTACATAAACAATGGGGAAGTAACTTGAAAGAAAAATATATATCTGACTTAATCTAATCTAATATGGCTTAGAGAATTCTCAATTTTGAAAACCAAATATAAGTACATGAAGAGTTAAAAAAAAAAACAAACAAACAAAAACAAACAACTTAAATGGGGCAAAGAACTTTTAAAAATCTATATAAAAAACTCAATTTTGAAAGCCAAAATTTTGTTTCATTTTCATCATTAAATTACTTTTACAACTGCACTTGAATTTTCAGACACCTGTGCAGAACGTGACTTCAGAACTTAGCCTCAGCTGCATCACTCATGACATGTAAGATAATTTATGACACCTTATAATCATACAAGGATCAGCATTAAGAAACATAGAAATAAATGGGGGCAAAGTTTATCGTACAAAGTAGGTAATTCTCCAGAAATCTCACGTGCAATCAACCACATTTTAGCTTACTGCACAATCAGAACCACATAAAGTTTAAGTGACCTAAATAAAGTCAAGATTGTGGACCTTGAACCTTGTTGAGTTAAACTTTCAAAAATAGGGTTGGTATAAATAAATATTAAAAAAAACTGTACTTGGAAAAAATTCAGAAAGATATATTCTCGAATTTACTTCTCCTAGGTACTTCTCAAGTTTCAAAGATATCAAAAACCAACTTTTGTGCTATGAACAAAATTTAAACTTCTATAATTACATATGCCTACAGCAAAGAAAGGCTTTAGATTTTGGTATTCCAGGATCCAGGTTGCCCCTTTACATGGGCCAGAATGGTGCCTTGCACCATGCTAAATGCTATCAAAGTCGCAAGGGAGGGCTTAGCATGGAATAATTTGTGTAATTGCGTATCAAAAGCACCCATTAAATATGTAACAAGCATTCAGGGTGTTATTTGTGTAATCATCTATCAAAAGCACCCATTATATGTGCAACTAGCATTCTTTTAAGCATTCATACATAAAAAAAAAAAAATAAAAAAATAAAAAAAAAGAAAAAATAAAAAAGCATTTAAGTCATTACAAAATGAATAGCAAAGACTTGAGAGATTAAATTTATTTATATTTAGTATAGCTTGGAAAATGACCTAAGCTACAAGAGAATGCCAAAGATAATGGAATGCAATCATTTGAATTGCTTCTTCTTCTTCTTTTCTTTTTTTCTTTTATTTTGCATCAAAGCAAAAGTTCTTTTCTAGGACAAAAAGGTTCTACAAGTACATGTATTCTTTATTTATTAGAAATTGTCAAACCTCCGAGTAAGATGAAAAATACAAGAGAGGAGCTCAATGATGAATAAGTGGTTACAAGTTACAACTATGTTCTTACATGATTAATAGTATACAGAAATAGATATTCCTGTGAAGCCAAATAATTGTTATTGAAAAGAAAATATAATTAGCAACCAATTGGAGCCTAATGTAAATGACCTCTGAGCTGTGCAGGAAGAGAATATAGGGAAGGAACTTGAAAGAACACTACAGTTTCACCATGAAAGAACTTTTACAACTGCACCCGCCCACTGCACTTGGATTTTCAGTCACCTGCACACAACACCAGAAGGTAGCCACAGCTATATCACTAGTATGACATGAGATATTTGTTGACACCTTATGATCAAACAAGAATCAGCACTAAGAAACAAAAATGAAATGGGGTGCAAAGTTTATCATAGAGTCAAGACCAAGGAGGACCTTGAAACTTGTTGAGTTACAAGCTAAATACCTAACCCTATGGTTTTTAAACTGGCTCCAGTTTAGTGAAGGTTCATAATTTTGTGCAATTCTATTGAAAGAAAGGGATTTGTCCCTTCAAATTATGCAGAAAATAAATAAGGACCATTATTATATCACTTATTCACATTCAAAAATTGTAACTTTGTAAGTTGTAGTCTAGAAATAAAATTATTCCACATCATTGAACTGCATGACATGATCCACCGCCTGTGGTGGAAAATGCGCTAGCTTATGACAAAGCTGAGCTATTTTGTAATAGACTGATTATTTAATTTTATATTGCTTCCGTTGTCTACCAAAAAAAAAAAAAACTGCATGACATGATGCTTCTAGAATTTTGTGGAATCTGATTGCTTAAGAGCATCTTCAGGAAGACCAAAACCAGTATAATGAACCATGTCGACTTAGAGAGTTAAGTTTTTTCTCTGAGCCAATTAAGACAGTACTAGGGCCCGAATTCCAGGTCAAAAACAGGAAATGGTTATAATATTCTTTTTTTGATAGGTGGAAATGGTTATAATATTCACTTTTGTATAATCCAAACGGCCTCTGCAGTTGAACTTTGTTAGCATTTCTTAGATATCTTTTGGCTACTACTGCCCACCTAGTAGAGTATGAACTTAAGCTCATAATTTATTAAATAGTTTTTTTTTTTTTTTTGATAAGTAATAATTTATTAAATAGTTTAGGTGATTATATGTTATGTATAAAATGTTTATGCTATCATAGATCAAGTCTATCTTGTACAAGGTCCCATAATTCCCTCAAAACTCACTGCACATTTATACACTTCAATAGATAATATGACAAGAAACACTGAACAAAGACTATTTCTATCAAAAAATATTTCTATGGAGCTTTGTCTTTAGAACTTTTGGGATTTCGTGGGTTCCCTCACGATCGGTGGCAGATTTCCCCTTTGGTTGGTGGAATTGGTTGGGGAAGCACTCATCTAGCATTTGGAATTTAGTTCCGTTGTGTTTGATGGGGTGTATTTGGAGGGAATGTAATCGGCAGACCTTTGAGGACTTAGATAGATCCGATGACAAGTTGCTTGCTCTTTTCACTGGTTCCCTTTTTGATTGGTGTAATTCTTGGGAACTCACATCTAGTGATTCTCTCTCTTTGTTCCTTAGCTCTCTTTGTCTTTGTAATTAGTTTTTCCTTTCTGTTTCTGCTTTTCTTTTCTTTTTTGTAATTTCTGTTTTTGCTCTGTGCTAGTTTGCATAAAGCAGTTTATTGAATATACTTCTTTCTTACTTATCAAAAAAAAAAAAAAATCACAGTTATTATGCTAATTCATTGACAAAACCTCTCCAAAACAATGAGTCACCCTGTTGTGATCACAAGTATATATGCAATGTGTGCATTCAGATATCCAAAAACTAAATTGACTTACCACAAAAGCCGCTCGGATCAGCTCCTCAACATAATCAACAGTTGCCCCTTTTATGAAATCGTATGAAATATTATCGACCACCAACTTAACTCCTTCCTTCTCAAAAATTCTACAAACATTTTTAGAGAAGAGATTAAAGTGTTAAAAGTAAAAAACTAAATATACTTATTATACTCAGTTTTCAATTAAAACCAAAGAGGTAACCAAATCGTATGCGCATACCGGTCATCTGAGTTGGCTTTGTCATCCAAATCAAAAACATACTGGAACCCAGAACAACCACCAGTCTCCACACACAAGCGAAGCATCTTTTCATTACCCGATGCCTCACTAGCTTGCAGCTCTTTCATTCTCTGCAGAAATTAACATCTAAAGGCATCAACTTTCTGACAACAAATATGGAAAACCCAGAAATTTTTGCCTCAGGAAATTTCAATTCCTACATTTTTAAAAAGAATATAGGTCCTGAGTTCCATTGATGCTTATATAAAACTCAGAATTCCCTAAAACTGTGCAGTAATTAACATCAAAAATGAAAAACCCAGAAAATTTTCTCCTAGGAAATTTCAGTTTCAACGGTTATGATTTTAATTTTTTGTTCCCTACTTTTATTATATAGAATATATGTTCTGGGTTTCATTAATGTTTTAATAAAACACAGACCACAAAAATCCCATTTCATATTCTTCTTCCAAAAACTCCACACTTCCAATGTTTTTTGATGAGTCATTCATATCCATGAAACAGACAAATCCAATAAATATCACAAATTTGAAAGACCCAATACATAAAATTGAAGCAAAAACAAAACCCAAATCCCAAATTTGTGAAATAAACCAAAAAAAAAATTTGAGAGAGAGAGAGAACATACTCGGACGCAATTTTCGGTCAAATGAATATCATCGGGGGAAGGAGATGGATCAGAAGGAAGGGATTGTTGAAGAGCAGAAGAGGAAGAACTGAGAAGCCTTTGGTTTTGTCGGATTCGACCAACCAAGTAAGGTCTTAGACGCTGAAACAGTAATCTCTGCATCTCTTTCTCTCTTTCTTTCTCAGAGACACATGTGATATGTGTAGCTAAGCTAGCTTTGTTTTGCTGATTTTCTGTTTTTGGGATCCAAGAATTTCAGTGCTGAGAGATTCTTGACCAAATTCTTTTCTCTCGCTTTTACAAACACAGACACAAATCCAAACCCAACTTCTTGGAGTTTTTGTGGCTTGTGCCAAACAAACACCCTCACGCCCATGTCAGCAAACCATGTCGTTCTTCTCGCTACTAAACTGCTTGTCGTTCTTCATACTAAATTTAAAAACTTTCCATTTTCGGTCCTGGACCAAACCGAACCGAACAGTAACTATATATATACACACTTTTAAAAAAAGTTAAAAAAGTAGGGGTGGCAATTTGTGTTTAAGTGTCAAGTTTGTGTCGAGTCGATTTATGAGTATTTGATTAAATAGGTTGACATTAACTCGACATGTTTATTAAACAAGTAATGATTCTTTAACCCTAGTACGACATATTTATTAAACGGGTCAGTCATGTCAACTCGTTTAACAAATTTTATCAAAGTAAAAAGAAAAAAATATATAAAAATTTTAGTATTAACCTTGTTAAGGTTATATTTTCTATGTATTAGCTAATCCTTTGATAAAACGCACTTTACTTGTAATATGGTAGATTTAAGTTTGGTTTAATGTATTAAGAAGTGTGTTATTCAAACATAACAAATGTTATCATTAAAGACATGAAGTTGATCCAAAAAACAAGTGAAGAAAAATTGTTTCATTAAAACTCAACACTAGTTGCTATCAAGGTTTAATGAGAGAGCTCGACACAAGCTCAATCTATCGAGACTTTCGAATTCAAAATTCTTATATCTGAATTTTAGCCTATGATAATTTGAATGATTAGGGTTTCTCTCTCTAAAACCCTGGTCATATATAAGGCCTATTTTAAAAGTAATCAAGTATGGAAACATAGACTTAGAACTTATATACTCAGTGAGAAGCTACTGCGTTTGTGTGCCTTAGAGTTTTGTAACCAAGTGCTTCCTGATCTTCAACGTCTATGAAGTGAGGAACTTTGCAGCCAACAATAATCAATCATGTTGCTGGAGTTAGTCACGTTCTGAGATCTGTGCAAAGGAGTTAGTCACAAATTGGAGATTTGTGCAAAGCGAAGAAGTCTACTACGAGACCAAGTCCAATTGGATATTGGAGTGAATGTTCAACTGTAGGTTGGTATTTTGGGATAGACCAATGTAGTGGAAAGACATTGTACTTGTAATCGCTTAATTATTGATTAGTGGACTATTGAGAGTGGTGACCTGAAATTCACCCGATGGAGTTTTTGCCTTGCGAGTGGTTTTTCCCAGTTGTCAACAAATCACCGTGTTATTTATTTTCCGCTACATATTAGTTTATTTGGTGATTTGTTGGTGCCTCCACGATTTGCATGTAATTTGACCTAATTAATCAATTTTGGTAATTGAATTAATTAATCAGGGTCAATTTATAACCCAACAAACCTAATCGATTCGAACTATAAAAAACCAAACAAATAAATTTTTTTAATATAAAATTCAGAACTAATAAGTAACGCATTATAAATAATTATTCAAAATTAAATAATATCTTAATATTATAAATAATTAATCACAATATGTCAAACAAAAAAACTACAACAACTAATAAATATATGGCTACGTTTGGATACGGATGATTGCGTTTCACGTCTGTATTTTTGGCTCTTTTTTTTTTTTTTTGACCAGTGCCTCTTGCAGTGTTCATGGGCCATGAACAGTGCATTAAGGCAAGTGTACAGTGCTGAACAGTAATTTTTAACCCAAAAATTATTTTTTTATTGTTTTCAGCAATAAGTTTTCAATTTTTAACAAAATAAGCAGTATCCAAACACACACTATATATCTAGGGTTTTGAAAGGTATATTGATAAAATGACATTTAAATAAATGGGTCAAATGAGTTTTGTGGGTTGGACATGAATACGACATGTATATTAAATAAGTCAGTCATGTCAATCCGAATATGACGTCTTAACCCATAACTTACTAATTTTGTGTCGTGTTGTGTTGAGTTTACGGGTTGTGTCGAGTCTCTCTCTCTCTTTCTATAGCCTATAATCTTGAATGAATATTTCCCACTTCCTTTATACATGACCCTGTCATCTTCTTGTGGAGATGTACAACTAAGCTAAGCTATCTTAGTTGTCTGATTCTTTGCGTTGAGACCCTGATTGAAAATGAATATGGGTTCAACTGAATTTGTTTGTGCCAAGGCTGTAAGGTAGGTTCCCATCCCATGCCAAAATAAGTTTGAGGCTGCTGCTAGGAACTTTATTTTAGGCAGTCTGGAAGTGGTGATTGAACAAATGTGGACATTGTGGTTGGCCCAAATTATGTATTATATTTTTTTTTATTAGTAAGTTACACACGTACAAGACAAGTCTTGAACCCACGACCTCACACTCCCCCTAAAAAGTTATAAGGGGAGGAGGTGCCAGCTGAACTAGAGCTCATTGGCAGTTGGCAGAAATTATATTTGTAAAAAGGAGATAGGATTGCTCTTTTAAGACTACTCTGTAGAGTTCCATTTTTGTGTTTGATTTCTACATCTTTCTAAATTTCTAATGACTCTCTAGTGGCATTTTTAGTTCATTTAACTGAAAAGCATGAAACTTTTCCTTGGGCAAAAGAAAAGAAAAGAACAAAAAAAATCTGTCAAGCGCATTGTTTTTATCTGATGTTGTCTATTGGATGTTCATCCTTCTTACTTACGTCGCAATTGGTTAATGTGTTTGATTGTGTTAAGTTACTTTTGAAATGTGAAGTTTTTTTAGGATTGGTGATTTTGTTGTGATATTTTGGAAGTAAGTAATCTTTCACCTTAGTTAGCGATCTTTCGAATTAAAACATATTGTTTGTTTAATGAATAGTTAAATATTTCTCATTATCAAATCTGTGGTTTGATTATTTTAGTTTATGCATCAAATTGTTCAAAGAGAAAGAAAATCAAATTTATTTCATTTATAGATGATGCCACAAAATAAGATGTTACCATTTAAATTAAGGCTGTTCATTCTGCAGCTACTTATCATCCTCTCTTGACACTTTGAGTTTCCCACTCAAATAAGTACCAATTAAATATGTTTGGGCTCACCATAATGCTTAGAGAGGAATTTGTTAGTTAGTATAAAAGGTATCGTAGACATTGTCATCCAAACCGCCTTATGTTCCATAGAGCGACTTAATGTTCAGAGCATTTTATTCTTTTGTTTTAATCCCCATTCACTTGCAACCTCTATTTCTTGTGTTTGGTGATTGGGCTACATGCCTAAACCACTTTAAGCTTATTTTCGCTGACTGTATCGAATTAACATCTCACCTTTGAAAATGGTTGAATCCTAGTGGGTTTTGATTCTTCAGAAAAGGTTGATTTTTTACTCAGACTAATGTGGGATTTCGTTTTGGTGCATGATTTTAGCAACCTGCATGTTGTGTGTTATTCATGTTGAAACGGGTAAATGTAAATAAGTTTTTGTAGTCAGTTTATTTTGATTGTATGGTCAAATACTGAAGGGTCAATATTTGATTGTAGATTGTAGAAGATGCAGAGCTTATGTTAATTTCTAAACTCTGCTTTGTTTTGTCTTTCTAATTCCACTTTTAAGTGAATAAGAAAAAAAAGTCAATAAATAAATGGCTATAGTGAGGTATCGGTATTTCAGTATTTGTTAGCAATGTGGCTTTAGTTATGGTTTTCCCCCCTTCTATCAGAGCTCATACAAAACATTTTGCTATATCTAGTTTTACCCAAAATCATTCAATTAAAATTAGTCAGCAAATCCATTGCTCAAATTATATCTGATCAATATTTTATTAAAGAATGGTTCCATAATCTTGGGCCAAATCAGCCATTTACCACTTTTTGCAGAAATTATTAGCAACATAACGCTGTTTGCAAAACAAGTAGGAAAATACCACTTTTTTAAACTCGAGTTCATGAAACTCGAGTTTGCTGTGTAAATCGAGTTTTAAAAACTCGAGTTTCATAGAAAAACTTTTGCTGACATGGATTTTCTTATTGAAAAAATGCCATATGGAACTCGAGCTTGCTAAACTTGAGTTCCATGCAACACAATACTCGTGCTTAGCAAGCTCGAGTTCTTTGTAAATACAAAACTCAAGCTTAAATGCTCCTTTTTCTTTTCCTTCTACGGTAGTCGAGCTTACCAAGCTCGAGTTCCTTGTAATATGGAACTCGAGTTTGGTAAGCTCGAGTTTCTTATACTTTTTTTTTTTTTTTTTTCTGATAATCAACAAATAAACATAAACATAAAAATAAGCAATTTTTTTTTATTTGAACGCACAAACATATGTTTTTATTTATTTAAATAGAAGTATTGTAAAATATAGAAATTTTAATTTCAAAATATGAATTTTTAAGCCACTCAGACCCCTTGTTCATTCATTTTTAACACACTCATTAATTTCTAACTTCTCGAAAGCGTTATGGTCAAATTGGTTAAAATATTGGGGGTTACAATGAGAAATTAGAACAACATGTAAAAGAAAAATCTCACTCCATTTTTACCCATGGGCACACTGAAAGAAGTTTAAGCTACATATTGTTACTTTATCAATCGAATTACCGTATGGTCAAATGGTTGATAAGTATTGCAGAAAAAGTGGACCACTTGGATATAATGAAGAACTTACGTTTTACCAGATCTGGATATGTAAATTCTATACTTGCAGAGAGCAAATTTTATTAATGTAGAAATAGATTTTATCAATGTAGAAAAATAAATTCAATTATTGTGAAATTTAAGAACCTATCCAACGATCTTACCCAATTGCATCGAATCAAATAGATTATAACTGGGATTGGATTTTTAATCCTTTTCATCAATTTGGCGCAACAGTTAACGGAGTTTTCGAGAAGCACATACCAAATAACTGAATGTATTCTTCTTGCAATTTATGCAATTCCGTGTAACGTTTGCTCCGTCAAAACAATTTGATATCCAAATAGGGAGAAAAGGTTAACGAAGAAAACACATTGAAGAAGAAAGCAAGCACTAAAACATTTAGACAATCCGTCGTGTCTGGAAGGGTTCTGCAAATTGGTGTTGCCATTGCATTGATAAAATCTATTTCTACATTAATAAAATTTTCTCTCTGCAAGTCAAGAACTTACATATCCAGATGTGGTAAAACGTAAGTTCTTCTTTATATCCAAGTGGTCCACTCTTTTTGCAATACTTATCAATCATTTGACCATCCAGTAATTCGATTGATAAAGTAACAATATGTAGCTTAAACTTCTTTTGGTGTGCCCATGGCTAAAAATGGAGTGAGATTTTTCTTTTACATGTTGTTCTAATTTCTCATTGTAACCCCCAATATTTTAACCAATTTGACCATAACATTCCGAGAAGTTAGAAATTGATGAGTGTGTTAAAAATGAATGAACAAGGGGTATGAGTGGCCTAAAAATTCATATTTTGAAATTAAAATTTCTATATTTTACAATGCTTCTATTTAAATAAATAAAAACATATGTTTGTGTGCTCAAATGAAAACATCTACTTATTTTTATGTTTATGTTTATTTGTTGATTATAAAAAATATATATATATATATATATATATATATAAGGAACTCAAGCTTACCAAACTCGAGTTCCATTTTACAAGGAACTCGAACTTGGTAAGCTCGAGTACCATAGAAGGAAAATAAAAAGAGCAATTAAGCTCGAGTTTTGTATTTACAAAGAACTCGAGTTTGCTTAGCTCGAGTATTGTTACTCTCTAGTATCAATAACTTAAGTAATACCAGGTTACTAATTTATTCTCATGTCCTTACTTGGTGTTGGGAAATAATCCTAAATTTAACCACATGTGTACACAGTGGGGGAAAATGCCTCTGCACATCACAAGGAGGTCATTCCTTATAAGTAGATTCTCATGTGCTTCCTTAGGCGATGTGGAATTTCATGGAATGCAAGACCTTATTTTTAGGTCACTACATGTATAACCTTAACTCACTGAACTATTCTCAGCTATCCATTTAAATTAAATTCCTCCACCAAATTTTACCATATAACAGTGACGTGACTAAATGTTTCAATGTACTTGTTACTGAAACTGAAATTGAAAACTGAAAATACTGTAACAAAATAATTTTTAAATGTGTGAATAGTACTATGGAACCCATTTTTAATGAAAAAGTTGTTGAAAAGTGGAATTTGTGGGTCCGTTAACGGTGCACAAGTACACTGTTCACCGTGGAAAAGTTAACAAATGCGGGCTAAAAAAAAAAAAAGGAAAACGCAGAAGAAGCCAAATGTGGACGTGATAAGTTGGATTCAAACACATACTTTGTGTGTAATTGACTTAGATGGCGAGCGAGGAAACAATAGGTAGTACTGGTCAAACCATTGATGAACTTACTTCGAGGAAGAATCAGACTATGATGATTCAGTTGAACTAGAAGATGCTCCTCTTATGAAGAAGACTCGGAAAAGGAAAGCTAAGCAGAGGAAGACTTCAGTTGCTTGGGCATTTTTTGAGATGCTTCCTACAAAGGGTGATGAGATGCCCAAAAACAGATGCAAGAAGTGTGGAGTTGTTTTTGTTGCTTCAGGTACCCATGGCACTAGAAATTTAAAGTGCCATTTGAAAACATGTCCAATAAGAGACACAAGGGATGTTGGCCAAATTGTACTTGGTTAAAATTACGGACAGATGTCAGTGAGTTCCTCAAAATTTGATCTTGCAAGATTTAGGGGATTGTTGATCACTGCAATTATTTTGCATGATTTACCTTTACAGTTAGTTGAGTATGTTGGCATACAAGCTATATTTGCATACCTGAGTGATGATACAACATATCACTAGTAATACTGCTAAGGCCGAGATGATTAAGATGCATAAGAGGGAGAAAGAAAGGATGACATCTATGTTGAATCTTGCTCCTGGTCGAATTAGTTTGACATCTAATTCGTGGACTTCTATAACAACTGATGGACATATGTGCCTTACTGCACAATTTATTGACAAGAATTGGGTCTTACATAAGAGGGTGTTGAACTTTTGTTTTATGCCACCATCATATAATGATATATCTCTAACAAAATCGAGAAAGTGATATATGAGTGGGGCATCGAGGATAGGGTTTTTTCAGTGCCCTTGGATAATGCAGATAATGCTTCATCTAATGATGTTTCTGTTGATAGGTTGAGAACTTTTTTGATTATTAAGAAAGCACTTGTTTGTGATGGTGAGTTTTTTCATCTTCGATGTTGGGCTCATGTTCTCAATTTGTTAGTACAAGATGGTTTGAGAGAGATTGATATTGTTGTCCAAAAAATTCGTGAAAGCATTAAGTATAGTAAAGGATTGCAAGAGGGGAAACAAAATTTTTTGGATTACGTCAACCAAATGTCTTTGGATGGTAAGAAAGGCTTTAGAAAAGATGTTCCTACTAGATGGAATTATGCATTTCATATGCTTGAGAGTGCTCTCTTTTATTGACGTGCTTTGCATTTCCTAGAGTTGATTGACTTAAATTATAAGCATTGTCCTACTGTTGTTGAACGGGATAAGTTGGAAAAAATTAAAAAATTCTTGGCTGTTTTTTATAATGCTGCTTGTGTCTTTTCTGATACCAAATATCCAACAGCCAACTTATACTTCCCATCAATTTCTATAGTTTATGTAACCCTACGGGAACAAAGTGAGAGTGAAGATGAATATGTGAGAAAGAAAGATGGCAGTCCAAATGCTAGTGAAATTTGAGAAGTATTGGTCAGAGTGCAATGTAGTGTTAGCTATAGCAGTTATCTTGGATCCTCGTTATAAGCTTCAATTTGTAGATTTTTGCTATAGGAAAATTTATGGAGTCAGTGATTCACTTGAGTATTTGAAGGTTCGTGAGAAATTATTCTTTCTCTTTGGGGAATATGTTAGTAATGCTCCTGCAACCTCAAGCACATCTTTTGGTGGAATACATGATAAAACTAATCAAGAAACCGAATTCACGCCTTCTAGTGAGCAAATGATGATTTTGATGAAGCTATGGCATTCTTTTTATATTGTGAATTATATAACCATTTGCTATATATATTTAGTTTGGGGTGATATTTATTTGTGTTGTTTTCATGTAGGAATTTGATTCTTTTGAAAGTGATAAGGTTGATGACCGTCCACGAAAAACTCAATTGGAGATCTATTTGGATGAACCAAGAATTGATAGGAATGTAGAATTAGACATTCTTTCTTTTTGGAAAATAAAAAAAAAATCAATTTCGGTTTCCTGAACTAGTTTCCATGGTCTGTGATGTCTTGAGCATTCCTATTTCTACCGTTACTTCAGAATTCGCTTTTAGTGTTGGGGAACAAGTCATTGATCAATTTAGAAGTACACTTAAACCTAATGTTGTTGAGGCACTAGTTTGCACTAAAAATTGGTAGTGTGGAGATAAAGGTAACACTATCTATTTTTGCATTCACTTTACATTTATTATTTATTATAAGACTTTTGCTAAATTTTTTATGTTTAAACTCATATTTTGGCGTAGAACTCGAACTGTTGCAATTAGATGATCTCACTGAAGATATGGTGAATCTGGATATCAATATGAAGTGCAAGGATGACTCCTCATCAATTGATAGCTTTATCTCTTCTAATCACTTCTCTTGATGTTGCATTTTCTAAATATATGAACAATTGTTCTTGTTGTTATGGAACCTGAACTTCTAATTTGGAACTTGGCCTTGTAATTTTATTTTATGGAAGCACTTTTATTACTTTTTGTTGTTATTTCTAGATCTCTAATTGTATTTATATTTTAATTATTGGTGGCTTTGTTTGGAATCTAGTGTTATGTAATTCATGTAATTTATAAACATAATATAAAATATGAAAATTGCTAACAGGTTAAATTTTATTTTGTTCAGTAGTTGAACTTGAGGTAAAAGGTTAAAGTCTTGAATCTTACCATGCTATTCTGGTCTAATTGTGAAATTCTTCTTTTTTAAATCCTCGTTTCCAATCAGTGTGTACAAAATGATGATACAGATTCGAAATCATTTGTAAATTCTAGTTTTACATTGTCAGATCATATAATACAAACACGAACGCTTAAGGCTATTGTTCCATCTATTCCTGTATAAAAAGCAAGGCATGATTCTTTGATAGTTCTCAAGTTATTCTCATATGCTTACTTTTTTAGATTTGAATGAAGCGAACGTTTCAAGAAATAGCATTGGTTTTCAAAAACTAAAAGAAGTCTGAGCTAGCTTAGACTTTTTTATCAAAGCATGAAACAATTCTAGGACTCACAAAAAATAAGAAAAAGAGGTATACATTTGACCTGGAGTCTTGTAGCTCAACTAATTGGTAATATTTTATAGTGTTTTTAACAGAAACATCCCGGATTCATATCTCTGATCCTGTTGTAACTATCTAATTATCCAAAAAATTAATAAAAATAAATACAAGGTTGACATTTGAATGGTGTTACGTAAGTTTTGTGGATAACTTAGAATCATATACTTGCTTAGGTTTCTATTAGTAGTGCTCCAAAGAGTTTGACAGGGTGACTACTTTTGGTATTTGACACATCATCTAGGGCAGATGCAAAATTTATGTTATTCTTATTGATGAATAAAGTACATAATTTTTTTTCCCAACATTTCTCACATTTTACTGAGGCAATAAGTTGTGATTGATTGAAAATAAATAACATCACATGAGCCTACACTTTTATTATGCGACAATTATAATATGAAAAAAAAAATTGTATTTGATATTTGGCATCTCTCCTCAAAATGTTCTTTTTAGGCATTAAAATGCATTTTACAAGAAATTGAGGTTTTGATAATATTTTTGGGTCCAAATTATACTTTTACAAAATATTGAAGCAAAAATGAGACATTTTACATTCTAATTATAATTTCTAGTAAGGGAGCTGGTACTCATTGAAATCCTTTCAAGTCCTAACTGAGGTGGTATTATACTTCTTCTCCACAAAAACAAAAACAAAAACAACAAAAAAGTGGTATTTTACTATTATGTATAACATGATGCATGCAAAGTCCTCACATATAGATGGATCCCACACTAATTTTTATTGTTATTTTTTCTTTTTGGAGAATCAGTCTCATACAATTTTATTTGAAAAACAAACTTCCGGCTCAAACACATTACTTAACTTAAAATAAATAAATAAATCCTAAGTGTTTTTAATAGAAACATTCTCTCATCTCATTATAACTATCGAATTATCTGAAAATAAATAATAAATCCTCATTATTATTATTATTTTTTTTGGTGCCAAAGACACCTATTTCTAAAATAATAAATTATAGAGTAAATTCCAAAAAATTACTCTGAGATTTGAAGAAATACCAAACACATCCACAACTTGTTAAAAATGGCCGATCTAATCCTTCAACGCAAACGTTGTTAACATCCACCGTTAATAACAAATTCTTACTCTCTTACCTCTTTTCTTTTTCTCAGCCTCACCGTACTCTCTTTCTCCCTCAATTTTTTTTTCTTTTCCAAATCTGACTTTCTTTCTCTTTTCCGTTTCACAATCTCATCTAACACTCTTTCTCTCTCAACTCTCTTTGCCTTTGGTTGTCTAAATCTTGCTAATGATGGATGATGGATCTGCTTCCTTTCTCATTTCTCTATTTCGGTGTGGAGATCTTGCGGTGGTGGGACTGGATTTGGGTTTGGCTGACATGGGTATCAGCAGTTTTGATGTTTGCTTGGTGGTTGATGGCAATTTTGTGGTGGATTTAGGAGCTTAGATGGTGTGATTGGATTGGGTTTTCTTAGGTTTCTTTGTGGAGGAGAAAAGGGCTTGTTTTTTAAGGAGCTTTTTCTTTTTGTTTTTGTTTTCTCGGCTTCCAAACACTGCATAGAGGAGATGAGGCTTTTTCTATGGATTTTCCTTTGATTTTCTAAGCATTTCTCTATGATTTTCTTGGCTACCAAACAGAAAGTAGCAAAGTAATCACCTTTTTCGTTAAATTTTTTTTTTGAAGAAAAAAGAACCAAAAAAAAAAATTGCTGTGTTGTTTATTTTAAGAAGAAAAATGGAGAAAATTTTAGAGAATGATTTGGATAAAGAAAAATAAAGTTGAGGGAGACTGAGATTGGAAAATAGAAACGAAGAGAGAGTTAGGTCTGAGTTTTATTTTTTTTTTAAGAAAAGTTTGTTATTAACGGTGGATGTTAACACCGTGTGTTTTAGGATTAAATTGGCCATTTTTTATAAGTTGTGGATGTGTTTGGTATTTTCTCAAACTTCAGGGTAGTTTCTGGAATTTATCCAAACTTATATATTTTTCTTTTCTTAAAAAATTCTTTGTTATTTTAAAATTATATATTTAATCCTTTAATTTCGATTTTTGTTTTTTAATCCTTTTCACAGCTTTTCCGTCTCTTCCCAAAGCTTGGAGTGGACTGCAAAATCGAAACTTTCTTCATAAATTTCTCTGCTTGCCATAGCTTCTCGAGTGACTGTGTCCTCAAATCGGAGCAAGACTCGGTACGCTCTCTCTCGTTCGAAACTGGGTCTTTCATTTTACTCCTTGTTTGATTTATATTGTTGTAAAATATTTGCATATCTTGTTTGTTTCAGTTTGATTGACAATAATTGATTGATGTTAGCTTCCAATCTCTTGTACCCACCACAAGTTTTAATCTTCATAATTGCATTTTGATGAGAACAAGTTTTATTCCAGCATATCTTGTTATTCTTGCTTTTCTCCTCCTTGTGTTTGCTGTGCTTTGTTGTTATGCTATTTGTGAATGGGTATTTGATGGGTTGTGGGTTTTGATGCTTGTTTACTATAATTCTCTGGTTGGTTGCTGAGAAATTGAAGAATGTAATGTGTTTCAACTTTTAGGTATCAATGTTGGTGTTGGTGTTGTTGATAATAGGGAGGTTCACTTTACCCATTAGGAGCGAGAGAGAATAGCAAACATGATTTGGGAATGCTCATTACCATTGATGCACTATATTTATGATGTAAACTTTTCATGATATAACGTTTTTTATTCACAATATTTTACATTTTTATGTAATGGATGTGAATTTAAATGCATGTCAATTTTTATGTATCATTTTCCATTCATGACCGAATTTATAAAATATTGGTCGGAGATTGTGCACACATGCAATTAACTACAATTTTCGATTTGTGTTATTTTATGCTGTGTGACTATATATGCAAGTAAAATTGATGATTATCTTTAAAAATATTATCATTGCCATCCTATTTAATTTTGTATTATTGGCAAAAAATGCTTTCTACACCTTAAAACCAAACACAAACTTTTAGAAAAATACATTCTTTTATAATACATTTTTTTTTCTAAATGCATTATGCAATCGTAAACATATTGCATTTTTGTTATCAATAAAACTTTTATTGCCTATCCAAAAAAAAAAAAAAAAAATTCCCTTTTAGAGTTACCAAATGCAGCCTTATTAATTAGAAATCCCCTTCTTGAGATGTTATATTTGTGAATGGAGGTCCTACTAGTGTTCTAGATCTGTTATGATTGCCTCTGTGTTAAATGCAAACTTTGTGATAGTATTGATGCATATGCTATGTGCCGTTTTTTAGAGGAGGATAGTAGGTTTGCACTCCATGCTTCTTCAAAGGGCTGCTTTGAACATCTATTTGTTGATAGAGTTGTTCCCCTAAATAATTTTGCAATTCAACTATCCATATGTTATTTTGACTTGTGTGGTCAATGTAACAGTTGTCTGAGTTTTATAGGCCATTACTTGGACTTTATTTCTCATAAACCAGCTGTGCTTAAGCATTTAAACAGGGAAGGCAAGGCCTTCTTTCTGTACTTAGTTTGGAGGGGCTGGTTATGCTGTGCAATTTCATTAGAACCCATGCACTTATATATTACACTCGCTATTTTTGTGCTTCCAAAGAAATATTTCTAACTCTTTATGGATCTAATGCTTTCTTATTATTTATTCTAATGAATGGCTCCAGTTCCTAATAAGTTAGGCAAAGAACTGAAGTACTTTCGAAAAGATGCATGCCAGTAACTCGTCTAGTGAAGAAGAGAAGTTTCAGGTCCGAAAATTACAGATCTCAGACAAAAACAAGGGTTTCATAGAGCTACTGAGGCAACTAACTGTTTGTGACTCTGTATCTGACAAAGATTTTGAAGATCGATTTCAGGAGCTCAGCGCCCTTGGAGATGACCACATTATTTCTGTGATAGAAGATGAATCTTCTGGGAAAATTATTGCAACTGGGAGCATTTTCATTGAGAAAAAGTTTTTGAGGAATTGTGGCAAAGTTGGGCACATAGAAGATGTTGTGGTTGACTCCAATGCTCGAGGGTTGAAATTAGGCAAGAAAATTATTGCGTTCCTCACAGAGCATGCTCATTTGATGGGATGTTATAAGGTGATTCTTGACTGCAGTTTGGAGAATAAATCATTCTATGAGAAATGTGGCTTTAAACAGAAAGAAATTCAGATGGTTAAGTACTTTATTTGATTTTATTTTTGTATCACTTACAAACCATTTTTGGCAGCGGTTGTTGTCTAATTGTATTTCGAGAAATTTTTTTTTTCAGTTGGAATGAGGCAAACTCTCTCTGTGCATGGTGTCTAATTCAGATTACTTATTTTATTGTAGTTGATTTTGTTGCATCAAGAAGTAAATCCGTTACAGGATAGTTTTGCTGTTGTTATTAGTATCAAAATGCTTGAATATAATAATGTGAATTTGACTACTTGAGTACATTGATATACCCTTAACATGTTCTTTATATTTGGAGTAGCAAGTTGTTACCACCAAATTGTCAAGGCTGCTGTTCTCTTTGGTTGCAAAGTGAACACGATGATAAATGTTGAAGCTTATTTTGCTTTGATTCTTTTGCCTTTATGCAGTGAAGACATAATTTGAAAACTGAAACCATCAATTTTTCGTTAGAATCAGATGTACAGTGATCAAAAAACGATTTGCTGCTGGCATGGTAAACGTGGCCCTATTAGCCTTAGCTGTGACAAACATGAATATTTCATTTAACCTGACCTTATTTTTCAGATTTCATTAAAGACTTGAATGCCAAAAATCATTGCAGCAATTGCTGTAGCTGGTACTGACCTATAAGCTTATTCAATATGACGTACAATTATGTCTCAAAAGTTTTTTTTCTATAGGGTCAAAACTCAAAAGATAGTGCTTATTATGATGGTTAATCTTCATAAAAAAACAGCTTCTCCGGGGGAAACAAACAGTCTTTTTGACTCTCGAAAAACAGCTGTACCTGGTGGAGAAAGTGTGACAAAGTGAAAGCTTTTGTGCTGTTAAGGATCGCAAGGTCAACATGGTAAATTGGAATAACAATGTCTTTGTTGGTTTATTTACCTTTAATTTTTCTTCTCTTTTTGAAAAATACGCTATCCTTTCAGAAAGATAAGGTGACAAAAAGGCATTGTTGCTGAAATTGAACTTGAAACTTTTTCCTTGAGACATTTGAGCGTGTTTATTTGAAGGTGAAATAGAGGGGATGAAAAATTTTGAAGAGAAAATTAGAAGGAAAACTTTTTTAGAGTGTGTTTAGTTAGGTGAGGAGGAAGAAAAATAAATAGTGGGGCCTAAATATTTTCTCTCCGAGCTTGCTAAAAAGTTTTTTCTTCAAAACGGAGAGAAAACAAAAGCGAAAATGTTTGGACAAAAAGCGCACATTTGCTAACGTGCTAGGTAATGTTCACAGACTTCTTTTTTTTTTTTTTTTTTTTTCTTCGTTTTGTCATTTTTTTTACACGTTTTGTCTTTTTTATTTTTTTAAGTGTTCGTCTGTTTCTTTTCTTTTTTCTTTTTTAAACTTCCTTCTTTAGTTTTTTTTGTCCTTTTCCTTTTTTTAATCTCCTTTAGTTTTTTTTTGTCGTTTTCTTTTTTTTTTTTATCAGAAATTTCCTTCTTTAGCTTTTTTTTTTTGTCCTTCTCTGTACATTTTTTATGCTTTTATTTTTTTTTTCATCTGTATTTTTTTTTTATTTGTTACTCTATTTTTTTATCTATTAAGGACATCATTTATACAAATTATATTTTCTATTTTTCCATTTTTCTACTCTCAAGCCAAACAACACGAGTGAACTTTCCCCATTTTTTCATTTGAAGGAAATATCAACCTTGTTAACTCCCAAAAAAATAAGTTTTCGCAATTCGATTAATATAGTAAGCTGTAATTGAACTAAACATTACTTTTACGTGAACTTTTTACTGATAATACATTTATTATGCATCATATATAAATTTGTAAAATAAAATAAAATGTACTCCTGGATTTTTTGGGCTGGTTCCCAGTCTTTTTTTTTTTCTTTTCATTTTTGTATTTATTAATAAATTGATAAATCTTACAAATTCTTTGGACGTGGCAAAATGTGATTAGGCCATGCATCCCACATAACGTGATCACATCAACACATGATGGCTGCTCTTTTTTGATAGCTAGTACACCTCAGCTTTACCTTTTACTTTCGTTTCAACTATTTCACCTGCTTATTTTGTTTTTTTGTGATTTTTTTGTTTTGTTTTGTTTTTTTTTTTTTAAGCCTACTTATTTAGTTATTACTTAATTACTTTACACCTTAAATGGAAACCAAAACAACCTGTTCGGTTGTGTATAAAACTTGAAAAAAAAAAAAAAAAAAAATTCTTTCTTTTTTCACTTTAACCCACAAAACCCAAACCCTCCATTTTTATTTTCTCTCAAATCTCAACCATTCTTTGTAACTATTTCGAGATTCAAAATTTCCACTATATTCTATTGCTTTCAATTCCATTTCTACTCCATTACAAGTATTTGATCTTTTTATAAAAGAACGTGCCTTTTCTTTATTGAGGAATATGTTTTTATAAATGATTCTAAAGCTTTCATTACATACCCATTTCCTTTCAAAGTTGAGGGTGTGAATTTTTTTTTCTTTTTCCTTTCTTTGTTTTTTTGGGTAAATGTAATTATTGACATGGGTTCGAGCTTGAATCAATGGGAATCAGACCCTTTGTTTTCTGCAGCCGAAGTTGTCCAAGACTCTGCAGACAGGTCAGTTTTTGTTTTCTGTATTCGTTTTTGGAAGTGTTTTTATTGCTTTTGAAAGCAAGAAAGTTTCCCTTTTGAGAAGTTCTTTGTGGGTTTAATGAAAATCTGAGGTTTATGTGGCAAATGGGTGTTATGTTAAGCACTTAGATACAGATTAAAAAAAGAAAAGAAAAAGAACTTAGGTAGTTGCACTTTTGAGTTTGTGAATCTGTTGCTTTCCCATATTGTCTATAATCGTTCTTTTGGAAAATAAAGCAAGAAAGTTTGCTTTTTGAAACGGTTTTTGTGGGTTTAGTGATAATCTGAGTTATATGTGGCAAAAGGATGTTATGTTAAGCACTTAGATACAGATAAAAAAAAAAAAAAAAAAAGCACTTAGGTAGTTGCACTTTTGAGTTTGTGTGTTTGAATCTGTTGCTTTCCCATATTGTGTTCTTTTGGAAAATAAAGCAAGAAAGTTTTCTTTTTGAAACGTTTTTTGTGGGTTTAATGATAATCTGAGGTTTATGTGGCAAAAAGGTGTTATGTTAAGCATTTGGGTAGTTGTACTTTTGAACTTTTTTTTTTTTTTTTTTTTGGGGTGAATTTATTGCTTTCCCAGATTGTTTATAATCGTTCGTTTGGTTTTAATGAAAAATTAGGGAAATTTACAAGAAATAATGGAATGAGTTGTGCAAGTCTTCTAGGGGTGCTAATATTGTCATATTATGTAGTGCAAGTTTAAGGATCATACATTGCTACTTGTTTTGATTTTAAGTATAGTAGATAAGATTCTCTATGGCTCAGCATTTGAATTTCTTTTTGGGGGGTTCAAAATTTGCATGAGGTATAAGAAGATGCTTCCCTAATGGTTCTTTGGAACTTCACCACCAAAAACAACATTTGCTTTTTGGTTGCTTTCTTAATCTGAAATTTGAAAACTCTGGAGCAGTTGGATTGACGGTGAGGGAGGGGGAGTGGAATAGAAACAAGCCATTAGAGTAGTTCTCTTAACACAACAAATAAATATGATAACTTCACACATTGCATATGCATTAGACACTTCCCTTTTTGTGTGATAGGTTCATCTTCCTAGAATATTAAGTTAATATGATTCAATTCTTTGCTTGGTTTAACATTTGGGATGGTATTAATTTATCCTAGAATCTTTAGTTATATTGATCCAGTTCTCTGTTTTATTTTGGCATTTAGGATGGAATCAATTTTCCGACTTTTGTTGCATGAGCAAAGTCTTGTTCAAGTTGAACATCCAGACCCAAAGCTTCTTTTGTCACTTGATTATCATAGGCGCGATCTTGCAACAACCCTTGAAACAGCAAAATGGCAGGTATTTATTAATGTTGACCTCCATGTCCTATGTATATGTATGCGTGTGTGTTTGATTCTTTACTTTTGTTTATCTTATACTGGTTATTATCTCTAATCAGTTGGAAGATTTTGAAAGAGCAGTCAACTTGTCATCAATGAAAGACAAATCTCAAATGCGGGAAGACATAATTTCCGGACACAAGCAATTTGTCAGAGCCATCAGGGAACAAATCATTCATGTGGAGAAAAACATGGAGGATACTTCATTGCGAGTTCCCATGAGAAATACTGAGTGGGTTAACTTGAATGAACAAGACAGAGATGGGTTAGCATTGTTTCTTTCTGGGGGAAATCCCAACGAAAACTTTAATCGTTATGATGCAGAAGACAGTAGTATGTTGAAAAGATTTATTGATCCAACCACAGCATCAAGTTCAAAAGACAGTGCATCTGGGCTCATTGAACACAGCAGCAGAGAAATTGAAAACCTGAATATTAATGGGGTTTCACATATCAACCACAACCTTGATCCCAGGAAGGAGAATAACCTGAGGAGGGTGGGCTCTCATTATTCTACAAAGTTGGGTTTTGAAGCACCAGATTGTCTTCAAGAGACCTCTTGTATCAGACATGGTGAAGATGAGAGTTGGGACCTGGAAGCTAATGAACGCAAACCTAAAAACTTCTTCCATGAGAACAAGTTGCGAGGAATCCAGAGCAGATTGAATGTATTTGGTTTCTTGAATAACTTATGGACAGCATCTGCGAACAGGGTCACTAGGAATTATACGAAGAGGTTAAAAGATGGAGAAGAGCAAAGGGATTCCCCAACATACATTGACGTTTCTCATGGTGCACAGGTAATTTTAACTAGACCATACTGATGACGCAATGCATATACACAGTTTATACCGCATAAATGGGTAATCAACCTCTGGCAAAGCAGTGAATACTGAATATAGTGCTGCCAGAAGCACTTTGGTCCCATTTCAATGAATATATGCATAATGGTTTTATTTAGAATAATGATGATATTTTGTGGATGTGTGCTGCACTAAAATTTATGAAATTTTTTCATAAATTGTTGAAAGTGGAAATTTGGGGTAATAGTGGGGTTTTTTGTTTATTTTATTTTATTTTTAATTATTTTTCTTTCTGTCTAGCAATTCACTAGTAAGGAGAGATATCGCACAGTCCACAAAGTAGATTCTTTACATTAAGGAATAATAAGGAAGATTGAGTTATCATTTGGCTATAACCTGTGTTTGCACCATATGACATGACCCCATTTGCACTAACAAATGCGTTCCTAAAATCCACTTGAAAAAGTGTAGGAAAGCACTTGTTAAAAGGGAAAATATGATGGTGCAGTGAAGTATCTTATCATCATTTTTCCTGAGATACGAAGTCATGCATCACATTTAATTTTGAAATGCTGCTATAGGATGCATATTATGATGATTATTCTTATTTGATAAGAAATAAAAGTGTATTCACAAGAGGAAAAATGAGTACAGCCCCTCTACATGAGGTATGCAACAGATACACAAAAGAAAAAAGAAAAAGAGTAAAATAAGGCTAATATTAGTTCTCATTTGCAATGATCTGTCAGATGAAAGAGAGATCATTATGAAATATTTAAGGAGTCTGTGTCTGCAAGTGTATAAGCATGAACCACTAAACCCACACCCCCCCCCCCCCCCCAAAAAAAAAAAAAAAAAAAACCCACCAAGAAAGAAGAAGCAATGATCTCTCATCCGACATGTTATTACCAGACATTTTATTTTGTCTTACTTTCTTGCTTGCTGTTATGGTAAAGGAAAGAATATAATTAAGAAGGTATAAGCTTGTAATCACCAAATTTCAACTTTTATTATTGGATAATTAAGAAGATGCTAGGCAATGGTCCTTGTACCAAATGGTATTTCAATAATAAGTGGAGGGCAAATTCACGGAATCCATGTTTTGTGGGTATGTGGGCTATATTTACCTAAGAAAAAAGGAAGAAAATAAAGTGGAAGATGCTAGGGATTCAAAACCCCCATCAATTTAATGTGTTTTCAACTTCTTTTTAGTATGTGGGCTACACTCTTCTTTGTTTCAGTTGTGCATAAAGATAGAATATCACTTGACCATTTCTGATTTCAGCAGGATTGAATAAGATTTATATTTTGTGGATGGAAGTGCCAAGCCTTATCAAGATTTACATTTCTTCATGCTTATTGGTGTGGGTCTCTTTGACAGGGTCAGCATTTAGCTTCTGGATATAGCAATTCCCAAGGAATACACTCAAGCGTGTCGACAAAGGTTACGATCTTGTGCAACTGGCTTGGGGCATGTTGGGCAAGATATCAAAGATCTCCCTTCTATGTTCAAGTTAATAAAAAATCAATTCCATTGATATTGATGATATTATTTACAGTCATAATTTTAGGTAAGCACATTTGCACTTAAAATTCATTTTACTTTTCTACTTGTCGCTCGTATTAGTTATCAATCTAGTTAAATAACATAGAATTCTCTGTAGGAAAAAAAAGGTATTGTTTTGCCATGCTTATCTTCTGCATGAAATGCTTGCTCATGCAATCACTAAGTACCAATGCCTTGGTATTTTATTGCACTGTAATGCTTCTTTTTGCTTTAAGACATTTTTTTTTCTATTCAATAAGCTTATTCATTTCTTTATGCTCTTCGTACTATCATGGTATTTTATGCACCACACCATTCTATCCCTATACTTCTTAATTGTTCAAAGGATATATTTATACTCTTAAGATCACATATTATAGTGTGTTTTTTTTCAACTATTGTGATCCAAGGAGCACCAAAAATATTTCAGATTTTAATTTTGAATTTGAAATTATTTTTCTTCTTGAAATTGGTTTTTAATGTTGAGATTTTTATGGGATTTAATTGGACATTTCATATGGATGTAATCCTTGAATCCCTATTAAACTAGTGCTCTTGTAATCATGAAAGACATTAGAATTGGAATTAGAAATTCATTGTATGTGTTTCTCTTTGTATGGTGGTGATGTTAAACACACTTAGGTGATGATGCCTAAGGTTTTCAGGCAGATTCTAGGTGGTGAAGCCTAGCATTTTTTCTGTTTATTTTCTTTTCCTCTTTATCTCAATATTCCTACCCTTGTTCTACATCATGTTGTGAATTGAACCCTACAAGTACTGAGAATATTCAGAAAATATGAAGATTTTCATTTTCATGACTATGCAGATATATAATTAGATATCGTTTCTTTTTCAGAGTTGATGTTAGATATAAAAACTGATCTCTGCTTAAATATGCTCTTTCATGCAGGTATGTTGGTATCCCGAATAGCTTAAGGGCTGTATTTTTTGGTACATGCTACTATCCATGTATAGGGATGTCTTTGCAATGCCTTAGCGATGGTGGGAATTATTGGTTCTGAACTGCTAATTTTCCTACTTCCTGACATCCATTTTTCTTGCCTGGGTGCAAACAACTGATCTGTTCTCTGTAGACATTTCTGTACCTTTGGGCATCAATTTATACCATTCATTGATCATGTGATCACCATCGTTTCTACTAGCAATGCATATTTGAAAGTTTTAGACAGATTTATACAGCACTTGTCTGTAAAAAACTGGTATTGGTTTTGCTAATGGGTGTTGGTGATGGGTTTTTACACAGGTTACAATTGCAGGCTTTGCTTTTAGCACTGCATGTGTTGATACAGTGGTTGGTTAGTCAGTGTCCGTGCTATGTATTGTAATTAGTAGGAAAGGTCTATGGAGTTGTCATTTTCACAGTTAATGTTACTACCCTTCCTGGGCACTGTCTTGGGTCCAAAAAGGTTAAAATGTTGGATACAATCTTTGTTGAAAGAAACTCCAGCTCTCACTTCTCATAGATTCATTCACCTGATAGATTTGAAATATGACTATAATAGCTTCAGCCCCTCCCCAATTAGAGGTTCAATATTGTATAAGGGATATAGTGTAAAATAGGTAAGGCAATTTGTAGACAGGCTTTCACATGTGACTGGCCACATGGTCACAAAACAAGTATATAACAAAAGCTATCAAATGATAGCTTCATTATACTCTATAAGGGCCTTGATAGAAGAGAGCAAAGTGGAGAAAGGAATTTCATATGCCTCTCAATCATCTGGTCTTTATCTCTTAGATATACCAAATGGAGGCAATTGAATAGACACGTTCCAAACAGTACTATTTCTAAGGGCAGATTTACCATTGCCACCACCCTCTAAAATCTTACTTAAATACAATATTGGTAAAGCGGCTTGCTAGTTCAAATATGGCTGATGTTCAGAGCTATATTGAAGCTTTGATGATTTAGCATACTAAAAAGTTTCCTCGCTCACATTGAATGTCATCTATATGACTATATTTATATAATATTTAAAAATTGAAACGTATCATTTACTGTTTTTACACTTTTATTGAGTCACATTAGTGTTGCATGTTGGTCCATTCGGTCTACTTTGATCCATTTCAATTATAAGATCAATTAGTAAATAACTAAATGAGTTAATTTAATTATTTTGTCCAAATCTAGTAGTACATGAAGTCATTTAAGCATTTTTTAAATTAATATTAATCAAACAATAAAATCTTTTAATAATGCATCTTATGAATGTTTTCATTTAAAATTTTAATATATAAAGAACAATTAAACTATATAATTTATTCTTTCTCAAAAAAAAAAAAATGATATAGTTTATTAGCTAAAAAATTTACGAAAGTGATATGATTGGTTAGTTTTATATCAGCAGCAAAATAAACAAATTCCTAATTAATTTTTAGTGATAATGTAGTTAGTACAAATTTTACTACATATAAGTCTTACAAATCTATATAATATCTACAAATTAGCGTAGTATTTTGGTCCACTTAGGTCATTTTGGTTCATTTCAGTCCATTCATTCAACTAGGTCCAAATCAGTCTATTTCAGTCCAATTTGGTCTATAAATTTTACTACTTATAAGTATTACAAATCTATATATTATTTACACATTAGCGTAGTATTTCAATCCATTTAGGTCTATTCGGTCCATTTTAGTTTATTTCAATCCACTTGGGTCCATTCAGTCTACTCCTGTCCAATTTAGTTCATTTGGTTCACTTTGGTCCATTTGGTTCATTTCGAACTAATTGGGTCTTAAATTGATTCTTTTTTGTAGGTTGATTTTTTCTTCTTAATTTTTGGGTTAAAAAGTATGATATTTTATTTTATTTGAGCCAAACTATTTAGTTTTTGACTAAAAAAATACAAACAAAATAAGTATATTAGAGATATAGACCCTAAAAAAGCAATAAATATTATAAATATTTAAAAAAAATTACCTTAAAATTCAAGCTTCAATAATATAGGCATTATAGTTATATTTGGAAAGAAAAAAAAAATGCTACAATTCTAAACTTACATTCATTTAAATTTAATGTAATATGTTATGTGTTCCTTGGAATAGGGATGTATATATATATTTTAAATATTTTGGATATGTTCAAATTAATCATCAGATTATGGTATATTTAAAAATAAATAAAAACTTCTAATAACATCCTCTCCATTTATAAAACAACAATATAATTATGTAATTTAAATATTTTATCATATATATAGATATGTATGTATGTATTATTGTTGAATGCAAAATACATTATATCTTCCATTGCATAAAACTTATAAAAATAGAAAACACTTTCAAATAATACATGCACTATTTAACCTACAAATTTTACACTATATTCTAACAAAATAATTATATTACATTTTTTACGCATTGTGTGAGTTTGCAACTAATTTGTATAAAAATTAGTGCTACATCCATTCTATTGCCTTTCTTTTTTCTTTTTTTGGCGTGTGTAAGTCAGCATTCATTTCAATTCACTACAAAGAAGTAATAGGTACAAATGAGAGTAGTAATCGGTCCCAGCACCACCTAACCCGGTTTTCGTCCCAACACTCTGGAACGAGTAACTCAACAAAAATAATTACATTCTGAGATGAACTTCACAATCAAATGTATTAGGAAATCCTAAGTTTCAAATATGAAGCAAATGATACTATTAAATACTGTCATTGGCGTATGGTAATTTCACAGTAATGACCCATTTTCATTTGTATATGGCAATGGGAGGATATAGTAAATCCAATTGAAATTATATCACAAGGCATCATTGCCATCCAAGCAGCATTCCTTGTTACCTCAGGAGACTGCAGAATCCATCCTTCCCATACTGCAATTACTACCAGAAGGACTCAACTTGGAGGTTCACGCTAAGATGATACTCTAAAGTTCTCAACGAAGAATGCTGTGAGCTCAAGTACCTGAAATTACATATGCAACAATGGAGGTGAGAGCACCACGATGACAATAAAATCCAAGGATTCATTTCCCTCGGAAATATTAGCAATTACTAAATCTAGTTATACTTAGTTTTTGCACACCCAAAATGTTTTGTCTCGTATTTAAATCTGTGCATCACAGCTAGTTAGCTAAGAAAAAATGGCTTGCAACACACCCCAGGAACCAACAAGCACCTATACAAAAATCTGCAGGGGACTGGTTACAAACCGTAGCGTCATGCAAGTGCTTAACATTATATTCAAATGTATCATATGCACTACAATCTCTCTCACTCTCTCATCAAAGGCCAGTAATGTTAACTTTACCGAGTTACGGTGGCCTTGGTTCAATCTGACTTCTCTATCTCTCGAAATCTCGTATCCCATTCCCGGGCCTCATAATCTTGCTCAATTAAGTCCCTGTCAGTGCTGTAGACAATTCGATCCTGCCCTATGACTGTTCTCTGGGCCATGTCCCGAGCACTAAGGAGCTGGATAATAAAATAATAATTAATCAAAAAAAAAAAATTACAAGGAAAATCCAACACAGAGATGAAGACAATGATGTCATTCAAGTCGACCAAGTCCCACAGAGCACAATTAAATTTACAAGCCCCTATAAATAAAAATGAGACTAAAAATTGTATCTCAGTTGTAGTAATAATGGATGCACATGGCCGGTTTTTCATAAACACTATTCACATAGCATTAGGTAGATGGAGTTTTTTGGACTCGGTACAACCTTTTATTTAACCACCTGACACATCAGCAGCATAGAGAAAGTCTTTAACCTTTCTTTTTTTTTTTTTTTTTTTTTTTTTTTTTTTTTTTTTGGCCCCCTAGATAAACACTAATGCAGTTACCTTCCGCCTTAAGGAGACATCAGGTGATTCAAGTGCTCGAGCACGCAGTTGCCTGGCTTGATTTCTCTTTTCTATTTGAGCATTCCTGTTGCGGACAAGGAACCACCGGACCAAAGGAATTGCAAAGAAAGAACCAGCATAAATCTGCAGAGTTATCATTCAATAAATAGATGCAAGCAAAGTTAAACCAACATTTGATGACATTGCCCAAAACCAAAGGCATCAATCTTATCTTTGCAGAAAAATGAGTGACACTAACACAATCTAAAAAAATTTAAAAATTGTTTAAAGGATACAATTTCAGCAAGTACTTGGATATGAGTTCACCAGCAAAAAACTTTTTTCTCATTGATTATAAGTTTTATACCATGAAAGCAAGTTTAGATTCTCAATAGTTGAAGAAAGCCAAACGTGGATGTGGTGAATCACAGAGTCCATTACTGGATATGTAAAATTGCAACAAAGGACAGATATAAAATTCAAAAATTGCAACCCTCTGAACCACCAGCACGTCAGTGAAGTTTGCTTGATTGGTAACTGTAATTAATTGCAAATTTTAGGTACCCATCAAATATGGAAGCAATGTGATAATGCCACAATGAGATTTGTTAAAAACTTGACAAAGCGCAAGAGTTGTTAGCCACCAATTTTTAACTGCAATAATGTTACAAACTGATTACAATGGATACCTTCTTTTTGTGTGCGCGCGCACTCACTTGCGTGTGATAACAGACTAGAATGAATACTTGACATCAAGTGAATGGATACACACACACACAAATAACCGAAATCCATAATTATTCACCAAAGAGTAAATCGATTAAGCATTTTTCTCTTGCCCTAAAAAACTCAAGGACTACTTTGACCTTTCCTCTAAAAACAAAATATAAATCACCCTCTCACTGTAAGTCATTAAATTCTTGAACGGCACAATCACAGAAAGCTGCTTATTCATTTTGAATTCGAGACAACAAATCATACCTGAAGGAGAGGAAATATGTCAGTGACGAATTTAATCAACCCGCTAGGTTTAACTGTCATATCCCTTCAAATAGAAGCAAAAATAAATAAATAAAAATAAGGTGGGGATATTAGAGCAACATGTAGGAAAAGCCACCAAGTAAGAATTATTCACAAGATATCCATACTTACTTCAACATGGTTCCAAGAATAATAATACCAAAAAGGTTAAGTCCACCTAGACCAATTACCATTGCTCTTTCTGAAGTGCTAGTTTTGCTGCAAAGCAGGAAAAAGTATCCATATAATAATTGAATCACAGGTGGAAATTTTTACCACATAATTGTGGGGGGGGGGGGGGGGGGGGGGGGGGGGGTGTGTTGGAGGAGACAATAAAGAACCTGAATTGCCATTTCCTCTCATTGAAAAACTTCTCAATCCCTCCAATCCAATCAGTCCATCTTCTTCCCACATATTCCTTTCGTCCACTCCTTTGAGAAGAAGCTGTACGCTGTAGAGACGGAAAACGATACAGAATATTTCCCTGCATTATAAGAAAACAGGTAAATGTAAATTAAACCTTTTCATGCCAGATAACAAGATGTGTGAAAATCTCACAGGTTGCAGTATCAGCATTAAGATATGAGAGCATGCATATCAACACTACCCATAATACAAATATGATTAATGTGATGTAATGTCATAGTTTCTTAATAGATGAAACAATCCAAGGTCACAACAAACTGCATTCTGCAGACTTCTTCATATTGACATATTATCTGGACAAGAGAATAGAGACCATATAATTTTCTTTCAATAAATTGTTCTAACATACCTCTTCATCTATTTCAGGCTGACCATCAAACCGCAAAAGAACAGGTAAGATGTATGAATCATCATTCTGGAACCAACAAAAAAAGGAAATAAGTGAAAAAAAATAAATAAATAAATAGCATATATGCAATGTAAGAACTGAATGACTGATATTTTCAATTAGTCTATTAGGAGATTATTGATTGATGCCACGTCCAGGAATGAAGAAAAAGAACATTAAATATATATCTTAATATTTGACAACTTGAATAATAGAAAATAAAAGATAGATAACTTAGAAATCAGTACCAAGCAAGAGAGAACAAACCTAGAAGTCAACACCTAAGGTTGGTTGGAGTTAGCACCAACCCATTAGACAAATTTCAAGAGAAACTTTATTAAAAAAATCAAGTTGTTAATTGTTTCTGTAGGAATACAATATTATGCTGATATATGACTTAACCCTGATTCTAATTGAGTTAGGAAATTGAAATTTTAATGCCTTGGGAAATCCCAATTATTGAATTACAAAAATAACCTTGACTCTAGAAAATTAATAAAAGACCAATACCCTAGTTAACTTTAAAAAATTTATGATTGACCAATAAAATACAATTTTGAATTTTAAAATTAAATAAAACCAAATTAAAATAAAATATAAATTTGTGCTTCCCACATCAATATTACAGCTGGAGATAAAAGAAAGCAACTAATATGTAGAGATAACATCCAAACACACTTTGAATCCTTCAATTATGCTCTTGAAAGGAGGAGAGGGGGAGGGAGGAAAAAATAGAGACTGCAACAAGCTAAAAGTATCAAGTCCAAGACATTAAGATACAAGTAGCATCAACATTTAAATACTGACTTTCTGGGTGTATTTTTTAATGCCAACATGGGGAAATTTAAGTTTGATAGTCAATAAAGGTTTGGAAAAATAATAATTTTTAAAAATTTTTTGATTAAAAAAAATTATATATATATATATATGATTTAAAAGATCCAAGGGTTATAAAATGCAGAAAGAAGATAATTACAATGACATATAAATGAACGCACTAGCACTAGCACTCCAAATTCAAGGGCAAAAAGAACAAACACATAATTCATGACAAATAGGTTACATCAAACATGAACATACCAAAGTTGCCCCTGTACTTTCTACGTCAAGATATGGAGCAAGTTCTTCAGCTGTGACAACACCACCATTGGAGGATATGTATTGCCCAATCTGCATATGCATATTAAGGAAAATGATTAAATTATTGCATTCATCTTCCCTTTTCATTTTTTATTTTTCCAAGTTCTACATTCCCATGCAGACCTATAATTATATCTTTCCTTTTCTCTCCTTTTTCTTCACTAAAACTCACGCCCCCCATAAGTAGTCAAGCCTGTGACCTGACCCTCAATGCCTTACTTATCCAGAGAGGACACAATTTGGTCCAAAGAACATTGGCACCTTTTTTTCAAATTTTTTTTTTTTAACATAAAACAATATATTATTATCTGTAATGTTTTTGTGTGTGTGTGTGTGTGTCTGAGAGAGAGAGAGAGAGAGAGAGAGAGAGAGAGAGAGAGAGAGAGAGAGAGACAGAGAGATTCCATTGGTCTAAATTATAGGATTTAATTTGAATTTGAGGGGTTTAGGGATTTGATTGCTATTTTAGTTGAGTTGATTTCCTTCCTTATTTGATGTAAATTGGGACCATATATAGACAACACTAACTGGTATGTCAATTTTTTATGAATAAAATTCTATTAGAGATTTTCCCTAGTTTGGTGGTAATGTCAGGAAACACTTAAGTGGTGAAGCCTAGAGTTCAGGCTGCTCCAGGTGCTAAAGACTAAGGTTGGTGTGTTCTTTATATTTCTTGCACACGAGCTCTTTTGAAACTTTGCATCAGAATAACTGTCTTAACTTTCCAATAAATATCATCACTAATTATAGCTCCGCTTCTTCTTTTTTGTTTGATAGGTTATTATAGCCTCACTAAACTGCTCTTTTTGGAAAGAGACACACAAAGAAAAATGGAGGTATAACATACAGCTCAAGAGAGGGAAGAGTTTGCTATAAAAAATCTAAATGATAAATGACTTTGACAAGGGAAAAAACTAATAGCAACAACAACAACCGATGAGCTTATACAAAATGTTAAAAGCAACAGACAAATTGAGTGCTCAAATATTACCAACTTCCATCTCTCTTCTTCGATTCCTTGATTTGGATCACCATCCCCAAACACGAACGAGAATATCTAAAAGATAATCATTTATAAAGTGAATATATATTTTCTTTTATCAACAGTAGGAGATAGCCAGCAACAAATAAAAATAAGAATCCTTTTAATCACATACAGATTCAATGAAGTTCATCTTGTTATCATCTGTTTGTATTCTTCGCCTCCTATAGTAATAAGGATCCCAGTACCTTGATAATATAAAACAACAAAGAGGTTACATAAGGCTCTTGCACATTCAAGTGTTCACTTGCATGAAACTCAATTTGAAAGCCAATGTTCATCCTTTTTCAGACAGAAATATCATATATACGTATCCTTATCCTCAACTAATATCATCCATTTACCCCCAAAAAGTCTAATAAGAACAAATAAATTTATGATCACCAGTTCACCACAATAAAAACAGCCAAATGATCCTCACATTTATCTCTCCCCAAAAATACTTCTTCAGGGAGACATTTAAAAGACCACTCTCAAATATGCATGAATGATTAAACACTCAAGCTTACCATTATACCATATTATAAACACCAGACAATACCAATGAGCAAATCTCACAATAATTTTATAATAACCTTAAATTTTCACTTTGTGATCCCCTCAAATACCATTTGTCAGATCAACTGGACCATTTGAAACTAAATGGCCAACCAGTCAACCCTTGCCCCTGCATTTACACTCTTATGAAATGCAAGATCTGTAATACACCCCTCAAAAGTCTGAAAGTACAAAAATATTACCAGAACAGGTCTGCTGGACTGAGGTAAAAAGTAAATCCCGAATCATAGGATCGGCCTCCACGTCTTCCACGACTATCGTCTTCACTGTCAACAAAATTCCACTATCATTGTCTTCATATTCAAGGGGTTTATTTTTCTTTTTTTTTTAAATGGACATCTTATCAAGATAAGAACATATGAATGATTTCAAAAACTAAAACTCCAAAGATTACCTTCTACTACTAGAAAGAAGTGCAATAATCGTGGTATAAACAAGAACAATTGAAGCAATCAGTGCAGTACCAAAGGAAACCCTTACTAAATACTCAGTCGTGGCCTGTCAATCCAAATTTACACCAAGCACAAGTTAAAATAAAATAAACCATTATTTCCTAGTAAACCTAATCTCAAAACCAAAATTGTAACAAGAATCAACACCTTGGCCTTCTCAAACAAAGGCTCAATTTTGATTCTAAATGACTTGGCCGCAAGCTTTGCGCGATAATCTTTTGGAAATACATAGAGCACATCACCCTCGTCTGATACCTGTTAGAGACCATCTTGAAAAAACAATTGCAATCACGAAATCAAGAACTCCAATACTATATCTAACCAAGCAAATGTATCACCACTCCCAACTTAGACTCTACACATAATTTTACACTCCATTTGTTACCTATCAAAAAAAAAAAAACCTTACGCTCTGTATGTTTCAGCAGAAAATGTATTCTTCACTTTTTAGTGTTTGGTAAGACCGTAAACGCAAGTCAATGGAAAATGTTTTCTGTGCTCAACAGAAAATAAGCCCAATATAGCAGAAAATGTTTTCCGGAATGTTATTTATTCAACAGATCATCACAAATAAACTCCACACTACAAAAAACTCTTCCATTAGTAACTTCTCTCTCTTCGTTCGCAGACCTACCGACCATTGACTATTATTGACTGACCATTGACTTTCTCAAAAATTACTTTTTTCTTTTTATCAAACAACTCACTTTCTCACTCAATTTTTTGCTTAGATGCAAATTTTGTGGTCTGTAATTTGGGGCTTGGTTTCATGAATGAAAGTCTTTGCTCATATAATTGAAAATGTTTTCAGGCTCAAATACATGAAAATGAATCAATTTATCCCAAAAATACATTGCTTTCTATTACCTATTTTCCGTCGAAACAAACGGAGTGTTAAATAAATTCACTAACACAATAACACAAACATTTCACATACATCCAAAAATGTGAGTGTGTACCTCCAAGAAGCCATTGGTGTCAGAAGCAAGCGCTTGCAATGCCTTCTGAGCTTCATTCAACTTAAGGCCAGCTTTGCTCGCCACGTCACCCATGGTAACTCTACCTCCGCAAGCATCGACGGCGTCCATAGCTCGCTTTCTCACGTCGGACGGCAACTTGTCGCTCTCCACCGCACCTCCGGGCCTTATCGTCGAAGCGACATCGACGCTGCTCGCTTTCACAGCTCCGGCACGTACAAAAACCCTAGGCTCCCGAACTTTCCAGGCGATTCTGAGAGAAACTGGTGGCGTTTGAAATTGGATTGGAGGTCTAGTGGAATTTGAGGGTCTTGAGTTAGAGTAGAGGCCACAATTTGGTGATATTATGAAGCAAGTGGAAATTGAGGCCATTGAATTTGAAACTTTTTTTTGTTTTTCTCTAAGTTTTGGCCATGGAAATGGAAGAGAGGGCTTCGCACTTCAAAGTTCCTGTACTGAACTGAAGTGGTGTCTCTGGGCTTGTGGTTCAGAATGGGAGCTTTGGATTTTTGTTTTTTGTTTTTAATTTCTTGGATTGAGTTAAAACTTAAAAGCCTAAAAGTCAATTTTTTAAATACTAGATAAGTCTTTTTAAAAAATAATAAAAATAATAAATGTATCATAATAAATTAAAGTTTAAAACGAACTTGTGTATCTTCAACCTATACAATATTGCTATCCAAAAAAATTGTATAATAATATTATACGATTAGGTACATTTAATATAAACAATTTTTCTATATAATTCTGCATAAACAAATGTATGCTAATTTTTAAAGAATGTACTTAGTTATGTAAAATAAAATAAAAAAACATATACAATTTTTCAAAGAATAGATGCAATTTTGTATATCCTATGTACACAATTTTTAAGAATGTATACAATTTGATGTCATTCAACATATGACATGTTTCAAAGAACATACACAATTCTATACATTTAAAAAAACAATTTTTAAGAATGTAAAAAATTTAGTATATTCAACCTTCACAATTTTTTAAAGAATGTACACAAATTTGTACAATTCTATACATTTAAAATACACAATTTTTTTTTTTAAATGTATACAATTATGTATATTCGACATACACAGTTTTGTATATTTAGCATACACAATTGTTGATGCCCATATTTGCAAATATGTACCAGTCTGCCGCCATCCATATGCTCAATCCATATGCTCAAGGCTTATGAGGAAGAAAGCCCAATGAAGAGCAAGGCCCAAAGGCCCACGAAGAAGACCAAAGAACAAGAAGGGTTCAAAGAAAGAAATACAAGTCTGCCACAGGATACGGTTCTTTGGCAGGATGGCTTCGACAAATGAAGATAAAATGGGTCCAATGCCTTTTTGATCCAGTTAACATTATTTGGCCCACAAAGGCCCAAATCCTTTTGTATAAAAAAGATAGGTGTGAGAACTAATATGAAAAGGAACGATGAAAGGAAACAAGGAGTAGCAGGAATTGCGTGAAGGAAGAGTCAAACTAAATGACAAATGCAGCAGGAAACGCATGAAGAAACAAGACAAAAACACGCAGCAGACGAAACAGAGTTGATCTGCTACGGCAGGAACGGCGTGGGAGACAAAAACAAAAGACAGTGGAGTAAGAACAGAAGGGCCGGGGCACCACCAACCTGTACCCAGCCAATACAAGGGAGGTGGGCCCACGGTCAAAGAGATTCAGAGGGCGTGGTTTGGTGGTGGGGGGAAAAGGCGGTCTATATTTGGTTTCCTGCCATAACTTCTTTTGGGATATATACCTTGCTGGGATGGTATCTTACCCAAAAGAAGTAATAAATGGTTGGGACCACTGATGCATGCCATAGAGCTAGGTAGTGAGGTAGAGGTATACGGCAGGAACAAACAAAATGGAATTTTGTCGTGCAACAAACATGTTCTGAGCAGATGGCAGTGGTCGGGGCAACCAATGGGTGAGTGGGTAATCTTGAAAGGATGCCCACAACAAACCAAAAACAGTTGGTGAAGCCCTAGGGGTAAAATGGAGAAATCCCATTGAATTAGCTCACTATAAAAGGGAGGTAACCACGGCAGAAAACAGGGGACCAAACGGAGGACGGAGAGAGGAAAAAACAGGGGAATGAGTAAAAAACAGGGGAATAAGAAAAACACCCAGAGGGGAGAAAAATAAAGAAAGAAAGAAAGAAAAAGAAGAGAGAAAACGCGGTAGGAATAGGGGCATGCATCAATAGACCATCTTTTCCCTCCCTCTTAGCAAACCCACTCTTTGAAGTCTTCAAAATTAATAGCTAGTAACCATCTAGGCCTATTCTCCAAAATGCACAACTTTTACGGTGGGAGCCTATGAAAAGGTTGTTCAAGTTGGAGTTTGGGTTTCCTTTTTGGCTTACTTATCCTATGGGAAGATTTAATACTTGATTTTGATTATAAATATATTTGATTTCTTTCATTATAACTTATATCTGCTGTATTTAATCATCCTGCTGTAACACGTTTTTTATCAAGTCTGCCGCATCAGTTGTCCTGCTGCGGTGTCTTTACTTGCTGTACTTGTTATTCTGCTGTAGTACCCTTTTTATTATGTTTACTGTGTTAACTATTTTACCAGCTAAACATTTCCTGCCGAAGCTTTCCTCTTTATTTGTTATTACGTATTTTACTGTTGACATAAGCTAATCATTATCCTGCCATAAGTATACATATACATATATCTTTATTTATGAATATGTGTATATATTTGAGAATATGCTAACCCATTTAAACTAACACTTGTTTGATGGGTATTTTCTTTGGGTAAAGATTTGTTCATGTACAGGAAGTAGAAAAGTTTTTTTTTCTGCAGTAAAAGCAAAGAGTGGTCATTCACATTGTAGAAGGCTTTAAAGCACCGCAGACAGACTTAAAGCACCGCAGACAGACTTAAAAGCACAGCAGACAGCTTTATTACACAGCAGAAGGCTTTACGGCAGGAAGCTTTACTGCACAGCAGAAAGCTTTATTACACAGCGGGCAGCTTCACTTTCTGCACAGCAGAAAGCTTTATTACACAGCAGGCAGCTTCACCTTCTGCACAGCAGAAAGCTTTATTACACAGCAGGCAGCTTCACTTTTTGCACGGCAGAAAGCTTTATTACACAGCAGGCAGCTTCACTTTCTGCACAGCAGAAAGCTTTATTATACAGCAGGCAGCTTCACTGCATAGCAGAAAGTTTTATTGCACGGTAGACGGTTTTACTGCACGCTAGAAGTCTTGCTGCACAGCAGAAAAGTCGGACCTGTGGCAGAAACTGGAGAAAAGTTCCTTCTGCGGCAGAAACATCAATCCTGCAGCAGAAACTGGCAGCAGCAGAAACTGGAGAAAAGTCTTCTGCGGCAGAAACAGAGGATAAGCCCACTTTGCTGCGTCTTCTCTTGGACTTGGACTCAACGTTTGCGCACAAGCCGGACCAAATTGAGTTGCAGTTGGACCGGTCTCAACTCCCTTACTCAGAATACTCGGGCCAACTACCGCGGCAGGCAGCCCAGCCCAACACAACAAAAAGGCCCCCACAACAATTTTATACATTCAACATATACAATTTTTCAAAGATTATATACAATTCTATATATTAACATATACAATTTTTTAGAATATACACAATTCTATAACTTCAATGTACATATTTTTTCAAAGAATGTACAAAATTATGTATAAGTACAATTTTAAAAAAAATGTATACAAAATTTTTAAAAGAATATACAAAATTTTGCATATCAACGTAAACAATTTTTCAAAAAATGTGCAAAATTCTATATATTTAAAGTATACAATTTTAAGAAAGTACATAATTTTATATATTCCACATACACAATTTTTCAAAGAATGTACGCAATTCTGTATATTCAATGACCACAACTTTTTAAACAAATGTACTGAATTGTGTCAATTCAATGTGTACAATTTTTCAAAGAATGTATTAACACAATTTTGTATACTAACCCTAAACAATTTTTAAGAATGTATAACATTATGTATATTCGAGTGTAGATTCAACGTACACATTTTTAAAGAATATACACAATTATGTTCATTCAACAGATACATATACAATTTTAAAGAACATTCAAAAAATCACATGTCATACCCATTAAGCAACACTCTTTTATTCAAAAAATCAATCAATAGCAAGAGCCTTGCGGCTTAAAGTTGGCACTTTCGTGTCTATAACATCCAAGGTTTCAACCCCTCCTCTCGTCGTAACTATCAAATTATCAAAAAGGAAACTCAATGAATAGCTTCACATCCCGAAACCCAACCTTCCCTACAAAGCCCATAAACCAATAATGTCTCACAAGTCAGTCTCGCAAACTCACACCTACTAATAAAAATGCTAAACGTATAAAAATCTGGCTTAACCGATGCTTAATTCTGGTTAAAACAAACTACTAATAAATTCACTATGTGAATCTCAAAGGACAAAATTGTGATAGATGAAAAACAAAACTTTTAGAATTCAAATAAATATCGAACAAAACTGCTAGGCCTCTATTGCCTAAACAAGATAATTTTATGGTTGAACCAAATCTCTAATGTAGCATATGGTCCCTTCTAGTCTCAGATTTTGCTTGAGTCCCTTCCAAATATGAATCTCCTTCCCCAATCAGAGATCACCAGCATTCTTGTCCTCCAACTGACTAGCTTGCTGTAAGTTGATACAACCATCAGGACAACATGGTAACAACTTAGATTATGGAAGCAAATGTGAATTAATGAATTACCTGGCATATACTGAGTACCAGAGCCACTGAGAGCTATGACCAATCGAGACCCAATCTCCAGGAAGTTGGAATGCAGTTTGTTCTCCTCCCAGTGGTGCAAATTGCCCCAAGTGCCTATACCTAGAATTAAAACCATCAAAAAGTTAGCTACATTGCGAGGATAATCTCCTGCCTACCTCATTGTGAAATTGGATGGATAAAACAAACGCACATGCACGCGCACACACTTATTTCATATTGATTATTGTGCTGATAACTTGAGAGTGTGAAAGTAAATACACTTTGTACACAAATTATTAAGTGCCTTGCTCCTATACAAGTTACCAGATATCTTATATGAACCTAAAAGATTTTAGTTTAAAAGGTTATTGTATTTTGCATGCAGAAAAGCCATTTTCCAAGTGAGAGCTGAGACATAGCTGGGTCAGTGACTCAGTATAGAGACTTGAAAATTCCAGAAATAGCAAGAAAAAGATTCAAAATACTTCCATAGCAAACCAGTCAAGATGACTTAACATAAAACTAGAACTTGACTAGTTTGACACTGCAGGTACATTAATGTAAAACAAGATTATGACTCGTTAGGTGCTGCCAGAATTCAACTTTAAAATGTATTGTATATAGACATGTCTTTTGCTATCAAAACCTTAATTTACTATTCTCCATCTTATGTTCAATCACCAGTGACAAGTACTTCTAGTTTTTATTGACCATATTAATTCTGATGTTACAGCTTGCATAATGTCATACATATATTCCGTATTGCAGGGAAAATAAAAACAAAAAGTTGTGCAAAGTTTAGCTTGTACCTAAAGGGATGAAACCGATGACGTCCAGATTCCCTAAACCTGAGAGGACCTTCAGGATTCTTCTCACACTGTTCCATGCGATTGAAACAGTCTGCAAGGTAGCTGCCTTGCTGATAAGCAACCTAGAATATTACAAGGACACAAGAAGTCAAGAAGTGAGAATGTTTTTAGCAGGAGGTCAAATAGGTTATGCAAAGGAAACTAAATCAAGTACCTGAGCTGTTGGAGGGAGATTTTTCATCTGAGAGTCCACTTCAGTCAGAGCTGTCTTAACGTTATCAATTTCAATGGGCTTGTTTTGGTCATTCTCTTGAGTATTCTTCAGCAACGCAGCAAAATTTTTCATCTTTTTCTTCTTCAAATAAAGCTTCACTTGAGGGTACCTCTCCAGGATGTCATCCATAACATCATGAAAGTCCTTTATATTTAAAGTACCAGATTTATTCTTGTCTGCTTTACTGAATATGGCGGAAATATCTTCCTGAAAACAAGTTGGCAATAATAAATTAAAGATTTAAAAAAAAAAAATCTAAAGAATTTTAAAATGTCTTTCTATCAGTTGACTTGGCGAATAAAAGATATTCACGATAGCTTGTGATTAAATGTAAAAAGACATTAACAAAAATGTATGTAAATGAGTTAGTACTTGTTGAATCCTCAATTAGAAATTTATTGTAAACTGTTTCTTTATAAAGTATTTACAAGGACTAAGTGTGTTTATTTGTACATAGGTGAACAGCTTGCTCCTTTGTTTGGTAAACTGATAGGGAGGAATTCTCTTAAACAAAATTGAGTTGAGAATTGCATATTACTCATTATATGTACTCGATATATATATACATATATATTTTTTTTGGTGGGGGGGGGGGGGGAAGAGAGAGACAAAAGAAAGAGAAATGACATAGCAATTGTTGTACACATTTTTTATTGGTAAATTGCACACGCATCCTTTAGGTCTTGAACCTACACCCCACCCCCCACCCCCCTTCCCTTCTAATGAATTATTATACACAATTTTGAGTGCTCTCTATATTCAAAAATACACAAATAAGTCAGGCTGTAGATATCATACCATGACTCTGCGCTGGTTTACTGTTGCACAATCCCCAAGGGCATATACGTTATCACATCCTTCCACCCTCAGCCATTCATCAGTAGCTAACACACGTCTGTTAGTCTGCTCAAAGGAATAGAAATTCAAACAATTAGAGTAAAAAAAAAAATACAAAGCTAACACCAGTTATGATTGGAAGTGAAGGGAAAAGAAATCAGTGTAGTTTAAGAGCAACACACCTGACCAATTTGCTTCATGAAATCAGCTATTTCAGGGCGAGTCCCAATACCAGTTGACCAGACAACCATTCCATAAGGTATGTTTACAACTTCGCCAGTTGCTCTTACTTTAGTAGATATTTCTTTATCGGATACTTTTACGACCATTGATCCTGTTTTCACATTAATACCATCTCTTTGAAACTTTTCTTCAGCAAATGCGGAAATTCTCTTGTCAAACCTGTAACGTTAGCAGCAACTGAATGCATTAGAAAACAAGCAGAGAAAGAAGCAAGGGCTTTAAGCAATTACTCAGAATTAAATTAAAAATGTGAAAAAAGCAATGTGCCATACATGTTCAGAATATGATTGCCTGCTTCAATGAGGGTGATTTTCACATAGTCTTTACTTTGAGGGTATAACTTGACTAAATCATCATAGACATAGTCATGAAGCTCTGCAGCAAATTCCACACCAGTTGGACCACCACCAACAACTACAAAATGCAAAATCCTTTTCTTCTCCTCTTCACTTATAGAAGGAAGGCTTGCCCTCTCAAAAGCATCAATCACTGTCTTACGGATTCCCAGAGCATCATCTACTTCCTACATAAAGTATTTTATTTTTTTAAGTTATAACAGAAACTTTAGATGAACTGCTAAATAAAACAGTAAAATGCTGCTAGTATATTTTAATTTTTACTCCAAGTGAAGATACCTTCAAGAAGTGGGCATGCTCCATAACCCCGGGGGTGTTGAATGTATTTGATTGGGCACCCATGGCTATCACCAGGTAGTCATAGTCTAAAGCAAATTCTTCTTTTCCATCAAAATTTTTGTCTTGACTAGATTGACAATAAACTTTCTTATTCTCTGCATCAATCTTGTAACATTTAGCTTCCTTGAAGTGGACATCATAGCTTTTCTGCCATGTCAAATCAAAGAAAGGTGTCATCTGAATAACTCCAGTTTCCCTGGAAAATGACTAGCTCAAAAGGCTTAAATTGCTTGACAATTTATATAATCATAAACATTCAGCTTTGAGCAGATTTTAACTATATTAACAATATTATACACATGCATACTATGCCATACAGACGCAATATGATGCGGAAGGATAGGAAATTATTCAAATGACTTGATCCTTACTAACCATTCTAGACAAAAGACTCATCCCATTCTCATCCAATGATTTTTTTTTTTTTTTCTATTTGAACTTGACATACAATCTGATATAACACAGTAAAACTCAAGCATGTTTTCAAGGCTACAGAAAAATTTATGACAGAAATGTCAATAGAAACGGATGTAGATGGCATAGTCATTTCATATCTCATTCATTTAAGATTACCTTCTTGGTAATACTGCGAATGGGTTCAACAATGCTGCGTGCTTCCACTGTGCCACAAGTAACACTAGGTAACAAAGGAGTGAATGCAAAATAATTACGAGGTGACACCACATGAACATCATATGAGGGGTTTTTCAATTCTTTCAAAAAGCTGGTGCCAGCCCATCCAGTTCCAACTACCACCACTTTCTTTTTCTTGAATTCACCTTGAATTGATTTAGCATACATAGATTTTTGTCTAGCATCAGAAAATGCCATAAGACCTCCACCGCTGCAACAAATAGAAGGTCCAGATTAAGGGTATGAAAATTAAATAATAATAAGATTAAAAAAAAACCAATTAAACCACATAGCAACTAGAGTGGGAAAATACAATTTGATAATAACAACAATTGAGGAGGAAATTTTTTTTATTCCATTTCAAGATCCAGAAACAAGCATTAAATAGAAATCAATCAGAGATAGTAGTCAATAGTAGTACTTATTGTCAAGTTTTTAGTCTGCAGTTAAAGATGTACAAATATATAAAAATTACGAAACCAGTCAACTAAAATTTTAGTATCATTAGTTTGCAATGGTTATATATACCACAAAAATCTTCTAGCTACTGACCCTGCTCTTTAAATGACTGTCCTTCATAATGCAAGATTTTTGGACAAGAAATCATGAATCGCAGTCACAAATTTAATTCGAGTATCACCAATTTCTTTTCTTTTATCTTTTTAGATCAAAGTCACTAGACCAAGCTGAATTCTATAAAAACACACAATACATAGCACTTAATATTCCTGCAACATCCAAATAATGAGTGAATTGGTATAATAATTTTTCTTCTTGTATACAAGTCATGCAAATCATGCAACTCAAACTAGATTTGATTTTAGTATTTCCTTCAGCTTTTAAGCTCTATGGGTCCGTTTGGATTTGGGAGCATGCTCATCTTAAACCCAAAACACCGTTTTGCAACAACTTATCCAAACGCACCCTATATGGGCAAAGCAAGAACCTGGGAACAGGATTAAGGCCCTGACTAGAGACTGCCATGTGATTTTGACAACATTTAACAGTATATATATCAATTTTTATTCATCCCACAAGATCAAAAAATATAAAAAAACTATGACTATAAGAAATAAAATATCAGTAATTTCTTGAATCTGGCATGCAGATTGGACAAAGCTAACCCCTTTAGATGAAACATAACACACTTTTTCTCTCTCTTTTTCCCATATACACAGGGCAAATCCTATACAAATAAATAAATAAACCCCATTAAAATAATATGAGGGAGTAAATTTTTTCACTTTATATGTAGTACACACACATAAATATAGCCAACTTGGTATTAAAAACTGTGTTTTGCATGCTAAATATTAAACAAATTCAATGAGTTTGACACCAACAACAACAATCTTTTCCATCAACTTCAGGAACTGCAAAGTTTGTAGTGAACACAAACCTTCAAAAACAGGCCATTCTAATAAGAAAATATAGTACTAAAACTCTTACAAACTAAAATATAAAAATTCCATGAATGCAAAAAGCATTAGACCTGACGGCAGTGACGGCACAGACAACAAGAACTCTACCGAGCATTGGGTGAGTTTGAAAAACCGTAGGGAACCTTTGAAAGAAAGAGTAACCACTCATTGTGAAAACCCTTTATTTTTCTTTTCCTATGTTTGGTTTCAAAGGAAAAGAAAGAAAGGGTTTTGCAACAATGAGAAAAAGAGACAGTAACGATGTAGTGTGCACTTTATATATATGTAAGAAGAGGCAATGTCTGAGGAGTAACCCTCACGCAACAACGTAATAAACATTCTCAGGGTTTTGTGGGGGTTTATATTTTTTTATTAATTAATTAATATTATTATTATTTTGGTTTTTTTTTTTAGTTCTATTTGACTTGTCAAACTGGGTTGTAAAACTATTTGAAACAAGGTGTAACGGTGTAATAATAATTTTTTTTTTTTTTTGAACAGAACGTGGTGTAATAAATTGGGAAAGGATCCTCTGTATTTTGTGACAGTGATACAGTATCTCTAAATAAGCCTAAAATGAAGGAAGCAGATTATTTTGATTGTTAATTTAGTATAAAAGACTTTCTTTCTTTTTTTTTTGTTGAGAAGAAGTGTAAAAGGTTTAAAAGTACACAGTTTTGACATTAAAGTGATTAAATTAATATAAATTATTATGGCGGTTTTATTTCTCAAAAAAATTATGGTTGTTGTTTAGGAATTTTACAGGGGACAAAATTTAGTTACAAAATCGATTGTAGTTTTAGACTACAAATTTACTCAATATCTTTTTATTGGAGGTGAATTTTGACAAATCCATCATTGGATTGCATCTTCTTCTTATATCCTTCATGTTTGCAAAATTTCAAGAAAATTAAAGATCAATAGCTATGTCATCAATAAATTTTTAAATTGCAAGTTTTTGTAATTTAAAATTATGCATAAAATATAAGATTATAGATTATATAGTCAATGATATCCAATTGACACAAAAATTGACATGTGCACTAAGAGCGTAAAGAACACGTAATTCAATGGTTAGATTTTCAAAATATGCAGTAATATTTATTTTATTGAGTGAGTTTGTAGCTTAAGGCTACAACTAATTTTGTAGATAAACTTTGTCCTTTTATAGGGTATTTATGGTGGTATATTCAGTGCTCCTGAAGTGCAATCGACTTGGATTATGTGACATGACCATGGCTTTGCCCCACCCACTCTTAAAAGTTCAATGACTTTTGAATGAAGTTGTGGTATGTTTTTATGTTAAAATTTATTTCTCTCTCCCTAGTGTGTGTGCATGTTTGTTTCTCAAAAAAAAAAAAAAAAAAACTTGGTTCATGTGACGAGGGAGTTACCCATTAGGCAAGAGGTATTTAATTATTGACTTTTGGTAGGATTTTTCTTCATTCTCTAATTATATCACTGATTTTTGCCAATAAAGAATACACTACTCTCTCTTACATCATAAGAGCAGGTTCTCTCAATGAAATTTATGGAAAGTAAAAAAAAAAAATCCATTCATTTTTATTTTTTTGGGGGGTAAATACAGATGCAATAAACTAAGAAAAGTTAGGGACTAGACAGATATTAGAATCCATTAGATTTCTCTTACAACACACCCATAGGGGGAACAAAAAATAACTCATAAGTCTAGCTGAAGAGATCGCCTTAAGCAAGCCAAGGCATCTACACTTTGGTTTGCTTCCCTGAAGGAATGCACAATTTGAGAGTTAGGCACTCTCCGCAAGAGCGACCTGCAATCATCATATGTATTCCATTCATGAATAGTATTAGTTGCGTCCCATTGCAACTTTGCCCCGCCTATGGATTAGTTCTCTGTCTTGCCCTGCTCATTTGCTTTTCTATTCGTATGTTTTGAGTTTTTTTTTTTTTTGAGAAAGGTATGTTTTGAGTTGATGCCATGTGTTTTAACTTTTAACTTTTTTTTATATGAATGCAGCTTAGGTCCAATGCATTAGTGTACTAGATACGATACGATGTAAACACATGTAACCTTTTTATACATATAGTCCAAATATGTTAACTTTTGTTAAATGAACGTTGCAAATTTTCTTTCCAAAAAGCCAGTAGTTGAAGAAGATGCAACTTCATCAAATTGTTGGGGTCCTTTTAGGGTATTTCCAATGTTTTTGGGAGTATAAGAGCTAATGCATAAATAGTGTTCAATATAACGTGAATAGCCAATGTGACAAAACTACTATTACATGTTTTTTTTTTGAGAATCAAACTACTATTACATGTAACTCTGTTTAGTTCCGAACTGCCGATCCAAAACATTAAAAAAAAAAAATTTAAAGTTAAAAGATGAGTTATATGTTATCATGTGACGTGGCAAAACTTACCGTTAAGATGCTATCTTTTCCTTGTGCAAAGATACAAGGAAAATAACCAGAAACCATCTAAGCATGAACATGTCAAACGAGAACTAATGAAGTTTAGTTTGGAATTCCAATGACTTTGGCACTATTGGCATTCAAAAAGCAAAAAATGAAATATATAACTGGCATAAGAGCAACCACAGTTGTCACTATATAATTAACACAACTAAGAACTGCAAAAGAAGAAGTTGATTCAAGTTTAGGAAGGCTGATGTATGTTTCATTGTAGAGTTGTAAGTTGTAACTAAGTATTTCTTCTATCATTAAATTATTATCTGTATAGAACCCAGTGACATTGGTCATCATATATGATAATATTTGTCAAAGTGGTTATTTATCAAAGAGACATAAGGGAATAAAAAATTTGTGGCAATAATAGACAATATATATGCGACTGCAATTGCAAGAACCAATACAACTTCAGGTTATTTACAAATTTAAGGGCCTCCCAAATGTTGCCTCAAATTCGGCTTGAATCTCTCCCAACAATGAATCTTCTCATCCAATAATGAATCTTCTCATCCAATCAGATACAACTAACATCCTTGTATGCCAGCTCAGTTGCTTGCTAAACATAGGAAAGAATTATAACAAATCAGATACAATGATGCACACACTATTACCATCTCAAAAGACAAAAACATGTAAAAGCACCAGAAGCAGAAGATAATTACCTTGCATTTACAGAATACCAGAGCAATGAGTGCTGTGGCGGTATGGCCCATTGAAACCTAGTCTCCAGGTACCTATGCAGCTGCCTGCTCTCCTCCAAAGGGTTAATTGCCCAAAATGCTTGTACCTTGCAGTTGCAAGTTGCCAGCACCTCATTGGTTAGGGAGGGCCAAAATAAGTCGGCAAAAAACACAAGCAAAATAAAAATGTCTGTTTGGGAACAGCTTATGCTTTACTTGATAAATGAAGACAGCTAACATCCATGACAGATGAAGACAATCACAAAAGAAAATTCTCTTAGACTGTGATTAATATCAGCACATGCTTTACTTGATAACTTTGTCGAAAAATCTTTAACTATCTTGACAACCTTGGAAAGCTACTCAAATGGTAGGTACTCTCCAGACTCCAGTCACAGGTGATGACTACAAATGACACATGAGAACAGATAAGGAAGGAATAGTTGTTTTTTTTTTTTTTTTGGTGTGGGGGATGGGACAACTTACTACTCTGTAATTTTCTATTCACAACAGTATGCAGATATCAAACATGCCAGATAGTTTCAAAGATCAATTTAAAAACTAGAATACTGAATTAATTGCTTGCTGCTCAGGTGTTATGATCCAATCATACAATCCTTGATAGATATTTTGCTTGACCATTTTCCAAACATACTTATCAAAAAATGATTTTTTTGCTAGTGAAGCAGAAACAGTGAGAGAGTGAGAGGAGGGGAGGAAGATTAATGTGTCCAATGACAATGATATAGTTTGAATATGTCATTTTTGCTAAACAAAACTGACCTCTGTCTCTGATATTGGCTAAACTATTTCTGTTTAAATACTGTTAAAATTAATCATTCCACGTAGTGGGTTTTTGGATGTCTGAGAAATGAAAGTCTCCATTGAATTGTTACAGTAATTTAATTCAGAAACTCATTCAATTGTGATCCAATTTCTAGATATAATCTCATATTAGCTGTCATGTCATACAGTGGCCATTTAGGATGATGTTTCTGTGTGGTAAAAATTATAGGCTATATATATATTTGATAAGTAATTGAGATTTTATTGCACATGAAAGAAAATACTCCATGTTCAGGATGATGAACATAAAGCACCTAGAGAAATACAAGCAAATCAATTAGAAGAACTAAGAGAGATTTGGAAATAAAGAATGGAAGTACAATTGGTAAAACCCCAAGCCTGAGACCATTCAAACAAAGTGTGAACCAGCAAGGACTTCAATTGCAATTCAGTTTCTGTGGACTTTAATTTGCCATAATCTTTGCAAAGTTTTTCTTCTGTTCTTTGTTCTCTGATGTTTCCAAAGTCATAGCAGCAACAAACTAGGAAATAAGACCAATTAAACAATTGGACTGGACCTCACTTTCCAATATAGTAATGAAATACCTTAATGATTCATTTAAATATAAGTATTTAGAAGTAGTGATTTGCTAGAAGTATATGTCTTTCCTCCTTTTAAATATTTCTAGGTGCATAGCTGTCTAGCTTCTTTTTTTTTTCTTCTTTTTTTTTGGTTTAAATGTTTGAATAAATAAAGGGAAAAGTAATTGTATGTTCTATTGGTGAAATTCATGAATGCATTTGAGTTTAATTAACATGTAGAATTGAAATGTTTAGGTGTAAAATCTCATTTCAAATTCGTAAAGCAGCCACCTGTATACGCAAAGATGAAATACATTTGTGTCCCATTATTTGGATAGCAAAAAGTCATAAATCTACTTCAAATTAACCCAGACAGCCAAGCCAGTATAGGAAAGATATGTACCTGTACAGCAGCAGACAGACTTCATGTGCAAATCTACATGAGAAAGGAGTAACTTAAACCCTTCAACATCCACTTCCTTCTGATCATTCCCCTGGGGTTCTTTCAACAGATCTGTCACATCCCTCAGATGCTTGCTTTTTACATAGAGATCCACTTGAGGATACCTATGAGGATGTCATGTCATCTATCACATCTTGGAATTCTTTAACAGTTAAGGTACCAGAGTTGTCTTTGTGAGCAGCTTTAAATGTGCTCAAGATATCTTACAAAAGACAGAATGATAACAAAAATGTAATATTACTGTAGATTACGAATGTCAGTTTAGACTTCAGAGACACGGTAAAGATATCTCCTCTAAGTTCATCTCAAAAAACAATAATTTAGACACCATGTATGTTACTTTAAGACTAACAAAGGTGAATACAAGATGTATTGGTGCTAATGCAACCAAGTAACCCACAACATCAACAATTTACCTGCACAAGGAGCTTGCTATCATCACCAAATACCTAAATCTCTGGTGACTAAGACAAAAGAGGACATTTTCCTCATTATCAATCAAGAATTTACAATTGTTTCCAAACAAGTGCAAGCACTGAAATCAAAACCGTATTTGAAAGATGTTGATATACTCAGTTGCCAATAACGTTGGCTTGGCGCCGCACAGAACTTCTTGCATTAGCAAGTCCATCCATCAACCTATTATATGTAGCAATATTGGGTATGAACCCCCTATCTAACATCTCATCCACCACCACTTCCCCTTCCTTCTGCTTTCTTTCTCTTGTATAACCAGACACCAAAATACTATAGGTCATTCCATCTGAATCCAAACCCTTGCTTGAAGCCAGCAACCTCAATCTATTTGCTTCCACAGTTCTTCCCACATCACAAAGACTTTGAAGGAGACAATTAAAGGTCACACTATCTGGAATTATACTCTCTTTAAGCATCCTCTCTGTCAGTCTAAATGCTTCATCAATTCTCCCTAACCTCCTCAATCCTTCAATCAAAGTAGTACAAGCAATCAAGCTTGGAACATTTCCTTTCCCCCATAACTCATCCACAACCTCCAACGCTCTACCTGCATTTCCCCTCCCGCAAAGTGCCTCCATTAGACCATAATAATCGTACCCATTAGGCAACACTCTTTTCCTCGAAAAATCAATCAATATCTCACACGCCTCCAAAACCCGACCTTCTCTACAAAGCCCATCAACCAAAATCTCACAAGTCACACTCGAAAACTCACACCCCAATTCAATCATCTCATAAGCCATTGAAACACCTTCATCGAACTTCCTCTCCCTAAAGAACCCCCTAATCAAAGTGTTAAAACTAACCACATTTGGACTACACCCCTTCTCCCTCATCTCCTTAAACAACTCCAAAGCTAACCCAAACCGCGAATTCCTGCAATAACTACTAATCAAAATATTAAACGTATACACATCCGGCTTAACCCGGTCCTTAGTCATTGTATCAAACACCTTCAGTGCATTATCATGCTTCCCACACTTCACAAACCCATGAATCAAAATGTTATAAAGCGCCACACTAGGCCTCCCATCAATCAGTTTTTTCATAGATTCAAAGGCAACAACAGCATCATCCAACTTCCCAACTCTACAATAAGCATTGATCGAAAATCTGAATATGGGTTCGGTTCGCGGGCAAGAGAAAATACCGTCGGAGCAAGGGCAGGGATTGGAGGCGAAGAATTGGAGGAGGGAGGAAAGGTCGGCGAAGCGGTGAGAGATGGCGAGAGTGCGAGCCATCCACTCGAAAGTGGAGTGGTCGTGGCGAAAGGAGTCGATGGTGGAGGCCCAGTTGAAGATGTGGAAGTCGAAGTGGGTGAAGGAAGGGTGGTGGTGGAGCTTGGATTTGAGGAAGTGGAGGAGGTGGGTGGGAGTGAAGGGTTGGGTGAGGTGGGCGGTGAGGTAGCGGAGGAGGTGGGCGTGGGTGTGGTTGTGGTGGCCGGAGAGAGTGAGAGTTGGGAGTGGGGTGAGATGGGTTGGTGGCGGTGGTGGTTGTGGGATTGGAGAGAGTGGCGGTGGTGTGGAGATTTGCAGAGCTTTTTTGGAATTGGCATTTAGGAGCTTCTTCAAACCCATTTCTCTTGACAATTGGCAGAATCAGCCAACAACACTACGCTCTGTAATGGCGGGATGGTATACGGGCAGTTGGGTGGGTTTTGAATAATTATCATGTATGGATTTAAACAAAGTTTTTCTCCAAAACTTCTCTTGAATATGAATTTTGAAATCAAACTATTTGATTGGATGCTGTTATTATATCTGTCGTACTTGCAAAATTTAAAAAAGATAAAAAATAATTATTAAGTAATTAAACAAAGGTTAAAATTTTAATTTTTTGTAATATAAAATTGTGTATAAAAAATAATTTTATTGATTGAATAATAAATAACTTTTAATTTGAACAAAATTTGATATACATGTTAACAATATAATAAATATAAAATTTAACATTAAATTTTTAAAATTCACAATATATATAAGAAATTTGAAGAGTTTGAAGGGAAATTTTGTTCTATTCATTTATCTAAATATATTTTTATTATTTACTTGTTATCTACCTAACTCATTTAGGAGTAATTGTTTAGTGTTATAAGAGCACAACAAGTGCGTGTTCCACTCTCTAATATAATAGTATGTTTCACTTATTAAATTTATGATGGACTAACTATTCAAGTGAGAAGAGAGAGCATGAAATTCGATCAACTAGTTTGGGCTGCCACAAGTAATATAGAAGGTTCACTAGTTGTAATTCCTATTCGTTAGCCCCACAAGAATTTGGCATAGACCAATACGAACAAAAATTAAGAATTTTGTGTAGAGCACTTGAAAGAACTTCCTCCGTACAAAGGATGATCTACATTGATTGGATGTGATCACAAATAATCTATACGAGTGTTGGCAATTCACAAAAACTACTGACCACCTCTTATGTTTTGCACTCGTGCATAGAAGGTTTGAACTTGCACGATGTTTGGGGTAGAGGGGCCTTTGCTAATGCACTCTCAAAAAGCTAGTGCGAGGGTCATTATCAAAGTAAGAAAATTCATGCTCCTCTTAGGGTACTTTGAGAATGAAGCTAAAGCTATGGAGGTGGCAATTATAATTGCACATGATACAGGGCTACAATATGTAATTTTTTAAGGTGAATCTCAACTAGTTTGTAGTACATTTGCAAGGGAGGACTATCGCTTCATCGGTAATTGAAATATCATTGTGGGTACACTAGTGCACTTGTGCCAACCAACCCACATTCCGGCATAACATGCTTAATCTCTTGATGACTTTTTTTTTTTTACCTAGATAGAGGAAACCCAAAATTTCATAGAAATTATACTTGTCAATCATGTAACTAAGGGTGTTCAACACCCGACTCAGCCCAACAAGCTGAGCCACTATCGTACCGTTTGAATCAAGGTGAAGGGCTGGCAATGATTTATGGGGTGGCAATTGGAGATGCGTAGGGCTTTCTAACGTTGATTTATACAATCATTGACACTGAATCTAGAATTCCAACAAGTACCGCACATGTACACACACATGTATAAACTTGTATTTCACAACTTGAATATTTCTCCATTCCTCAACCTCTCTTATGAGTCTCTCTCTTCCAATCTCCGGTGGCGCCCCTTCGACCCAAATTAGAGATCCTCCTTTAACTTTCATCCTCAAACTATAGTTAATCAAATGTGAGTCTCAACTCTAGTATTTATTGTAGCTTGTAGGTTTGATGTTTTTAATTTTTGATACGTAGGTTTTTGATGTTTTAACCTATGGGTTTAGATCATAGATTTTTGGGTTTAGATCTTAGATTTTCAAAATTTTCTATTTCTTATGGTGGAATCCGATGAAACTAGTTTTTGCTTCAGCATAATTTATCCTTGACATTGTTGGAAAACCACACCAACGGCGTTGTAGTGGTTCATCTTTTAAGGAAATAGACGAGGTTGGCATGGACCCAAAACCCCCTATACTAACTACAACAATCAATTATCACCCTTAGATGTAACCATGTGTAATTCTTTCAATAAAATTTATAAGCTTCCCATAAAAAAAAATTTTAAAAAAAAAGTATTGTAGCTAAATATCACCCAAAAAAATTCCACATATGGCTCCCAAGTACTTTTAAATTTTCTATGAAATACTACAGGGCTTTAGTCAACAAGTTTGAAGAGAAACATGTTGTAACATTTTTTTTTAAAATGTCAAAATATTTCTCCTTATTCTATCTCTTAATCCATTTCCTTTAAAAATTATAATAAATATTTTAATAAAATGCATTAAAAGGTGAGGGTGAAATGTAGTATATTTAAAAGGGTTCTGTAGGGTCCAAATTTGTTGGGCCAGGTACCAACTCTCTGTATTGTGAGCCCAACAAATTTCCCACAATAAATTTGTAGAGAGCGGGTTAAACAACTGGGCTGGGTTTGGATTTAGCAACGGTTCATGCAAGCAGACCAATAAAAAGAATTTAGACTAGCTTTTAACAAGAATTTCTTCGGTCCGAAGAGCTTTTGTATTTAAGAACTTAATGAATACAATTTTTTCTTCCCCATTCTCCGTGAGGCTTGCCTCTCTTATATATGCGCTCCCTTCTCATCTTCACCGCACACTTGTCCTTCATCTACACGCCCACTTGAGTGCCAGTCACATCAGCCGTTTGCTTTATCCTGCAGTGAGTGGTGATGGGTGTGGACGCACTGTTCAGGTGTCCTCTCCACATAAATGCGGCCAGAGAAGTTGTTGCAGCGCATTAAATGCGGTGGTGGCAGCTTTATTAGCAGGGGGTTTCATGATAGCCACTCAGTTAGACACGCGCGGAGCTTAATCCTCGCAGGGAAACCCTCAGCATATCCGTTTGATCAAATTCTGGGCTGATCCGATGGATATGGCCCCTTCGGCTCAACCAGTTGTCTTCGGGCGGATCCTTTGTCCCTCATAGGTTGCTTTTCTCATCAGGATGGTGAAGCGCTGATATTATTAGCCTCTTTGGATGGATGGTCGTATTTGGACTGGACCCCAGGCCCAACATATGGCTTTGGGCTTTCTCACCCACAATAGCCCCTCAAAATTTTACTTTTTGCCTCGCGCCCGAAGGGAAAAAGTGAGGTTTTGACCTTTTGACGAGTGAGGGCCCTGGATTTTGACTTCACACGTATGTGCGCATGGATTTGGGCGCCTTCTTTATTGCCGCTGCTGTCGCGCCGTTTCCGAGGCGTCATTAACTACTCCGGGCGGCGTCTTGTCAATGGAATCTATTGGTCCGTTTCAAATCCAACGGACGAGATTCTTTCCTGAAAATTCGAGCGGGATATTTTCCCCACTTCGCCTCCTCCTATATAAAGCCCCAGGATGGGTTGTTCTCTTATTTTGCAAACTTCAGATCCTCCGACGAACTCAAGCGCTCAGACTCCCAGAGCCTTCCCTGTCATCCGCCTTGGCTCGCTCCCCATTCCACTGCCGTTCTCTTTGCCAGATTGAAGTTCGTCCTCCGAACTGATTCCGCGTAAGTTCTTTTCCCGAGGTTTTAGTAATCTGTACGAATTGCCTCTTCGGCGCGTGATAGACCTTCCCAGTCGCCGTTTCACGTCCCCCCTCCTTTAACCTTGTTAGAAATGGGTAGATTCGAATACCTAGTGGATAGTCCATCCCAGATAGAGAAGTTTAGGGCGGCCTATCGCATTCCACAGGAAGTCGGCCTGAGGTATTGCTCCACGGGGGGGTTATTACTGGCCCGAGAGGTAGGCGAGGTGATAATCCCCATTATCGCCTTCCTGGAGGGAGGAATGACCATCCCTATGGGTGAGGTCACCAGAAGTTACCTTACCGCCCATAGGCTTAGTCCCGAACAGTGCGCACCCAACATATTTAGGATTTTGGGGGCAGTTGATGACCTAAACCGCCACTTAGGCTTAGGGTTAACCTGGCATGATGTGGCGCATATGTACGAATGCCGTACAAAGGAAGGGGCGGGATACTATCTAAGGTCCCGGTCCGATGTCGTCAGACTCCTCTCCGGTCTCCCCAGGTCCAACAAAGGGATGATGGACGATTACCTCATCGTCTCGGGTGCCTGGCATGATGGGATTCACTGCCCAACCAAGCCAGGAACGCCAGGTGGGACTTTTCCCCTTGAGCCCTTCCAACTTTTGTACCTTCACCTATTCGGACTTCCTTTCATCATGTTGCAATCCCCCTGACAGTTCTTTTGCCATGTTTACAGATAGAAGGAACGTGACTCCTCGGCTGAGCCTCACCAATACTGCGGCCTTAAACTATCTTCTTCGGTCGGAGATCTTCGTGAGTGAAGACGGACAGCTTCGATCTGTTCCTCTCATCCTCGGTTACACTCCGAAGACTGAACTTCAGCCGAGAGGGAACGCAATCACAGCGGGAGATCGCCACATAAACCGCATCGACGTGGCACGGAAGACCTTTCTGGCCCCTTTTGACCTCGCCCCAGTGCCCCATCCCAATCCGCAGGGCATCCCAGTATTAGTTCAGCCAGTCCAAAGAGCGCCATTTGAACCAACAGCCGAGGAAAGGATCGCCTCCTCTACCCCTTCGCTTGACGCCCAGATCGATTAGTTCAAGTTCGAAGAGGATAACTCGGAGGAAGTTCAGATCTTATCTTCCAAAGAGGCCCCTGACAGGCAGTCAGCTGCCCCAGTTCTGAACTTAGCTTTGCCAGAAGACTCCTCGGAGGAAGACATGCTGCCCCTAGGCCAGCTAATGAAGAACAGGAAAGCAACGACCGCGGCCAAGGGTACTGGCACATCCCAGCCCCAAGTGAACCTCCCACCACCACCTCCCCCTCCTCAAGCCCCAAAAGATTTAGGTCTGAAAGTGCTACCCGATTTGAAGAAGAAGAGGGTGGTGACGGACGTAACTGACGTCGAGGAGGGGGAAATGGTCCCTCCGAAGGGCCACAAGCAGCAGAAGAAGACCCACGATACAAGAAATAAACGGGCTTCTTCTACTGAGAGCAGGGAGGAGAACGTGGCTGCTGACGTGCGGCGGAGGGTCCAGGTGTGGTCCCCAAAGCTTACTTTGGATGGTGCGGCCATCCCTTTTGACGCCTCCCTCAGAAACTATGCTGGGGGGAAGGCCGGGTACATTGCTGAAGCGCTCGAGAAGTCTCTCCTCCTTCCGAGGGATATGGAGTCTTATCGGCGTTTCAGCGAAAAAGAACTCTTTTTGTCCCTCAAACGGGATTTAGGCATGGTAAGACAACTGATGCTCTTTCGCAACTATCTTGAAGCTTTCGTGCATGTATATTTTTATGTAACCGTCTTTTGGTCGTCATGCAGCTTGCTCAACAAATCTACGTGGCTGAAGAGTGGGTTCAGACGAAGGATGTTGACGTGCAAGCTGAGATCCGGTCCAAGGAGGACGTTGAGAAGGCACTGGGCAAGGCAAAGGATGAAAGCGCCCGCATCTCCGATCAGCTAAAGGAGGAGGTGAAAGCGAGAAAAAATGTAGAGGCGGGCCTTAAAAATGCAGAGAAGCAAGCCGAAGACCAGCGCCAGAAGCTGCTCGCGGCTGAAACCAATCTGGAGACGGAGAGGGCGATGGTAAAAGAGCTTCGGCTTGAGCTGGAAAAAGCCAGGGACGCTGCTAAGTTGGCCAAGGAGGACGCGCAATTGGCCAGGGAAGCAGTTGAGGCTGAGAAGAAAGCCGCCTACATGCTGGGGGTGCAGGAGACCCAAGTAAGGCTGACCGAGGAGTTCGCCAAGGTCTACAGGGACTACTGTGACATCACATGGAGCAAGTGCCTCGATGCAGCTGGAGTCCCTGCAGAGTCAGCTTTAAGGCAGCCTGGGAGCGTCTATTACGATCCGGATTTATGTGACGCTCCTGAGGCCTTGGAGGCATCCTCGGCAGATCAGAACCCCCCAGCGCCAGCCGAGACGATCCAGGCCCCTCTTCAGGTCGGAGATGCGGGCAATTTGCCAGAGATCCACCCAGATTCTCAAGATAAAGCCTAGAACCTCCATCTTGTGTAGTTGCTAGTATATTTTTTGACCTTTTTTGTATGGAAATTATCATTTAAATGAATGAAACGGCTTATTTTCGTTACTTGTTGCTTGTGGAGTACTTATCATATTGCATTATTGCGGCTAATAATGACAGTTTAGTGATTAAGAATGAATCATAAATGCAGTAATCTTCCATGTATGGCTAAGACAAAGAATTGTGGGAATAACCACTGACGTAGTTTTGCCTAAGTCTGCATATTCCGCTAAATTAGACTGGTAATCGAAATCGAGGTTAACTAAACCCCATCATCTGGTCCGAGGACTACAGGCGTGATGGGATTTAAGTTTAAACACTTATAAGGAACGTAGAGGAGTGTTAACTAACCCACATCATCTGGTCCGAGGACTACAGGCATGATGGGATTTAAGTTTAAACACTTGAGAGGAACGTAAAGGAGTGTTAACTAACCCATATCATCTGGTCCGAGGACTACAGGCATGATGGGATTTAAGTCTAAACACTTGTAAGAATCGTGAGGGAGTGTTAACTAACCCAAGTCATCTGGTCCGAGGACTACAGGCATGCTTGGATTTAAGTTTAAACACTTATAAGGAACGTAGAGGAGTGTTAACTAACCCACATCATCTGGTCCGAGGACTACAGGCATGATGGGATTTAAGTTTAAACACTTGAGAGGAACGTAAAGGAGTGTTAACTAACCCACATCATCTGGTCCGAGGACTACAGGCATGATGGGATTTAAGTCTAAACACTTGTAAGAATCGTGAGGGAGTGTTAACTAACCCAAGTCATCTGGTCCGAGGACTACAGGCATGCTTGGATTTAAGTTTAAACACTTGAGAGGAACGTAAATGAGTGTTAACTAACCCACATCATCTGGTCCGAGGACTACAGGCATGATGGGATTTAAGTCTAAACACTTGTAAGAATCGTGAGGGAGTGTTAACTAACCCAAGTCATCTGGTCCGAGGACTACAGGCATGCTTGGATTTAAGTTTAAACACTTGAGAAACACTAGTATAACAAAAGAACAATCATGACTGAAAGAAGAATTCTTTTAATAGTAGTACCTTTTGAGGTTATTTACATTCCATGGCCGGGGCACTACGTGATTATCCAGGTCTTCCAGGAAGTATGCTCCAATGCCGGCCCTCGAAGTGATACGATACGGACCTTCCCAATTTGGCCCCAGTTTTCCCCATGCTGGATTCTTTGCATTCCCTACCACCTTCCTCAGGACAAGATCACCAGGCTCGAGGGGTCTCAACCTCACATTGATGTCGTAGCCCTGTTTGAGTTTCTGTTGGTAGTGTGCCAATCGGACCATCGCGCTTTCCCTTCGTTCTTCAATCAGATCTAGACTCTTTTCCAGCTGCCTGTTGTTGTTGGTTGGGTCAAAAGAGCTAATCCTGTGCGTTGGGAACCCAGTCTCGAGAGGTATGACGGCTTCAGCTCCATAGGTCATTGAAAAAGGGGTCTCCCCAGTGGACCTACGAGGCGTGGTTCTATATGCCCACAATACATGGGGTAGTTCCTCTACCCATCTACCCTTCGCATCGTCTAGCCTCTTCTTTAGCCCGTTAACTATGACTTTATTGGTGGCTTCGGCCTGCCCGTTTTCCTGGGGATAGGCGGGGGTGGAGTATCTATTTGTGATCCCCAGGTCACTGCAATAGCTTCTAAAAGCTTTGCTATCAAACTGAAGCCCGTTGTCCGAGATGAGGGTGTGTGGGACTCCAAATCTGGTGACGATATTTTTCCAAATGAACTTCTTCACGTCTACGTCCCTAATATTTGCTAGAGGCTCAGCTTCTACCCACTTGGTGAAGTAGTCCGTTCCGACCAGCAAGAACTTCCTGTTTCCTGCTGCCTTAGGGAAAGGGCCAACGATGTCCAGCCCCCACTGAGCAAAAGGCCACGGGCTGGATAGCGGATTAAGGGTTCCACCAGGTTGATGTATGCTTGGCGCAAAACGTTGGCATTGGTCACACTTTTTAGCGTACTCATGCGCCTCTCTTTGCATATTTGGCCACCAATAGCATTGGGTAATGGCTCGGTGAGCTAAAGATCTCCCTCCAGTATGGCTCCCACAGATTCCTTCATGCAGTTCTTCTAACATCGATTCAGCCGCCTCGGGGGCCATGCACAACAGATACGGGCCAGAATAGGATCGTTTGTACAGTTTATGGTCTTCGGACAGCCAGAACCTTGTAGCTTTTCTCCGTATTTTGTCTGCTTCCACTCTTTCTTCGGGCAACACATCGTCCCTCAAGAACTTGATGATGGGGTCCATCCAGCATGGGTTGGTTCCGACGCTGTGAACTTGGAGTACTTTTTTTCTTATCTTCGTGGGCCTCCGTACGTTTTCAACAAGGATGACCCTTGGCAACTCTTGCGCCGAAGAGGTGGCGAGTGTAGCCAGAGAATCGGCATGCGTGTTGCCGCTTCTAGGGACGTGCCGAAGGGAAAAATATTCAAACTCTGACTGTAGGGACTTGACCAGGTTCAAGTACTCCTGCATCCTCTCGTCTTTTGCCTCGAACTCCCCCAGCACTTGGCCGACGATCAACTTTGAGTCTGAGGATATCTCGGCGGACTTTCCTCCCATCCTTCGCACCATCTTCATCCCCATCAATAGAGCCTCATATTCTGCCTCATTGTTCGTTGCCGAGAAGTCTAGCCTTAAGGCTTTTTCAATGATAATTTTCTCAGGGGATATCAGCACTAGCCCTATGCCTGAGCCCCTCTGATTTGATGCGCCGTCTACATATACTTCCCAGGGTGAGGTGTTTTGTGACGAAACTGTGCTGACTTGCCTCCCTTCTGTGCCTAGAGTTTGGGCTACTTCCTCTAAATGGGGCTCTGTGAACTCGGCGACCAGGTCTGCAAGGATCTGGCCCTTCACTGACGTGCGCGGCATGTACTTGATATCAAAAGCCCCTAGCATCGTCCCCCATTTGGCAATCCTTCCTGTGTAGTCAGCGCTTCGGAGTACTGCCCTAAGGGGGAGTTGGGTAAGGACTATGACCGTGTGAGCTTGAAAATAATGGGGCAGCTTCTTGGTTCCCAGCATAACTGCCAGAATGGCCTTTTCTAGTGGCAAATAGCGGGTCTCAGCTTCTTGCAGCGACTTGCTCACATAATAAACTGGCTTTTGCACACCACAGTCTGTTCGGATCAGTACCAAGCTTACAGCACTAGGTGCCACGGCAATGTACGCAAACAACACTTCGTCAGGTAGGGGACTGGACATGATGGGAGGTCTAGCCAGGTAGTCCTTAAGTTGCTGGAAAGCGATAGCACATTCCTCCGTCCATTCAAAATCCTTCCACTTATTGATTAACGAGAAGAAAGGCCGACACCTGTCTGCGGATCTGGAAATGAACCTATTAAGGGCAGCAGTCATCCCAGTCAGCTTTTGGATTTCTTTGGGGTTCCGAGGGGCTCGCAAGTCGTTGATGGCCCTTATCTGATCGGGGTTAACTTCGATTCCCCTGTGAGTGACCATATACCCCAGGAACTTGCCCGAGCCAACCCCGAATGAACACTTGGAGGCATTCAAGCGCAATCTATGTCCCCTCAAAATTTCGAAGATGTCCCTAAGGTCCCCAATGTGTCCGGCAACAACCTTGCTTTTAACCACCATGTCGTCGATATAAACCTCCATGCTTTTGCCCAGCTGTGGCTCAAACATCCGGGTCATCATCCTCTGATAGGTAGCCCCTGCGTTCTTCAAGCCGAATGGCATTACCTTATAATGGTAGTTTCCTACAGGAGTCACGAAAGCCGTTTTGTTCTGGTCGGCGAGAGCCAATGGTATCTGATGATAGCCTTGAAACGCGTCTAAGAAACTCATCCGAGGATGCCCAATAGTAGCGTCAACTAGCTGATCTATCTTTGGCATAGGAAACGGATCCTTCGGACAAGCTCTATTAAGATCAGTGAAGTCCACGCACACCCGCCATTTCCCACTTTTCTTCTTTACTACTACCGTGTTAGCTAGCCATTCGGGGTAATAAATTTCCTTAATAGCCCCTGCTTGCTTGAGCCTAGTTACCTCCTCCCTGACTGCATCTGCGTGCTCCCTCGATGGACGCCGGAGGGGTTGCTTCTTGGGGACTATGGTGGGATCTACGTTTAGGTGGTGGCAAATGAAATCTGGGCTTACCCCCGGGGCTTCCGCAGGGTCCCACGCAAAAACATCAACGTTTGCCCTGAGGAATTCTATCAACTCTCCCTGCTCCTGGGGAGGCAACATGGATCCGATTTGAAAAAACTTCTCTGGATCGTCGCCAACAACTACCCTTGTCAGGCTTTCGCACTCTGCTTCTTCGGCAGGGGCTTCGGCATCCAGCGCCGAAGGTTTTAATTGCTATAAGCCTTCCTTATGACAGTGGGAGGGTTCGGCATGCTGCTCGTGTCGGATTGCTGCCACTAGGCATTGCCTGGACATGGCCTGATCCCCTCGGATCTCCTCGACAATCCCCTCGGATGGATACTTAATCTTCTGATGCAGAGTGGAGGGCACAGCCCCGAGGGTATGGAGCCAAGGTCTGCCTACTATAGCAGTGTACGGTGAGTAAGCGTCGACCACTATGAAGTCTACCTCCACAACCTCAGTACCGGCTTGCACAGGCAGTCTGATCTGGCCCCTCGGAAGGATCACTTTTCCATCAAAACTGACTAATGGGGAACTGTACGGAGTCAAGTCTTCGGGGGACAAATTCAGCCCCTTATATAGGTCCGGGTACATAATTTCTGCAGTGCTGCCTTGATCTACTAGTACTCTCCTCACGTCATATCCACCTATTCTCAGAGTCACTACCAGGGCATCATCGTGCGGCTGCGTAGTCCCTATTTTGTCTTCTTCCGAGAAGCCCAAAACTGGGACAATTGTCTTAGATCTCTTCGGCTCTTTGTTAACCTTGCCCAAGGGCGCCCGAGCGACTGACAATACCCTGGATGGGCAAGACCCTGTCCTTCCTGGCGCAGCGAAAATGACATTGATTGTTCCCAAGGGGGGTTTTGTAAAGTCGCCTCTCCTGGGCCCCGCGCTCGTTTGATTTCCCTGACCGCATGAGTGGTGCAGGAGGTGCTTCAACCTTCCTTCGCTGACCAGCTGATCCAAATGATCCCACAGGCTCCTGCAATCTTCGGTAGTGTGCCCATGGTCTAAGTGATACTGACAGTAGAGATTGTGGTTGCGCCTTTCGGGGTTTCCTACCATCTTGTTCGGCCTCTTGAAGAATGGCTCGTTCTTTATTTTATCGAGGACCTGGTGCACTGGTTCGCGGAAAACCGCGTTGACCGCCTGGATGTTCGCCGTGTTTTGTCCGGCCCAGTCTTTCCTCGGCCTGTTGTGATTCTGCCTGTCCGACCTGAAATCCCTCCCTTCCTGAGGGATAACCTTCTCCTTGCCCTTGCTTTGCTGTTGGTCCTCCTCAACTCTTTTGTACTTATCGATCCTGTCCATCAGCTGGCGTATATTGGTGACAGGCTTGCGCGTCAAAGAAGTCCTCAAGAGGTGTTCAGTGGGGAGGCCCAGTTTGAAAGAGCTGATGGCCATCGATTCACAATCCTCCTCCACCTCGTTATACGTTTTCCAGAACCTATCTGAGTACGACTTCAAAGTCTCACCTCCTTTCATGATAACGGACAGTAGAGACGCCACGGATTGAGGTACCCTTCGGCAGGTGACGAAACGGGACCCAAAAACCTGGGTTAGCTCTTGGAAAGAACTGATAGTGTTGGGCTTCAGACCATCAAACCATCTCATGGCTATTGGTCCCAAGCTGGATGGGAAAACTTTGCACATGAGGGCCTCGTCCCTGGAGTGAACTGCCATTCGCTGGTTAAAATGACTCACATGTTCCACTGGGTCGGTCCGGCCATTATAGATGGTGAATGTGGGCTGGTGGAAGCGTCGAGGGAGTCTGGCGTTTTCGATATTACGGGTAAAGGGAGATCTGGAGATTTGATCCAGAGCTTTACTCATAGCATCGTTCCCTGCCCCCCTCGGTAAGGGACTCTGAGGGTTCCTCTCGCTATAACACATTTCTTCGTAGGTAAAGGGCTCGCTGATTGGCGTCCGACGTTTCCGTCTGCAGCTGATATCCCGTTCGTCGCCAGAATCTTCCTGAGAGTACGAGGGACTGCGCTTCCTCTTCGCATGCCGCAACTCCCTCTTTAACCTGTCGATCTCCTTCTGCATGTCCTTGTTTTTCTCTGCATGGGACATATGACTCTCTCCATGTGAATGGTTTTGATCGTCGTGTGCGGTGTGCACACTTCCTTCACGGTCCTGCCTACGTTCCAAATGAAGAAACGGATCGGTGTGCTTAGATGACCTGGACTCAGCTGGTCGTTGCCTTGGTTCAGCCATCTTTTGAGGTGTTGCTTCCACCTTTGCTCTAGCTGTTCCCCACAGACGGCGCCAATTGTAGGGTCCAAATTTGTTGGGCCAGGTACCAACTCTCTGTATTATGAGCCCAACAAATTTCCCACAATAAATTTGTAGAGAGCGGGTTAAACAACTGGGCTGGGTTTGGATTTAGCAACGGTTCATGCAAGCAGACCAATAAAAAGAATTTAGACTAGCCTTTAACAAGAATTTCTTCGGTCCGAAGAACTTTTGTATTTAAGAACTTAATGAATACAATTTTTTCTTCCCCATTCTCCGTGAGGCTTGCCTCTCTTATATATGCGCTCCCTTCTCATCTTCACCGCACACTTGTCCTTCATCTACACGCCCACTTGAGTGCCAGTCACATCAGCCGTTTGCTTTATCCTGCAGTGAGTGGTGATGGGTGTGGACGCACTGTTCAGGTGTCTTCTCCACATAAATGCGGCCAGAGAAGTTGTTGCAGCGCATTAAATGCGGTGGTGGCAGCTTTATTAGCAGGGGGTTTCATGATAGCCACTCAGTTAGACACGCGCGGAGCTTAATCCTCGCAGGGAAACCCTCAGCATATCCGTTTGATCAAATTCTGGGCTGATCCGATGGATATGGCCCCTTCGGCTCAACCAGTTGTCTTCGGGCGGATCCTTTGTCCCTCATAGGTTGCTTTTCTCATCAGGATGGTGAAGCGCTGATATTATTAGCCTCTTTGGATGGATGGTCGTATTTGGACTGGACCCCAGGCCCAACATATGGCTTTGGGCTTTCTCACCCACAGGTTCGTATAATTTTAAGTAATATTACACTTTTTAATAATTTTTCATTAGATGAATGTTTTAAAAAATTCACCATTAAATTACAATATTATGTTATAACTTTTATGCCTACAAAATTTCAAGATTATCAGAGATTGATAACAAATCTCATCTATAGTAAGTAACATCCAATTGTTACAAAATTTATCTAAAATTTTAAAATAATTTGATAATTTTATATTTAAATTTTAAGTTTTGATATATTTAAATTATGTATAAAATATGAGCTTATAAATTAAATTGATAGGTGTAATTGTGTAAATTAATGGTGTAATCTTAATATTAATTCGATAAAAAATTACTATTATACTATATAAGATTTTTGATAATCAATATAAAGAAAACAGCCCACTAAAGGTAAAGGGCAGAGTAAAGAGTAGCCGTTCTGAATCAGCTGATCTCCGATTCCGTCCACCCCTTCAAACTTCAACAGTGCAACCGAAAACCCCAAACCTGGGTAATTTCTTTTGTCTTTTTTCCTTCACTTCTATTTCTTTCCTCATTAGCATTACGTTTTGTTTGTTTGTTTTTTGAATTTTTCCCCTACTACTACTATCTGAATCCATAGCAACAATGCACTGCACGATGATTCGGACCCTCCGTACAACACCAACATCAACCTCTGACCTGAGCTCGCTCCGACCTTTAGGTTCTTCTTTCCACAGCCGAAACAAGCATAGAATCGTCACAGCTATTCCTTGTGTTGGTTTCTCACGGTCACGCTTGTCTATTAGCTGTTCGGTTCGTTTCCGTCCTTGCATTGATATACACAAGGTACCAGAACTAAATATTGGCCAAATTTTGTATTGGGTTCGCAATATTTTTGTCATTGATAATTTGTAGCACTAATTTTATCAGTGCCTATAAGGTGCTTGATGAAATGTCAAGGAAACACAGTTTAGAGATATTAAAGGCTTGGTAACTCTTATTCTGTTTTACGATAAAGGGTGTCTTTTACATATTGTTTTGTCTAAAATATAATTTCTTTACTACTGGGTTTTTGGATTGTCAAAAGGGTATGAGGGAAGATAAATTCTTCTATTGTATGCGGTGGCCAATGCGTGTAAATGGGGGTGGATGGCTATGATATGTGACTGATACATTTGGTTATATTCATGCAGTGGTGCTACTTTGAGGTCGGACCTTGAGTAATTTTACCCGATTGTTGTGTTTGAAATATGTGTTTTTTTTATCAGGGGAAAGTGAAACAAATTGTTGGGTCAACCATTCAGGATTTGAAGGAGGATGGGTCAGCTCCTGTTACCAATTTTGAATCAGATAAGTCAGCAGCTGAGTTTGCCAAATTGTATAAAGAAGATGGACTGACGGGTGGTCATGTCATCATGATTGGAGCAGATCCTTTGAGTAACAGTGCAGCCATTGAAGCACTGCACGCTTATCCTGGTAGGTCTATTCTTTCATAAACTGGTGAATTTGTTTGCTGTCTTCTGATATGTTGTTTTTGTGGTTGCTTTTGTTGACTGATGCCATTGAAGACTAATTAAGTTCTTTCAACTTATATCGATGGAAACTCAAGTTCTTGATTATAATCTCTCTCTCTTTTTTTTTTTTTTCCTTTTGTTTTTTTTTTTTGTTTTGTTTTTGTTTTAAATAAAATAAAATAAAAGAAGTAAAATCTATTAGGATGATTCTCTCATTTTGACTAGAACGCGACCAGATCCAGTTAGATTTAATGAGAATGACATTAGGCTTGACTGTGCATGATCTTCGTTTCACAATTTATATGTGATCACAAACTACTTTAAGTTACTGCTATTCACCTACTTGTGTATCTATTTCACTTAAATAATTAGAACAGACATTCTGTTAGCTGATCAATTTTTCTTTAGGACTTCATTATACATTTTTGGGATGTGATTTTGATTTTGCATTCGCACCACTTTAAGTGCCTTATATGATGACATTCAACCCTGGGAACTGAGCACTTCAAGATAAAGTTGTTTTTCCTTTGATCTCTATAATTGATTATAAGTTTAAAACTTACAGACTTTTCCTCTGCTGAACTTACTGCGAGGACTGGTAAAAGTAGGCGGTTTGCAAATTGGGGGCGGAATCAATTCTGACAATTCGTTGAGTTACATAGAGGAAGGAGCTAGCCATGTCATTGTCACATCGGTATGTTATAAATTGTTCTTTAAATTTCAGTTTAACACTTACATGGAAAACATGAATAACTACTTAATGATTCAATATAGTTCTGATCTCTCTCTCATCAAAATGCATATGAAATTTCAAGTCTCATTTTTCATTTTTCCTTAGCATAGATTCCATTTATGAGTTTTTCTAATCTTAACCATAAACACGGGAAAGCCTCATAGGCTGACTCATTTGGGCCAGGAGTACTCCTGGTACCTGTTTAAATATTTCAAGCTGACTTACATGTGGTTTGTAGACTGCAATAGCAGCAACACCCCTACCCCCCAAAAGAATGGAAACCCAACAATCAGCACTGTAGGATATATTTGTTTGTTACCTTCTATGATTTATGAATTCTCCTTGAACTATGTCAATGCTATCAAAATGATAAAGACTTTTTTACATTCTTTTTTCTAAAAGCCACTTCCTTCGAACTGTCATATGTATTGAGTTATTAGTGTTGAACATGATAGAAGGAATGTTTTTAAATAACCATTGAAGTGGTGCGAGGGTTAAATATAAGATTTGCATCCATACTCCTTACATTGGATAAAGACATATACTTTTCTCTGTATTGGAAGAGTGCTCATATGATGAAACTGGATTTCATGTAATGGTGGTTAGAGCATAATGCTTGTGGAACAATGTTTACATGGAAAATAATACCAAGAATTTGAGGTAATCTAAATAAAGTATTTCTCTGTATTAAAAATTTAAATTGATCATCATTTACATCTTGGTTTCATTACAGTATGTATTCAAGAATGGACAAATGGACCTTGAAAGGCTTAAAGATCTTGTTCATGTTGTTGGAAAGCAGAGGCTTGTGTTGGACCTTAGTTGCAGAAAGAAGGTATTAGACAATTTCAAATTGAGCATTTATGCAGTGCGTAACTGGTTTTCCAGAGTGAGGTTTTAGTCAGAAATATCTTTAGGCATGAATATGTCGCATGTCTTACAAACTTATATTTGAACCAGGGTTTGTACTGGTTTTTTGTATTCATTATTTTAATGGTAACTAAGACATATCAGCAGTGTTGGTGAAAGCATGAGACACACTTAAGTGCAAAGGCCTCTTGGAGCCTAGGCAAAGCAGAAGCATGCGCCTAATTGAAGTAAAGCCCATACATATATATATATATATGTGTGTGTGTGTGTGTGTGTGTATTAAAGAAAAAGGTGTATAATAACTGCTGATAGAAGGATTCACAATATATAATCTATATTTCTACACCTATTAAAAAAAAAGATTAACAATATATAATAAAAAAATTAAAAGAAAATTAAAATAGTAAGATATTTAGCCTATTAACTCAATTGGTTTGAGTCTTATGCAATTGCTTTTTTTTTTTTTTTTTTTTTTTTGATAGGAGTCTTATGCAATTGCATAAAGGTTATAGGTTCAAATTCTAAATAGCCTAGTTCAATTTCTTAAATTTTCTATGTAGTGAATTTGAAAACAATTAGTAATAGAAATTTAACAACTAAGTGATCAATTAATCACATAAAATTAAAAAAAACTTTGTAGTACTTTTTATTTTTTATTTTTCTTGACTTTTTTACTGTTTGTAGCTCTGCCTCATGTACACATCCCTTGTACTAGGGTTGCTTCATTTTCACTCTTTTATTAATGAAATATTTTCTTATAAAAAAACTTAAAATTTAGAAATAGCATTTTCTATAATTCTTTTGTGCTTTACAAATTATACAATATCATAATGAAGTATGTGGTTGAATCAAAATATACCCAAAAGGCAAAGACCAAAAAGCACTAGAATGGTATATGCCTAACATAATCATCAGTTCATCATTTGCATTAAACATCAGACCATCATCAATTTCATCATTAGATTTGTAACTCTCATTTGCTGTTTGGTCCTTGTGATTTCTGTAATTTCTTCTAGAATGTATTATGTTGATGAATAATGAGAAGTTGACTTGTGTTGTGTATCGCATCATTAAAGAGCTCTAGCTCAACTTGCACCTCCTCCCTTATAAGTTCTAGGTAGAGGGTGAGATCGTGGGTTCAAAACCCATTTTGTGCGCGTGTAACTTACCAATAAAAAAGACCAAATCAAGGACCCATATAAATGTACTTTTGAAAATAGGCTCAGTTTTAGCTGTCTGAAGTGCTTTGGCTGTAGAGCTTCACATTTCACATTTTTAAGTGTGCTTTTATCAATTCTGCATATCAGTGCTCTAGGCTCAGATTCTTACACATAGAAAAGCAAAGCATACATTAAGAACCAAAAATAATAAGTTTGATAATTTTGTATAATTTTATATAATATTTTTCCCATTTGTTTGTTAGTTGATGGGATATGGTGAACTAGTGCTGATATGATAGCACCCATTAAATGACACTTCCTCTTCCTACAATAGTGGGATGGAGGGTAAGGTTGTGGATTCAAGACCTATGGAGTGTGTGTTTAACTTACCAATAAAACAAATTATTTGATAGTTATTCAGTTTCAATTATTACCTTATATGTGTTGATTTTGATTTGAAGGAAGGTAAATATGCAATTGTAACTGATAGATGGCAGAAGTTCACTGATGTATATCTTGACGGAAAAATATTGGATTTTCTTGCCCAATATGCGGATGAGTTTCTAGTCCATGGCGTTGATGTTGAAGGGAAAAAGTGAGTCCTAAATGTTGTGGTCCTTAATTCGACCATAACTTTTGTCTTATTCCTTACTTTCAAGCTCCTATACTTAGGATTCATAAGTATCTAATTACTTTCAGACATATTATTTGTTAGGGATCATTTCTGTAATTGGGGTTTACTTTGCTTATGGTTGGCATGCCAAAGAAAGGAAATAAAAAGACTGTCTTTAATTGACAATAAAGATTGTAAAGTGTCTTCGATTTCCAAAAGAGTTCATCAATATAATATGATTTTGATTGTTTTTTGGTTGCAGGCTGGGAATTGATGAAGAGCTTGTGGCATTGCTTGGGAATCATTCGCCGGTGGGTAATGTATTAGTTGCATTTATTAACCATAATTTGTCTTGATGATTATCTTGCTACCTTCTCATTTCTTTGTTGCCATATGCTGAACTGATAATGCCCAAGGCACTGGATTTACCAAAATCTTTCTCATGCCTGAAGTACCTTCATTTGAACCATTCTGAAATAGCGTGCCTATAAAGCATAAGTGTGAGCCTGCTACTCAACTACAAAAGGGTAAAAGCTTAGGCATACTTCCTTAGCTACAGTACATTAGGTGCCCTAATTAAATTCAAACACTGCATTCAATTTAATTATTCTTGGAAAAAATAACACACTTTGTACATTAGTGGTTAATGCAACCATGTGCTTGAATTATTTTTTGATGACGTGGAACCTCACCAAGGCAAGACCCTTTAGACCCTTCTTTAGGGAGTAAACCACAGATACACAACTCCACTGTCTCCACCCACTAGAACTGTGTATCAGGTAATTTAGTGGAACTCCTATTGGGGATTTGAACCTAGGATGTTTGGGTCTACAGCTCATCCCAAAGCCTTCCACCCCAAAAAAAAAAAAAAAAAAGCGAGCATGATACTTTTTCTTTGGACCTATAGTTTGCAGCCTCTTGGAAGTCCGTCTGTAATGTATGAAGTCACTAAGCATGCATTCATATATTGTTCCTCTCCTATATGCATGCTATCTTACTTGAATAAATTGTTAATACATCATGGTCTGGTGCTAGATTCCTGTAACTTATGCTGGTGGTGTGACGGTGATGGCTGATTTAGAGAGAATAAAGGTGGCTGGGATGGGACGTGTGGATGTTACCGTGGGCAGTGCTTTGGATATTTTTGGAGGCAATATGGCATACAAAGATGTAGTTGCTTGGCATTCTCAGGAGGAGGCTTTGACAGTTTAGTGCCTTCTATTGTGTTGTTCGTGTTTTTTAGTTCCATGTCAGCTTTCGCATCTCATATGCAATTTAAGCAAAAGAGAATTAAGCAAACTTATCAAATACTAAAAATTTGAAGGAGATTCCCAACCTTACGGACTTGTAGAATTGATGTTGGCAACCGGAAATTTAGAAGATTAATGAGAAAAGAAAGGAAAAACTAGAAAAACTATTGAAATAAATTAAGAATTGATTTGTCACTAGCTAAGTTTCCACTCTCGGTTTAACTCCATATGACCTGTATTGCCCTGAAGCCAGCACCATTTTTCACTTACAGGGCCCTTTTTTTTGGTTGAGAATCTGAGTGTTCTGATCCAAAAAAGAATCTGAGTGTTAAATTCTAGTTCCCTCTTATTTTCGCAACAACACGCTTGTGGTTTCCAACGCATTTAAGGCTGTGCATTAATTTGATTAAATTCATTCAACCCACCAAAAAACAATGGAAAATCCGGTTACTGCGTTAGCTTACTAGAACTTTCAGTATAATCTCAAATCCAAAAATTAAGCAATACAACGTTTTTCACGTGTTAAGATTCCAAATTATAATTGGTATCACTTTTGCATTAAATTATCGTAGACACTACTTCAATTATGCGCCATGGCCCATGCTATCTTAACATTTCTTGAAAAGATTTCTTGAGCGATTCGATTGATGGGATTTGGTATGATAATCATGAGATTAATGAGATTGATATTTAAATATTTTTTCTTAGAACATATTGATTTGACCCTATATAGCAGATGGTGAAAATGATAATCATAATTTGGTGAGATTTTAGAAAAATAAATTTTACCCAAAAAAAAAAAAAAAATTGGTATATGGTGAACCTACTCCATGCATTCCACTCAATGTCACATACTCGGCTTGTTCTATAAAATAGGCTCATAAGATAATTATTTAAAAATAAATAAAGAATTCAGGGGAAGAAAATGCAAAATTCAAGAGTTATGAAGCTCAATGGGGGAAAATATATTGAATAAAAGGTCATTATGGCAAAAGTATCCAATAATTATCATACGGGGATGTGGCTTGATGATAGGAGTTTTTCTTCCAGCATTTAAAGAAGAGCGATTTGAGCAATAGCTCCAATAAAGGTACACGTGGCGTGAGGTTGATAAACACACATTAAGGACCCATTTTTTATTCAGAAAAGAAAAAAAATCCAATAATCATAGTATTTATTATTATTATTATTATTTATTTATTTTTCAGAATTGCCGGGAAAAAATGAAAATTTTAACCACCACTTCTTTTTATGAGTGATCCTCCTCAAATTGCCACTTCTTTCTGCAACAGAAATTCAAAACACACACACGCAAAACAAAAAAAACAAAACAAAAAGATGCTTCTGTGCAAGCCTTCACTTCTCACTCTACCTCAGCTCAGAACCTCAACTTCAACTTCCACTTCCACTCCAAGAAACCCTAAAAGATCAATCACGATCATCACCACCAACTCAACTACACCGACACAGCGGCGAAGAACCATGTCCGCCTTGGAAGCCCGAATCTCTCTAGTCTTCGCTCTCGCTTCCCAAGCCTCCGCTCTCTCCCAGCGACGTAAATGTCCAATACCAATTCCTTTTTTTTTACTTTTTTCACTACTTTTTTAACAACCTATGCTTTTGCTATTCGAATCTTGACGTTGTTTTCGTGCAGTTTTAGTGGATACGGCTACCGAGGTTGTCAAATACGTGTCCCCGAAGAGGTTCGAGAGTCGAACTCTCGAGGAGGCTTTAATGGCAGGTAAAATACAGTTGTTGCACAACTTGATTTGATGATGTCCGTGTCCTTATTTTGATATTTGTGGACAATTAGTTGTTTTCTTTTTTTGTAAAATCTATATTAAACAGCGTTAATTGTGGGAAAATGCTAAAGCTAGTACCAATTTATAATAAGTAAGTTTCTTAATTACTTTTTTTGGTTTGTGATTTAAAAGTGGAAAATGTTAAAGCTTTGGGTCAATTTTAGAATAAAACGTTACAAATTGACATTACAATGAATGTGATTGCCTGATTGGTGAGATCTTTTTAGTGAAATTTATGCTAGTTCTACTCGATAACGAAGGGTTTAAATTCAATGGTTCTTGTTTACTAGTGTCCCATGATTACAGATCCATGATTCGCAGGCAAATGTATAGATTTAAAGTGGTTGTGTATGCCTTTCTTGGTATTTGTCCATGGTTTTATTTTTTTTGAAAAAAAAAAAAAAAATCAAGTTTTGATTGTTGAATGTGAAATTTATGTTTTTGAGGTCTATCTGTTATGGAATTATGTGATTTTGTGTTGTCTTTTGGGTTTTTGATGTAGTTCCGGACCTAGAGACGGTGAACTTCAAGGTTTTGAGTAGGGGAGATCTTTATGAGATAAGGGAAGTTGAGGTATGAATTTGCTACTACAGTATGCTCTTTACTCTGCCTTGTAGACTGATGGCTATTTTGATTTGGAATTGGGAATGTTACGATGGATACGAATAATTGATGGTCATGTTCATAAGCACAATAGCAACAATGGATTATAAAATTATAAGATAACAATGAAAAGAATGATTACAATATTTACGCGTATAATGTCTAAATTGAGAGGTTAGGTTTTGGTCAGATGGCAAGTGCCATTCACGAAAAGTGATAGGTTTTGGGTTTGAGACTAGGAATCAGCCTCTCCAATAAAATTGGGGGTAAGGCTACTTACCATAACTTCTCTCAGATCCCGCAAAAGTCTAAGTTTTGTGCACTGATTATGATGATATCTAAATTGGGGTTGTGATTGTGGAAACAGCCATACTTTGTAGCGGAGACAACGATGCCTGGGAGGACTGGATTTGACTTCAATGGAGCATCTCAATCCTTTAATGTATTAGCTGGGTACCTGTTTGGTAAGGTAGTCTTGAAATTTTGTAATGAATTGCTGTCATACTTTCTTGTAATGTACTTATCTTTTTTACTTTGCTTAATCTGGTGCCTTTGCTGTTTGTAGAATACAACAAAGGAGACAATGGAGATGACCACACCTGTTTTTACGCGTAAGACCCAATCAGATGGTGAGAAAATGGAAATGACGACTCCTGTGATAACAAAGAGGGTATGATATTTTTTACATGCATCATAATTCATACGTTTAATATTTTTGTAGTTTCTGATGATATGGAATTTTGATATGTTCTTATATGTTTTATATTTCACTCGTGGTGCCTGTGTTGCTTTTCTTTTACATTTCTCTCAGAGTATGCTCTTTAAAAAAAAAATTCAATCTTGCCATATGGTCATAACTTGACCTGTCTAAAATGATTATATTTTAGTTTGGCATTACCTTGGACCAGCTGAAAATTACAGTCTATTAGCTGAAACTTTTTCTTTTTTAACGGATTTTTGATCATGACATTGTTGCTTTCAAATATCAAAGATTGCCCTTGGACTCTAATAATCTATCTAGTTCTTTCATTTGATGAACAACTATAAGGTCCCAGTTTCACATATTGGTCCTTAATTGTATGGTTTGGTCATTTTTAGCCAAAAGCCAAGGAGGTCTTTTTGCTTGGTCTAAGTGTTGGGTTTCATTTTTTTTTTCTTCTTGTTTTGCAATTTTGTCCTAAGTACAGTAGAAAGATGTCAATTGTTATAAAATCCTAATTTGTAGTCTTTTTCAATATTTTGCATTTGGTATATTTTATTTTTTATAATGATCTGATATTATTGCAAATGTTTTAGCTGGAAGACCAAGATAAGTGGCAGATGTCTTTTGTCATGCCCTCAAAGTATGGTGCCAATCTTCCGCTGCCTAAAGATTCGTCTGTGACAATCAGAGAGGTGCCAAGGAAAATTATTGCAGTTGTTGCCTTTTCAGGTCTGTCCTTCCCTTTATCTGATAACCCCTGAGCTATGTGGATATATAAAGTGGGTTAAGAATCTTTTAAATGTACCATCATTCCTAGTTATTAAATATTGGATGTTATTTGTTAACTAGGCTTTCCAACATAAGAACATTGGATCAGACTCGAGAGCATGTTGTTAAGTACACCTGATTGTATGTAAGTTTCTATGCATTTTGAGCTATGCATTAGTGATTGGGTTGAGATAGTGGAAACTCTGCAGCCAATTTGTTGTGAGTGTAGTCAATTATAGTGGGTTTTGCAACACAGAAAAAAAAAAAAGATTAAAAAAAAGATTAAAATAATCATGCATGGAACACAAAGATTTACGTTGTTCTGCCTTAAGCCTATGTCTAAGAACAAAATTGAGTTGAAAGTTTCACTGTTTCGCCAAAAAATGGGAAGATCACAAATGTAGCATAGACTCTCACAAAATCTAAACCCCAAATAAGCCCAAAGCTTTCTATCTCTCTAAATTCACAAGGCTATGGTATGAGGAAAAAACTAAAAGCTATGTATATATATAACCCCAAACTTGGCTTGTGATGCAAGGAGGTTGGTATACAATTCAAAACCAAAGCAGAATCGTATTTCAAGATATAGCCAAAGTTGGCTAGATTGTTGCTGTGGCAAACACCCAAAATCCCCTTTTACCTCCTTTTCAGGGGTTGCAATCCAAATACAAGTCAATCTTGATTACTTGTAAACTGACCATGGAGAATAATTCTACGTGAGCCAACTGGAGTCCTGCACATGATGCAACTCCACCTAATTCAAGCCTCCTTATAAAGAATTGGATCATAGTTGTAGTAAGTTCTGTTTAAATTGTGAGCTAATATAGTACTGTAATTATTTCAGAAACAGAGTAGCATATTATTCATTATCAAAGTGGATATGATATATTTATAATAATTGTCCCTTCTTAATTTCTATTAGGATTTGTTACTGATGAAGAAGTTAAACGACGGGAATCAAAGTTACGAGAAGCTCTGAAAAATGATGCACAGTTTCAGATTAAAGAGGGTGGTTCAGTGGAAATTGCACAGGTGAGATCCCTACTGAAATGTTAAATACCAAAGGTCTCTGTAAACATTGATTTCTGGACACTTTGTTTGTGTCAATGACTTTCTGTATATATGGTTGCAGTATAATCCACCATTCACACTTCCATTCCAACGCCGCAATGAGATTGCTCTGGAAGTAGAAAAGAAAGAAAAATAGCAACATAGCAATTTTAAAATCTTGAGGTATAGTAAATTAATACACTTTCTGTAAAGTAAACAAAAACAACTTTTTGGATATCCAGGCCATTCATGTTCCATAATGTAATATCTTACATAATTGATTTGATGCTTTTGATATGTGTATATAGTGAAATATCCTTCTTGCTATTCCATTATGCATCATGACACGAGTAACAGTTCTCAGATGCTGGAATTTTGTTAAGATCATGTGTTTGGGTTTGGTGTTATTTTAGTTGCATTGCTCCTCAACTAAACATGAATCTTGTATGAGCATGGTTGTTTGCGAATAGCTGAATGCTAGAAAAACCTAATATTAGTGTTTTGTGAATGTGAGTTGAATTGGGATCTTGAGATGAGAAATAAGAAAAATCTACAGAAGTGCATACCCCTAGCAACGACTAGTTTAAAGTAAGCAATATAATCAAGTCTAAGCACATATAGACTTCACCAAAGAATTTTTAGTTACCACAGTCGAATTACATTGGATTGTCAGGAAACTGCGAAATAACAAACAGAGAAATTCTAAAATAAAGCAGCAATGATTTCATATACAGCTTTACACGAATGTTAAAATAAACAAACTTGCATCTTCCAATGCCCTTTTTGTCCTTTCATGTTTAAATGTTACCATCTACACAAAGCAGCAATGATTTGTACCCATTTGGGCATCGCGTCTGCGTTTCAGCGTTTTTTATTTTTTATTTTTTTGTTCTTTATTGAGAAGCACATTTTAGTGCTTACCAATAGGTCTTATGCACTGTTCATGAGACTCATAAACTTTTTTTTTCAATAAAATTTTTATTAAAAATGGGTCATAGGGTACTATTCACACATTTAAAAATTATTTTGCTACAGTGTTTTCAATTTTCAGTTTTCAGCAAAATAAATGGTATCTAAATAGACCCTTCATATACAACTTTGTATAAACTAAAATTAAAAACTAAAATGTCATTACAATGCAGGAAAATAATATTAAATATTATTACATGTTCAACGTGCTGCTGTGCTGGTAGTCTGGTATAGAGTGGGACACAACATAATCACAAAAGTTATCCAAAACAAGATGATCCTCCAAAAAAGACAATCAACTCCACTCATGACCGAAACCCTCATGGCTTCGATTAGGACTTCACAATAGGGATTGTTTTGGAACCAAGTTTATTTCCTTGTCGTTCTTTTATTTAAGCCTCTTTGTTTTGGGGTTGTATTTCTGAACCGTGGTTATCTCCTCTCACTATTTCTCAACCGAATTTCATTTCAGCTTACATCATTTTACTTTATCGTCTCTATATGTTAGGATGTCTTAATCTTAGTATAATTTCTTTTGGAGGTACAAAGCTTTCCTTCGGTATACTACTATACTGTCCAAGTAAAATGTTAGGCATGAAGATAAAAAATAAAATGAAAAATGTGCGAAATAGTGACTTCAATGAAATAAGTGGAGTAGAAATGTAGAATCATATGTATTCCATCAGATTTGGCCAATATGAATTTTTCTGCCATATAATTCTTATTAAGCTAAATTGAACAAATATAGGAAAGCATGTGGAGAAAATTACAGGAAAAACTAAACATAATTAACTTAATACAAACAGTCTATTGAACTTCAAATCACCTAATTTAGAATAATTCTAAGCGAAGAAATTACTCAAAAACTAAAAATTCCTACTAAAACAACCATTCAAAAGATAAGGAATTCCTCTCTTCACCTAAAAAGCATATACATCGAGTGGACTCATCCTAACATGTCCATAGAAATATCCCAAAGCCCCTCAATTTGGAAAGTCAAGCACATTAAGTACCTGTATAATATATAAACATATAAAAATCGCATTCCTGCACAGCCCCACACTAGTACTAAGAACGATGCATAACATTTCAAAATCGTATCCAGAAATGTACACGTGAAAAAAAAAAATGTGTGACTAAGGTTGCTCAAAGCTTCAAATCATATACAGGTAATGTCTGGTCCAAAAGGCTGAGTTAGACCTGTAATGTCTCTAACTGATCAGGACTTCTATGGGGATGGTTACGGAGCTAAGTTTGTCTCATGTGGTTCTTTCTTTCAGCCTCTTTGTCCGTATTAGTTTTGCTTTCACCAGTCGTGTTCATTTTGTGTTACAAAATCTCATTCATTGGATTTTCTTAAAAGTTTTAACCCAAAGTGTCCGACATAAATTTTTCAGTTGGGAAGAGCGGTGAATTGAACCATAGATGTCTCAATTAGAAATATTAGTGTATAGCTCGTGCATATGCACAGATATAATTAAAAATATTAAAAATAATCACAATTATACAGTTCAAATTAGTATTTTTTTTTAGAAGATGTTCAAATTATACATCGTATTAGTTTTTTTTTTTTTTTTTAAATATACATTTCTAAAATATGTAATAGTTTCTCATTATATATATATGTGTGTGTGTGTGTATGTATGATTTAAAATTTAATTGGTTTTAGATTTTTCGGTTTTTTCACCCAATAATTCATTTGCCACAAAAATTAAAAACTTAGATGGACATGTGGCGAAAAATTGAACTTCAATTGAAATCTAATTTAGAATCTAATTGGATTTGAATTTTTCAATTTTTACACTCAATAATTCGTTTGACACATGAAGAAGCTTCACGCACATATACACTTAGATTAGGCTAGAGTAAAATTTCTATCTTGTATAAAAAAAAAAAAAAATTACTTGGCACAAAATTAAAAATTAAATGGGACTTGTAACGTGAAATTGAGAATCCAATTAGAATCTAATAGGATTTTCTTTGTGTTTTGACTATATATATATATATATATATATTAGGTGTTAGTTAAATTATAAAACTCTTAGATTGTGTTTGGATACTTGAATTTGGATTTGAATTTGAAAGTGATAGATTTGAAATACCTTAATTCCAAATTCATAAATATTCAAGAATGTTATATGGATTTCTAAAATTCTATGGTTTTAGAAGTTATTTCAAATTCAAGAATATTATGGTTTAAATTTTTTGGTGAATCTATTAAATCGAAATCTTTAATCCTTTATAAACTATCCAAACAAGATATTTAGTTTTTAATCATCCAAATTCAAATCTACGTGCCCAAATCCTATCATCGAAACACGTCCGTGTACAATGCATCCCCATAAATTCATAGAATTTAAGAACTATATAATAGAGTTACCTAACCATTACTATATATTTGTTAGTTAGAATTAGACATGAAAGATAAGATGAGTGAAGAGGGATAGAAAAATGGAAAAAGAAAAAAAAAAGAAAGAAAGATAGGTAACCTACCACCAACCCTCTATTATAAACATACCCTTGAATAAAAACTTAAACTACGTTTTTATGTCACAACTGTCTTTTATGTCACAATTATCTTATGCGTCAAACTATGACGAATTATTTGTCACTTCACATAAATTTACTAATTTTTCTATGAAAAAAAAGAAAAAGAGACCCTCCGGCACATATTAAGCCACGAGTGGAATGGTCATGTCCCAATTATAGACTCATAGTCAGTACCAAGTACACAGTACACACACCCTCTCTCACATGCAATGCTAAGTTAAAGTTGTTCACTTCAATCAACGACACAAGTATTAAATATCCAGACACAAACCACCAAAAGACATTCGCTCTCTTCTCCCTCCTCCACTCTTTTTTGGCCAAACTTCAAAGCAAAAAAAAAAACCATGGCCACAGCTCTCAACCTTTCACCACCACCAATTTCACTTCTGAGGCCACTCTCGTACCGCAAAATACCCAAGATCACCACCACCATTAGAGCATCAACAAGCTCCTCTGAAACCTCTCCTCCTCTTACTACTTCCACCAAAGACCAAGGACCTTCCTCCTCACCATCATCATCGGTAACTTTTGCTCCTCCACCTGATTTCAAGCCACCGGTGCCGCAGCGCTTCGGTGTCAGACCCGACAAGAGATGGGAAGTCTTCACCGCTTCTCTTGGCTTGTTTTTTCGCTTTGGGACTGGTGTTTTCGTTTCTGGGTCAGCTTGCTTCTTTTTTTTTTGCTTTTGTTTTTTCTGTTTCCCATAATTTATTTTTTAGAGTTGAATGGGCCAAATTATCTTGTGTGTGCTTGGTTTACAAAAAAAATTCTATCCTCTAGGGTCTTTGACTGTAAAAAATGCAACATCTTTGTCGTTTGTTTATTTTTTGGATGAACCTTGTATAGGATGCTAGTGTTGTAAATTCACCTTCTTACAAGATAAATTTTTGGAACGCGAAGGAATTTGAAGAGACTATTAGGCACCAAATAGAATTCACTAGGAATTGAAAGGATTAAGAATTGGATCGTAACATTTCTGAGGAAACAAGCAAGTGCATAGACAGGGCAATATTGTTATACTATTTGGAAAACCATACAAATCTAGCTTCAAAATCAACTCACGTTAACATTTTCGGATATTTATGTTATAAAAATCTGCATTGTTGAAAGTGTTTTATCATACATCATTCTCTCTTGAATGTAGCTGTGGACACTTACATAGATTTCCTAATTTTGGTACTTTGGTTTTATACCATGGCAGGTATTCTGTGTCCTTTGTTCCCAAAAATGAGATTCCACCTGGCCAGTACGCTCTTGATGCTGGCGGTAACTTGAATTTCACTACGGCTACTTCTTTGTCATCTTATAATTTGTTACATTTGTGTGCTTGTAGTTAAAATGCTAGTAGAAGTGAATGTTCCTACCAAATGTAGAAAAATGATATGACGCCCTGAGTTTATATGCATCTATATTGGGCACTATTCAAGAATTCTGATGTGTTATTTGTGGTGTTTTCTGTCAACACTATACAAAGTTCCACATAGTTTTCTGATAGGAATTTTCTGTCACATTCATGCTATACATGTCATTATTGAATCTTATTAAGTATTCTTGTTTGGTTTACAAAAGAAGAGGACGTTTTCTACTATTTTGAGATATTTTACATCTCCCAAAAGTTTAAGTTGTTTTTGTATTTATATGTTGAATATGTAGACAATTTACTGGACGATGGCGCTTGTGAATCCTTGTAATAGTTAGAAACACAATGATGCAACTTGTAGTTCACTTGGTACCATCAAACTGCAGATCACTTTTGAGATTTACTCCGAAAATCCTTATGTAATTGTTTCTGCCATTTTATGCCAATATTTTCTGTGGCTGACTAAGTATACTCTGATTGTTAATAGCACAAATCTGAAAGGATATTTTAATGCTGATATAACTCTCTGTAGATAACTCTGCCCATCTGTCTTCCTGATTTCTTCGTTCTTGGACCAAATTACAGATTCCAAGGCAAAAGAGACTTCAAAATTAGGCCCTCGGCCAGAGAAGCCTATTGAGATATATGAGTTTGAAGGGTATCATTTTCTTCTCCACTGAATTCATTGGCAGTAATTGACCTTGATGCTAACTTTCTTTTCCAGGCCTTTTTATCTTCTTATATTATTCCCCTTGTAATTTGTTATATGCCCATGTGATGAACAAAGACTGACAGCATCTTTTTCCCCTTCCTTCATATATGGATTATCATGGATCATGTAAAGCTGTCCATTTTGTCGGAAGGTAATATCACCATCCTAGGATTTCTGTTTGATTTTTAGTGATATATTAAATGATTTTCCTTATCCTTTTGTACTGCATAATTTTGTTAAAATTGTATATTATGGAAATAATATCCCACTTGAAACTACCTCACACTTCATGTGCATGACTGCTGTATTGCACACATAACTATTGGATGGTGGTGTTATGTCTTAGATGACAGAATGATCTCAGGCAATAGGCAATAAGTTTAGATTTTAAAATAAAACCTTATGGTTTTAGGTGAAAGTGTAATTGTATATATCTTCTGAAAGATGGAACGCTATTGAGATGGCTGCTGACCAACAAAACAAAATGCGCAGCTTCTCAAGAATGTGGTTGGACATGAGCCGAGTATGTTGTTTAAGGGCCATAGAAATGTTGGACATTAGGAGCATCATATATGTTTTACCAAGAGATCCAAAAGATTTCTCTATCAGAGCCTTTTTTTCCCCTGAAATTACTTTCTGTGACTTTTTTTAATGGTTTGGACTTACAATTAATTTTGTACAGGTTAGGGAAATCATTGCAGTGTTGGATATTGATGTTCTATTTTATCCTTGCCCAAAAAATGGTCCAAACTTTCGCCCCAAAGTTGCTCAGATGGGTGGAAAACAGCAGTTCCCTTACATGGTAAGATTTATTTATTTATTTTTAATTTGGTTTATTAATTTGTTCCCCTCCTCATCCACACTTCCAAAAGGAAAGAGTACTCATAATTTAAATGGGAAAATTAATTTAGAAGCAAGAGAAATCCTAAGTTTTAATGTCTTGACATAGGGCTTTGGAACATGATTGAGAGTTACGAAAAGAGATACAGAAACTTCCCTTATTTTTTAATGAGTGTCTAGTTTCTCATAACTGCTTTTTTACCAAGTCATCAAACGTTGCTGTTATTATTTCTGGACTTTGAAACTGTCACAAATGAAATTCGATTCTGGTTTGCCAATGTTTTTGGAAAGGAAAAATAAGGAAAATAAAGAGAAATTGATTTGAGATTTGATTGATGAAAAAAACCAATGTGAAAGGCTGTGAATCAAATTCCTTTATAGATGTTTAATCTTGTCTCTAAATATACATCACCTTTGAATAGATAATTGGCTCAAAATTAATTAAATAGCTTTTTAAAATAAAGATAAGGTAAAACACTATATTATTTTTACTAAAGTGGGTAAGAAATGCTTACCATACTTTTTCCTAGTCAAACCATCTATGTTACATTTTTTAATTTCTTGATTTTCTTTTGTATTTTCTATCTTCCGTGACATCATGTCCTGGATTTAACTTATTACGATTGGGTAGTATCTTCAAGTGGGAGCTAAGCTGCAAGCTTCTTTTTCCTGTTGCAGGTGGATCCAAACACAGGAGTTGCAATGTACGAATCAGATGACATAATTAAGTATTTGGTTGGAAAATATGGTGTGTAGCCACATTGACTTGCGCTCAATTGGTGCATTTTGAATTGTCAATTGTTTTTTCATTTTTTGATTCAGTTATTTCATATTAACAAGAGGACCATATATTTGAAGCATACTACTCAATATTTGGAGATCTCTATTTTATACGAAAAACTTGAGAATGTCCTCTTTGTGAAGTTCTAAATTTTTTTAATTTGATATATTTTCCTGTTCTGGATGAACTTTTTCCATCCATGCCTTGTTAGGTACTACCACAACTTATTTTTGGTTTCTCTTAACTTTGGAAACTTCTATTTTTCTTGAATGAGAAATTGAATATAACTGTTACTTTGTTATTTCTGCTGTATACCACAAATAGTTTACAATTAATGCTGTTTGGTTTCTTTTGTGTAGGTGATGGAAATGTTCCTCTCATGTTGTCACTTGGTCTACTGACGGTTAGCTTATGTTTCTTTTGTAGTAATTCTTCTTAATCTGTATGAAGAGTTTTCTGAAGTATATATTATTCATTGCTTTCTGTTTTGCTCTTGTAGACTTTGACTGCAGGCCTTGCAATGATTGGTCGCATGGGGAAGGTAAATTTAATTTGAACTCATTGCTTGCAATAGTCTCAAATTTGTTTTCCCAATGTCTAAGAAGAAGCTCTTTTGACATGCATGTTAGTTTTTAATATATAATTTTTTTTTCACATCTTTAAATTGGAATAACAATAAACTCTTTTCACGTGCATTTCTGTCTATGGCAGGTCAATATTTCTTCTAGTGAAAGTTCTATAAAATTTAATCCTTTCTTATGTTAATCTTAGATTATCAAGATTATTGGTTTAACTATCAGCTATACAAGTAACAGCTAGTAAATCTTGCTTTGACCATCTCTCATTTATTATGCAGGGGTCTTCTTACATTCCATCAAAACTGCCACCTAAACCACTTGAAATATGGGCATATGAGGTTTGTAGACTTTTGAATGATAATTTTGGAGTTGGGTTCAAAATCAGTTTCTTAGGCGCCTTATTTAGAAATTCTTTTTAACTTCATTGTAGCATCCATGATGATGTAGAGTAGCTATTTTGTTACTTATAAAACTTAATTTGAAATGTTAATTCTTTCCTTACAGGGTTCCCCCTTCTGTAAACTTGTACGTGAAGTACTTGTAGAGTTAGAGTTACCACACTTACTTCGCAGGTAGGTCCATCTGTGGTGATCTATTTGGTTAGCTACCTCATAAATGAGTCTTTGTTTCAGTTGTTTTAAATGATGTGATGCCTTTTCAGTTATGCACATTCATGTGCCTGCTGTCTTTTATTATGTTGGCAATTTGGTGCGATTTCTAGAGTTCACAGTCTGAAAATTATGATTGTAGTTGTACCTACGAAACTCTTTTGATGAAAACAAGAACAGGTGTAAATGTTAATACCTATATCTAATGAAATAATTGCAAAATTTCCAATTAAAAAAACTGTTTCCAGTTTCCCCTTTAGGTTGGGATAATATGGTTGTTTCAAGCATCCTACAAAGTACAAACTGTGTGGTTTTGAAAATTTATAAACTTGTGCATGTGCTTGTACGCTATCAAGAATGAGATTCTCTCAATTTTTTTGGGTATCAAATGCATTTCATGTGCAAATTTTTTTTTAATGCTTGCTACATATGTACTAAGTCTCCAAATCATTCATTGCCATCTAACATATTTCTTAATTGTCATAACATTTCATATTTTACTGTTAATATTTACCCTCTCTCTCTCTCTCTCTCTCTCTCTCTCATGCACACACATACACACACACCACACATGCACAAAATTCTTTTGATGCAAACAAGAGTATGTGTATATTTTAGTACTCATATCTAATGAAACAGTTTGAAAATGTATTATATAGCGAAGGTCCCAGCAGAGAGGGGGAGATCTCTATAATTGTAGCCTCTCTAACACATATACAAATTCCTTCGCAGAGTTATATGCCGAATCGTAGGATGCCCAAAAAGCTTTTGTTTTGGACCATTCTGAACCCTCGGCTACATTCAAATATTTTATCTTTCTCTTATCTATCAAAAAAAAAAAAAAAAAAACAGTTACAAAAATTCCTATGAAGTTAAACTGTATCCAGTTTCCCCTGTAGATTGGGATAATATGGTTGTTTCAAGGCTCCTACAAAGCACAAACTCTTGTATGTATGTGCTTAGCATTGGGCTTGTGCTTTCATATTTTTTTAGTATCAATGCAATTTAATATTTTATATGCTTGCTACATATATACTAAGTTTCTAAATCATTCATCACTGTCAATCATTTAAACTTCAATATTACCATGAGTGTTTTGTCCTTCCCAGTTTAAGTTGTGTTTGGTAATCTTCATACTTTATTATGTTTCTGAGTTGGAAATTGTTTTCATCAGTTTTTATGGGGATTTTATTGATTGGGGTTGCTTTTCATGTCTTTCCTTTGCACCCATAATTTTATATATGCTGAATCATGACCGATACATTTCCATACTGTTTCTCCTTTTAGTTGTGCTCGTGGCAGCCCAAAACGGCAGATACTATATGAGAAAGCTGGACACTTTCAGGTATTTTTAAGTTCCTTTCCTCAGAGTCTATCATATCTTCTTTATGAGAAGTATTCCACTTGCTGCATGATATGGCATCAGACAGAAGACATAAGTTTTACAACAAATTTTGGCAGGTACCTTATCTAGAAGATCCAAATACTGGGGTGCAAATGTTTGAAAGTGCAGAAATCGTGGAGTATATAAAAGCGACTTATGCTGTTCAATAAGCAATGCTTTTCAAAGGTTTAGAGATTTTGTTCTTTTTTCTCTTATACATCTCTTTCTTCACTTTTCTTTTGAAAATGTATGTTTACGTTGTTCCAATATATATACTCTGAGATGTAATTATTGTATATTATCATATTCTTTCTAGTGGAGTTAGTGCCTCAATTTGGTGTGGGCTGTACTAGACCAAGTGGTTGATAACATGGTGCCGCGATCTTGTGTTCAATTTTTATTAATGTATGTATAGGAGGATGGTTTATTATTTTCAGTTGATTGCATAACTTCTGCTACAAAATCTATTGCCCTCCAAATAGGCAAAGTAGTGATAACATCAGAGTCTTTGACTCTTTGGCATTTTCCTAAAGAAGTGGGTCAAAAGAGATCCCATCCAGTTTTCTCTGATTAAAATGAGAAACCCTGCTCAAATTCAGGACTCTTTTCTTATAAAGTTGTACTTGTGGTGAACCCATTAGCAAAGCATGCCATGCTGAGGGCTGCGAAGTCAGGAGGCAGTTTAGTATCTATAATGAGACCCATGAGAAGAGCATTTTCTCATGTAGGACAAATTGCGGGAATCAGTAGAGTTAGGAGAAATTGTGGGTCCATGGTTTAGAATTGTAGAAGAAAGTGTTAAGATTCAAAATTTGCTAGGTTTTATGAGTTTTTTAATGCCAATTTTGTAGAAGAAAGCATGTGGGGTTTTAGGGTTTTGATAGGTAAAAGAAGGTCTTGATTTGGGGTTGTAAGGAATAAGGAAAAGAGAGGTTTGTATGGTGTTCAGGGGCTGTGCAAATAGTGCCTGTGAACAAAACCATGAGAATGAGGAGAAGTGAGGGCTTCGTAAAACTTGACAGACAAGAAAATATATTCTAAAATACTCTTAATTGATACCTAATCATAAAAAGAACCAAATTTGACTTAAAAAGCATTAAAAGCACCTAAAAATAAGGAAATAAATTATCTAAACTTAAAATAACGTTTTTTACATAAAAATACCAAAATTTAAATAATTACAAAAATTAAATTGTAAATTCCGTTCTACATCAGACCCCTCCACTTGAAACAAATTTGTCCTCGAGTTCATCTTTGAAATCTAAAATCTTCCATGCCAAGAGAACAAATACTTTGAAAACTTCATCTTCCTTGTTTTCTTGCCAAACTTGAAAGTCGTCAATTGAGCAACTTGAACTTCTTGTTTCTTGATCTTCATGCAATTAACAATATTCACCAAATAAGAGTCAATAATCGCATCAAATCTTTCCACCCTAATAAAATCAATAAACTTTGTTTCAGTGTCTCTCATAAAAATAATAGGAGCTTGAATGTTGCAATCGTCTAACTTAACTTCATCGAGATCGTTGACATCCTCTATAATTTCTTCTTTAATGGTCTCTACTATCTTGACCTCAAGATTTTTCTCTATGATAGGGTCTTCAATAATCTCCTCCACAATCTTTATTTTAGGTTCTTCTTCTATAATAAGAACTTCATGAACTTCCTCATAAACTTCTATATTTTCTTCAACAAAAATGTGTTGTTCAATAAACAATTCTTCTCTTAATGGTAGAATATATGGTTCTCCCAAAAATTCAAGTGTGAACTTCTTGGAAACAAATAATTTTGTTTTGTATACGACAGAATTTTATCACAATCCAAAGGACAAAATTTGATAGCAAGCATCTTTTTTATCCTTGGCCATGAACGAATTTTGTCTTTACCTTGTCGGATTCTGTCAGTCTATATTCTTTACCACCAACGTAAGGTATACTCTCTAAATTTATACAAAGCAAGTTTAACTTTTTTCTCATCACAAATATTCTCATAGTTAAATAAATCCTCTAGATCAAGTAACCAATCAAGAAAATCTGCTTTATAAAAATAACCATTAAAACTTTAAATTCTCTTACAAGGTTTATATGAAATTTTCTTACCAATAGGTTACTCATGAGTTATGTCTCTGCGACAGTTATTCCTATTGTTTCCATGCTCTAATGATGGCATCTTAGCAAAGATATTTGTGAGTGCTAGTTGTACGTCATGTAATACTTGCTAAGTTTTCCGTCACTGAAATTGCTACCGTCTCATACATCAGCCACCAGACTAGGATAAGTTAAGGCTCTGATACCAACTGATATGGCATATAGAAGCATCAAGAAGTGAAACACAAAAATAAGAAACAAAACATGTTTACTTCTGAAAATAACCTCGAATCCATGAGGGTTCCTTGAATCCATAAGGAGAAAGGGTATGGAATCCATCAGAGAATAGAAAGACAAAAGTCTGAATTTTATTGATTGAATAATTGTTCAAAAAACGTGTACAGACTAAGGGGTGGTCTTCGTAAAACTTGACAGACAAGAAAATATATTCTAAAATAACTCCTAATTGATACCTAATCATAGCAGGAACCAAATTTAACCTAAAAAGCATTAAAAGCACCTAAAAACAAGGAAATAAATCACCTAAATTAAAATAATTTTTTTTACATAAAAATACCAAAATTTAAATAATTAAAAAAATTAAATTGTAGATTCTGTCCTATGTCAAGAAGGAAAGAAAGAAGAGAAAGGGAGAATATATATTGGGAAAAAGAACAATAAGACCAATGTGCCTCAATACTCACAAACTCAATATTTGATTAACCAACTTCATCTCCCTTTGGGTACATTAAGAGTCCGTTTGGGAATAACTTATTTAGTTTAAATTAAAATTTTTTTGCTGATAATATTGTAGATAAAGCTAAAAAGTAGTTGAAATAGTACAGGAGGATCTATGAATAGTACCAAAAAGTGCAATGTGACCCATGAATAGTAGCAAAAATAAGTTAAATAAAAAAAAAATTGACTTTTTAAGTCAATGCCAAACGCAACCTAAGGCTCCGCTTGGGAGGAGGGAATGGAATGGAATGGAATGGAAAGGAATAAAAGGAATAATTTTAGAATATTCTTCCCTTCTCTTGTTTGGGAGTTTTAATGGAGGGAATGGAAAGTCCATTCCTTTGTTTGGGAGTTTAAGTGAGAGGGAATGGAATGAGTAGGAGGGAACACTCATTCCTCTCTATTCCCTTAAAACCTCAAATTTTTATTCCCCTCGAAATTGGGAGGAATGGGAGGGAATGGAATTAGATTTAATGATTTTTTTACTAAAACTCCCAAAATACCCCTATATATTAAACCTTTTAATTTAAAATAGGGGTCTAATAGTAATATTGTCATAAAATGATTCCATTCCATTCCCTCCATGTTGCTCCCAAACAGGATTACTTACATTCCATTCATTTTCATTCATTTCCATTCCTTAGTTTTAAAACATCCAATCAAGGTTACTTAATTCCATTCCATTCCATTCTTTTCCATTCCTTTCCCTTACTTAAATACATTCCATTCCGTTCCGTTCCATTCCATTCCCTTATGATCATCTCATTCCGTTCCATTCCATTCCCTTATGAACTCCCAAGCGGAGCCTAAGTGTACATACACTCACACACATGTATATATATGACTGTTTAAATTTTTTTACTCGTAACATTTTAGGACTCCTGCTTTGATTAGTACATTAAACACGTAATAATATACTAGCTTGGACTCGAAGGAAATAAAGCCTAAAATACTAAGGATCTTTGAGAAAATTGACTCCAACAAAATAAAACCAAAATAAAAACTATTTCAGCTCTAAATGACTTAGACCTTGATCTTTAAAATACCACCCTACTTTTGTTTCAATTGGACTTCACATGGGGAACCCATAAAACAATTGTTGAATAGGAAAATTTACAAAAAGTAATCGAAAATCAATCTTCCATGACTGCTTCGTTTCTCCGATACTCTAACATTGTTGAATGTCCGAACTCACAACTTTCTGCTAGGTGTTTGTTAACAAAAAAATTTATTTGCTATTATTTGGTTAATTCTATCTCTTTTTTGTTCCAAGTGGGCTACTTTTACTTGCTTTATGCTCAAGATATTTAATCAGAAAGTTTCATTGATAGCAACATCAATAAAAAAAAAATAAAAAAAGAAAAGGAAAAAAAAGAAAAGAGAGAGGTTAAAGTAGTTGCAGGGAGAATAGAAGAGTTGGAAAAGGAAGACAAAGGAAGGTATTATCACTTTAAAGTGATGGTGGAACGATGGAGACGGCTCATGTTGGAATGAATCATGTGGCCCCGAATGGTGTTATATGGACGAAAATAACTTAAAGACTCCAAATTATCGGAATCTATTAGCGTTTGTTATGGAGGATATTGGCTTTACTTTACTTTTAAGCAGAAATGTGGTAGGCTTGCATTTCTTATTCATTGTGGACTATAGATAATAACAAACAGGAAGCCCATGAGTAGAGGTGGTGGAGATATTATCAACCCCAAATTGATAGAACGAGGCACTTTTATTGATTAGTAAACTTCACTAACAACCTACTTTGAGAGTAAAAAAGAGACCTACTTTGAGAGGAAAAAAGAGTCAGGAATCAACTTAGTCTAGCCCCTTTTGATTGGAGTTAGGACATTTTCTAGTAGACTTAGCTAGTGACACCACTTTTATTATACATTAATCATAGCTAGTTAGCAGTTATAAAAAAAAGTTGCCAAGAGCCTTGTAGCTCCATTGATTGGCACCTTTAGGTGTTTCCAATGAAGACATCAAGGATTCAAATCTCCCTTCCCCCAACTAATGAATTATCAATAAGCAGTTATGAAAAAAGTTGTCTTTTTGTTTCATTTATTTGTCCAAAATATTTAGAAGCGTATTTTGTTACATCAACAGGAGAATCAATAATGTGCTACCAGATTTTGAATAGGAAAATTTACAAAAAGTAATCGAAAATCAATCTTCCATGACTGCTTTGTTTCTCCGTTACTCTTAACATTGTTGAATGTCTGAACTCACAACTTTCTGCTAGGTGTTTGTTAACAAAAAATTTTATTTGCTATTATTTGGTTAATTCTATCTCTTTTTTGTTCCAAGTGGGCTACTTTTACTTGCTTTATGCTCAAGATATTTTATCAGAAAGTGTCATCGATAGCAACATCAATAAAAAAAGAAAAAAAAAGAAAAAAAAAAGGTTAAAGTAGTTAAAGGGAGAATAGAAGAGTTGGAAAAGGAAGATAAAGGAAGGAATTATCGCTTTAAAGTGATGGTGGAAGGATGGATACGGCTTATGTTGGAGTGAATCATGTGGCCCCGAATGGTGTTATATGGACGAAAATAACTTAAAGACTGCAATTTTTTGGAATCTATAAGCGTTTGTTATGGAGGATATTGGCTTTACTTTACTTTTAAGCAGAAATGTGGTAGGCTTGCATTTCTTATTCATTGTGGACTATAGATAATAACAAACAGGAAGCCCATTGAGTAGAGATGGTGGAGATGTTATCAACCCCAAATGGATAGAGCGAGGCACTTTTATTGATTAGTAAACTTCATTGACAACCTACTTTGAGAGTAAAAAAGAAACCTACTTTGAGAGGAAAAAAGAGTCAGGAATCAACTTAGTCCAGCCCCTTTTGATTGGAGTTTGGACATTTTCTAGTAGACTTAGCTAGTGACACCACTTTTATTATGCATTAATCATAGCTAGTTAGCAGTTATAAAAAAAAGTTGCCAAGAGCCTTGTAGCTCCATTGATTGGCACCTTTAGGTGTTTCCAATGAAAACATCAAGGATTCAAATCTCCCTTCCCCCAACTAATGAATTATCAATAAGCAGTTATGAAAAAAGTAATGTCTTCTTGTTTCATTTATTTGTCCAAAATATTTAGAAGCATATTTTGTTACATCAACAGGAGAATCAATAATGTGCTACCAGATTTTGCAAAGTGTAGTCTACGGTCCTCATATGGTGGGGGAATTGAAAGTATATCCAAGACTTTTTTTTTGATAAGTAATAAAGATTCATTGATATCAAAAATAGAGAGACACCCAAGTATACAGGGGTGAACAAATCAAAAACGAACATTACAAAAATCAAGTAAATCCAAAATAGAAGAAAAAGGATGGTTTCTCCACACAGAGAACCAATAAAGTAAGGTTCTGAAAAAAAGAAGCTTGAGATCAAGCATGGAGCACTCCTTGTCTTCAAAACACCTACTATTTCTCTCCTTCCAAATACACCACATCAAACAATGAGGAACAACCATCCATATATCTCCATTACGATGGTGACCACAACGACCTTGCCAGCAAGCAAAAAGCCCAGCAACAAACATTGGCATAACCCAACAAACTCCAAATAAACCAAAAACCATATCCCACAACTCCAAAGCAACTGGGCAATGAAGGAATAGATGGTCAACAGATTCACTATTATATTTGCACATATAACACCAATCCAAGACCTTTTCCGAGACCTTTTCCACAACTGTAGTGGAGAATCTCTATCTATGTTTTTGAAGCTCAGAAGAAAAGAGTTGTCCTGGCTCCTTCTCTTTCTGTCCACTTTAAGTGACTCTTGGGGGTTGAAGCATTACATGTTCATCAATGACATCTTTTCATGCTCTCACTTTTCATAAAGAAAAGAGGTGCATCAACTGCATGGTGATGAGGCATCTGATTCCTGATCTTTGTTTACACTATTAATTAATACAAGCATGCATGTGTGACTTTGTTTCTTGCTCTTTGCCTCCTCTGACTCCAACTTTTGTTTGTCAGAGTGTAATCATGCAGAATTGCAAATAAATGGACTAGCAACTATTGAATAGTGATCTTTCAATTTCAAATACTCATCATGAATTTTGTACTCATCAAGTTATCATATTGTTCCAATATTCCTGTATTCTTAAAATAAATTTTGTTTAAGAAAACAAGATTGAAAATAATTGATGTGATAATATGTTAAATTTATTGGTCAATAAACCTCATTGTCTCCCCCCCCCCCCCCCCCCCCCACCCTAAAACTCAAGTGGTTGTTCTGGTAGTTCTTTAATCCTGAGTTTAGTCTCTTAACCAACACCCTGAAGCCACTTTTAAGAATTCATTTTGATAATCACGAGCTTTAAGAAAACCCTAAAGTTAGTTTCCATCGTGAGGAGTCGAGGAGAACAACCACCCACATCTCACCTTTGTTTGTTAATATACATGTTTTCTACAAGATTTCATTGATCAAGAAAAAAACAACTATTGAAATTTGAACTTCACGATTATGATTATAATGTAATTCAACATTCTGACTTCAAAATTTTGTCAAAAATTTCTTATTCATACCAATAACCTACCAACTTGTTTATAAGGTGGATACTTATATTTATTATTCCAATTCCTACTGCAACTCTGAAAGAGAAATTGCTGTGAAATTTAAAATGTTGAATTCCACTTTGATAGATGATTGAACTAAAATGTATTAAAAATAATTATTTTATATTTATTTGGCTAATATTAAATATGTTTATTTTATTCATTATGTATTAAGGCTCCGTTTGTTTCGGGTGAAAACCACTTCCGAAAATGGTTTTACACCTTGAGTGCGTGTTTGGTTGCGCTGGAAAATAAAATTTTCCGTAAAACCAATTTAGTTGACCGTGTAAAATGTGGCTTTGACTCGGAAATGGTTTTACATTTTTATTTTCCCTTCAAACCATTTCCAGGTTAGACGCGTAACAGAAAGAGAGAGAGAGAGAGAGAGAGAGAGAGAGAGAGAGAGAGAGAAAGAAGAGAGAATAGAGCTCACTGCACAAGCTCACACCGATCCACACAAGTCCGAGCTCAGCCACTCGATCCTCTCCCTCACGGTAGTTCGATCATCTCACTAATCCACACACGTATAGCTCAGCCACTCAATCCTCTCCCTCACGGTAGTTCGATCACCGAGCTCCACCCACTCTTCATTTAGTGCCAAACGCAGACCCACGGTGAGTTTTCCTTCTTCAGTTGATTATTCCTCAGTCCGACGGCGTTTGTTTATGGGTTTGACCATTTTACACCTCCGATCCACACATCTCACCTCACCTCACCTCCGATCCACACACCTCCGACCTCACCTCACCTTCGATCTACACACCGCTGACCTTACCTCACCTCCAGTCCACACACCTCCGATCCACACAAGTCCGATCCACATCCCCCAAGCTCAGATATGCCAAAATCCACACACCATCGCATAAACAACCCATCCTCCAACCCTCCTCTCGGATCCGATCTATAAATATGTATATATATATATATTTATATATTTATTTATATAAATATTTATATATTTATTTATTTATATAATTATTTATATAATTTTTTTAATTATCCATTTTTTATTTTAAACTGTGTATTATTCATGGATGGATAAATTCTGTATTGTGCATATTGGGTCTTGCCAATTGTTATCTGTGTATTATTTAAACTGTGTAATATTTATTTATATTATTGTTTATTTGGTTTTGGGTTATGCTAATTAATATCAGGTTGACATATTTTAAACCGCTTATTTGGTTTGGATGTTTTCTGTTCGTGCCTGTGTTTATTTACTGTGTTGATGGTACAGTTATACAAAAATAGAATGCAATGTGATTTGTTGGTGTAAATATTGATTGTGATGGTATTATGTGCAGTTATCAATGTGGTTTATGTTGATACTGTTATGGTGTAAATATTGATTGTAAATAGAATGCAATATGATTTGGTACAAGTTATCAATGTGGTTTGGATGTTTTTTGTTTGTGGCTGTTTTTATTTACAGTGTAATCAATAGCATGCTTGTTTACGTACCTCTTAGACCACAGTGTTTGTGATTTTGTTAGATGAAGAAAAAAACCAAAGCTGCAATTCTTGCCTCAGTTGCATCTGTCCTCCTTGTGGGGGTTGCATTGTTAAGGAAATTGCGGCGTAGATGTAGACGACTGCCTAGGGCGCCTTATGTTAATCATGCAGCCGAGAGAGAGGAATACATAAATAGTATTCTGCATGGAAGTAAGAGTAATTGTGTGAATCAAATTAGGATGACGCCTATAGTTTTCCACCACTTATGTCACATCCTTACTGAGGGGGAGCACGTACGCCCGACTATTCACATGTCTGTTACAAAGCAAGTGCTCATTTTCTTACACATTATTGGTCATAATGTGAGGTTCCGTGTAATGGGTGGTCGAATCTATAGATCAACTGAGACTGTTCATAGATACTTCAAGGTCGTCCTTAGGGGGGTCCTGAAATTATATAGAGCTTTAATAAGACTGTGTAGCTCCGATACACCCCCAGAGATAATGAATAGCAGAAGATTCTACCCATATTTTAAGGTAAATATTGCGACTTGTGTATTTTTGTAAATTGTGAAGATTTGTGTAATTAGAATAAACCATATGTCTGTCGAAAATTAGGATTGTGTTGGAGCAATAGATGGTACACATGTTCGTGCATCTGTGCCACCTGAAATACAAGGAAGATTTCGTGGTCGCAAAGATGGAATGACGCAAAATGTGTTAGCTGCCATTAGTTTTGACTTAAAGTTCACTTATGTATTGGCTGGATGAGAAGACAGTGCACATGATTCACGTGTGTTAAATGATGCATTTGCTGGGCCAGGGGGTTTTTCAATTTCCGAAGGTATTATACGATTACTTCACCTTTAGGTTTATTAGTTTAATAAATATTGTGCATTTTCCTAAGCATAGTAGTGATTTGATTTTATTTTTGAATATATGTAGGTAAATATTATCTTGGTGATACTGGGTATGGTAATAAAAATGGAATATTGTCACCTTTTCGGAGTGTGCGAAATCACTCAAAAGAGTTTAGTGATCGTCCTCCTGAGAATGCGCAAGAATTGTTCAACCTCCTACACTCTTCATTGAGAACTACCATTGAGCGAGGGTTTGGAGTGTTGAAGAAACGTTTTCGAGTGTTGGATGCAAAACCATTTTGGTCTTTTGAAACCCAAGTGAAAGTAGTGTTAGCATGTTGTGTAGTTCATAATCACATTATGGGGGTTGAACCAAATGACCATATTATGGAAGATACAATGAACCAAGTAGAGTCTAGTGACCCCTAACAAGAAACACAATCACGTCGGGAGTCTATTAAAGACAATAGACCGTGGAATGTTAAGAGAGATGAGGTATGCCAAGCTATGTGGTCTGATTATACCAGGAGTAAAGAGTAGTACTTTATTTAGATTTCTATGATTGTAATATGTGTTTTCTTTTTTTTTTTTCCTTTTTTTTTTTTTTTTTTTTTGTAAAGACAATGTATTTACTATAAACTTCTGGTGGTGTAATGAAAAAGTATTTTCAGCATTACATTGTTATTTGATGGTATTACATTGTTATTTCCAGTGTTAGCATGTTTCATTTTGTTGTGCACATCTATAAGCATGCTTGTATGTGTGTTTGATTTGTTGTTCCTATTCCGAGCATAATTACTAAATGATACTCTCACTATACAATTTTCATATATAGTAATGTCAAAGGGCAAAGAGAAGGTGAGTAGCAGCAAGCAGTTCAGGTGGCTGCCGCCCATGCATGAAATGATGCTTAGGATACTTGCGCAGGAGGCGGCAAAGGGCAACAAGCTGTCTAACACTTTCAAGGCAGCCTCCTTTGCTCTTGTAGCGAAGGAGATAACTGCCCAATTTGGGTTGAGTGCCACCCCTCCTATGTTGACAATCGGATGCAGACTCTAAGGACCATGTGGTCCACTATTCAAACTATTAGAAAGAAGAGTGACTTTGGATGGGACGATAACCTAAAAATGATAACATGCGACGCGAAGACATACCAAGAAGAAGTCATGATATGGCTTCCAACTATATTTTCTTGGTATGGAAGGTGATATCTGTCTTTCAAAAATAATAAAGCTGTGGTTGGGGCTATTGGATATTTAATTGGAATTTCTCTTTAATTTTAGCCCTCAACCTTGCTATAGCTTGTAAGATTTTTAGGCCTCAGAAGCATCTGCCACTACAACCTTCATAATGGGCTGTGGGTGTGGGGCTATGGATATTTTCATGATGAGAAAAACTAGAAACACAAAAAATTTCATAATTTTTTAGTAAATTGTGAATGGTGAAACATTATTTTCACATGAACTTATCATTGACATTGTTTTTATTGTATATCAATTACAACAAGTTACTTCACAATTGTGAAAAAAAAGTTTGTGAAATTTTATTTTGTACTTGGACATAATTGTTTCTTATTAGAAGGATAAATGATTAAATGCTAGAAACATGAAAAGCTACTTTTCCCTGACACTTGAGAATGACAACATTCTTATAAGAATTGGAAATCTTGATAAATATTAATGATAAAATATTGGGAATTCTCACTTAGTACGGGACTAGCTTTTCTTGCTTATTGATTCTTAAGAAACTCTTTGAAATTAAGGAGATAATTTCAAGGACATGATCTGGAGTTATTATCGTGCTTAATTCCATGGCTTTCTCATTCTTCTAGGTAGAATGGATAAACGCTAGAGAACTTGAACAGCTATTTGTCCTCAGTCTTGAGAATCACACCATTTGCATTGGCCAAAAATGGAGTTCTAATAGCGTTGAAGAAAATGGAGAACTTGAACAACTACTTTGGACGTGTTTCATGGTCTCTAGCTTCAATGAAAGTGTTCCATAATCCACTGGCCATGTGTTGTATGCACTTGAAAGACTTTATAGTGCTGCAAATGAAGTGTGTTGCTCACGAGCAATTTGCCCTGAGTACAACGTGTATGACTAGCCATGGAACCAAACCTTGGCTTCTTTCAGAGGTATCGGACAATTTGAAGCATGAACATATATACTTAAATATGTCTTAATAAGACCAGAAGCAAAACTCAGTTAAGGAATACAGTAGCAGAGACAGTAATATATCATATACTCTTGAGTTATGTTTATAATTCAAAATTTCGATAAATTACTACTGGTCATCAAATGTTAATGAGTCTTAACTACGTATGAGTTTGAAATTTTTAAGTGAGAAGTAGAGTAAAAATATGGTTTAAACTTAAATTCACTTATTCTAATACCATAATAAACCCCTAGTGATCCAACAATTTTAAGTTATTGAAAAGGAGTAAATTAATAATTTAACCATTATTCTAACAATTTCTTAGTCCATTTATTTAAATTCTGTTTGCTTTACACTAGAACTCATATTAAATTTATTGACCCTCTTTTCAGTTAAATCTTTTACAACCAATTATTAAACAAAGAGTTCATAACAAAAGTTTACGATATTCTCAAATTAGCATACCATCTCATATATTATTTATTTTTAAAAAAAACAAACATATTATGGTGGGCGTACTGATAGGCATTCAGTGTAGCCTAATTTAGGAATGTTATAAAATTGTTCGGAAGTTTTGGTGTGCTTTTAGCTTTATTGCAAACAGATCATGCTCTGAAATTGAGCCACTCAACATTGCATGGGCACACAAAAACGAGTTGAGGTGGGTATGAGTTGTGCATCATTTACACATGACTGTCAACCTCTTGAACTTCGTGCTTTAATATAAAATTCATTTCTCTGCCACGAGCTGCAACATATTTCAGTTCCTCAACACATTAATGGATGGCAGGAGAAACAGAAAATTGATTATTTTTTGAAAGGCCTAAATGTAGATGTGTATCACGTAAATGCTATTTATAGTGCACTGCCAAATTCCTTAGTGGATGGTAGTAAAAACCAGAAACTAATGGTGTTGGAGACCCCAAAAAGAATAAAAAAGAAACTAATGGTGTTGATGGCATGAACTGTGTATTGGTTTCCTTGGCGGGCATTCAAATTTAATACACAAAATGCCATCATATTACTCTGCCTACCCTTCACTTGGGAGAAAATTGATTGGATCTCTGTCTAATAATGTACAACTTTACAATCTCAATTATAGTATTGAATCTATTGACCCTCCTAAGAGCATCTCTAACAGGAGGGCTAAACACAAAATCTTCTCTACTATATAGAGTAAACTCACAAAATAGGTCTTCAATGGACTCTCAATATCTAGAATTTTTTTTGGCTTATGAACAGTAACTCATCAAATTTAATAAGTTACTGTCCATTCTTTTAATGTTTTTTCCTATTATAATAATAAGATATTGAATAAACAAATTTGGAAAGATGTATAGTTGTTAAAAAAAGAATAAATAATGAATAAAGAAATAATATTTAAATGAAATAAAAAATCTGTTTAAAAGTGTATTTAAAAAAATTAGGTAAGCAAAATTTAAATATCATTATTTATTGTTCAAATAGTATAAAAATTTGACTAATACACTTGTGATGCTCTAATAACACTTTTTCTGGTGCTTTTGAGTTGGGCGAAGGTAGTGACGTGGACTTGGATATTAATATGTGGTTTCAGTTTCGGACACCAGTCCCAATAAAAGCCAATGCAATTATTATCTACCACTACCCTTGCTTCCACCAAATTCCACTTGACTTTTATCTAGAACCATGTTTTACGAACTTTTAAACACACAATAAAATTTTGTAAGAAAAATATTTATAGCTTTTTTTTTTTTTTTCAATTTTATTATAAAAAGCTTATAAATTAACATGATAACAATTTATTATTATATTAATGTACTAAATAAAATTTTAAATTACTTGTTTATTTTATATTTAAAAATTCAATCATTAATTTGTAAGACTTATTAAATAAAATTTATATAGAAAAGTTGATAGATGTCCTAAGAGTATTGGTTTATAAAATATTTTTAGAAACTCTTTATGGGAAAAGAAAAGAGTAATTGATTTTTTTGACACATTTTATATTTTTCATAAAAATGACATCAAATTTTTTCTAAAATAGTCCATTAACAAATGCTTAAAAAGTACTCGTTAATCGGACCCAAATTTATAATATCTATAACATTCCTCCAAAGTAATTAAGAAAATTATTTATTTTTGTTATTGATGTAGCACATGTTACTTTGAGAATGCTACATAATTTAAAGTTGTAAATAACATCGCAATGAATATACTTTTAAATTTGTAATATATAATTTGAATAATGAAAATAGATCCATTTGGAACCATTTAAGATACGGAGAAACTTTTTTTTCAAAAAAAAAAAAATAATAAGATACAAAGAAACATTTTACTTGTTTTTCTTTTATAAAAATTAAAAAAAAAAACCAACTTTTAAAAGAAGTAATATTTAATCTATTTTTTGAAATAACGAATTACTAGTTATAAAATTCTCATCACCAATTAATTTAAATTTATATAAACCAAATTAAAAAATATATATTTTATAACAAAACAAAGGGTAAGTTAAGAAAGCTATGCAAACTGTGCCTTTTGAGGCTAGTTGTACAAAATGATAAAAGTAGTTTTGTGGGAATCTCTAATTAAGAAATCTAAACCTCTTTCGTTAAGGACGGAAAGCCAAACTGTTAATGCAGAGCATGAGGCAGCACTACACGTGTGTGTGTGTATATATATATATATAGAGAGAGAGAGAAATGATATGTCTATAACAATTTTACGATATTTTTATAACAAATCCTAAGTGACAGGTTATTACTGGTTGTTATTGTTAGAGTAAAAAAGTAATCTCAGTGCTAAATTCAAATTTGAACCAATAATAATTAATCACTCATAATTTGTTGTAAAAATGTTGTGGACATAGTACTTCTCATATATATATATATATATATATATATAGATGCAGACATAACATTAACACCAGGCTAAGGTGCCCCAAGAGTTTTGAGGCAAAACTCAGCCAGATTCAGCAGAGAGCTTTCTAAATATATCACAAATAGCACTTAGTGGTGGTGGGAAAGGAAAGAAGCATTACCACAAGGTGATCCCTCTACAATATACGGTAGTTAGTGGTTACTAGTGAGCAGTATAATCATAACCTTCGTCTTCATTTTGTCACAGAAAGCTGATGAGTTTTTGGTTAGAGATTTTAGGTTGATTAGCAGTGGCAATATGTCTCTTAGAATTTCCTTCTCGGTTCTTGCAATCACATTGTTGCTTGTTGGAACTTCTGCAGATGATCTTGTAGAAGGTATGGTTTCTATCACTTTTAGACAGAAAATTATTTCATATGTCCAATATATACATATTTCCGGTGTAGGACATATCTAATACATGAGATAATTATTTCATGTTATTTTTTACGTTAAAAAGTTGTGTTTTCTCAAATAAATTATAGAATGAGAATATTTATAAATCCATATAGACCGAGCATTTCTTTTTCCAGCTAAGTCATTTCATATGGACTGAACATTTCTCCTTTGGGAAAGGATAGAATGAACATATTTATTCATCCATATTTTGGAGAATCTAGGCCAAATGCTCATTTTTAATAGCGACTAATGTTGGAAAGTATGCCATGTGAAAATTAAAGAGAATAATGGAGAATCGTAGAAAACGCAAGTGTAATAAGGAGAAAAGAAAGAGAAGAATATATGTGGTTCGGCTTAATAGCCTACCACGCCGGTAAATCTAAAAGGTCTTGATTCACTTGACTTGAGATAACACACTACAAGAGAACCCATATTTATGATGGGGCTACATATAATAGTCAAACATAATTTGAATTGAAATTGCATATTAATCGTCTCAATCCCATAATTTTCTCTTGCAAATCAATCTCTTGATTTGGTTTTCATTAACATAGAAAGTGAAATTAATTTACTTTCAAAACAACTAATATATTTTATGATTGAAAAATTTCCAACGTACGTAACAGAGCTTAATTCAATTTCATTTGGTTATACCGGAGTCCATGGCCCTGAAAAGTGGGGAAGCTTGAGTCCATTATTCTCGGCATGCTCAAATGGGAAAAGGCAGTCCCCTGTGAACATAGTGAAGAACAAAGTTGTTCGTAACAAGAATTTGAAACCCTTAAACCAGAGATTACAGTACTGCAAATGCCACACTGGTCAAAAATGGGTTTAACGTTGGGGTATGTTCTTAATTAAACTTCAAAATGGTTTTTCTTCTTTGCATCTTTTTTTTTTTTTTTTTTTTTGGTAAGTTATATAAATTTACATTATAATTAGCTTTTTGTTGATTTTCTGAAAATGTGCAAAAGGATAGCTGTAAAGCAGTGACGTTTTAAAAAGCTTTATATATATATATATATATATATATAAGGTCTTGTTAATGGTACTTTTAAGACAATTATTAATATATATAAGCTATTTAAAAAAAGTTTGAACACCATTTTTATAAAAAATATAAAAAGGCGTCAAAAAAATTACAGTAATTGTTTTTTCTTTTCCTAAAAATTTTAAAAAAAAAAATCATAAACTAATATCCTTAAAGTATCTGTTAATTTTATATATAGAGAGAGATAGGTTCAAATTACACCTTATGTAATTCTACAAAAGTTACACATTTTTTAAACTATTAATTTCTAAGAAATCTAATGGTTAGAAAATTAATTGCTTTCCATATTAGCTAACCTAATTAATTTGATAGAATATTATATTATTTTCTTTTCTACTTTCTTTCTTTCTCCTAATCAATTCATCCCTAACCTTGCACAAGAGCATATTCTCAATGTTCTTGAGTTGTTCATGATGGTAATACATATAACTTTGTTTGTGACAATGAAGCAGAATCCAAGAGTAGTAGAAGTCTGAATACCTTAAAATAGTTAACCTTAGATGATTAGAGCATTTACAAAGTTCAATAATCATGTATATTTATTGCTAGTCTTTTATTCAAGAAAGTTGCACATAGTGGTTGACGGAAAAAAATAAAAATAAGGTTCAATGCATCTAGTAGCTTAGCTCTAGGATTTTTTTTTTGGATGAAGGGGGGGGGGGGGGGGGGGGGGGGGAAGGGTTTGGGGGATAAGTCACCTTCTTTCAATTGACCAAGTTGCTAACAGTGTGATATTATCACAAAAATTTGAAGATTTATGACTAAGAAATTATGGATTATCAAAACAATACTCAGTTCCTCCAGTCAAAGTCAAAAAGTAGTATCTCTTGTTTCATTGTTGATATCCACAACTTAATTGACTAAATATTTTGGAGATAACCAAATAAGATTGAACTATCAAAATTTGATCAGCAACTCAAGAACATTGAGAATATGCTCTTGTGCAAGGTTAGGGATGAATTGATTAGAAGAGAGAAATAAAGTAGAAAAGAAAATAATATAATATTCTATCAAATTAATTAGGTTAGTTAATATGGACAGTAATTAATTTTATAGATGACATTGATTATAGTGATTTTCTAACCATTAGATTTCTTAAAAATTTACGGTTTAAAAAAAGTATAATTTTTGTAGAGTTACACCAGGTGTAACTTGAACCCATCTTTTATATATACATATATATAAAGCTATGCATGTTTCCAAAAAAAAAAAAAAAGGTAATTCATAAATATTTTACCTTTGTATTGTCCTCAAGTGCAAGTCCCTACAAGGATGAGGGGTGCCATATATAAGCCCTCCACAAGAAACATTTGATGCCTAAATAATAATGAGATTCCATTTTAGCTTGAAGATGTAGAACCTTTTGGAATGTCATGATGATAGAGAGTAAAATAATTTAACCATTCTTGACTATCCAATTTACACAAATGTTTTTGTTTTTATTTTTATTGCACAATAATGATATGGTAGAAACAATCTAGAAATTGGATCCTCTAAAACCTTAGTATTATAAACATCAAAAACAAAAGTGATAAAAGAGACTAACGAATAACGAATAATAAATAATCTAATGCCCCTATGTTTCACAACTGCTACTGATCCAATGTGTGTGCCCTTTGCCTATGCAGTTGTTTTTTGAGGAAAATGTGGGAGTCTTGGTTGCAGATGGGAAGAACTTCAGCTTGAAGCAAATGCAGTGGCATTCTCCTTCTGAGCACAGGATTAATGGAGAACAGTATGCTCTCTCTCATACACACGCACATGCGCACATAAGACGGATACACTTATAAATTAGGTGTGAAACTGAATAAGATTGCATTTAGATTTGAGGATTTAAAATAAAGGATTGGAAGAAGAGTTCGTATAAATTTAACAATTCATGACGATTCCTTGTTTTGAGAGTATGAGCTTTTGAAATATCTTCTTACATTTACATTTCAAATTTAATTTAATCTATATATTATTAAAAGCTGAAATGTAGAATTTATTGTTGCTACACTCTAGTTGAGCCACGTCATCATCCATGTCATCTTTTTATTTTTTATTTTTTGTTTATTTATTACCTTTTTTTAAAGAATGCAAAATATATGATGACTTTACATATTCTCAAGACTTTACACATTCTAAATAGTCTTAATTCTTTTGCTTTGCTACATATTCTCATGACTTTTTTGCATTAAATTATGCTCTCCTCCTATTACTCAAACCTTCTTTTTTAAATTTAAAAAAAAAAAATCGCCAACTATCCATTGAATGTTTTCCTATTTTTCAACTTCCTCAATTTATTTTGTTTGGATAGAATATGTAGAATCCTTTCTATAATGACTGAGTGCAACCCACTCATCTTCCCCATTTACTCCATTAAACCCAATTGGCTAACTATTCCAATTCTCAATTAACCGTCCTCCTAGGTCTCTCTCTCCATCAAACAAAGCGATAACATCACCCCACTTTCCCACCACCTTATTAAATCCATTTTAACCTCAATTCAACACTACTTCAATTCTTTGATCTCAATTCCTATTCTCTCTTTATTGATTTATTTTCTTTATATATTGCAGTTGCCCCTTCTCCACTTCTGCAGAAGCTGCCAAAACACCATCCGACTTGGTAATGCTACGGTCTTTTTTGCTCTTCTTCAATCAACCAAGTAACCAATTTGTCTCTCCTAATTTCTGTCTCATGCTCTCAGTTCCTCCTTTCTCCATCAAATTTAATCTATTGAGAAAAACCAAAGAACTAGACACTAGACAGTGCAAAAGCAAAAGAGACATATTGAAAAAGAGATCAATCTTTAGACTTGTTTTTTTGTCAATTATTTTTCTCCTTTTTGTCAATAAAAACATTTTAATTGTCACCCACTCTTTTTTTTTTTGGTTATTGTTGCATGACATATACTCGATGAAATTTCTCTTAGACGTGTGGTAGCAGGAAATCAATGGGGAGAATACTTTTGAACATTATTTCTAAACTTGGGCACCCTATTCTCTTTTGAGCTTCAAATGTTTTGGCATGTAATGGTTGGGAGAAGTTTCTTAAGTTTATGTCCATAAATGCCATCTACATATTGCATGAATTACAACTCCTTATGGTGAGGGTTTTGATTTTAATATTTTTGTTTCTATTGGTCACATTTGCATATGCACTCTCTTTTTGTAGGGTTTGGCTTACCTCCAGTAGTTTTTAACTTGAGGTCTTTTAAAAAAAAAAAAAATACATAATAGCAAGTAATTGCAAGAATAAGATTGAAGGGGGGAAAAACCTGCTTTGTTAGTAGTAGAAATAAGATATTCGATGTGGGTATGTGGGTTTGCAACGTTCGATAGTTGTAAAGCTATATTATACACTTTTTGTATAATTTTATAGACATGACTTGAAAAGCTAAAAAACTATAAAAGCTTCTAATTATAAAAATAAAAAAATGACCAAACCATAAAAGTAACTCTTTTTTTTTTGTTGATGAATTGCAAGATTTTATTGAAGGAAAAAAGCGAGGAAAAAAAAAATCGCAACAGGGGAACAATTGCCAACATCAAAAGAACCAAAAAATCCAATTTGAAGCAACCAATGTTCCTTTAAAACTAATTTATAAATGTTTTTTTGTTGGAAACAATCAAGCTCAATCAATTATTAAAGCTTACGAATATTGTTGGCACTTATTATTATTATTATTCCAATTATCCTTATATCTAGCTCATTAGATTAATTTTTGGGGGTTCAAGACTTCAAGTGATAGCCTACTAGTATTGACATCCTTTGTGGTATCCCATTATTTACTTAAATATTTCATATATGCAATGCTTATTTCATTTAACATTTTTGAATTAATATTTTGTTTTTCATTTATCCATTTTAGTCTCTTTGCAAGTTTTGAAATCGCATAACTTCTATTACAACATTTAGCACCAGTTAAAGCACTGCACCACATAAGCTTCTCAATAGTGTTGGTTTCTATGATTATAAAGTCATTGGTATTTGTAATGCAAGCCTAAGTGGAGAATAAACTTTGAGATTCCATAACTATACACAACACATGGAACAAGAGGTTGAATTTATCTGTATAAAATTTTGAACAATAATGTATTAAACAGTTTGCATAACTACTCTACAATCGTTGTAGTTTGTATATGCCAATGTCATCTTCATTTTGAAAAGTGAGAAACCAGGAAAATTAAAGAGAAAACTCACATGGATGACAGTGATTAAATATTCCTTGATTAATTCCTCTTGGTTGAACATGTACACTCTCTAGAAAAAAAAAATCTTGATCTCAATGTTGAGGGCAGTAAACTAGAATTCACTGTCATATGTTACCTTTTAAAGATCTTATCAGTTGTATAGATGGTACTTTTAGTTTATGAGACAAGATCAACAAAACGGTGGTTTCATATGATTATATTTAGATGACTTTACAATGCCATGATAGATGGGTTGGTCTTATTTTACCATATAATGCAAGTAATCATGTAATTTATGAATTTAAAGGGCAATATATTGTGGGAATTTTTCATGTGTTGTAATTTAAAACACAATTTCAAATAACAGATATTGACTTTCTAAAAATATACATTTTATATTATATTAATTCAATAATATTCCAATAAAAAGAAACTATATCAAATTTTTCTGCGCATTGCGCAGGTCTGTGACTAGTACTAATAAAACTTAAATCCATCTAAATTTTATTAATAAAAATTTTTATTTTATACTATACCCAAATCTCTTAAATTAAAAATTAAAATCCAAATTCTTTTATTCATATAGTTCTATCAAAATGAACAATAAAGTATACTGATCCACAAGAGTCTATTGATGTAAAACCTTATGTGTTGTATAATGGGCTCAGCTGTGGGATTGACAAGAGCAACTTTGAGCCCAAAACCCAAAGGTTTCATCTTTTACAGCCAGCTGAAACTTAGCTAGAGGAGCTTGTCTCTGCATAATGTTGAAAAGCTTTTATCACAAAATCATGTTAGAACTTTCTGTTACTCTCATCTACTGTTACTACTTGCAATATGATGACTAAACAATTGATAACTACAGATTTCCAACTGAGCTTCATATGGTCCACAAGGCAGCTGATGGCAGCTTCGCAGTTGTGTCAATCCTCTACCAATATGGTGATGCTTATCCCCTACTTTCCAAGGTAATTTTTTTTTTTTTTTGTGGATATATTCTTTTGAGTTGAATTAGCACTTCACAATTTAAACATAATTCCAAACCAAAACAAGGAAATGGGAATTTTAATGTTTATTATGATGGTTTATGGTTGCAGAATGCAGATTAAGGACGAGTTGAATGAACTGGCTAAGGAAGTGTGTGCAAAAAATGAAGTCTCATATTCCTGTCAAGGCCTTGGATACAAAGCACCGTATTGGTGAAAACCAAGATGAGGAAATGGAAAGAAAAGTGAGAAAGAGGTGTTACCTTTGGGGCCAGGAGGCGGTGGAGGATGATAGTAGTCTTCGTCGTCACGGCGTTTCCGCTTCTTTTTACAACAAATGCACAATAAACTCAACACCACTAGTATCACCACCCCACCTATCGCTAACCCCACCACTACCCCAGGAGATATCCTGGGTAGTGGTGGGGTGGTGATACTAGTGGTGTTGAGTTTATTGTGCATTTGTTGTAAAAAAAAGCGGAAACGCCGTGACGACGAAGACTACTATCCTCCTCCACCGCCTCCTGGCCCCAAAGGTAACACCTCTTTCTCACTTTTCTTTCCATTTCCTCATCTTGGAGAAAAAGACCTGAAAGTATTATAGATACATTGGTTCTCTCACCACTCCTCGATGCACAAAGAATGTCACCTGGAGCATCCCTGGCAAGGTAATTAATTGATTATTCATGCCATTCATGAAAAAATCACGTGCGCACGCTCACACACATACATACAACAACAGATGGTTTGATATGGCTAATGAACTTGCAGGTGAGATCAATATCAAAGGAACAGGTCGAGCTTCTTCAGGCACCATTGGACTCTACTCGCAAGAAAAACTCAAGGCCTTTACAAGAACTGAATGGGCGACAGATTGAGCTATTTGCTGAGCTTGGCGACAGTTAATTTTACAATCATTTTCACCATCTAATTGACATCAATATCTTCTGTAAAGGGGACCAAAAGGAATGAAACCAAAAAAAAAAATCGCTTTATGTTTTCTTAGCTTATATATGAATATTCAGAGTAGCCAATTAACCAGTAGAGCTACAAACCTTTTGGCTTCATCTATTAACACATTAAGTATGTACATTAGGAAATGGAAATCTACTTGAGTAATTTTCTGCCTAGTTTAAAGTCCTACATTATTCCATCAAAAAAAAAAAAGTCCTTCATTATTCATAACTATTGATTTAAAGTCTAGTGGACTGCAATCCAGGTTTTATTCCACCGAAGCTTTTAGTGACCTTAAAGGGTGACATACAGTGGCAACGCCACGTTATACTTAGGGTGTTCCCAGGAACATCCTGAACTAAAAAAAAAATATATATATATATATAATAATTAAAAAAAATTATATTTGTTTACCCTTTAAAAAAAATTAGGAACACCCTAAAAAAAAATTTATTTGTTCTACTTTCAAGCAAAAAAATATAATAATAATAACTAAAATCTGAAAAAGAAAAATTTGTAACAGAGGAAGCGGCAAACCCACGGATTCTCAAAAAAAAAAAAACAACGGACAGCAAGCCCATGGCATGCCCAACATCAAGCCCAGTGCAAGCCCAACAGATGGTAGCAAACCCAGTAACCCATGAATTCTTAAAAAAAAAAAAAAAAAAAAAAAAAAACCTAACCTAAGATACTGAAATTAGATCGGGCCTCAAACATAACCCAAATTAAAAACTCTCTCTCTGTCTCTATCTTTAAAAAAAAGTATGAAACTTTTCGAAAACCCTAATTGAAAAACAAAGAAGCAAAAGGGTCTCTCTCTCTATCACACTCACTTGGGAGTGGGAGTGGTGCCGAGGAGGCTGGCATTTTGGAGCTCGATTTCGGTGAGTTGTTGGTCGCGGTCCATCTCGATGATGAGTGGCATAGCCAAGATCAGGAAGGTGGTGTTGACAATCCACACCACCTTGCCAGTGCTACAGAGGAGCTTCTTGGACACGATGGCGACTTTGGAGGCGGTGCGCTTGGCTTGGATGACGATGGACGACTAGGATACATTGCGGTTGGCCCTGGATATGAGGGAATGTTCGCTTTCCTTGCCTTGGGTCACTCGCTTTTTCCCTTGAGATGACCAACGGAACGGACGGAGAAGGAGATCGCCAGATCGGGCCTCGAACTCGATCTCCCATTCAAACGGAAAGAACATGATAATGGCGGCCAAGCACCAAGTGTTGGACCCCACGACAGTCCACGGAGTCACTCCTTTCTCTGATCTGTCAGAGGAGGAGTTTGAGGAGTTGTACACAGGTGTGACTTAGACTCTCTCTCTCTCTCTCTCTCTCTCTTTCTCTCTCTCTCTCTCTTTAAGACTTTGAATTGTGATTGTCATTTGTTTGTTGTTTTGCCTTTTGCTTAGTTTACTTTATAAATTTTTATTAATATTTGCCCTGTTTTTGGAGTTATCCGTTGGTGTTGGTGAGATAAATTAATTGTCTTTTAGTGTTGGTGTTGTGTTTTTGGTGAGATACAATTAATTGGCTTTATTTGATTGGCTCTATTCTTGTGATTGGGAGCCATGGGACATTGGGGCTTGTCTGTTGAATTGGGGGGTGGATGGGGGCACGGGGCCAGGGTAAATGCTTATGGGTGTGTGGTTGTGTGCTAGTGCAGCAGTGCAACTAATAAACAATCATTTAATTAACCAATAATTAATTAACCAATATATTATGAAAGACAAACAAATTAAATTATGTTACTATATTAGGCTAAACAACAATTAATAATTTTATAATTCATGAAACAACAATATAACAAATTATAGTAGTTTATAAAAGACAAACAAATTAATGAACAACAAAACAACAATAATTAATAATTTTATTAATATTTCAAATGAACTTATAGTTTATTTTTTATTCTTTTGCAAGAATTATGGACAAGTATTTGATAAGAAAATCACTTACCCAAGATTCATCTCCTGTGCAAAATTCATTTTCATCTTCTAAGTGAATTCGTATTAATTTTAACTTAGAAATTCTTAAGGAATACCCTGAGAAAAATTCCTGGAGTTGCCACTGGTGACATATCACATTCTTATCCACTTCCATTCCTATCCACACACCCTAAATCGGGACCATATATATTCATCTTTTACAGCAACAAGAAATGTTTAGCAATTTTGGGAGGAATAAAGGGGTCAATTTCATTCTCATCATTTTTCTCAACTATTTTTATTTTATTTTTTTTAATTTTAATAAAAGATTGCTGATAAACAAGATTATTTGAACTTAAAATGACTGATTCAATAGTGCATCAAGTTGATACTTGATTTTCCATGCTGCTATACTTCATTATTTGTCAAACTACGACCTACACAGAAAGTCCTCTCCATCGATCTCATTCATCACTAGAGTTGAACAAGCTTACTGCATAAACTTCAATGACTGTCCTAGTGATTTGTCTTATTGATTTGCTCAAGTAGCATTATTCAAAAATGGAAACCTGTCCTTTTTTTTTTTTTTTAAGGACCCATTTGTTAACAAAGTTTTCATGAGCAAATCAAAATTTCAATGGGTCATCTCCACATCTCCATAAGCAAGCTGGTTTTTTCAAAATAGTATTTGTTTTTTTTGGTGAGAATTAATGTGGGAAAATTGAACATAATTTTGACCATGGTTTGTTTTTTTTTAAAATAAATTCTAGGTGCAGATTTCTGGTTTTTTTGGGTGGCTAATTTAAAGAGAATACACGATGTTAGGTGAAGCAGTCTCTCAATTGGAAATAGATGAATAGTGTGATGCTAATCTAGTCAACATTCTGCTACAGTCCAGACCATTCACAAAGTGGCATCCACGATTCCACATTAGTAGTCAATGGCGCCGTTTTTTTTTTTTTTTATGAGAAATACAATGGCGCCGTTGCCCTTACAGTGAATCGGTCACTAAATCCTCATCTATGACTTGAACAGTGAGTGAAGGCCACCATCAAAAACACACGAGCAAAGACTAAAGTAGTAAATTTACACTTGAATACAAATCAATGACTGTACAGGTAGAACATGACACATTGAATTGAATTTTGATGCAGCAAGTGGGTTCAAACAAAAAGTATTGGGTTAAAAGTGTCTTCAACGACAACAAAACAACAACAACCAAAAAAAAAACAAAAAACAAAAAAAAGTTAACAAATATTTTAAGGACATTGGTTTACGAACTATTTTAAAATTTTTGTTATGGAAAAAGAAAATTACAATTAATTGTTTTGACGGTATTTTATATTTTTTATAAAAATGATATTAAAATTTTTTTAAAATAATTTATTAATAATTGCCTTAAAAGCACCCATTAAAGTGACAAAAAAAGAAGTGAAATATCACAAGCTATGCTAACTAGTTTTGATTTTCAATTAAATAAATAAAATAATTGCGTTGGATAGTTTGCGTATAGAATTACAACTATTTGTTGGGTAAGAGTAACGACTTTCCCAACTAACATGATTTCAACGAATTAAGCAAGAGAGTTATTAAAGTTTATCGCTTTACTTAATAAGTCATCATTCATGAGATCATCTTCGAATTTGACAAAGTTATCCATTTTTTGTAGTAAAAAATTTGTAAGTTATTTCCGCAAACTATGTTTTAGGGATAATTTTAAATTAAATCAATAGTTTCTTGTGGAATTATTTAAACTAGTCGCTAACCCGTGCGATACACGAAATATATTTCACTTTACTTAAAATAAAATTTAAAATGAAAAAACATCATAACTTATCAAAATAAATATAAAATATACAATATTCACCGCAAAATGTTATTTGAGAATAAAATTACCATCAAAATGATATAAAGAAAAATTTCATGTCCAAACAACTCATCAAGGTGGAATCTGGTTATTGAACTTGTCAAGATATATAACCACAAACCAAAAATTTTAAGAACCAAAAGGGGATTATCATAAGAAATAAATGTGCCTTAGTTTGTATATGAATTTAATTTGTGGAAAATTTATAGCCACATACCAAAAGATTTAAGAACCAAATGAGGATTATCATAAGAAATAATTGTGCTTCAGAATTTGTATAAATTTATTGGAAATTCAATGGTGATTTACGAATAGCACACTTGATTATCAAAAGCAAATTCCTAACTTCAAATTAGAGGGTTGCATGTTCTCTAACTCAAATTTCTATATCACAACTGCAAATAATAATTATATAAAACTGATACAAACCATGCACAGACAATCAATAGGTTTTTTTGCTGGTCTTAAGCACTAAGATTTGAATCGCATTGTAATCATAACTGCATAATACATAATTAAATGTCAAGGCTTTCTAGGGCTTCACATATACTTCTTTAGGATCCTTTACAACACTTGTAGCAATGTAAAAGTTAAAAATAAAAAATAAAAATAAAAAGTAGTAGAGATTGCAAACAGAGAAGAGAGAGTACCAAGTTTTTGTTGGGTTTTATGCTTCCACACCTTGGACTGGAAGACATAGGTTACAGCTTTGATTTTTCTCCAAAAAATAGAGATGCTTCATCTGCCATATACAATATAAAATAATTATTAGAATTTCAACTCAAAAACCAAACTCATAAAAATGCTATCAAAATATAGAGATCAACCCAAATACTTATCAAAATAATTATTTTTTTAATCTTAAAGTGAAGTTGAGTTTAGGGTTTTGAGATGGTAATTGCTAGGGTTTTAAGGAGAGAAGAGATTTTGGTATTTTTATGCAAAAAACGTTATTTTAGGTCTAGGTGATTTATTTCCTTGTTTTTAGGCTCTTTTAATGTTTTTTTAGGTCAAATTTGGTTCCTATTATGGTTAGGTATTAATTAGGGCTTATTTTATAATATATTTTCTTGTTCATCAAGTTTTATGGAGCCCTTAAATAGGCCTCTAAGTTTGTATACGTTTTTCAATATTATTGTTATAAGATATAAAACCTAAAATAAAAAGAAAAAGAAAATAGTGATGATGTGGAAAATTGTGAGAGATTCAAAAGCTTCGGTTTTATATATATATATATATAGATAAGCAGTTTTAAAGGTTTCAAATTAAATCCTTTATAAAGTAGAATTTATAATTTTATTAGTTTTATATGAATTAACTACTTTTAAATTCGTAACAATTTAAATATTGAACTTTTCGGTTTTGATTTTCCATAATAATATTTAAAGCAACTAGTTTATGCTCGTTTATTTAGAAAACAGACCGGAATGACCTGAAATTTTTTTCGAAGTGGAATAGGGTGGGTTACTGTTCCGGTTTGTTTACCGGCATGATATTTTCCGGCTGTTACGACTAGAACGGAATGGAATTAATAACATTGAATCAAACCAAATTACCTAAAAGCCAAAAAGAAATAAGATTGTGTAATTTATAGTTCCTAAGAAACACCCTGAACAAAATTTCTGGAATCGCCACTGCTTCTCATATCATATACTCTTGAGTTATGTTTATTATTCAATTTTTTTTATAAATTACTACTAATAATCAAATGTTAATGAGTCTTAATTACGTATAATTTTGAAATTTTCAAGTGAGACTGAGAAGTATAGTGGAGACATAGTTAATTTTTATTTATTTATTTATTTGAGAAACAACATGGTTTAAACTTAAAATCACTTGTTGGAATACTATGATAAAAGATTCTATAAAAAAAGAAAAAAAGAAAAAAAAAGTAATACTATGATAAACTTCCAGTGATCCAAAATTTTAAGTTATTGAAAATGAATAAATTAATAATTTAATCATTATTTTAACAATTATTTAGTCCATTTATTCAAATTCCGTTTGCTTTTACAACTAATTATTAAACAAAGAGTTCATTACAAAAGTTCACAATATTCTCAAATTAGCATACTAACTCATATATATTAGTTACTTTTTAGAAAAACCAAGCATGTTATGGTGGGCGTACTGATAAGCATTAAGCGTAGGCTAATTTAGGAATGTTATAAATTGTTACGAAGTTTTGCTGGGTTTTTAGCTTTATTGTAAACAGATCATGCTCTGAAATTGAGCCACTCAATATTGCATGGGCACACATAAACGAGTTGAGGTAGGTATGAGTTGTGTATCATTTACACACGACTGTCAACCTCTTGACTTTGTGCTTTAATATAAAATTCATTTCTCTGCCACGAGCTTCAACAAATTTCAGTTCCTCAACACATTAGTGGATGGTAGGAGAAACAGAAAATTGATTATTTTTTGAAAGGCCTAAATGTTGATGTGTATCACGTAAATGCTATTTATAGTGCACTGCCAAATTCCTTAGTGGATGGTAGGAAAAACCAGAAACTAAAGGTGTTGGAGACCCCAAAAAGAATAAAAAAGAAACTAATGGTTGTTGATGGCATGAACTGTGTTCTGGTTTCGTTGTTGAGCATTCAAATTAAATACACAAAATTTGATCATATTACTATGCCTACTCTTCACTTGGGAGAAAATTGATTGGATCTCTGTCTAATAATGTACAACTTTACAATCTCAATTATAGTATTGAACCTATTGACCTTCCTAATAACACTTTTTCTAGTGCTTTTGGGTTGTGCTGAAGGTAGTGATGCGGACTTGGATATTAATATGTGGTTTCAGTTTCAGACACCAGTCCCAATAAAAGCCAATGCAATTATTATCTACTACTACCCTTGCTTCCACCAAATTCCATTTGACTTTTATATAGAACCATGTAAGAGTCTTAGAGAGATTCAGGCAGTTTAGCAAAAGATTTTTAGTAATGTTATTTGTATATTTTTAAAAATATATGTGAGTAAAAAATATATAAAAATATGTGAAATTTTGTTTAAATACTGAAAATTGTTATTTAAACAACTATAACAAATGAGCCTTGATTTACTAACTTTTAAACACAAAATAAATTTTTTTAAGAAAAATGTTTATAGCTTTTTTTTATTATAAAAAGCTTACAAATTAAAGTGATAAAAATTTATTATCATATTAACATACTAAATAACATTTTAAATTACCTGTTTATTTTATATTTAAAAATTCAATCATTAATTTGTAAGACTTATTAAGTAAAGTTTATATAGAAAAGTTGATGGATATCCTAAGAGTATTGGTTTATAAAATATTTTTAGAAACTCTTTATGGGAAAAGAAAAGAGTAATTGATTTTTTTGACACATTTTATATTTTTCATAAAAGATGTATCAAAATTTTTCTAAAATAATCCATTAACAAATGCTTAAAAAGTACTTGTTAACCGAACCCAAATTTATAATATCTATAACATTCCTCTGAAAGTAATTAAGAAAATTATTTATTTTGTTATTGATGTAGCACATGTTACTTTAAGAATGCTACATAATTTAAAGTTATAAATAACATCACAATAAATATACTTTTAAATTTGTAATATATAATTTGAATAATGAAAATGGATCAATTTGAAACCATTTAAGATACGGAGAAACTTTTTTCTCAAAATAAATAAATAAAGATACAAAGAAACTTTTTACTTGTTTTTCTTTTATTATTTAAAAAAAAACCAACTTTTAAAAGAAGTAATATTTAATCTATTTTTTGAAATAACGAATTACTAGTTATAAAATTCTCATCACCAATTAATTTAAATTTATATAAACCAAATTAAAAATATATATATTTTATAACAAAACAAAGGGTAAGTTAATAAAGCTATGCAAACTGTGCCTTTTGAGGCTAGTTGTACAAAAAGATAAAAGTAGTTTTGTGGGAATCTCTAATTAAGAAATCTAAACCTCTTTTGTTAAGGACAGAAAGCCAACTGATAACGTCAGTGTCTTTGACTCTTTGGCATTTTACTAAAGAAGTGGGTCAAAAGAGATCCCATCCAGTTTTCTTTGATTAAAATGAGAAACCCTGCTCAAATTCAGAACTTTTTTCTTATAAAGTTGTACTTGTGGTGAACCCATTAGTAAAGCATGCCATGTTGAGGGCTGCGAAGTCAGGAGGCAGTTTAGTGTCTATAATGAGACCCATGAGAAGAGCATTTTCTCATGTAGGGCAAATTGCGGGAATCAATAGAGTTAGGAGAAATTGTGGGTCCATGGTGTTAAGATTCAAAATTTGCTAGGTTTTATGAGTTTTTTAATGCCTATTTTGTAGAAGAAACTCAAGAAAGCATGTAGGGTTTTAGGGTTTTGATAGGTAAAAGAAGGTCTTGATTTGGGTTGTAAGGAATAAGGAAAAGAGAGGATTGTATGGTGTTCAGGGGCTGTGCAAATAGTGCCGTGAGCAAAACCACGAGAATGAGGAGAAGTGATGCAGGATGCGGAAATGTCAAGAAGCAGAACACGAAAATTACCTCGAATATTGATTGAATAATTGTTCAAAAAACGTGTACAGACTAAGAGGCCTATTTAAGAGCTTTGTAAAACTTGACAAACAAGAAAATATATTCTAAAAGACTCCTAATTGATACATAATCATAACAAGAACCAAATTTGACTTAAAAAACATTAAAAGCACTTAAAAATAAGGAAATAAATCACCTAAACTTAAAATAACTTTTTTTTACATAAAAAAATACCAAAATTTAAATAATTACAAAAATTAAATTGTAAATTCTATTCTACATCAGACCCCTCCACTTGAAACAAACTTGTTCTCGAGTTCATCTTTGAAATCTAAAATCTTCCATGCCAAGAGAACAAATACTTTGAATACTTCATCTTCCTTGTTTTCTTGCCAAACTTGTAAGTCATCAATTGAGCAACTTGAACTTCTTGTTCCTTGATCTTCATGCAATTAACAATATTCACCAAATAAGAGTCAATAATCACATCAAATCTTTCCACCCCAATAAAATCAAAAAACCTTGTTTTAATGTATCTCACAAAAACAATAGGAGCTTGAGCGTTGCAATCATCTAACTTGACTTCATCGAGATTGTTGACATCCTCTATAATTTCTTCTTTAATGGTCTCTACTATTTCGACCTCAAGATTTTTCTCTATAATAGGGTCTTCATTAATCTCCTCCACAATCTTGATTTTAGGTTCTTCTTCTATAATAAGATCTTCATAAACTTCCTCATAAACTTCTATATTTTCTTCAAGAAAAATGTGTTGTTCAACAAACAATTCTTCTCTTAATGGTAGAATATACGGTTCTCCAAAATAATTCAAGTGTGAACTTCTTGGAAAAAAATAATCTTGTTTTGTATATGATAGAATTTTATCATAATCAAAAGGACAAAATTTGATAGCAAGCATCTTTTTCATCCTTGGCCATGAACGAATTTTGTTTTTACCTTGTCGGATTCTATCAGTCTATATTATTTCTCACCAATGTAAGGCATACTCTCTAAGTTTATACAAAGCAAGTTTAACTTTTTTCTCATCACAAATATTCTCATAGTCAAATAAATCCTCTAGATCAAGTAACCAATCAAGAAAATCTGCTTTATAAAAATAACCATTAAAACTTTCAATTCTCTTATAAGATCAATATGAAATTTGCTTACCAATAGGTTACTTGTGAGTTATGTCTCCATGATAGTTATTCCTATTGCTTCCATGCTTTAATGACGGCATCTTAGCAAAGATATTTGTGAGTGCTAGCTGTATGTCACATAATACTTGCTAAGTTTTCCGTCACCGGAATTGCTACTGTCTCATACATCAGCCACCAGACCAGGACAAGTCAAGGCTCTAATACCAACTAATGCGGCATAAGGAAGCGTCAAGAAGTGGAACACGAAAACAAGAAACAAAACACGTTTGCCTTTGAAAATAACCTCAAATCCACGAGAGTTTCTTAAATCCACAAGGAGAAAGGGTTTGGAATCCATCAGAGAATAGAAAGACAAAAGTCTGAATTTTATTGATTGCATAATTGTTCAAAAAATGTGTACAGACTAAGGGGTAGGTTTCGTAAAACTTGACAGACAAGAAAATATATTCTAAAATAACTTCTAATTGATATCTAACCATAACAGGAACCAAATTTAACTTAAAAAGCATTAAAAGCACCTAAAACAAGGAAATAAATTACCTAAACCTAAAAAAACTTATTTTTACATAAAAATACCAAAATTTAAATAATTACAAAAATTAAATTGTAGATTCTGTCCTACATCAAGAAGGAAAGAAAGAAGAGAAAGGGAGAATATAATTTGGGAAAAAGAACAATAAGACTACTGTGCCTCAATACTCACAAACTCAATATTTGATTAACCAACTTCATCTCCCTTTGGGTACATTAAGAGTCCGTTTAAGAATAACTTATTTAGTTGAAACTAAATTTTTTTTGCTGAAAATGCTGTAGATAAAGCTAAAAAGTAACTAAAATAGTACAGTGTAACTCATGAATAGTACCAAAAAGTACAATAGGACCCATGAATAGTAGAAGAAATAAGCAAAATAATAAAAAAAAAATTGACTTTTTAAGTCAATGCTAAACGCAACCTAAGTGTACATACACTCACACACATGAATATATGACTGTTTAAATTTTTTTACTCGTAACATTTTAGGACTCCTGGTTTGACTAGTTCATTAAACACGTAATAATATACTAACTTGGACTCGAAGGAAATAAAGCCTAAAATACTAAGGATCTCTGAGAAAATTGACTCTAACAAAATAAAACCAAAATAAAAACTATTTCAGCTCTAAATGACTTAGACCTTGATCTTTAAAATACCACCCTACTTTTGTTTCAATTGGACTTCACATGGGCAACCCATAGAACAATTGTTGAATAGGAAAATTTACAAAAAGTAATCGAAAATCAATCTTCTATGACTGCTTCGTTTCTCCGTTAACATTGTTGAATGTCTGAACTCACAACTTTCTGCTAGGTGTTTGTTAACAAAAATTTTTATTTGCTATTATTTGGTTAATTCTATCTCTTTTTTGTTCCAAGTGGGCTACTTTTACTTGCTTTATGCTCAAGATATTTAATCAGAAAGTGTCATTGATAGAAACATCAATAATAATAATTAAAAAAAAAAAAGAGAGGTTAAAGTAGTTGCAGGGAGAATAGAAGAGTTGGAAAAGGAAGATAAAGGAAGGAATTATCACTTTAAAGTGATGGTGGAACGATCAAGTTGGAATGAATCATGTGGCCCCAAATGGCGTTTTATGGACGAAAATGACTTAAAGACTCCAAATTATTGGAATCTATAAGCGGTTGTTATGGAGGATATTGGCTTTACTTTACTTTTAAGCAGAAATGTGGTAGGCTTGCATTTCTTATGCATTGTGGACTATAGATAATAACAAACAGGAAGCCAATTGAGTAGAGGTGGTGGAGATATTATCAACCTCAAATGGATAGAACGAGACACTTTTATTGATTAGTAAACTTCATTGACAACCTACTTTGAGAGTAAAAAAGAGACCTACTTTGAGAGGAAAAAAGAGTCAGGAATCAACTTAGTCCAGCCCCTTGTGATTGGAGTTAGGACATTTTCACGTAGACTTAGCTAGTGACACCACTTTTATTATGCACTAATCATAGATAGTTAACAGTTATGAAAAAGGTTGTCAAGAGCCTTGTAGTTCCATTGGTTGGCACCTCTAGGTGTTTTCAATAGAGTTATCGAGAATTCAAATCTCCCTTCCCCCAACTAATGAATTATCAATAAGCAGTTATGAAAAAAATTATTTCTTCTCGTTTCATTTATTTATCCAAAATATTTAGAAGCATATTTTGTTACATCAACAGGAGAATTTCAAAGTGTAGTCTATGGTCCTCATATGGTGGGGTAATTGAAAGTATATCCAAGACCTTTCCACAACTGTAGTGGAGAATCTCTATCTATGTATTTGAAGCTCAGAAGAAAAGACTTGTCCTGGCTCCTTCTCTCTCTGTCCACTTTATGTGACTCTTGGAGGTTGAAGCATTACAAGTTCATCAATGACATCTTGTCATGCTCTCACTTTTCATAAAGAAAAGAGGTGCATCAACTGCATGGTGATGTGGCATCTGATTCCCGATCTTTGTGCACACTATTAATTAATACAAGCATGCATGTGCGACTCTATTTCTTGCTCTTTAATTTGCCTCCTTTGACTCCAACTTTTGCTTGTCAGAGTGTAATCCTGCAGAATTGCAGATAAATGGACTAGCTACTATTGAATGTTGATCTTTCAATTTCAAATATTCATCATGAAGTTTTTACTCATCAAGTTATCATATTGTTCCAATATTCCCGTATTCTTAAAATCAATTTTGTTTAAGAAAACAAGATTGAAAATAATTGATGTGATAATATGTTGAATTTATTGCTATATAAACCTCATTGTCTTTTTTGTTTTTTCTCTAAAACTCATGTGGTTGGTCTAGTAGTTATTTAATCCTGAATTTAGTCTCTTAACCAACACCTTGAAGCCACTTTTAAGAATTCATTTTGATAACCATGAGCTTCAGGAGAACCCTAAAGTTAGTTGCCATCATGAGGAGTCGAGGAGAACAACCATCCACATCTCACCTTTGTTTGTTAATATACATGTATTCTGCAAGATTTAAAAAAATAAATAAATAAATAAATAACTATTGAAATTTGAACTTCACCATTCTGATTATAATGTAATTCAACATCCTGACTTCAAAATTTTGTCAAAATTTTTTTAATCATACCAATAACCTATCAACTTGTTTATAAGGTGGATGCCTATATTTATTATTCCAATTCCTACTGCAACTCTGAAAGAAAAATTGCTGTGAAATTTAAAATGTTGAATTCCACTTTGATAGATGATTGAACTAAAATGTATTAAAAATAATTATTTTATATTTATTTGGCTAATATTACATATGTTAATTTTATTCATTATGTATTAAATTAATTGTGAATTTTAGTACTTAATTTTAAATGGTAAAAAGCTTTTGTATCATGTTTTGACTCTCCAATCATAAAATTCTAGATTCGTCAAGAGTTTTGTATCTCAACTAACATCTCATGGTATTTCTAATGGAGATGTCTAAGGTTCAAATCTTTCCTTTCTATTGTAAGCTGTAACTAACGATTTATCAAAAAGAAAATCTGGATTCATGGAGCTCCAGTTTGTACATTAACAAAAAGCTTGCTATATGCTCGAGTATTAAAATACTATTTATTCTGCAAAAACTATAATATAGTTAAAGTTTTAGTGGATCTTGTATTGTCTCCTGGCATACCAGAAAGGACAGGAAGCACAAGCATAAATATTTTGAGACACATGTGACTGAGAGTCCACTAACAGTAACATTGTGACACACATGGACTTACTTTGGCTTGTGGTGAATGCTGTACCTGTAGCCTTTTTTTTTTTTTTTTTTAACAGGAACCAACCATGTAAAACATTTTACCAGGGGAAGGTGATATCTGTCTTTCAAAAATAATAAAGCTGTGGTTGGGGCTATTGGATATTTAATTGGAATTTCTCTTTAATTTTAGCCCTCAACCTTGCTATAGCTTGTAAGATTTTTAGGCCTCAGAAGCATCTAGCCTCCTGAGAAAAGAATGAAGTGGCTGCCACTACAACCTTCATTATGGCCTGTGGGTGTAGCGGTATGGATATTTTCATGATGAGAAAAACTAAAAACACAAAAAAATTTCATAATTTTTTAGTAAATTGTGAAGGGTGAAACATTATTTTCACATGAACTTAGCATTGACATTGTTTTTATTGTATATCAATTACAAGAAGTTACTTCACAATTGTGAAAAAAAAAGTTTGTGAAATTTTATTCTGTACTTGGACATAATTGTTTCTTGTTAGAAGGATAAATGATTAAATGCTAGAAAACTTGAAAAGCTACTTTTCCCTGACACTTGAGAATGACAACATTCTTATAAGAATTGGAAATCTTGATAAATATTAATGATAAAATATTGGGAATTCTCACTTAGTACGGGACTAGCTTTTCTTGCTTATTGATTCTTAAGAAACTCTTAGAAATTAAGAAGATAATTTCAAGGAAATGATCTGAAGTTATTATCTTGCTTAATTCCATGGCTTTCTCATTCTTCTAGGTAGAATGGATAAACGCTAGAGAACTTGAACAGCTACTTTGTCCTCGGTCTTGAGAATCACACCATTTGCATTGACCAAAAATGGAGTTCTAATAGCATTGATGACAATGGAGAACTTGAACAACTACTTTGGACATGTGTTTCATGGTCTCTAGCTTCAAAGAAAGTGTTCCATAATCCATTGGCCATGTGTTGTATGCACTTGAAAGACTTTACAGTGCTGCAAATGAAGTGTGTTGCTCACGAGCAATTTGCCCTGAGTACAACGTGTATGACTAGCCATGGAACCAAACCTTGGCTTCTTTCAGAGGTATCGGACAATTTGAAGCATGAACATTGAACATATATACTTAAGACCAGAAGCAAAACTCAGTTGAGGAATACAGTAGCAGAGACAGGAATATATCATATACTCGAGTTATTTTTATTATTCAAAATTTCGATAAATTACTACTGATCATCAAATGTTAATGAGTTTTAACTACGTATGAGTTTGAAATTTTTAAGTGAGAAGTAGAGTGGAAATATGGTTTAAACTTAAATTCACTTATTCTAATACCATGATAAACCCCTAGTGATCCAAAAATTTTAAGTTATTGAAAAGGAGTAAATTAATAATTTAACCATTATTCTAACAATTTCTTAGTCCATTTATTTAAATTCTGTTTGCTTTACACCAGAACTCATATTAAATTTATTGACCATCTTTTCAGTTAAATCTTTTACAACCAATTATTAAACAAAGAGTTCATAACAAAAGTTCACGATATTCTCAAATTAGCATACCACCTCATATATTATTTATTTTTTTTAAAACAAACATATTATGGTGGGCGTACTGATAGGCATTAAGTGTAGCCTAATTTAGGAGTGTTATAAAATTGTTCCGAAGTTTTGGTGTGTTTTTAGCTTTATTGCAAACAGATCATGCTCTGAAATTGAGCCACTCAATATTGCATGGGCACACAAAAACGAGTTGAGGTGGGTATGAGTTGTGCATCATTTACACATGACCGTCAACCTCTTGAACTTTGTGCTTTAATATAAAATTCATTTCTCTGCCACAAGATGCAACAAATGTGTCCAAATCTTCTATCTTATCAATTGTGTTCCACTTCATAATCTACCAAACAGCTAGCCTCTCTCATTAAATGAAATATCTCATTAAACAAGACAACTAGCCTTTCTCATTAAAGTCAGAGTTATCTCATTTAATGAGAGAGGTTAGTTGTCTAAGTTTTATTGGTGGAGCATAAAGTAAAGCACAATTGATGAGACATAAGATTTGGACTTGCAACAAATTTCAGTTCCTCAACACATTAGTGGATGGCAGGAAAAACAGAAGATTGATTATTTTTTGAAGAGAAATGCTAACGACTGCCCTTAGAGCACTGGTTAATAATCCATTTAAAGAAAGTTTTTATGAGAAATGAAAAAAAAAAGTAATTAATATTTTAACAGTTTTTTTCATTTTCCATAAAAGTGGTATCAAAACTTTCTTAAAATTGATTATTAATGAGTGTCCTGAGGGCACTCGTTAGCATGACCCAAACCAGAAACTAATGGTGTTGGTGACCCCAAAAAGAATAAAAAAGAAACTAATGGTATTGAGAGCATGAACTGTGTTTTGGTTTCCTTGGTGGGCATTCAAATTTAATACACAAAATTTGATCATATTACTCTGCCTACCCTTCACTTGGGAGAAAATTGATTGGATCTCTGTCTAATAATGTACAACTTTACAATCTAGTTTACCAAAAAAAAAAAAAAAAAAAAAACTTTACAATCTCAATTATAGTATTGAATCTATTGACCTTCCTAATAACACTTTTTCTAGTGCTTTTGAGTTGTGCTGAAGGTAGTGATGTGGCCTTGGATATTAATTTGTGGCTTCAGTTTCAGACACCAGTCCCAATAAAAGCCAAAGCAATTATTATCTACTACCCTTGCTTCCACTAAATTCCATTTGACTTTTATATTGAACCATGTTAGAGTCTCAGAGACATTCTTATAAATTGTGGCCATATGGTAAACGGTTTTTAGTAATATTGTTTGTATTTTTTAAAAATATGTATAAATAAAAAAGTATATAAAAATACATGTAATATTGTTTAAATATTGAAAATTGTTGTTTAGACAACTATAACAAATGGGCCCTGATTTACTAACTTTTGAACACAATAAATTTTTTTAGAAAAATGTTTATAGCTTTTTTTTTCTCAATTTTATTATAAAAAGCTTACAAATGAATGTGATAACAATTTATTATCATATTAACATACTAAATAAAATTTTAAATTACCTGTTTTTTTTATATTTAAAAATTCAATCATTAATTTGTAAGACTTATTAAGTAAAATTTATATAGAAAAGTTGATGGATGTCCTAAGAGTATTGGTTTATAAAATATTTTTAGAAACTCTTTATGGAAAGACACATTTTTATATTTTTCATAAAATTGGTATCAAAATTTTCCTAAAATAGTCAATTAACAAAAGCTTAAAAAGTACCCATTAACCGGACCCAAATTTATAATATCTATAACATTCCTCCAAAAGTAATTAAGAGAATTGTAAGGACTCTTTTTCTGCTCCTAAGCCCAAAAGGTAATAGTATCTAGGCCCAAAGAGCCTAATACAATGAATTTGTAAACAGTGGGTTAGAAAACTAGGCTCTAATGAGTTGAATAACAATTATAATGGATTCAGATGATGAGAAAACAAAGATAAACTGGTTTTATCCAAAGAAAATCGTCCTCGGCATGGTCTGAAGAGATTAATTCTAGTATATATTTTTTTTGAATTTGATTACAAGTTCAATTCTTGTTGTTACAGTGTTTTTCTCTTAATTCTCCTATCCCTTTTCCTCAGGGTATTCTTTCTCTTTTATACTAGCTTCCTTCTTTCATCTTCATCCTTCACGTGTAAACGAGGTTTCGGGTGTTGATCTCTGTCCCATCAGTACCTTCCTGAAGTGTCTAGGAGTAGCTGCAAGGTTGAAATTTACTATTCAGGTATCATTTCCACATTAATGCGATCAGAGAATTAGTTACAGAGCATTCAATGTGATGGAAGCAGCTTTCTTTAGATATTTCATAACTTCCCTTTGTCCTGTGCTTTCATGATGTGTATCCCTTTCAATAGAATCTCCCGGAACGTTGCTCTGGATGACAGACGACACCTTCTAACCTCTTCTTTATTTAGCTGAGGAGGCATACCTCCTTGGACCACCTTCCTAGACCCTCATGACCAGACCCCATTTCTTCATTCACTAATGCGAACTTCCATGACAGCATTTACCCGTCCTTAGACTACTAGGTGTCCTCGAATTGGGCCCCCGGCCCAATATATATATACACTACTGGGCCTATCATTCCTACCAGAATTATTTATTTTGTTATTGATGTAGCACATGTTACTTTAAGAATGCTACATAATTTAAAGTTATAAATAACATCACAGTGAATACACTTTTAAATTTGTAATATATAATTTGAATAATGAAAATGGATCCATTTGAAACCATTTAAGATACGGAGAAACTTTTTCCTCAAAAATAAATAAATAAATAAAGATACAAAGAAACTTTTTACTTGTTTTTCTTTTATAAAATTTATAAAAAAAAAAAAAAAAAAAAAAAAAAAAAAAAAAAAAAAAACCAATTTTTTTTTTTTTTTGAGAAACAAACACACATACAAAGGAGAGAGAAAAAGGGTTTTAATATAAAGACACACCATAACTCCACTCAAAAAAACCAAATTTTAAAAGAAGTAATATTTAATCTATTTTTTGAAATAATGAATTACTAGTTATAAAATTCTCATCACCAATTAATTTAAATTTATATAAACAAAATTAAAAAATATATATATATTATAACAAAAAAAAGGGTAAGTTAAGAAAGCTATGCAAACTGTTCCTGTTGAGGCTAGTTGTACAAAACGATAAAAGTAGTTTTGTGGGAATCTCTAATTAAGAAATCTAAACCTCTTTTGTTAAGGACAGAAAGCCAACTGTTAATGCAGAGCATGAGGCAGCACTTCATGTGTATATATATATATATATAGATGCAGACATAACATTAACACCAAGCTAAGGTGCTCCATGAGTTTCGAGGCAAAACTCAGCCAGATTTAGCAGAGAGCTTTCTAAATATATCACAAATAGCACTTAGTGGTGGTGGGAAAGAAAAGAAGCATTACCACAAGGTGATCCCTCTACAATATACGGTAGTTAGTGGTTACTAGTGAGAAGTATAATCATAACCTTCGTCTTCATTTTGTCACAGAGAGCTAAGTTTTTGGTTAGAGATTTTAGATTGATTAGCAGTAGCAATATGTCTCTTAGAATTTCCTTCTCGGTTCTTGCATTCACATTGTTGCTTGTTGGAACTTCTGCAGATGACCTTGTAGAAGGTATGGTTTCTATTACTTTTAGACAGAAAATTATTTCATACGTCCGATATATGTATATTTCCTATTATAACGGTGTAGGACATATCTAATGCATGAGATAATTATTTCATGTTATTTTTTAAGTTAAAAAGTTTTGTTTTCTCAAATAAATTATAGACTGAGAATATTTATAAATCCATATAGACCAAGCATTTTTTTTCCAGCTAAGTCATTTCATATGGACTGAACATTTCTCTTTGGGAAAGGATAGAATGAACATATTTATTCATCCATATTTTGGAGAATCTAGGCCAAATGCTCATTTTTAATAGCAACTAATGTTGGAAAGTATGCCATGTGAAAGTTAAAGAGAACAATGGAGAATTGTAGAAAATGCAAGTGTAATAAGGAGAAAAGAAAGCGAAGAATATATGTGGTTCGGCTTAACACCCTACCACGCTATTAAACCTAAAAGATCTTGATTCACTTGACTTGAGATAACACGTTACAAGAGAACCCATATATATGATGGGACTACATATAACAGTCAAACATAATTTGAATTGAAATTGCATATTAATGGTCTCAATCCCATAATTTTCTCTTGCAAATCAATCTCTTGATTTGGTTTTCATTAACATAGAAAGTGAAATTTACTTTCCAAACAACTAATATATTTTATGATTGAAAACTTTCCAATGTAACAGAGCTTAATTCAATTTCATTTGGTTATACCGGAGTCCATGGCCCTGAAAAGTGGGGAAGCTTGAGTCCATTATTCTCGGCATGCTCAAATGGGAAAAGGCAGTCCCCTGTGAACATAGTGAAGAACAGAGTTGTTCGGAACAGGAATTTGAAACCCTTAACCAGAGATTACAGTACTGCAAATGCCACACTGGTCAACAATGGGTTTAACATTGGGGTATGTTCTTAATTAAACTTCGAAATGGTTTTTCTTTTTTGCATTTTTTTTTGGGGTAAGTTATATAAATTTACATTATAATTAGCTTTTTGTTGATTTTCTGAAAATATGCAAAAGGATAGCTGTAAAGTAGTGACGTTTTAAAAAGCTTTTTATATGTATAAGTTCATGTTAATGGTACTTTAAAGACAATTATTAATATAAACCATTTAAAAAAAGTTTTGATACCATTTTTATAAAAATATAAAAAGCCGTCAAAAAAATTACAGTAATTATTTTTTCTTTTCCTAAAAATTTAAAAAAAAAATTATAAACTAATATCCTTAAAGTATATGTTAATTTTATATAGAGAGAGATGGATTCAAATTACACTTGGTATAACTCTACAAAATTTCACATTTTTTAAACTATAAATTTCTAAGAAATGTAATTGATAGAAAATTAATTGTTTTCCATATTAGCTAACCTAATTAATTTGATAGGATATTATATTATTTTCTTTTCTACTTTCTTTCTCTTTCCTAATCAATTCATCCCCAACCTTGCACAAGAGCATATTCTCAACGTTCTTGAGTTATTCATGGTAATACATATAGCTTTGTTTGTGACAGTGAAGCAGAATCCAAGAGTAGTAGAAGCTTGAATACCTCAAAATAGTTAACCTTAGATGATTAGAGCATTTACAAAGTTCAATAATCACGTATATTTATTGCTAGTCTTTTATTCAACAAAGTTGCACATAGTGGTTGACGGAAAAAAATAAAAATAAGGTTCAATGCATCTAGTAGCTTAGCTCTAGGACTTTTTTTTGGGTGAGGGGGGTGGGGGAAGGGTTTGGGGGATAAGTCACCTTCTTTCAATTGACCAAGTTGCTGACAATGTGATATTATCACAAAAATTTGAAGATTTATGACCAAGAAATTATGGACTGTCAAAACAATACGGAGTTCCTCCAATTAAAGTCAAAAAGTAGTATCTCTTGTTTCATTGCTGAGATTCATAGCTTAATTGACTAAATATTTTAGAGATAACCAAATAAGATAGAACTATCAAAATTTGATCTGCAACTCAAGAACATTGAGAATATGCTCTTGTGCAAGGTTAGGGATGAATTGATTAGGAGAGAGAAAGAAAGTAGAAAAGAAAATAATATAATATTCTATCCAATTAATTAGGTTAGTTGATATGGACAGTAATTAATTTTAAAGATGACATTGATTATAGTGATTTTCTAATCGTTAGATTTCTTAAAAATCTATGATTTAAAAAAAGTGTAAATTTTGTAGAGTTACACCAGATGTAACTTGAACTCATCTTTTATATATATATATATATAGCTACTGATCCAATGCGTGTGCCCTTTGCCTATGCAGTTGTTTTTTGAGGAAAATGTGGGAGTCTTGGTTGCAGATGGGAAGAACTTCAACTTGAAGCAAATGCACTGGCATTCTCCTTCTGAGCACAGGATTAATGGAGAACAGTATGCTCTCTCTCTCTCTCTCTCTCATACACACGCACATGCGCACATAAGATGCAAACACTTATAAATTAGGTGAAACTGAATAAGATTGTGTTTAGATTTGAGGATTTAAAATCAAAAGATTGGAAGAAGAGTTCGTATAAATTTAACAATTCATGACAATTCCTTGTTTTGAGAGTAAGAGCTTTTGAAATATCTTCTTACATTTACATTTCAAATTTAATTTAATACTAATAAAACTTAAATCCATCTAAATTTTATTAATAAAAATTGTTATTTTATACTATACCTAAATCACTTAAATTAAAAATTAAAATCCAAATTCTTTTATTCATATAGTTCTATGAAAATGAACAATAAAGTATACTGATCCACAAGAGTCTATTGATGTAAAACCTTATGTGTTGTATAATGGGCTCAGCTGTGGGATTGACAAGAGCAACTTTGAGCCCAAAACCCAAAAGGTTTCATCTTTTACAGCCAGCTGAAACTTTGCTAGAGGAGCTTGTCTCTGCATAATGTTGAAAAGCTTTTATCACAAAATCATGTTAGAACTTTCTGTTACTCTCTCATCTACTGTTACTACTTGCAATATGACTAAACAATTGATAACTACAGATTTCCAACTGAGCTTCATATTGTCCACAAGGCAGCTGATGGCAGCTTCGCAGTTGTGTCAATCCTCTACCAATATGGTGATGCTGATCCCCTACTTTCCAAGGTAATTTTTTTTTTTTTATATATCCTATTGAGTTGAATTAGCACTTCACAATTTAAACATAATTCCAAACCAAAACAAGGAAATGGGAATTTTAATGTTTATTATGATGGTTTATGGTTGCAGATTAAGGACGAGTTGAATGAACTGGCTAAGGAAGTGTGTGCAAAGAATGAAGAGTCTCATATTCCTGTCAAGGCCTTGGATACAAAGCACATGGAGAAAAAGACCCGCAAGTATTACAGATACATTGGTTCTCTCACCACTCCTCCATGCACCGAGAATGTCACCTGGAGCATCCTCGGCAAGGTAATTAATTGATTGTTCCTGCCATTCATGAACAAATCACACACAAGCGCGCACGCGCACACACATACATATAACATCAGATGGTTTAATATGGCTAATGAACGTGCAGGTGAGATCAATATCAAAGGAGCAGGTCGAGCTTCTTCAGGCACCATTGGACTCTACTTGCAAGAAAAACTCAAGGCCTTTGCAAGAACTGAATGGGCGACAGGTTGAGCTATTTGCTGAGCTTGGCGACAGTTAATCTTACAATCATTTTCACTATCTAATTGACATTAATATCTTCTGTAAAGGGGACCAAAAGGAATGAAACCAAAAAAAAAAAAAAAATCGCTTAATGTTTTCTTAGCTTATATATGAATATTTAGAATTAGAGGTGCCAATTAACCAGTAGAGCAACAAACCTTTTGGCTTCATCTATTAACACATTATGTACATTAGGACATGGAAATCTACTTGAGTAATTTTCTGCCTAGTTTAAAGTCCTGCATTATTCATAACCATTGATTTAAAGTCCAGCGGACTGCAATCCAAGTTTTATTCCACCGAAACTTTTAGTGGCCTCAAAGGGTGACATATCACATTCTTATCTACTTCCATTCCTATCCGCACACCCTAAATCGGGACCATACATATTTGTGGTGGGCGCAAGAGAGGCCCAATGGACTTCCTCACGCCAGGTCTCACAACTTATTTGTATGGTGGGATGATGGTTCCTACTATGGGTCGTTCGCAACTAGGAGGCTTGACGAGGGCTCCTCTAATCTCTGTTCGCACACCTCTCCCCTATCCTCTTAGTATCGCTCTTGTTGTTACTCTCTTCTATATGGATTTCTCTCTCTCCATTCATCAACCTTTGTTCCTTCTTCCAATTTCCTATTTATAGGAGATCGTTAGTGGGGTTATCATGATTGTCCTAATGGTTAATGGATTGAGAGGTCCAATCTCAAAAGGGATTAGTGAGTGTTTAGGTGGGAGTGGCTTTGGAAATGATCCCCATTACAGCGGACATGTTCGGCAGCGATATTCCCAAGATACATCCTGACAGTCCTTTTACTAGGGACCGGGCAAGTATAGTGATGTTCGGCAGACCAATCCGGACAGCCATATCAGCAGTTACATTTATGCACGGCAGAAGGGGTTGAGTCCTCGGACAGCATTCGGGCCGGGTCTGTTCACAAATGGGCCTTAGGCCGTGCCCCGGGGACACCGGGTGTTAGGCCCATGGCCCTCCTTGTTGGTCCAAGGCCCAACCCACATGGGCAGGCCCTCACCACGCTGGCCCGTACAATATTCATCTTTTACAGCAACAAGAAATGTTCAGCAATCTTGGGAGGACTAAAGGGGTCAATTTCATTCTCATCGCTTTTCTCAACTATTTTATTTTAAAAAAAAAAATTAATAAAAGATTGCTGATAAACAAGATTATTCGAACTTAAAATGACTTATTCAATAGTGCATCAAGTTGATACTTGTTTTTCCATGCTGCTATACTTCATTATTTGTCAAACTACGACTTACACAGACAGTCCTCTCCATCGATCTCATTCATCACTAGAGTTGAGCAAGCTTACTGCATAAACGTCAATGACTGTCTTAGTGATTTGTCTTAGTGATTTGCTCTGGTAGCATTAGTCAAAAATGGAAACCTTTCCCTTTTTTTGTTTTTTTATTTTAAGGACCCATTTGTTAGAAAAGTCTTCATAAGCAAATCAAAACTTCAATGGGTCATATCCTCATCTCCATAAGCAAGCTGGTTTTTTCAAAATAGTATGTTTATTTTTGGGGAGAATTGAATATAATTTTGACCATGGTTTTTTATTTATTATTATTATTATTACTATAAATTCTAGTTGCAGATTTCTGATTTTTTGGGTGACTAATTTGAAGAGAATACTTTTTTTTTTTTTTTTTTTTTTGAGATAAACAATTTAAAGAGAATACATGATGTTAGGTGAGGCAGTCACTCTCAATTGGAAATGGATGATTAGTATGATGCCAATCTAGTCAATATTCTACTACAGTCCAGACCATTCACAAAGTGGCATCCACATTAGCAGTCAATGGCGCCGTTGCCCTTACAGTGAATCAGTGACTAAATCGTCATCTATGACTTGAACAGTGAGTGAAGGCCACCATAAAAAACACACGAGCAAAGACTAAAGTAGTAAATTTACACTTGAATACAAATCAATGACTGTACAGGTAGAACATGCACATTGAATTGAATTTTAATGCAGCAAATGGGTTCAAACAAAAAGTATTGGGTTAAAAGCGTCTTCAACAACAACAACCACCCAAAAAAAAAAAAAAAAAACAAATTAACAGATGTTTTAAAAACATTGGTTTACGAACTATTTAAAAATTTTTGTTATGAAAAAAGAAAATTGCAATTAGTTGTTTTGACGGTCTTTTATATTTCTTCTAAAAATGATATTAAAATTTTTTTAAAATAGTTTATTGACAATTGCCTTAAAAGGCACTCATTAAAGCTTTTTTTTTTCTCTTTTTTTGAGGGGAAGCACCCATTAAAGTAACAAAAAAAAGAAGTGAAATACCACAACCTATGATAACTAGTTTTGATTTTCAATTAAAAAAATATAATAATTGCGTTGGATAGTTTTGCGTATAGAATTTCAAGTATTTGTTGGGTAAGAGTAACGACTTTCCCAACTAACATGATTTCAATCGCTTTACTTAATAAGTCATCATTCATGAGATCATCTTCGATTTTGCCGAAGTTATCCATTTTTTGAGTAAAAAATTTGTAAGTTATTTCCGGTAACTATGTTTTAGGGATAATTTTAAATTAAATCAGTAGTTTCTTGAGAAATTATTTAAATAAGCAGTTTTAAAGGTTTCAAATGAAATCCTTTATAAAGTAGAATTTATAATTTTATTAGTTTTATATGAACTAACTACTTTTAAATTCGTAACAATTTAATTATTGAACTTTTCGGTTTTGATTTGAGGTTTTGATTTTCAATAATAATATTTAAAGAAACTAGTTTATGCTCGTGTGTTTAAAAAACAAGTTAAGTTCAAGCCATAACCTTGGGCCTGATTATTAAACGAGTCAAATTCAAATATAATAATATATTTGTGAACAAGCTAGTGAACATAAAGACTTGATTTCACTATATACAAATAATTTTTTATATATATACTTGTTTAAAAATATATTTACATATACTTGAGATTAAATTATATAAATTTGTCAATAGGTTAATATGATTTTAAATAATTATTTGTAGTAAAAATTCATAAAATTGTAAAGAATAAGTTAATCAAGTAACTCGTAAATAAGCTTAACCTTAAACAAAAACTATTGTTTGGTAATGAGTTTGAACTTGGCTTGTATTAGAAAAAAAAAAAAAAAAAAAAAAATTTAAGAGCACAAACTTTAACTTTTAAAACTAAACTTGGCTTGGCTTGTTTACTACCCTTTTAACATGAGATTTTAACCATTTTTTTCCCTATTTCTCGTGCATACGAGCGGTTGTTTCTCTATGTGAAACTTTTCTTTTGGCATTTGCTAAATCTACTTTTTATTAAGACAAAATTTATACCATCTGATGTATATATCAAAACTTTATACATTAAAATAGTGAGTGAAATGTCCTAAAACCAAGTCAAATAAGTTAGTTTATAACTACCGAAAAATTTTTTTACTGTATTAATGTTGTTGAAAGGGACTTAGTCTTAAACCCGAGTATTATTTTTTAGCCGATTTGAGCAAAATAGAATTCAAATCCAAATATCATTTAAGAAGGACTTTTACAAGGAAAAAAATTTACAGCTACTCATTCAACAACACTCAATATATATTTACAAAACCTTAAGAGCCTACAATACAAATTTAAAATTTAAAATAAATAAAAATAAAAATAAAAACTGTGTAGAAAAATGTACTAGTGACTACCACCTTTCACCCCGAGGAAGGGGAAACCGTTATTCAACGTGCCACGTCATCTCAACGACAAATTTTAGAACAAAGTGTGGGCCCCAGAGATATTCCCAATCGCTACAGCTAGATAATTGGACTCAGCCAATCAGATCAAGCCACGTCATCGGCCCAAGCGTCTGATCTTCTTCCAGATGCGAACCGGTTCATTCCGCCCAAACCGGGCGTTTCAATCTCCGATAAGCTCCCTCTCGGCGCGTCGAAATCGGAAGCCGTACTGTCACGCGCTCTAATCGCCGAACTCTTCCTCGGAGGCGATTCGGACTCAATCTTCGGCGCGTGAACTCTAGGCGCCGGTTTGTCTCGCCGACCGGCTCGGAAAAGAGTCCGAAAAGTGGCGAAGAATCCTGTTTTTCGTTTCCCGGCCGATTTTTCTATCTCGGGGATCCGTTCGGAGGAGAGTTGCCGGTTCCTTAGTCTCCGATTTCGGTCTCTCTTCGATCTCACCCTTCCCATGCAAGAAACCTTCGGCGACGACGGTTCAACCACCGAAGACTCCGATTTGCCTACCGATCCGGACCGTTTCGGAAACAACCGAGTATTTCCCTGCTTGTTGTTCCGGCGACTCTTCGCGTCGACGAAACAGGACTTCTGAGGCTTCGGCAAGCCAAGAATCGAAGCTTTGGACTTCAAGTTGAGGTTGAGAGAGAACCGCTGAGAATTCGAGTTCGCACTCGGATTCAGATTCGGATTCAAGTTCGTCGAGTTTACGTTACCTTTTCCCGAATCTTTTCGCTCGTAAAAAGCGTGCTGGTCGAACCAGTCAAGCTCAGCGTCTTTCGAGAGCCAAAAAGACTCCGGCGGGAAATCCGGAGGTACCTCCGGTTGATCCGACTGCTCCGGCCGGTGATCTCCGTCGGCGAGCGTTTCACAGGCGATTTTACGATCGGAGCCGCCGGCACAGGCTGTAACTAGGTTCTCCAGATCCACTTGTGGCATCGTCAAGAACACAAAACTCTGCAATGAAATTGAGAAAGCAAAGAGAGAGAGAGAGAGAGAATGTTGAAGAAGACGGAGAAGTAGTTGGAAACTTTGAAACTTGAAAGAGAGGATTTTATATATAATAGAAAGAAAGAAACAAACAAAATTTTTTTTTAATTTTTGTGTTGAAATTTTGTTAGAGAGAGAGAGAGAGAGAGAGAGAGAGAGAAAATATTTTGGAGGGAGATTTTCAACTTGTTGACTCGTGCAGTCGTGCTGGCTGGTTTTGATGGTTTTGCTTTTTATGAGAGAGAAAGGGAAAAGGAGGTTTCGGTAAAAAAACAAATATATATATATATATATATCTTTTTTTTTCGTCAAAATAATACGAAATTGAACCGTACGAAACGTCATTTTACTTTAATTATTATATATACTGTTATTTTTTTTAAAAAAAACTTTAATTTCCTTTTGTAAATGAGCTTTTAGCTTAGTCCAGCGTGGCTGCTTATTTTGGAAGAATGTGTGAAATGACCGAGACTTTTTTTTTTTTTTTTGACCGACAACCGCTTTGTTCATAATATTTTTATAACAAATTTTATATAGCAAATTGTTACAGGTTGTGATTGATAAGACAAAAAAATAATTTAAGCAATAGGTTTAAATTAAAACTAATAATAATTAATCACTTATGATTTGTTGTAAAAATATTGTAGACGTGGCACATTTCTAAGGTGAGAAATTGCTAGGTGAAAGATTGCTGAAGTGGTCTTTCTTGATTTTTCCAACCAATAAAATGCTGTCATTCATGCAAGTGTGACATCACTTGGCGGTTTATTATTTTATTTTTTTTATGCTAATTAGAAAGCTAATTCACACACTTGCATAGGGCATACGTTAGGAAACTATTTATCATTAATCGATTTTGTTAAAGCTTAATTTATAAATTAAGTCAACTTATTTTTTTTAGGTACAGTTTTGAATGCATCTTGTTTTTTTAAGCATAATTTGGTTAAATCCAACTTATTTTTATCATACCAAAATTAAACCTCAATCTATATTTAATTTGTTATTTTTGACTTTCAAGTTTTTTTTATTATTTTAAAATTATAGGATTTAAAATGTAAAATATTTTTCCTCATTATGTAAATGCCTAAATAGGCCCTTGGATTAATTCAACGTGACTGCTTTGCTTTGAAGAATGTGGTAAATAATTTCTCTTGCTTCGTCATGCAAGCATCATGACTTTTTCAAATTTTTCCTAACACATTGTATGATTTATAGATCACAATGTTTACTCATTAATATATGCACTATATTAGGGACCATTTGTTATAGCTTAATTTATAAATCAACTCAACTTATTTTATTAGGAACGGCTTTTAAAGCATCTTATTTTCTTGATTATAATTTATTTAAATTCAACTTACTTTTATAAACATAAATTTTTTGTACGAATTAATATAAATGCTCTAATATTCATTTTTGGATTCAGATCTTTAAGGGTCTAGATTCTACTATGTCAGCATTCCACTAACAATACTTTAAAATAATAAAATAATGTTACAAACAAAACAATTAAGATTATTGTTAGTGGAATGCTGATATGGCAAAATCTAGACCATTAAATTATTAAAGAATGATTAAGATTTAAGAAAATCTATTTAGTAGAGTATCTTAAAAAATCTAAAGGATCTGAACCCTTCATTTTTACTTCCAAATAATTTTATGATAGTTTCTATCCTTTACCTCAAAAATTCATCATTCACTTCTAAAGCAAAAGAAACATTTGGGATACTGATAACAGGATATTTACCTGTACGCCAATTTAATAAATTGTTGCTTTGAATTTCAGCCTTCTATTTATTGCTAAATTGAAAGGTAATTAATGTAAAAAAAAAAAAGAAAAAAAAAAAAGAAAGGTAATTAATGAAGAGATAAATCTTCTAAATAACGTGAATGGCTCAACTAAACCTCAAACAATCTAACCACCAAAATATATATATATATATATATATATTTTTTTTTTTAAATCCAAAATAATAATAATAATAATATAATGATATAACAACTCAAATTTTCTGTGCCCCATACTTGTTAGTTTATTTATACTATATAATAACAAATAATTCTGGAAATCCTCTAATTATAGGAGCCAGAGATTTGCCATCTTGTCCCCATTCCTGCAGTGAATCCAGCCTATTAGAAATACGTGCCACCGTCATGTTCTAAAAATAATGACAATAAAAATGATTGCTTGAATAATTGTACGTTGATTGAACTTTCATTTAATGTGCAATAATCAAAGTTCTAGTTTTTCTCCTTGTAATTTACGAGGTAGATTCCCTTTCTATGCCTTTATAGCCATAGGTGATGTTTATCTCTAAAGCTATGGCGGCAACATTAGCTTTGCTAATCGGTGGCTTCAGATACATAACAAAACTGTTTCACCTAAAAAAAATTATTTTTATTTTATTTAATTTTACAATAAGTGGTGGTGGCTCAGGAGCGGATGTATCATCAACAAAGAGTGATTGATTCAAGTTGAGACAAACTAAACATAACTTGTGTTTAGAGTATCGTATTCATGTCATGCTGATGTTGTTTTATGTTATATTTTTTTTAAAAATGACTTGCATCATTATATCGTATTAATTTCCATGCTTCTTAGGATATATACCAACAAAGGAGCGTGAGCTAATTCAAATAGTGAGAACTAAACATAATAGAAGAATAACTAAAAAAGATTAGCAAAAGTAGTAAAATTTAGGAAATATTATTCTAAATATAATAGAATTACACACATATCCCCCCCACCCCCAAAAAAAAAAAAATGTGACGAGTCTGAATTAATTTGTTGAATATCTATAAAGTTGTTTGAAATTTTGGGACCAAAGTTTATGGTTTTTTTGTCTTTCTTGGGGGAGAGGAGTTTGAGACACAATTCTCCCAAATAGAGATTGGACAATGTATAGCATTGAAAATTTGAAACATAAACTTCTTTAGGGGGCAATTCTAAGTTTCAAGTACAAATTTTTGTGGCAAAAAAAGAGGCCAATGTATGCAGAATATGAATAAAAAGATTATTACACTTTCTATATTTCAATGTGAGCTGCAATCCATAGTTAGTTTTGACTAGGCTCCAACAACTAACAACTCTCGTGACTCATGAATGAGTCGTATCAGGTAATTGATGTCCTTACTCCTTGGGGGACTTATTTAAAGGAAGCAATTTTATATGGAGTAAGGAAAAAAAAATTGTCTTTACAAATAGTAAAAGCCACAATAGATGTCTCTGACTATATTTAATTTTATTATATATAATAAAGAACGTCGAAAAGGATGTGAGGGATTCTATTTGTATCAATTACCATTCACCTTCAATAATAAAATAATAAAATAAATGAAAGAAGAGAAAGAAGAATCGAACTTATACACAGTTTTTGGATGTTTGTTTATAATAATGTAGTTGGTACAAAGCAAAAAAATAAAATAGTTTCAACTAATGTTAGGTTTTACGCCGCTTCAACTTAAGGAGAGAACTTCAAAAGTTTGGATTAGTCGTTCTTAAAATTGAGTTCGAAATTTTTTGTCAGTATTTTAAGATTACTTATGTAAAATTCTTCCTTATAATAACTTGATGCATGTGGATGAAAAAAATTCTACACCTAAAGAAATAATTAAATATTCAAAAATATCTAAAAATCGTCACTCGTCAAAAAAAATTTTTTTGAGGAGAGAGAATAGAATCGACCTTTGTAATTTTTTCACTTTTTCAAAGGCAATTAATACTATTGGTTTTTAAGGGGTCAAAATAGTTCGATGGCAAAAGGAAGCACTGAACAATAGGAGGAGATATGTTATAATAACATGTCCCACCTTTTTTTTTTGGATAACTACGTTCTTTTGGAATTGTGTGGGTATGAGTATGACGCACATGCATACGTGGGGTGCGCACATGCCCCCCTTAAAAATTTGATTGATATGAAATAACATGAAAAATATATAATAAAAAAAAATTTTGATTGAAAAAAAATGTACAAATCTAATGTAAATTTATGAAGTATTGTAATTTTAACAAAAGTTATCGTATTGTATTGTATTGTTTGTTAAGAGTGTTGTGACTCAATTGATTGACGCATATAAGAATTTTTAAGAAAAATTCAGGATTTAAATCTCTCACCTCTTAATTATCAATTATAAAATAAAAAAAAGTTACATATTGTGTAATATGGAACTAATAAATTAGTTATTTTTTTTAAATAATTTCAACTTATAGCGTTCACTCATGATAATAACTCTTTATCATCAGATCAAGATACTAATCAATTTTTGGCATAGATAGAGATTGAACCATAAGTATTTTATTCAACTATAACATGGGCTCACTAACATCTCTAGGTTTTTTATGCTACTCTCTCAATTAAATAACTAATAGTAACCCATCATTCCATTAGTCCAACTTACGTATAAACTATTTATCATCAAATCAAGACACTAATCAATTTTTGGTATAGGCAGAGATTGAATCCTAAGTATTTTATTCAACTATAACATGGGCTCACTAACATCTCTAGGTTTTTTATGCTACTCTCTCAATTAAATAACTGACAATGACCCATCATTCCATTAGTCCAACTTACGTATAAACTATGCAAAGAAACAATTTTGGCAATGATTCTTTAATTACAATGATTTGAACATTCTTGCTTTGTATTTGACTTGCAATAGGATGCTGAGATTATCAAAAAGACCTATATTTTTAGTTACACTAAGTATATAAATGCTGTCCATTATATTTTGTTATTCTGTTTTACTTCTAGTTTTCTTTATTCTTCTTGAGCATATATAATATATTCAGTCATGCACACCTAGTTAGGTATGATAATTGTTGTGGTAGCTAGGAGGAATACTATTTAGAGGTTGATTAGGTACGACCTGTTACAAATATTGGTGTAAGAAAAATATTCCAAATCTCATATATGGGGCATAACAACAAATGAAGTTTTATAAATAGATGACCTTTTTGTTGCTTCCTGCTGTAAACATTGACATACATTATTGAAAGATAGAGTTTTATAAGAAAGAGAGGACATGGAGTACAAGAATTCCTTGTGTCATTGATGTCCCATTGGTCTTCATGTGTAATTATATCATATGGTGGTGATGGAAGCATGGTCTCTCAGCTTGAAAAGAACCAGTAATAAAAGACATATGAGTGTTGTATAAGTGTTATATAAGTATACGTTAACAGAAGAAGGAAAATGACCATTTTTCTCTCAATATTTTTTTTTTCCAAACCAATTACGCCATGAATACAACTATTTTTTACCAATTTTTTCATAATTTTTTGAGGTGATGATTGGTGGATAATAATTCTAAATTTTCACACAAACTCACCACTATAATCATTTTTTTTATCCACCAATCATAACTTAGGCCTTGTATAGAAAATTTTGTGTCTACGAAGTATGAAGTATGAACCTTCTCTTTTATATTTTGTGTATATGGTAGTAAATGGTAATATAAAGTTAGATTCAATAATAGGGTCTTTTTATGTCTAAAAAAAATGATATTTTCAAAATCATGATTTTAATATGTAATAATACATTCGGTAAGAAATCAAATGCCCAGCTAGTAGTAAAGACAAGGTTTACCAACATCCTTGGAATTTAGATCCAGAATTTAGCCCATCTTTAACATATATATCTACCACCAAATCTTGTGGCTGGTCTTCACTAACCTCAATATCTTCCCATCTTTAACATCTACCCCCAAATCTTGTGGCTGGTCTTCACTCACCTCAATATCTTAGATTCTAGAGGAATATAATCAAACACAATATTAAACAGATTGACACCCCTATTTTAAGGAGATGACCTGATATTAGGGGCATAAAATCCATAGTTTGTAATACTTTGAAAGTTTCAACAGTCCTGTGATACGTTGCCACTTCCCCAAAATCCTTTTTTTTTTTTTTTTTAATTCCTTTTTTATTGTCAGGTAAAAGATATGGATTCTATTATTAGGTGGATCATTTTCAGATATCCCACAAAGTCAGCAATTGATAATAACTAATAAACAACGTGAAAATCGGATATCATGACATATCTGAGGAACCATTCATGTTGCTTCCTTTTCACTCAATTCCTTTCTTTGTGAATGTGCAATTGTGCATGCAATGTATGCACTAATTAATAATGAGAATTGCAACGTCTGTAATATTTTTACAATACACTTTCACAACAAAAACAAATATAGATGTTTATTTGTTATTGGTTTTTTTTTTTTTTGGAGAAGATAGTCTTAATTTAAATTCACAATTTAAATTACTTTTTTTTTCCTACCTATAACAACCAATAATAACCTACCACTTAAGATTTGTTGTGAAAATATTATGGACATAACATTTATTTTTAATAATACAAATTTTACAACATTTTTACAGATAGTTTTAATATTTTTTTAATACAAATTTTCTTTTTCACTTTTTGTGTTTCACATTATCTTCCACCAATTACAACTTGTGGCTTTAGCTTTTCACATTGCAAAATTTCAAGCATTATTTTCTGTCTCTCATATCAGATTTTCTCTTTCCATGAGTAATAAACAGAAATGGATTTTCCACTCTAGCCATCAATTTAAACGCCCACAGAATTTTGATTTTATTTTAGTTGGGGTTGTGGTTGGGGGTGACGACTTGATTAAATTGTTCAAAAAATGTTCATAATTTTAAAGACACTATAATTACCTTTTTGGTCCAACACATATTCATTACAACCGTGCCTAACAACTATGAATTTCTTTACAATCTGCACCTAAAGTAATATTGAATTCAAGACAATTGAAACTTTTAGAGGTTATTTTATAATACCATTCATCACGGTGCGCAATTTCAGTTTCTTCATCATTTTTATTGGGTATTCAATCAATTCAGTTGGATTTCTAATTTTTGTACCATGAAAACTAATCCTAAAACAATTATGATTACCTTCCATATGTCAACACACTGATAGAATAAATTTACCCTAAGGAGTAGGACGAATAAATGTGCCCTATGGAGTAAGGACTGACTTTTCTCCTACTAGCACCAAGCAAGCAAGGTCTTTAGTCAAGTTTGTTAATTATTGCCATATTGAATAAATGTTATATTTGTCGCTCTCTCACAATGAGTCAATGACTAGCATAATGAAACCTGTTTTTTTCAGATTAAGGTAATGAAACTGATACCATATTTATACAATTATACTTACAAAGCCAAAGAGAAAGAAAAAAAATGTATTCCTTTTGTAAGGAAATCATTTTTATTTGTTTTTAAGAAAAAATTAGACACAAGACAAGTTTCTACGGTTGTCAATTATGACTAATGTTGCCGAGAATCGTATAGCACAACTAATAATTCTTGGTGTTTTTAAAGAAATGTCAAGAGTTTAAATCTCCACTCCCCCATTCTAACTATTGAATCATCAAAAAATATTATGACTTATTAATATTTTATCATTTTTAATGACATATACATGAGCACTGTATTGGTAAATTAAGATTAATTTTTTAGGTAAGGCCATATGACTATGACAATATGACATATAAGTACGGAGCTAGAATTTTGAGTTAGGAGAAGCTGAGGATTTGTGGACTATGGTTGTTTGGGTTGATTTGTGATTGTGATGTTGTTTGGTCTAATACGTGGAAGAGACCAAGTTTTATTTTTCTTGAACCCAATTTGAATGAGGCCTCTTGGCCCCTCAGTGTTCTGCATGTTGATTTTTTTTTTTTTTTATCATGTTATATTATTTATCTAAAGTACAGAGGAGCAAATTCCACCCAGAAAGAAGTTGAATTTTTTTTTAATTGGATGAAAAAAAGAAGAAGTTGATTTAACAAATGTATTCTTTTCCATAATTAAGTCTAAAGACTTCAACCCCAATAGAACACCGACTTTGTACCTAGATACCCAATATTGACCATCTCTCTTTCTTTGGTTTCAACAAAACCATAATTGTTTCTAAAAAAAAAACCATAATTAAGTTAAAATAATGTTTTAATTTATCCTTATCATACATAAGAGGTTTGTAAAAGTCCCAATCTAAATTAGACCAAGCCATGTAGGAGAAAGGAAAAATAAACAAAGAAAAAAGTGGAGATAGTGTTGTGGTTCCCCGTTGGTCCAAGAAGCTTAAGTCAAACCACGTTAAAGGTCTACAATATAATAGTAATACAGATAAAGATATATACAGAATGTTTTCTCTTTGGCTTCAATTCCAAACAAAGCCGCCACCGAAAAGGTGAAACTTATGTGAGCAATGATGAAGCTTCTTTGTTCTTCTTCTTTTTCTCATCTTCCAGAAGATAAAAAGGCTATACAACAAAAGCTTTCTAATGAAGAAAGATAGAGATTAAAAGAAAGAAAGAAAAAAATACATAAAGTTCTCATGCATAGCACAATGCTACCGCAGAAAGCTATAGTAATCAAATTTCAAAGAAAAATGTTGGGAATATTGATCAGTGATAATATATACATTTTTTTAATGATAATGACTGTTAATTAGGTAGTGTTGTTGTTTGAATATTATGGAATTTGATATATCAACCTGTTTTCTAAATAAATGAATAGCTTCAAAAGGAGGAAAGAGCCGAAATAGTGGTTTTTGACTCGTAAGGTTTAGCTAGATTGCTAGAGTGTCATATCTCTTTTGTGTTGCCCATTACATTTCAATAACAATTGAAAGTGAAATGAAACACTTTCTTCTAACAAAAAAGAAATTGAACACTTTCGGTGGATATTTTAACATCAAGTCTTTGAGTACCATTATCAACCTTAAAAAACAAAAACAAAAAACACAAAAAAAAAAAAAAAAAGGAACTTTTGAGTAGCAACCATGTGAATTTAACCCACTAGCAAGCTCTACCCAATCCAATCCAACCAAACCTACCGAATAGTTTTTTTTTTTTGGGTTGAATCTGATTTTAAATTGTTATTGAAATTTGGGTTGAGTTAGATTCGAGTTGGTAAAATATTCAACCAAAGTAACCTGATTCAATATATATGTATTTTAAATGTGTTAGTTTAATTTATTTTGAATTTTGAAACTTAGACTAATTTGTTTGTTAGATTTATTTTAGTATTCAGAATTTTTTCAGTAATGGTATACTTTTTTTTTTTTGAAATATTGAGTAATAGTATTTTGAAAATTTTAATAGGACTCAATTGTATAATTATAATAATTTATTGAATAATGGATTTAAAAAGTAAAAAAAAAAAAAAAAAAAAAAAAAAAAAAAAAAAAAAAGCAAAACCAATTTTTTTTATAGGCTAGATAAAATCGCCCCAACCTGACTACCTAATCCAACCTAACTCACTTTCTACAACTTTGGTTGGAGTGGAATTTGATTTTAGAGTATCATGGGTTGGGTGTTGGGTTAGAGACTTTTCAACCATAGGGTCCGGTTTTGTTGAAAATATCCCATGAGTTGGAAAAATACCCCCTAATGAAAACTGTGATTAAATTCAATGTGCTAAGTGAATTTATAGTTGCAAATCCTTACCAAGGGAATAGTAGTTTCTAGCTTGTGCAAATTATCCATTGGGAGAAGTGCAGCCGTAACATGCTATACAAAAAATTTCACAACATTATTCGCAATAGTTGAGGTAACACGTTTTTACTAATTTTAATTTAGACCTACAATTGACATCACTTTTTTACTTATCATTAACGATTTATCGCATCAACTGTTGTCAATTTTTTTTTGTATTTATAGATTTTCTCATTACTCAAAACATTGCAAGCATAAGGTATAAGATACGTACTTTTTTTTCCCACCTATCTAATCATACACAGTCTATTCAATGCTAATTGTAGAAGTAGTGAACAAGGTGGATGCACAAGATATTGGCAAAGGAGTGGATCTGCAAAATTTTATCTGTATGATCTTTCTGATTTTGTGTGTACAGAGAGAGAGAGAGAGAAACAGAGAGAGAGAGAAATTGATGTGGTTTGCATAGACATTAAGACTCGTTTGGAAAGAAATTTCAGTAACGTTTTTTATATTTTTTTTAAAAATACATATAATTGAAAAAAAAAAGTGTGAAAATATGTGACTTATTTTCCATACTCCTAGACTCCTAGTGTAAAAAGAGTCACAAAGCCCACTATGTTTATAATACGTAAAAGGTATCTAGAAGCTCATGTTTTAGGTGAGATTCATATGCATTTTCAGATAAAAACAAAGTCATTCTTGGGAAAAGAATCAAGCTGGGACCCAAGTGAGACCTATACTCCCGTGAAATGAGCTAGTAGAATGAGTAGGGGGACCTCACGATTTCTTTTCATTTATTTATTTCTTAATCATCATGATTGATCAATGATGATGGTGAAGATTTTGTGCATTGAGTGACTAAGGAGTGGCAATTAATCTAAGCAACCCTTCAATTTTAGCAACTTAATTACTAAAGTGTCTTCTCACATAAAAGGACTCTTTGTCTGTTGTTTTTGTCTTATGAGTGTTGTAAAGTTTATTCAATAGAAATAGGAATTACATCGTGAGATAGAGCATGTTTTAAGAAACACGGTTCTTCTTTATCCATATAACAAAATTATTTGTCTTTAACATGTTTAACTAACAAATAAGTTGGTTTGTCGCCTTGACGAATCATGTGAGAATAAGACAGTTTTTCCAATAATTGCTTGTAATTTTAGATAAGTAAAGTGGAGCCGACCCATGAATCAGGGTAATTCATGAAGAAAAATTGGTTGCTGTAACTACAAGAAGGATAGGCAAGTAGGTAACTTTGGGGGTACCACTAGGATATATATAATTTTCTGGATATGTGTCCCCATCTTTTGCTCCAGTTGCCTAAGATTTCAACGACACTGGGATTGGAGGCCTCAATAACTTCAAAGACAAGTAGTTGTTAGAAAACTACTGGTGACTAGTCCCAGTGCCGTAAGTTTACAGTTCATATTTGATATTTCTCTTTCGGCAGCAGCAGCACTAGTTGCCTAGGAGTAGGACAACATAGGTGTACAATAATTATTGAGTTAGATTGATTTTTTTTAGAGAGTTTCAACCTGTGACGTTCGCTCTTAATGATAGCTATTTGTCATCAAACCAAGACACCATTCAGTTGAGCTAACTGGAACCCATGAGTTAGATTGATTGGTATACAATGCACTCGCAAAAAAAAATTAATGAATGTTCTAAGAACATTAATTTAGAAACATTTTTTGAAAAAATGCTAAAGCAATTAAATTTTCTTTTTACTATTATTTATATTTTTTATGAAAGTTGTGTAAAAAATTTTCTAAAATGATTTATTAACAATTGCCCTAAGAACAACCGTTAATATAATTCAAAAACTAATGTTGCAACCATTCAATTTAACACACTCATAAATTATGAATTTTTTTTATAGATGAATAGCACTACTCGATCTGAAATCAATTGGGTCTCTTCTCATTTGTAACCTGGGCTAGCCCATCAGCTAGAAAGCCACAATTGCTACAAATCTTATGCCTAATTTCATTAAGATTGATCCTAATTGCAAGGACAATTATGTTCAAAGAATTCTTTGAGGTTTCGGCTTCAACACTGACATATTGGTCCACCTTGACCTTATCTTTTAGTTCAGGTTCACCTGGACAGCTACCAAATTGGTTCGCCTTATCAATAGTAGGCAAAAAAATCAATCAGATTCAGAGCACCGCTAGAAGGACAATAATCAAGATCCACACATTTCTGTTCAATGTCAGATCCACGCATTGATGTTTTGCTTTCTTTCTATTTTATATCCAGAAAAAGAGATTCAGCTGCTTCACAATCTGACATTGAAAAAAAGGGGAAAGTAAAAGAATTTTAGAGCACATAAGTATTATAAATAACCTACTTCCACCATGTGACCTTTTATATTGTTAATATAATTTATTCTAGATCAAATTCTAAAACTAAAGTTAAAAAAATTGCGTGATTTAAAAAAAAAAAAAAAATTTAAATGACTATTTATTTTTAATAATTTTAATAATCTGTTATGAGTTTTTATTTGATAAGAACTTAGATATTACTACAATTTTTTTAAATATCAAAATATGTTTTTAAAATATCAAAATATCATATATATATATATATATATTACAATTTTAAAAACTTAATTGTGGACTCTTTTTTTTTTTTTTTTGGGAGAATCAGAGAACTACTTAATTGTGGACTTTCATTTGACAAAATCTTGACCAAACATTCATACCACCTGAATTCATTTCTAAAGTACCTACTGGTCCGGCTGAATTTACGTGGAAAAGATATTAGTTTGCAAATCCCCACTTTTTTTTTTTCCTTTTTGGGATGCACCCACTTGCGTTTTGTGTCCAACCAAAAAAATAAACTTGTGTCATAGGTTTAATATCAGTTATATTATTACAAAGAAAATTAAATTTTTTGCATCTTCATTTTACGCATTACAAATTCTCTTGGTCTTCCGCAGTTTGGGTGGGTCAAAACAAGTGCATCCATAATTGGACTGTACACCAAAAAGGTGTCCAATTGTAAAATGGTTTTACTAAGAGCACAAGTTAATAAATTATGAGTAATTCTATGGTACCCCAAAAAAAGGGGTACGGTACTCACTAATAGGTAACCTGTTACTTCAGGTTATTTTTTTCTCATATTTAACGGTTCCATCTTCATATTGTACTGTTCCAACATCACATGTGACAGTTCTTTTCTCACATTTAGTGGTTCCCTTATTTTTTTCTCAGATTTGATAGTTTCATCCTCACATTGTGCAGTTTCAACATCACATGTGATAGTTCTTTTCTCACATTTGGTAGTTCCTTTACTTTTTTTTTCTCACATTTAACGGTTTCATCCTCACATTGTGCAGTTCCAACATCACATATGACAGTTCTTTTGTCACATTGGGTAGTTCCCTTACTTTTTTCTCACACTTGACGGTTCCATCCTCACATTGTACAGTTCCAACATCACATGTGACATTTCTTTTCTCACATTTGGTGGTTCCCTTACTTTTTTTTCTCACATTTAATGGTTCTATCATCACATTGTACGGTTCCAACATCACATATGATAATTCTTTTGCCACATTGGGTGGTTCCCGTACTTTTTTCTCACACTTGACGGTTCCATCCTCACATTGTGTAGTTCCAACATCACATGTGACAGTTCTTTTCTCACATTTGGTGGTTCCTTTATTTTTTTCTCACATTTGACGGTTCCATCCTCATATTGTGCAGTTCCAACATCACATGTGACAGTGTTTTTCTCACATTTGGTGGTTCCCTTATTTTTTTTCTCACATTTGACGATTCCATCCTCACATTGTACAGTTTCAACATCACATGTGACAGTGTTTTTCTCACATTTGGTAGTTCCCTTACTTTTTTTTCTCACATTTGATAGTTCTATTCTCACATTGTGTGGTTCCAACATCACATGTGTCAGTTCTTTTGTCACATTGGGTGGTTCCCTTACTTTTTTCTCACACTTGACGATTCTATCCTCATATTGTGCAGTTCCAACATCATATGTGACAGTTCTTTTCTCATATTTGGTGGTTCCCTTACTTTTTTTCTCACATTTAATGGTTCTATCCTCACATTGTGTGGTTCCAACATTACATATGATAATTCTTTTGCCACATTGGGTGGTTCCCGTACTTTTTTCTCACACTTGACGATTCCATCCTCACATTGTGTAGTTCCAACATCACATGTGAAAGTTCTTTTCTCACATTTGGTGGTTCCTTTACTTTTTTCTCATATTTGACAATTCCATCCTCACATTGTGCAGTTCCAACATCACATGTGACAGTGTTTTTCTCACATTTGGTGGTTCCCTTACTTTTTTTTCTCACATTTGATGATTTCATCCTCACATTGTGCAGTTTCAACATTACACATGACAGTGTTTTTCTCACATTTGGTCGTTCCCTTACTTTTTTTTCTTACATTTGACAATTCCATTCTCACATTGTGTGGTTCTAACATCACATGTGTCAGTTATTTTGTCACATTGAGTGGTTCCGTTACTTTTTTCTCACACTTGACGATTTTATCCTCACATTGTGCAGTTCCAATATCACATGTGACAATTCTTTTCTCACATTTGGTGGTTCCTTTACTTTTTTTTCTCACATTTAACGGTTTCATTCTCACATTGTGCGGTTCCAACATCACAAATGACAGTTCTTTTGTCACATTGGGTGGTTCCCTTACTTTTTTCTCACACTTGCCTGTTCCATCCTCACATTGTGCAGTTTCAACATCACATGTGACAGTGTTTTTCTTACATTTGATAGTTCCCTTACTTTTTTTCTCACATTTGACAGTTCCATTCTCACATTGTGTGTTTCTAACATCACATGTGTCAGTTCTTTTGTCACATTGGGTGGTTCCCTTACTTTTTTCTCACACTTAACGGTTCCATCCTCACATTATGCAGTTCCAACATCACATGTGACAATTCTTTTCTCACATTTAGTGGTTCCTTTACTTTTTTTTCTCACATTTAACGGTTCCATCCTCACATTGTGCGGTTTCAACATCACAAATGACAATTCTTTTGTCACATTGGGTGGTTCTCTTACTTTTTTCTCACACTTGACGGTTCCATCCTCACATTGTGCAGTTCCAATATCACATGTGTCGGTTCTTTTGTCACATCTGGTGGTTCCCTTTTTTTTCTCACATTTTACGGTTCCATCCTCACATTGTGCAGTTCCAACATCACATATGTCAGTTCTTTTGTCACATTTGGTAGTTCCCTTATTTTTGTTCTCACATTTGACGGTTCCATCCTCACATTGTGCAGTTCTAACATCATATGTGTCAGTTCTTTTGTCACATTTGGTAGTTCCCTTATTTTTGTTCTCACATTTGACGATTCCATCCTCACATTATGTAGTTCCAACATCACATGTGACAGTTTTTTTCTCACATTTGGTGATTCCCTTCCTTTTTTTTACACATTTGATGATTTCATCCTCACATTGTGCAATTCCAACATCACATGTGTCAGTTCTTTTGTCACACTGGGTGGTTCCCTTATTTTTTTTCTCACATTTAACGGTTCCATCCTCACATTGTGCAGTTCCAGCATCACATGTGTCAGTTCTTTTGCAGTTCCAACATCACATGTGTCAGTTCTTTTGTCACATTTGATGGTTCCCTTATTTTTTTTCCTCACATTTGACGGTTTCATTTTCACATTGTGCAATTCTAACATCACATTTGACAGTTTGTTTCTTATATTTGGTGGTTCCCTTATTTATTTTCTTACATTTGACGGTTCCATTATCATATTGTGTAATTCCAATATCACATATGACAGTTCTTTTGTCACATATAGTGGTTCCTTTATTTTTTTTTTCCTCAAATTTGATGGTTCCATTGTTATATTAAGCAGTACCAACATCGCATATGTTCTATTTTTGTCACACGTGACAGTTCTTTTGTCACATTTGGTGGTTTCCTTACTTTTATCTCACATTTGATGATTCCTTCATCATATTGTGCAGTTCCAATATCACATGTGACAGTTATTTTCTCATATTTTGTGGTTCCCTTACTTTTTTTTCTCACATTTGACAATTCCATCCTCACATTGTACAGTTCCAACATTACATGTGACAATTCTTTTCTCACATTTAGTGGTTCCCTTACTTTTTTCTCACATTTGATGGTTCCATTGTCACATTAAGTGGTACCAACATTGCATCTGACTCTATTTTTGTCACATTCAGTGGTACCATATTTTTTTTTATTCTCAAATTTGACCGTTCCATTATTACATTGGACAGTACCTACATTACTCCTGACCATACTGTTGTCACATTCGGTGGTACCCTATTTTTTTTCCTTACAATGGACAGTTTAATCGTCACAGTAAGCACTACCAATATCACATCTGACCATAATTTTATATTTAGGCTATCATTGAAGTCACTTTTTTACTTACTAATAACCGCTCATCACAATAGTAATTTTTTAAAAGTTATTAAAAAATTTAGATCTAAAATCGAAAACCAAAAAAAAAAAAAAAAGCATCCCATGAAATTAGCCCAACCACAATAATTACTCTTGTTCACAAAAAAAATCAGCTGGAATTATCTTGGTTTCTTCCACAAATATTTGAATATACCAATTAACTTCCTACGTATCTCCCTTGGTAGCTTCCATCATATTCAGGAGCATACCTCCCTATAAAATAATATAGTTGAGGTCATTTTCCTGATGTTTATATTTTTATTATTTATATATGACGGTGAACCAAAAATTAGACTATCTCCAATTTGTCTATAGTATCGTCCAAGACCAGAAAGGTCATCCAAGTGCAAGAAGGTTGTCCAACATGGAGTCACCTAGACGACCGCCAAACACTTAGAAATTTTCAGAGTAAATTGATATCCAAAAGCTTATGATTTGGACCACATTCTACTATTCTGAAGTAGAAGCAAAATTCTTATTCACCGCTCTAACTTCCCACTAAGTTCTTAACTTCTGATGGCAGTTGTAGAAGTTAAGAGTGATAATCTAGAAGCACCATTTAGATTGTAGGCAGAGTTGCGGATCTATTCATTGAACCTCTATTTTTAGGGGGAGGCATTAGATCTCTTTTAGTGAAAAAAAAAAATAAAAAATTTGTTCCACAATTCCATGTACTTCCCCCTCCTCCTCCAATTTATCCTTTTTGACATAATTAGAAATGTTATGTATGAATTTGGGAATAGTGAAATGCAACTCATTTGCTGCAATCTGCACTTTACACTTGACACTATAGCTTGAGATCTTTTGGTTACTTTGTAAGGCACCTCATTTAAATTTAAGTTGCTGCCATTATGTTGGACTTGGTTTCAGTTCCCATATCACATCCATAATCTTAGTTGCATAAAGAGTAAAATGTTCAACTCTACCTCGTAAACAGGTGGCCATATTGCAAATTTAATCAGATCAATATTGTTTTGGATTCCCATCTCATCAATACATATGATCCATTGTCATGCAAATTATACTGGCCTTGCAATGAAGCACTTGGTAAATAAATGAATATAGCTTTCTTCTACAGCATTGCACAAGGGGCACTTATTCTCCCCCAAATTCCATTTTTGCTTTTAAAAGACCCAAACTATTTGGATTGACCCGTTTGAGATGTGTACAATGTAATGTGTAATTTTTTAACAATAAAAAAGTTGTCACATCACTTTAAAAAAAATGTTATGTCAATATTCTGTTAAACACATAGGCAATAAAACTAATGAAAGGACCAAACGTGCTCATTTTTTAAATTTCAGGGATTAAAAGGACTTATAGCAAACAAACTTTAAAAACCAATGGTATATTTTTGCCAAAAAGTAACTTTCCTCAAAACCCACTTTTTAAGGATTATGCATAATAATAATAATAATAATAATGATGTAAATGTCAATTCCCTTTTCACTTCACTTTCTTTGAGAATATATCTTCTTTAAAGCCAAAAAGCAAGAGGCTAGGCCAGGGAGATGTAAACAAATCCAAACTTTAAAGGTCAAAAACATAATTTAGTCTTGTTTTTATTAAAGGATAAAATAGTGCATATAGAAAACTAAAAGCTTGGAATTCTCCACTCTACATACTTAAAATTGTTTTTCACTTTTCAGCTTTAAGAGGGGAGAAAAATACCTTCAGCAAAATGCCAAATGGGTGTCAAATATTACTAAAAAGCTTTAAAGAACTCTTTTACACAATGCCCGCCAGAGCAAATTTTGCTAAACCAAACTAATATCTTTAAGAATTGGACAAAGTTTGCCATATGAACCAATCAATGGCTCCAGGAACACCCCACCCCCCCCCCCCCCCCCCCGGCATGCTGGGCAGTGCCACTGCATTGATGGTGAATTAATCTCCTCGTAGGCAGTTTATCCATTTCCTCAAAGTATGCTATGAACCACTTGCTCTTCTTGAGTGTCTCATAAGCTCATTTCACTTGAATTTAAATCAGAGTCATGATTGAGAGGCAATCACTATCACAAACAATCTTTGAGTCATCACTCATCATCAATTCATCAACACCCATTATTCTCAACACCAACATAGTGGAGGGATTTGGGATGATTGCATCATTCAACTACCCATTTTTTGAATACTTGGATTGAGTGTGATCAGCTCTAGCAGACCAATATGACCTTTGCTATAGGGGTGGAGACACTACAGGTTGTCAGCTCGTGTCATTGTTCTGCCAAGAATTCTTAGTGTGTTGGATTCAAGCATTCATTCTGTCACTGCAATTCTTAAGATCAACATTTTGTGTCTACATGGAATTGCCTTTAGCCATTCCTGATTGGCTGGTACCATGCAATGAGCTTCTGAATCACATCTGGATGTCCCCATGCAAAAGAAGTAGAATTTTGAGGAAAATTGGGTCTTGCAGACACATTGTGAATTTCAACTGATTGACCTGTGGACAAGAGCTTTATATATAATTGTGAGCTTGAGAAATGGGTCACTATTATCATCCATAAGATGATTCTACCTGCCTTCTCTAGAACTTATCATTGTAAGAATTTCTGTTAGTGTATAATTGTTTCAAATACCAAATTCAGCAAATTGTCGAACCTTTAAAGAAGAAATTATGAAGAGGATCTGATCCTTGTAGTCACTAGTTAAACCAAGCAAAGGCCAGTGTACTAAGTTTGTGATAGGAGTAATATTTTTTATAACATATGGTTCAAGAGATGTGATTTTACTTCATATGCACATAATATATGATTCTTAAAGATTAGCCTAACAAGACAGTACTACTTGAAAATTCATTTATCTGCTTTTAACAAGGTGACATGGGTGAAATAGTCAATAAAGTACTCTCATTTGTTCCATATGTCAATGCCATGCACACTTTTTTTTTTTTCAATAAATCAATGACACGCACACTAGCAGTACTCTAACCAAAGATAGTACACACAACATGACAGAGCAAGTTTACCTGTGGCCAGTCTCAGATTTTAGACAATGATAATTGTAAATCCTTGACATGTGAAGAAACAAAATAGTATGCTACAGAGCATGAACTTGTTGTCTACTGGAAAATAAAGGTAACTGAGCACGTTAAAGTCCAAGGAAGACTTGATAGAATCAACTTTTAGATCCTAACAATTCTGGTACAAGTTTTAGAAAATTTCAGCTGATCAAATTCTGAATATGAGATATATTGAAATTTGGGATATTGATTTTAAATATGGAAATGACTACAGCAGCATCTAGAATAATTATAGAAGATTGAACATAACAAGCAGAAAGCTTGATATATCATACAAAGATGCTGAGAATAAGAAGAATGAGATACAAGCACAACATTTTATATAGAAATTTTACCACAAGCTTTGCGAGAGGTTCTTTCGCATACAAAATCAGAGAATGCAGTTTAAAGGTCAAAATTCAATAAGAGATCTAGACAAACCAAAAGGATGTCGTGAAAAGTTTGACTCGGGTCATTCAGACATGGATAATCATCTTTTGACAGTTCAACTTTGTGAAGTTTTTCAATAAGTTCCTGAAAGATGTCAAGAATTTGGGCCTAGTAGGCCATTGATTCCATAAAGCTTTAATTCAAAGTTACGGGATAACTGAATTGATCACATTATGACAATGTAGAAAAGATATTAGTCACACATAAGTCCTCCATTGCCACGATACTCTCAAGGTAGCAAGATATATTTAAGACATGCAAACCATTGTCCATTATAACCCCTGAAATGGACAATGGTCTTCCTTGATTTCCTTTTCTAATGGTTTTAATTTTTGTGAATAGCTATTATAGAGGTTTTGGTTTTCATTAAAATAATGGCAAGCAAATCATTGTCACAGAAAACCACTGTTGTACTTTGTAAACTTGGAATGCAGCAGCTAGGTATTTTGAGTTTTTTGACTAGTTTGTTTCATTTGTTTAGTTACTGTTTAACTTTATAGTTTATTCTGGTCACTTTTTCCCTTACTCTCCTCTCTTTTACTCTCCCATCCTCCGAACATAGAGCTCAGGTGAATGGGAAGCCCAACAAACTTAAAAACACTAACAATGAACATTAAAAGTAACTTTTGGGTCTAATGCATAGGCAGTGCTCTCCTCTCTTTTACTCACCTTTGTTTATACCAGATGATAAACCCCCTTCACACTCTAATGACAAAGAATGCATATATTCTTCTTTTCAATATGCCTACACACTTATGTTTATACCACAACATAAACCCCCCTCACACTCTAATGACTAGGGTCAAAGCGAGGCACTTCACTGCTTCAACTGATAATTTGGCCCAAAGGTTATCAATATATATATACACACACACACACACATATATTTTGTTTTTTTTTTTTTTCTTCTTTTCAGTAAGCAATTTAATTCTGATTGTAAGGGGTTTACCCAGAGAAATTATCCAACTCCTGCCAAGCCAGAGAAAAAAACCCAAATTGTTCAACCCAGCCAGAAAAACCTATGATAAATAACCCAAAAGTATAAACGGCAATACTAACAAACCCAGCCAGACAAAATAAAGAAAAATAAACCAAATTGAAATCAGTATCAAACATACAATTAGAAGTTTTACTAATTCAAGTATATACAATAACTTATTCTCTCACCTGCTATGAACCAAAAGGAATAATAGATTGTTTTTGTTCCTAGCAACCTTGCGAAACCAAAAGGTAAACAAAAACAAAACAAAATTAATAACAATTCAGCCATAAATTATTTTAGGAAATTATGAAAAAATTACTAACTTTTTTGACAATTTTTTTAATTTTTCATAAAATTTTTTCCAAAAATAAATGATTAATGTGTAACCTTAAACCCTTGTAAAAAAGAAAATGAAGTAAAGGACACAATTGCACAAAAAAATGAAAAAAGGCAAATGAAAAAAGCTACAAGGGCTTAAATTACAAAAGATAAGTGGGTCAAATAATAAAAAATTGTAACTACAGGGGCTTCCGACAAAATAATATCTCTTGCGCATGATGTCCATTCGAATTTTTTCGACCGTTGGGCCCAAGCACACAAGGTAACCGTTATATTCAAAAAAACCAAGAGAGAGAAACCAAAAAAAAAAAAAAAAAACTCCCATACCGTTGCATCGCTCTCACTTTTCAGTTTTTTCTTCAAATCCAAAACCCCACAAACAAAAACTGCGGAAAAAACAGAGCAAAAGCAAACCCCACTGATCAATCAATGGGTTGTGCTTCTTCAAAACTGTTCAGAAAAGAACTCAAGCGAGAGTTGTTTTTCAACAATGGCGGCGGAGAGTCTTTGAACCACGTTGTGTCTCTCACTTCGAGCACCTATGGGGTTCTCAACTTGGACGATGAGAAACCAATCAAAGAGTGTGTCTCAGAGACCAAGAAATTGCAGGGATCTCCTCCTCCTCATCCTCCTCGTTCTCGTCGTGAAGAGCCAGAGGTTATTAATGCTTGGGAACTCATGGAAGATCTTGAAGAAGAAGGAATACCCATTCCAAAGAAGAGCCCAAAACCCCGGGTTTTTCTTCGTGGGTTTACTGATTTTGATTCCAGGCTTAGTCCAGCGAAGTTCTCTGGTTCTCCTAAGAAAGCGAAGAGATTTTCCGGGAAAGAGAATAAAGGAAGGGTTAGTTTGTTTCGGTCTGATTGTAGCCCTAAAAGGGTTCTGAAAAGTAAGAATTATTCTGAGAATTCTTGTAAGGCGGTGTTGAATTTCAGTTATCCGGTGAAAGGGTCTCCGATTGGGGCTAAGAAAGTAGAGTCTCCTGGGAGTGACTTGGGGTATTTGTCGAGGAGGCAGAGTTATAGTCCTCTGTTTGATCCGGAACTCGTTGCAAATTATGAGAGAGAATTGTCTGAAGAGGAAGAACAAATCAAGAGGATGGTTTCTCCCAATGCAAAATTGCGTAGAGCAAGGAATACCCAAGTATTGGAGTCTAGTCTTCTTCATTCTTTTGTGATGAAGTGCCCTCCGGGTGGTGAAAACGCGGTTGTTATATACACAACAACATTGAGAGGGATCAGGAAGACTTTTGAAGACTGCAACAAAGTCCGGTCCATCATTGAATCATATTGTATTCAGGTGTTGGAGAGGGATATATCGATGGATTCGGGGCTGAAGGAGGAACTGAGGGGACTAATGGGGACAAAGGATGTGAGAGTTCCCCTTGTGTTTGTGAAGGGAAGGTTGATTGGTGGAGTTGATGAGGTGGTGAAGTTGGAAGAGGAAGGGAAATTGAGTCTATTATTTGATGGGATTCCAAGGGCTCTTGGTGGATGTGAAGGTTGTGCTGGTGTGAGATTTGTGATGTGCATGAATTGTAGTGGAAGTTGTAAGGTTTTGGATGTGGAGCAAAAGAAGATGGTGAGGTGTGGTGGGTGCAATGAGAATGGGTTGATTCAGTGCCCTATATGTTGTTAATATTTAATTCAACCACGATCTTGGGTTGATTTGGGTATTTGGGCTAGCCCTTTGGTTGATTAAACCACCCTTTGGATGTGAAGGATAGCTTGAAGATGGTCTTTTGGGTAATGGGGTTCTAAAGTGGGTTTTAGTCCTCTTCTTTATGCTGATGTTTTGATTTGGTAATGCTTGCTTGTATTACTGATATTTGCTTTTTTATATTTGACTGATGTAGTTCAACATTCTTACACTCATGATGAACTTTATGGAGAATTTTTTTTTATAAGTTCTTGTAACTGATTTTTATATTGATATTGATTTTGGGGGTGTTTGAATTCTAGAAGTGAGTTGCTGGTACTGATTTTAAGCATTTGATATGTGAATGTTTAATGTGATAAATATACCTTATCTCTGTAGTATGAGAATGTGTTCCATTCTGATAATATTGATAGGAGGCTTGTTAATTTTGATCTTGCTATATGTCAAAGTTGAGTCACTGCCCAGTTTTGCTAAGTTATCATCATCAATGGTTTTCACCCTTCAAATGGTCAACTCAGTTGTATAGAAATAGCAGAAGTCATCAAGTTTTACAGGAAAGGTTGGTTTAACTGCATTACTAATCTTGAGGTTTTAACTAGTCACTCTCACCATGGTTAACTCTTTTCTTTCTTTCTACATTTTTTTATTATTTTCATTTTATATAAACCGGGCTATTTTAACTTCCTTTACGTATATCATATACCGTTCAAGTAGTTGTTATGTATAAAAAGAAAAAATAAACTGAAAAGTACCCAAATTTTTTGAACATTTGAAAAATCAAGCACATTAGGCACCACCGTAAATCTGTAATATCAACTCCGGAAGGATTTACACTGGAAATAAATTTTGGGATCATTGCAAGGAGTAATTGATGGATTTTTGCAGAGTCATCATTTTTGCAAAAAGAATGTGAAATTGTAGTATCCTTGCATTACTTTTTTTACAAGACAAAGATAATCAATTGACTCCAATTGGAGGGTAATTGAGATTGTAATAAGGGGCAACTGGTGGATATTTGCAAGTTACCTGCCTCTGAAGCAATTTTTCTAGTTGAAACAGATGTGGATATTGGTAACAAAGAAAATGAACCATGTCATCCATGACAAAAATTATATACCAAGACTGGATCAAGTGCTAAGTCAGGATTTAAATGTCCTGATCCAAAGTCAAATGGTGATGCATCATTTCCTTTCGATGATTGAATTATACCTCCTGTACTATCTCTAATTACAATGGTTTAAAAAATATTAAAAAAATGTAAAACCATGTAAGCTTTAAATAAAAAACCAATTAATCATGAATATTTAAAAAATGATAGAGCTAACACAACTGACAAATCAGAAAAATAATTCATAAGTGTAACCAACATTATAAAAAGAAAAAGAGCTTAAAAGCATGACAACCACAAAGCTATAAAGAGCGTAAGTACTATACTCCAATGTATATGATTTTTTATATGTAGGTCACGACTCATGAAAAAGGGAGAAATAATATCAGTAACCTATTGTCATAATTGCTGATTTTATTTCAGCAAGACTCGAATCTCTATGAATGGATTTTATGGTTGCTGCAATACCAGCAGCATGAGGACAAACCATAGATGTACCAAGTCCATTTCAAAGAAAAATCGCATCAGCATTTTCACCATTTTGAGGAGGGTAAGCTGCCAAAATATTGACCCCTGGTGCAGTAATGTCAGGCTGCAAACACAATTTCAGAAATATAAACATCATATTATAAAAGCATTGATATAATGAAGTCTTGAGTAAACATATATTGCATCATAAACATTAGAAAAATAATAATAATAATAATAATAATAATAAGATTCTTGTTAAATAATGGAGGAGGAAATGCCTGCTTTAATGATGTCAGGAGATAATGAACTAGATCCTTTTGAAGAGAAGATAACTATTCTCGGATTAGGTTTAACCTTGTTCTTATTGAATAAAAGGCTTGCAACCGGACTACTGCAATTATCACAAATACTGTCAAATTACATATTTTTACACTATATAGTTCAACCCAAAAACCAAAGAAAGACCCATGAATTTAGGCATATAATACTCACTTTGTGCTACGCATTTATCAGTTGGCTTCACCTTTCTTAATTATTATCATGGTAGGAACTGCAAAATTGTATATCATATCAGTTCCTATACCTGGAGATACGAGGACCATTCCCAGCACCTCCTTGTTCTGTTACTACTTCTGATTTCTCACATACTTTTTCATCCCATGATTCCAAATTATGCACACCACAATCTTTTTACTGATCAGAGATCGAGTGTATCTTTACAATAGCTAAAACAGAAAGCAAATTAAGTTAATTGAGAGATTTGTAAGACTAATGAATTAATAAGTGTACCGGAACATACCTAGTGACATACTTTACTCACATTGCTACCTGATTAAAATCCCCAAAAGCTGCTGCTACAATTTCATAATAACCTCTTAGTTCATATAAGTTACTTATATCCATAACCTTGAAAAAGTTTCCCCGGTTAATTCAAGACTATAATTTTTAAACTATTTGATAAGATGTTGCCTACCCTCAATACACAACATAGTAATAGAACATTAGCTAGTTCATACCTGCAGTTCTCTTCTATTTCCAAGACACAAATTAGCAAAAGCTTTCTCGATTAATTGTACTTGCTGCAACTGTCAAAACCCAAGGAGCTGCATTCACAACACTTCCAGCAGCTCCAACATTGCCAGCAGAAGCAGAAACAAAAACTTCATTTATAAAAACATTGAGAGCTCCAATTGAAAAGCAATCTTCTAAATAGTTCTGTGGTGGACCACTGGGACCAAGAGACATAGTAATGATTTTAACACCATCATCAATTGCATCCCCATAAGCTTTATGAATGTCAGAACATGTACACTAGTTAATTGTTATGCCAACAAACTTTGTACACACCTAATCGAGTAAGAGGTGCCCCACCTTTGCTGTGTGGCTCTCCCATCCTTGTACATTCACCAAATTCACTTCTGATTACACAGCTTTGGATGCTGTATGAGTGTCATGGCCAAAATCATTGCAGGGGGGTCAATAAACAGTTCCAAATGATTCAGGAGGGCCAATTTGGTCCAAAAATCCATCATGATAGTATTGAGACCCAGTTAATTTACTGCAAGCATTACACATACAAAATTGTAAAGTGTCAAAACATTATTGATAAAAGAACAAAAGGTGTAGATTGATATATTATAAGTAATGCTGATTTTTAAAATAAGCACCTAAAAGAAAAGTAAATAAGTCGAATGAATTATTGTCTAATTTCATTCCGAGGCATAACTTGTACCATGACCAGATGTAAAGCTTGAAATAAACCTTCTGAGCACAACAAACTTTATTACACAGACCAAACAAATTGATAAGTCAACTTTTAAATATAAAAACAAAAAAGTAATTCAAAAATGTAGTTATTATGCTTTTGATGTGGCATCAATCACATTTATTGTCATGTCAGTTTATAAGTATTTTATGGTCAAATTTATAGTAGAGTTAAGAGTTTATCAAACCTTTTACCTGTTACAATTGGATTCCTTGAATTCATAGCCTGTGACACAACATCCACTAAAATTCTCTGGCACAGGCCCTAAGTGAATAGAAAGTGAAGCCCCAGTTAAAATTCCAGACACCTGTAGATTAAAAACTAGTATCTAACATTTTACTAATTGATTAGAATACACTAAAAATGCATGAGAAAAGAGAGACTTACCACTATCTAAATGGCCAACCATGACATCGTGCCTGTTATCTTTGCTGAAGAATGAAACTACGATTTCCCATAAATTCCATGACCTTGTTGTGTGAAGATGATGAATAGTATCCTTAACAACTGATGCAATTGATTCATGTTCTGTACAATGAACACAATATTATAAATACCCAAAAAAAAATGTATACTAAATGCAAAAAAATTACAATCAGAATCATATATCGCCAAATTTCACATACTTGATATCCTATCAGCTTGTTCTGGTCCTCTGAAATTCTCAAGCATTGTTGTCCATATGTACAATACGTATCATATCGTCTGTAAAAAGTTTCATATCGTATCGGTGTATCGTAAATGCTCATGAATCGCATGATACAGTATGTATATTGTATGAATCGTATCGTATTGTAAAATTGTATGTATCATATGATACATAGACAAATGCTTTAAAATGAGTTTTTTTTGTTAAAATTTGTACTTTTATTTGAATCTAACAAGTCGTTAGACTTGTTTTAAATACAAAATTATTAGGTAATTTAATTTAACCTAATAAAATAACATGTTCATAAGTTTTTTTTTTTTTTCTCTCTTTTTTCTACAAAATTTGTACTACACAATACACACTTACACTTCACTTTAATATTTACATATTTATTTTCTATACTATGAATAAGATATTAATTGAAAATATTTTTATATTTTATTTTTTTCATTATTCTAAGTCCAAGAAACCAGAATGCCAAGAAGATTTTTTTTTTAATTATTAAAATAAAAAGAACAAAAAGAGATAGTAAATGTTCCTGACGATGAAGAAAATTTTAATGAAAAAATAAATTTGCAAAATGATAGACGTGATGATAACATTGACTTAGATGGAGTTTTTTTTTTCTTTTTTTTTTTTTTTTTTTTTTTTGAGGAAGGACTTAGATGGAGTTGAGTAGCCAATATAATGAAAATAAATTAATTTTGGGTCATTTGTAATATATTATCACTTTTGAATTTAAGCAATTTGAATGTGTATATTATAAACACGTGCTAGTTTGATTTTTTAGTTAGCTTATTAAATATTATTACATAAGATAATTTTTTATAAGTTTTATTAAATGTTTGTGTATCTTAAGATACACGATACGATATGATACATAATACTGAAAAAACAAAAATCGATTCACGATACAATTCACGTTTACTGGCTCTCAAGCGTAATGATACACTTGCTCTTTGAGCTGCTTCAACACTGAAATAAAATATGAATACTATAAATATTAGGAACCCACATATAATTTTTCCACACATAAATTTTTAGATTAAATTAGAGATTTCCTTCCAACAAATGAAGAAAGCATTTCATGGTTGGAATTGATCACCCTATCAGAGTCTGGATATGAATGTGCACCCATGTGCACAATGTAATGCTTGACCATATAAAAGCATATCCAAATAGTGACATAACTCATAATTGTTACTTTCATTTTTAAATAATATAAACAGCAAGAAAAAAAAAAAACAGTATAGTGTCATAAATCATAATACCTTGTGAGTAACATGTGGTCCTTGAACTGTGTGACAAATGAACAATAGATAAGAACACTAGAAATTTTCATATTCATTTCTGAACTCATACACACACCACACTTTATCAAGTTATTGCAAAGTTTAAAAATATATAATTTCTTAAATAGGCCAGTTTTTGTTCAGTAAGGATTTTAGGTTTATATGTCAGACACAAGTTTGTTTTGAAAATTGAAATTTATCTCATAATCTTTATCAGGTAAGTATTTTACACTTTATCCTTATTAAGCATATATAGTGTTAAAAACTTGAAACCACATGTAAATTTACATCCTTTTTATAAAATTAAAAAAAAAAAAAAAATTATGTCTTTCTTTGTTAATTATCTGATTTTAAAATTAGGTTAAAACTGCATGTTAAATCATCTGGTAATTTTAAATTATGTCTATCCATTTTAATTATCTGTTTTTTAAATTACCTATTTTTACAAAAGAAGGTCTCTATTTATCAAATTCTCTTGTATACAATTAGATGGCTTTAAGGAATATAGACCAATTGAGAGCCAAAGGCCCAAAAAAAAGAGTACATTTGAATGCTAAGATCCCATTTTCAATGTCTGATTCTCTATATTCTGGAATGAGAAGACAATAGACTCAAAAAGTTATTCCTAATTGATATTTTTGTTTAATTCACTTCTTCTACCTAGCATTTTATTGTGTCATATAAAGTCTGAAAGATGCTCAAATCATTAAAATTAAATTATAAACCTAATAAGCATAATGGGTTATTTTTTTTTTAAAGAAATTAAATGGATAATATACAGCAATGCTATCCGCTAACCAAATTTTATACCAAATAAAAATACTAGAGCTACGAACTATTTTACAAATTGTTGATACTATAAGTGATTATTAATAAGTAAAAAAGTGATGTAATTGGTAACCCCATATAAAAACCATAAAAAACTTGTTTTCTCAAAAAAAAAAAAAACTTGAACCTCGGCTTATGACCCCCTCAACCTTATAATAAATTATATTTGTAGAGCGACCATCATGCCAAGGGCGCTCGATAAAAATCTTAAAAGGGAATAAAATGCTCACCATCAGGTGAGAGCCACGTTACATTTGTATGATATTGCAGCCAATCATTGGTACACCTGTACTGAAAAACTGTGGAAACCGTTACACCTGATTCCTTCCCTAACCGCACGTGTTACCAGGAGTTCCACATATAGCAGTGGTAACTGTGTAAGTCTAAGCCTAAGAACTTTCTCTCTCTATCTCTGTGTCCAAAGCTAAAAAGCCTCTAAAGCACAGTATAGCTTCTCACTATGGCTGGCAAAAGGAGAAGAAAGCTCAAATCGTAAGCTATTTTTTTGTTTTTTTTTTAATATTAAGTCAAATTGAATTGTAATTTATCTTTTTCCATAGCACAATTTACTTGCTTAAATGAACTGGTTTTAGGGTTTTAGCTTTTAGGGGTTAATTCAATTGGGGTTTATGATGGAATACCAATGTGTTTTTTACACAATTGAGAGCTTGAATTGTTGGTATTTGGAGTCAAGTTTGAAAATTTTGATGGTTTTGTGAAATGGGTTTTAGACTTTTAGTGTGTGGCTTTGAAATGGTTCAAGGGTTTTACATCTTGAACCAATCAGAGTCATAAAAAGTGAAGGAAGCTGAAATCTGATGCAGGAAAGAAGCTTGAATGGGCTCTGATACCAATTAGAATTCTAGATGAGATCTTGAAGAATTATAGAAAAAGGTTCTATGTTTAAGGGTTTAGCCGTTTAGGGTAATGAAAATATGGGATTTTGAATATGTTTGATGGCTTTTTGGTATTAAAACAATGAATAGAATGTGTAATAAAGAAAGATAAAGCACTAGGCAATCACACCCTCAAAGCTTTAAATTAGTTTCTGGAATTTTATTGAAATCAATCTCAATAAACCAGCAACTTTCTATCCTAAAACTTATTTCTAAGACTTAATAATAATTAAGGTAACCTATTAAAGGTGCCAAGGAGCCCCACATCAAAATTAGACTTCAAATCTTGAATCTTTTGGTATTTAATCTTGTTTTTCCTCAAACTGTTTACTGATCGCATCAATATTTTAAATTTTTTTTTTAATTTGCATTTAATGTTTTAGATTAAGTCAAATTGAATTGTAATTATATTCTTTTTTTTATTATTGTTCTTTTAAAGAGTTTACTTGCTTCTAGTTAGGGTTGCATGAAATGGTGTTAGGGTTGTAGGGGTTAATTTAGTTGGGATTTATTTACTAATGTCTTATTACAACAATTATGAGTTTGAACTGTTGATATTTGGAGTCAAGTTTAAAAATTTTGAAGGTTTTATCAAATGGTTAATGGGTTTTAATCTTTGGCAATGAAATGGTTCTGGGGTTTTACATCTTGAATCAATTAGAGTCAATTGAAAACTTTAATAGATTTTTCATTAGACTTTTAATCTATGGCTATATTAAAGTGATTGATTTGTGCTTATGATCTAATATAGTAATCTGTGGCTATATTAAGTATCATAATTTTTTTATTTTAATCTAATATAGAATGCTTTATTTTAGATGAGAGATGAAGGCATGATATAGAATTAAAAAGAAAATAAAGTTAGGCAAGTTCAAATTATGTAGATAGCTTTGAATTGATGGTTTTGCTTCTTCGTACTGTATTTTAGGCTTAATCTGGATGATGTTTAGTGTATATATTGGTGTGGGGTAATCTGATAACATTATGGTTTCTTGTGGTTATTTTTCTCATATTGTAATTGGTTTATGTGCATATCAAGTTCATTAGCTGTGCTAGAATGGTCAACATATATTAGTGTGGTGATTGACTAGTCGGTATCTAGTAATACTGTTCTTATTGTTTTTATATGACATTATAATTTTTTCCTCTCAATCTCAACCACTGATGGAGAGGCCACACTACATTCAATCCGACCTGGATCATTGCGAAGAAATGAGATTCAGATATGTATATAATGTGGATTCACTGGACTGTCTCCTCTGTTGTAACATTTTGGGGGGCTCTTAAGTTTCAGCATATAATTTTTTTTTTTTTTTTGATTAGTAATAAATTTTATTGCTATCAAAAAAGGGACACCCTAGTACACGGAGTTTCAGCATATAAATTTTAACTGGGGTTCAAATCTCTGTCTTGCATAACATTTCTTTTAGCATTTTGTTGTTCATTATGGCGCATTTCGAGCTCATTAATTGGCTTTGTTTGACATTTTTGTACTAGTACTTATCAGGAGTTTAATTTTTATGTATAGGTTAGCTGAAACAATCAGCGGGAATAAAAGAATTGCAACGAAGGAAAAGAGAGAAAAATTGGAGCTGCAGACTTGGTCTGACCTTCCTACAGAACTTCTGGAAGTGATTGTGTCCCGTCTAACCCTAGAGGACAATGTGCGTGCCTCTGTTGTTTGCAAAAGATGGCACTCGGTTGCAATTTCTGTCCGTGTAGTAAATCAATCACCATGGCTTATGTACTTCCCAAAATATGGTAACTTGTATGAATTCTATGACCCTTCACTACGCAAGACCCATTCTATCGAGTTACCTGAGTTGAATGGGACCAGGGTTTGTTACACTAAAGATGGTTGGTTATTGCTGTATAGACCTAGATCCCATCGAATGTTCTTCTTTAACCCCTTTAGTCATGAAGTGATTAAACTGCCAAGGTTTGAGTTGACTTATCAGATTGTTGCCTTCTCTTGTGCACCAACATCTAGCAACTGTATGCTTTTTACAGTTAAGCATGTCAGTCCCACAATCGTTGCTATTAGCACCTGTCATCCTGGGGCAACAGAGTGGGTTACTGTTAATTACCAAAATCGCTTGCCCTTTGTTAGTAGTATTTGGAATAAGCTTGTTTTCTGCAATGGACTGTTTTATTGTTTGAGTCTCACTGGTTGGCTAGGGGTGTTTGACCCACTGGAACATACTTGGAGTGTCCTTTCTGTGCCTCCACCCAAATGCCCCGATAATTTTTTCGCCAAAAATTGGTGGAAGGGCAAGTTTATGGCTGAGCATAAAGGAGAAATTTTAGTTATTTACACTTGTTCTAGTGAAAACCCCATTATTTTTAAGCTGGACCGGACAAAAATGATATGGGAAGAAATGAAAGCCCTTGATGGTGTCACACTTTTTGCGAGTTTCTTGTCCTCTCATTCCAGAACTGACCTTTCTGGACTAATGAGAAACAGCGTGTATTTCCCTAAAGTCCGTTTCTATGGAAAGCGTTGCATATCATACTCTCTTGACAATTGTAGATACTATCCACGGAAGCAGTGTCATGACTGGGGAGAACAAGATCCTTTTGAAAACATCTGGATTGAACCACCCCAAGGCTTCTTGAGCTTCACTGAAGAAATCTAGTTTCACAAGTATGTTCTAGTTAAGCATTGATTATATGTTTAGTTATAACTCAATTTAATAGAATGCTAATTCGCTACGAATTTCTGTATAAGTAGTTGCCTAGAAAATATTTGTTATACTTTTAGAAGAATTCATGCCGGATTCTGTTTTCTTTTCATCATAAGTGTATCAGATGTAAAATTGTGCCGCATAGTGTGTAATATTTATCTTTACTTTCAGTTCTTAAAATTTCTATATAGATAATTTCAGAATCTTTACTTACACATTGACTTTCAGTATTTGGTAGTTTCTCTGAAATCTTTGCCTCTTGAGACTTTTCAAATATCCAAAGTGGGTAATATAGTCAGTTTACTGCCCATAATCTCCTTTTCATCACCAATAAGATTTTCTTTTCTTTTCTTTTCTTTTCTTTTCTTTATATAGTAAATAATTTTATTCCAAAAAACTACCTCATGAACAGTGCAAAGCACCACGAGATAGTCTAAAGAAAACTTACTCTGTGAAAGTAGGATGTTAATACTACCATCTTTGTTTTTTATTTTCACAAGGTATGTCCTGTATATGGCTCTATTTTACGGTACCTGTCCTTGGGTCTCTTATAACAAGTAAATTTCGTTTAGTTTCTTTAAAATTGAAAAACCGTTTATTTTAAGCAGATAACCAAGAAAACAATATATCTTTCCTCATATTGGCTTGTTCAAAGTCTTCATTTGTGCACTACAGTTGTGCCCCTATTTTGGGCTTTTTGTATAAATTCTGCTCAGGGAAAGAAAAGAGCCAAGTTCTTGCTTTCTCATGGCGCCAGAAGCTACAGAATGCAAACCCCTGCATAATCAATTATCTTTTAGTTTACGTTGTTTAATCCAAAATGAATTTTATCCCTTGTTCAGGTTCAACTCATTCTTTGTCTTGTTGTACAAGACGTTCATGTTCATCCAAGTGAAAGTCCTTTAACTTGAATCACCTTCTGACCTTGAACACGATTTACATCATTAAAGCTGCACTTGCTTATTCAATTTTTAACTTGACACCAATAAAATATTAAGAAATGTGTCGCAATGCCTGTCAAACTTCAGGCACTAAATAGTTTCACATACTTCTTGATATCCATTTTCTTCTCCTTTCTTATGTTTCTAATCTTGTTGATGAGGATTAGCAATGATTTTTTTGGACAAAATTTAACTACAAAATTGGTTGTAGCCTTAGGCTACAAAATTGGTTGTAGCTCAATAAAATAAATATTACTACATATTTTGAAAATCTAAGTGTTAAATTACATGTTCTTTACGCTCTTAGTACATATGTCAAATTTTGTGTCAATTGGATATTATTTAATATATAATTTATAAACTTATATTTTATGCATAATTTTAAATTACAAAAACTTGCAATTTAAAAATGTATTGATGACATAGCTATTGATATTTAATTTTCTTGAAATTTTGCAAACATAGAGGATATAAGAAGAAGATGTAATCCAATGGTGGATTTGTCAAAATTCAACTTCAATAAAAAGATATTGAATGAGTTTGTAGCCTAAGGCTACAACCAATTTTGTAGCTAAATTTTGTCCAATTTTTTTTAATTATTGTAATAAGTTTGTCCAAACATGGTGAGTGAATTTGCACAGTGTGGAATAAACGTTCTAGTGACCCTTGAATGCAATCACCCTTAGGGTTCCTAATATTCAAGATTAATTGCAGATACAGGAACTTTAAGATTTGTCACTGAATGAAGATCGGTTATGTTATTTCTCCATTTCTTTTTTGTTATTGCTTTCACTGTTGCTACCTTGTGAAGTGGGAAGCATGCTATTTCGCTTGTTGAATAAAATTAGATGCATTGGCAACTCCATATGAGATAGAATAACATTTTGCACACTAATTTTTTTCAGACTTCTTGAGATAGCTTATGGTTCATGGTATAACTGCTGCTTTGTACAATTGCACGCACCAAAGTTCATGAAATTTCAAGATTTGAAAAAATTATCAGTACCATGGTGCACCCGTAAGCTTTTAATAGGGATGGCCAAGTATGTTTTAGAGTGTATATGTTTTCTGTCAAATTGTGGTTATATTTCATCCATTTCTATGATTGGGACTGTTTTGTTGATGTAAGAGGTACAAGCTCTATTGTTTTTCACCGAGAGGTTGAGTTCAAAAGCTGCACAGAATGTGAAGGCCAACCATTACTTTTACTCATTTTGTTATTCAGAATTTTCAAGAAAATGTATGATTTGAGGGTTGTCCCTGAGGTTGCGAGGAAGTTTGTTGCAAAATGTTTCCATCTTAAACCGCAGATTGGATTCAAGGAGCATGCCCAAAGGCTGCCTGGAAATTAACATGATTAGAAGTACAAGTGCATCATTAATGACAGATCAGAAACAATTATTCATGTAAATGTTGCCTGCTCCGAGATTAGTCAGATTACCAATTGAAAATGACTCGTGTGTTGGGATGGCACCGATTATACTCCAACATGATTCAATCTGTATATTGTTCTTGAGTCTTGGCCATGGAATTCTATTGAATTAGGTTTTCAACACGATATTTAACAATCTTTATTCCATTGAAACCTTCTTTTTTTTTATAAACTATTCCTTTGAAACCTGGTTTCTCATAACATTTGCACAAATTTGTCCAAAGATCTGAGATGCCTATTCCAGAAGAGAGTTTATTTATTTGCCTTAAAATTTAGATCTTGATTTCTCCCATCGCAATCTGCATCTGGCCACTAGGCCAGAATAAATCACAAAACCCAGCCTGGGCCGAGCAGGCATAGGGCCTTTGTTATTTTCCTTTATACAATGCGTGAGATAAGATCAAATGGGAATTCAATTATACAAACTTCAGCTTCAAGTCTTCACAATGCGTGACATAAATTTTTAAGTTTCATTCAATGTGAACTTGAGCCAAAATCAGAAAAAAATTATATATAAATTATACATAAAACTACTTCTAACAATGTCTTTGACATGATATATTGCATGGGCCGTAAATTTAACGGTTCACCCCAAATACTCATGTTCTTATACAAGCATAAAAGTATTCAAAATTAATATGGTTGAAACCGGCGCCCACGGCTGCTGTCATTGCCGCGCCTTCCACCACTTGAGCTACCACTGCCATTCCTGGACTGTGGGAGTGGGGTATGTGATTGCATACCAGGCTGTTGCCTACAGCAAAGAAAATAAACAAGTTTTAAGTGTACAAGTCAAGCATGCTCTGGAAGTACTAAAAATGTGACAATGTCTCAAGCATAATTTTCTTTAATGGCAAGTTTACTGGGCATGCTCTTTGTCCCATGATACCAAGAGCACCGATGCTGCCACCGTACCTGATCATTTTAGATGGTTGGATACACTCTATGGAGATGGAAGGTAGGAAGGGAGGGTCTTAATTTGGCAACTCCAAAAGTCAACCAGGTGTCTCAAGAAGTGCAAGAACAATTTCGGGCACTAGGGCTTTTGGTAATGACCAAAAAAAGGCTCCTCACATGCTTTGAGACCATACGAGGCTTTCTTCAAACGGCCAAAGGGGGCTTACAGGTTCATGTAACGTGTGAGAGGGAGAACTGTAGGTATAAACAATCCAGTGTAATGAACTAATGATGGATCATTAATTGGATAGGAACTGAGACAAAGACTGACAGACAGTGCAGCCAAGCATTAGGACTGATGGAACAGACATTATCATTCAGTAAAGATATTTTTTTTGATAGGTATCGTTCAGTAAAGATATAAGGCATACATTGTGTAATTAACTAGAAAAACCCAGATTATAACACTTACAGGACATATCCGATCCTTCCATCAGGTAAAAGCATTGGCATCATCGACATGCCAGCAGGAGTTGGTCCCCTACCATAGATGAGTGGCTGCAAGAATTTTGCAGCTATATCAGCATTTGCAAGCATAAAATTCGCAAGAATTCTCAGTATTTACAATACAAGCCTATCAGCATAGACAAACCCTGAATGCCTACAAATCTCACACTCATGGTGGTCAAACTGTAGACTTTTTCCTTGCAAAGCATGAGAATTTCATTATATTTATACTACAACACCATTTGTATTAATATAGTGAAGTTAAAACCAAGAATGGATTATATTTAAGTATCAATGATAGTGTCCTTCATATTCTTCATGAGGTGATGTGACAGAATCATATAATAAGCTAATACCATGTATTATAAATATTACTTTGGCTTAAAGATATAAAATCGTTAAAGACAGAAAACATAAATTATGGACTACCAATGCCCTGTTTACAGTAATATTAACTCAAGATAAACAAAACTAGGTGAAGCCCCAGAATGTACCAAGTAGTTTATATTTTAAAATAACATGAAAAAATAATATAAATGAACAGCTATTATATCACTCTAACAATTTTTAAGTACTATTAATGGGATGGAGGGTAAAATCCTGTGCAAGACCTATGGGGTGCATGTGTAACTTACCAATAAAAAAAATTGGAACCTAACCTTATATGTGACTGGTGTTATGGTTATCAGAACCCACCCATTTCAACCAATATATATATATATATATATGGGAACCTGTTCAGACTAATGTAGTTAGAAGACCAGGTCCTGCAAGTTCTAAGGTAACACATCTCCAACTGGATCCCAATTTTGTCCACGTGTTGCAATGGACGGTAATACAATTAAAAACCCTCAGAACCATCAAAAAGAACATCATAAATCAAAAGAAAACATTCTTCCCATTAAAAATATTTTAAGAACTTTTTTTCCCCAACTATTTTTCGGAAAATAAAACAGGGCTCAGAAGTGTTTGGAGAGTGGGCAAAAGCATCTTACTTGTGCAAAGCCTGCAGCACCATATCCAGGACCTGCAGCACCGTATCCAGGACCCACTGCACCATAGGGACTACCCACCATTCCATAACCAAGATGAGGTGGGTAGCTTGGGAGTAAGTTTGATTTCTGTGAATTTAGTGCTCCAGAAGGCTTCTGATCTGCTTGTGGCTTTGCAAGAGAACACTCCAAAACTTGACCTATCAATGAGAGCATTTGTCAACAATGCCAGTTCAAGCATGACAAGAACATGCACAGGATGCAAGAAGCAGGAGAAAAAATACCATCAATTTCATATTTCTCAGTGTTCTGCAATGCCTTCATGGCACTTGACCTTTCTGCGAAGTGAACAAAACCAAATCTGCTTTTTTCCTGTCCTGATTTTGCAGGAGGAAGAGCCACTCTTGTGATCTTTCCATGATGTTCAAACAACTCCCTTAGACGTTCTTGAGTAATGTCTTTTGGTAAATTCTTGACATAGACTGCCTTAACCTATACCAAACAAATTCCTTAAACCATGACCCATAACCTTTAAAAGTACAAGTAAAAATGCAAATACTTAAAAAGAAGATGTTGTGCATACTCTTTTCCACTGGCTATACATTTATTTGCTTGTGAACCCACAATATCACTCTCCCCTCATTCTTATTGGGGAATGAGATACCATTTGATCTAGAGCTCATTAGCAAGATGCTGTACGTACAAGTAAAAAATTCACAAGGTGGTCCAAGGAGAGATTATTCATATGCAGTACAATTTTAGGAGCTACCAATGGGATTTTAAAACTATGAAAACGTTTTATAAGCAAGTATTCCCTTTCTTAATGACATGCAATAGACAGCCATTACCCCTTGTGTAAAGAGGATTCAAGCACCCATCGTGGTTGCCTTATATGCAAAACCAGGTGGAATTCTGATTGTAGTATTGTACAAGGTATCCAATGGAGCAAGAAATAGGAAGAAAAGAAAACCTCAAGTAGATACTTAATCAAATGAAACACCATCTTACGTATCATTTTATTGAGAAAATAGCCAAAGGAAGGTCTAAAATAGAAGACCTGAGAAGCAGCAGAGGATTCTGCATTTTTAGGGTCAGCCCAGCTCACAGTTGGGGCATTTTTGTCAAGCTTAAATTGTGGGTTCGACATCTTCTGCCTTGAGTATTCTGCACATGCATGATTATGATACTCAATGAAAGCAAATCCACGGTTTCTGCTGGAATTATGTGGGTCCTGTATAGGTCAAGAAGATGCAATGAATACCAATAATAGATTGAGGCAAAAATGAAGAATAGTGATAATAGTTTTCAATTACAGATTTGACTATGAAAGTAAGCGTTAAATTTAGAATAAGGAACATAAACAATGATGAACCTAAAAATAAATAAAAGAAGCGATAGAAAATCACAAACCTTCAACAGTTCCACAGAAATGACTCCAGGCCCAATCTCTGTTACAGCCTTCTTCATATCTGCCTCACCCCAATTTCTGGGAACATTACCAATGAATAACCGATGCTTTGCTTGAGATGCTGAACACTTTACCTTTTTTCCCTGGCAAAGAAAGAAGGTGTTAGCAGAAAAGTTGATCCTATGAGAAGTTGAAAGTAAGGCACGCCAACAGCTATTCAGAAATTCTCCAAAATCAACCTCAAACACACAAAAATAAAATATCATAAAAAAATTGAATGCTTGATGGTTGTTCATTTACAAATTAGTGGCACACATAGAGCAAAATTCTGAATTAATAAGCCATGGATGGGACTATTCAAAGGAGAAAATCATCAACAAGAAGTGCACTTAAATTACCTTTAATTCAGAATTATTCAACTCATCAATGGCCCTAGAAGCCAACTCCTTGGTTCTGAAGGTCACAAAAGCATAAGCCTTGGTCCCACCAGAATCTTTACCCTTCATTATTCTAACCTATTGTAAACAAAAAAATATTTAATTAGTTTAACTAAAAAAAGCGAAAACAAGGGCTATTATAATAAAATATATATATATATATATATTACCTCTGTGACTTCTCCTATGGATTCACAAAAGCCCCTAACATCCTCTTCAGAAGAATCATGAGGAATGTTACCAAGGTACACTTCAGAGCCATGAGGTGGAAGTGAAAGAAGCTCAGAATGCTTTTTTCTCTCATCTTCCTCTGCCTGATCAACTTTCATCTCCTCATCAGCTCCTTTAGCAGCCTCCTTGTCTTCTTCGTCTTCCTCCACCTCCTCTTCTAGACCTTCCTCTATCTCTTCCTCCTCTTCCTCCACCTCTTCCACTTCCTCCTCTTCCTCTACTTCTTCGTACTCGACCTCTTCCTCCATTGTCTCCTCAGGATCATTGTCTCCATCAAGGTCCACCTGCTCCTCGGATTCCATAGGCTTTTCAGGCTCACTAGGCTTTTCGGCTACATCTGAATTATGAGAGGTTGCAGCACTTGCCCTTGTCCTTGGCATCTTATGTATCTAAAAAGAAAGCTTGCAAGGCAACTGTGAAGGAAGCACAGAAGCCAGAAGCATTGGCAGAAGAAAGAATGCAAATATGGAAAGGTGGAAACAATAAGAGGCCAAAAGGAGTTGCAGAGTAAGAATTTCGAAAGAATTTGTGCCATAAGGCATGGCTCCAAGGATTTGCAATTTGAATGATTCTCGATTAAGGGATCATACATAGTAACAAAGTACAGAGACAGGCAAGAGTGAATTTTGAATGATAATCAAGAGGATGGTGATGCTCAACAGGTGAAAAACAATGAAGCAGTGAATTTCTCAAAATTTAGATACTGACAGTTGCCCAAAAAAATGGCCACTTTATTTGTTTAACTATCTATCTGGAACAATGCATTCAGCAAACAAAGAAAACGGCAAAAATAAGGATGAGTAATTGAGCATTTGTTGGAAATTATAAAGGGATCATTTTTACACAGTAATACAATACAGGCAACAGTACTACAGAGATGAGGTAACATCTACACTTGAAAAGTTTAACCAAATAAATGTGGCAGAATAGAAAGATAGCAGCCAGGGATGGGTCATTAGGTTTGATTATGAACTATCAAAACACAGACTTCTCCAATCCACCACAACAGTTCCAGTTCCAGACCACATCTTCCATATAAATGTGGGAAATCTGCAATTTGAATCTTGTATTACCACTCTAACCTATCAAGACCAATCTTCAATTTATACCTCAATTGCATTAATTTGAGTAAGCATCTCAAATCCAATACAGGCAAAAGCTGTGCAATTTTTCATTCAGCAATTCCAAAAGGATTCATGAAATAATGGCATTAACAACAATTTAAGAAGTTATTGGATTTGTCTGTGGGTACCAGATATTCTAAACTAAAACCAACTGTAAGACCAGAGGTCTCAAAAAATTTTAATAGGCCCATTTTTTAGGAAAAAATATGAATGCAAACCAGTCAAAACAACAAAATAACTGGGGCACTAAAGTTGATAAAACCTAATGCTGCAAGAAATAGATAGGTCCTAGAAAATTAAATTCTCATTTCCTGAAGTTTCTATACAATGTAGCATGTTCAATGCTTGATACTAAGCTAAATCCAGGATGCTAAAAGCATCCCAAGGACGAACTAACAAACTATTTGCCTGACATGCCCATTGGGGTTATACTTTCATTAAACACATTAAACCCATAACCCCATCACTGGGCAATAGACTCGAAACACTAATTATAATCAAGTAACATACGCTACATCCCATTAGAAGCAGAAACATATGAGAACATTTAGTTCACAACAACCATTATTTGAGAGCTCTAAAAGGAAAGATATGCACCCTCAGTGCCGGGGTCACATAGGGCCATGCCCCGACCCCCCTTCCCTCAAAAAATTTTTTTTTTTTTCTTAAAATCTTAAATAAATAATGCTTTACATGGAGGGTCACAAAACTTATATATCACTAAATAAATTTATTTTTATAATAAAGTAGGAGATTCCTTATATTCATTTAAATAGAGTCACAATCCTATTAGTGATGAGTTTTCTATAGCATTTGCTTACTTCATATATTTATAGGAGAAATGCTATGTCTACAACATTTTCACGACGAATCCTAAATGATGGGTTGTTATTGGCTGTTACCAGTGGACAAAAAAGTAATTTCATTGGTAGGTTCCAGTAACAACTTACCACTTAGCACTTCTCTATTTATAATAGAGACTTTTTTTTTTATATATATATAAATAATATAAACACATAGTTATCCTAACAATTATCTTAAAAAGAAAAAAAAAAATAAAGGGGTTTTTCTTATTTGCTCCCTCTTCACAAAAATGATAATTGATTAAAGATAAGCTAAACACAACTAACATTTCAGTCAATATTTTCTCAAGCTTGTTGAAGTTCAATAGGTATATATCTTTGAAATACACATTGCACATCTTCATACTAGTAGAAATACAGTATATTTATACAAAGAAAAAAAAAAGAATTCAAAAGGAAAAGCAAACACAACCTAAAGATGTTACATTGGCCATAGTAACCCAAAGCTGAGCTCACAAGCTACGAGCTTAAAAAAAACCCAACAAGCATTAGAACCAAAACCATATCTCCATAATCGAAAAAAGCAAAGCACGTGGTTTTTAAAGAAGAAGAAGCAAAAACAAATTGATAAATTGAGAGAGAGAGAGAGAGAGAGAGAGGAAAAAAATTACCAGGAAGAGCAACGAGAAGTGAACCAGTTTGGTTTTTGTTGCTGCTGAAAACCCTAACTGGAATTTTCCAATTGTCCCTAAGCGCAAAGCAAAAAGAGTAGAATAGAATGGAATAGCTCGACTTTGTTTGAGTTTGGGTGTTGTGCCCTAACTAACTAACAATATTATTGCTAGCTCAAATCTAGACATTGGGCCTTGGGATTTGAGTTTGTAGTGTAAGGTCTAGTTGTAGAGCCCGTCATGTGTAGCTTGGACTGATTGATAGTTAAATAATTTTTTTCACATTTTTTCACTTTAATAATTTTTTTAATGAAAATTTAGTTTTTTTTTTTTAACCAAGAGGCTTGTAGTTCAATTAATAAATGAGATCTCCTAGTGTTTTCAATAAATACTTATGAATAGAATCTATGTTTTTAAATATGAATGACTAAAGTTTTATGAATTTCTTAATGATGATTTTGATCAAAATGTGATCCCTGTTGCTAAGTTATAAGTTGAAACAAAAATATATTAGTTTTTCACTTTTTCTACGACCACAACTTTTACTATAATTTGATGAAGTAGTCAACTACAACTTTTACTATAATTTGATGAAGTAGTCAACTGTGAATGATGGACAATCACTTTCATATGAATCCACTACTTTTTCTCCACCAATCACAACTGATCGCTTAAAAATTGTGATACAAAAGTTGTTGTGTCCACATAATTTCTCAAAACAATATCCCAAAAACCAATAAAAACTCGGCTAGACTTATCTTGATTTCTTCCATGAACCCTTGAGCCTCACATCACGTTCAAGGCATATCTCCCTCAAAAATAACACAGTGGAGCCAACTTTCTTGTTGTTTGAACTGCCATGAAAGCAGCCCTGCCTCACCAATCAGCCCTTGGCGGTTCACTTGGAGGATCAACCTTCGAACAAGCATGACATGTGAAATTGTGAATGCATCTTATAAGTCTTGCACATTTAGGCATAGGTTCGAACCCGTTTATAAAATCGAAGAGGCAGCACTCCTCCATCGTATCAAAAATGTCCATTTAGTTTCTCAAAAAAGAGGAGTCCAGGTGTTTTGGATATTCTTTTTTTTTTTTTTTAACCTGTGTTAAGGTAAGATTATATCTCCAAAAAGTGAGATTTTAAGAGGAAAACTTGAGTAACAGTACCCAAGGTACTGTACCTAAGTTTTGTTCTTTAAAATATTATACTTGACAAAATAAGCTAATTAAGCCAAAATATAGGCTTAGCCAAACACGCTATTACCAAGAGCAATCTTTGGTCATTTCCAAATGGTCCCAGTTTTTTTGAAACATAGCATAATGCATACTAATTATGACTATTCATAAGAACCTGCATTTAATAAATTAATCTCATGGAAGTAACTTTTTCTTTCCTTTTTTCTCTCATAATGGTTATAGATTTAATAGAATGAGTAACTTAACTTGCCCTACAATTATTTGTAAGGTAGTCTCCCAGCGTAGGAGCTAGTCCCCAACCCCCTCTCCCATGTTTTACTTCCCCGGGGCAGAGTAAGGGGCAGAGTAAGAACCTCGGGGCGATAAGAACTCCTTTACCTAATAATGCAGGAATTTAACAATAGTATATGGAGGAAAAATCCATCATACTACTTATAATCAACATAGAAAATCGAGTTGACACATCAACTTACGGAAAATGTTGAATGTAAACATGAATGACTTCTACAATTGTCAAACAGAAAATTCTAAATTCTAGCTATCACATTACTGAAAGTTGACCTAAACTCTAGTTTGAGAAATTTCCAGGGGCTGTATTAAAGCTAAACAAGTGATTTAGTGCATCATCATCGCTTCTGTTCATGTTGCCATTAGGTAGGAAGCAGTTTCTAGCTGCATCACAGAGTAAGCTCCATCCATCTCAAAGGAACAAATGTTTAAATTCCCCATTTGCAAGTTGACAAAGCTGATTGTATGTATGTGTGTCTGCCAAAAAGCAAACGTTGTCTTCAGAATTCATAAAAGAAATATCATTAAAACCAAAAATATGCACACATAGTTAGAGGAATAAGCAACTATAAAATAAGTTCAGTGCAAAAAACTTGAACTTCTTCAAAGGCCCCAACATCTAAGTAAGCCCTGCTATAAGATAACCCCACAATTAGTTCTCTTAACTGGCTTGAACATTGTGTAATTCCTATTGGCAAATTTCTGTATCTACTTTTTTTAATGAATAATTTTTATCTGCTTTATGGAGAACGAAATAGTAATACATCTACCAGGGGGCACCAGATGGCCAATTTTATATAATTTAAAAAAATAATAATAATAATAATAATAAATAAAAATAAAGAGTTAACCATGACTTTCAGAACTAAGCCATTTTTCTTTTCTCAATGAGAACACAAATATTTTGAACTAATATAAGCAAGCCAGTTGAATTTGGTGTTGCTCAATAAAACTGTTCTACTTCTTGAAAATGTACTTACCTGCTGGTATAGGTAGTAATTTAGAAATTGGTCTGATAATTTGTTGTCCATTAACAACAAATACAGGTCCAAGTTTAGACCTGGTTTTTTTTCACAGACAATAAAGTTTAAGGGTTTTTGGCATCATTCAGGTTTAAAAAAAAAAAAACCAAAATAACTGCCCAAGTGCTTACAGATAAATAATCTAGCCTTTACTAATATGGATGGACGCTTAAGGGTCCAATTAACTTTCAGAGGGCAGCCTTCAGATATAAGAAACAATGAAACTTCTAGTAATGTCAATGCCGCCAATAGCATTGGTATAGCTCACTATTAGAAGAGTGATGAATTATAAGACTATCCATGTGCATTATTAAAAGAAGTCACGTGATTCATTAAAAAAGACGTGATAAAATTACACATGGATAGTCTCTCCAATCACCTCATAGTGGGTTGGAGGAAGATAACTCGAAACCAAATTGGAGCTAAACTTTTTAAAAAAAAAAAAGAACAAAAAGACATACCAAATGTGTTGCCAAAGTTGCTCCACATTTCAGCACGGATGGATTTCTCAGTGTCAGCAATACCAATAACCTCAACAAAATTTGAGAGAGGAACAGGTGGAGAGCCTTTTACAATTATCTGGTTCTCATCAGTAGACTTTCCTGTAACTACTCCACCATCAGATCGCAAAACCTGAATCACTGCCCGGACCCTGCGACCGACGTACAAGCGCAGCAGCTCTGCATTGACAAAAACTGAAGGGTTTGATGTATCCATCTCCTACAAACCACACAAGGAAACACCTTAGTCCAAAGCCCCAATAAATAATTGGCCATTGACAAATGAATACAATCAGTATAAGTAATTTTACAGCAAAAAACATACATTTTCATTGATGTCTCCACTATACTACGGGAAAAAAACCATTGGAAAAGGCTCAAAACTGCTCCACTGTGAATAACCATTTAACTGGGCTTTCTGAATGTCTTCTTTCCTAGCTAATCTTCATTTAAAGCTCTTGATTCCTCTAGATTTGATGAAAATTATCACAGTATAACCTTCTTTTATAGGTCTTCATGTCTAAGACCCCCCACTTTTACCCTGAACTTTGACAGCTTAAAGCCTTAAACATAATGCAGGTGTTCTCTCCTGAAGCCCCACTTGGACTAATGGTCATCCCTTTTCTAGCTAATCTATGTTCTAGCATGGGAAATACTTCTACTCCAAACTCAAATCCAATGGAAATTTTTATAAATATCTTGAGCAAGAGCATTGGCGGCACGGTCAAGCATATTATACTAAAAGCCACTGCCTCTGGTGTGTGAGGGACTTACAGATCAGAATGATGTAAGAAAAGAAATAGAAACCAGCTAATGATATTGTCATTGTCATCTAGGCAGTATGATAATCCTAAAACAAGGGCTACAAATTATTGCCCAAACTAGAAGGTACCTTCTAGAAGTAGTTTGTTTGTGTAGAAACAGCTGTACCATACCAAACCATATGGAATGGTTCAGTGAGAAAAAGATTAACCATATACTTTTTTCCAGATATTAACGCCACTATTGAAAGCAAATTGTACTCATCAAAATATAATTCGCATTACTACAGAAATTTTTCATTATTCTTCTAAAATAAAGTACTTTGATATTCACAATTATCTTATTATCAACTTCAAGGAAGCTAAAATTTTCCACTCTCTCTTCTTTATACAAGTAAATTAACTTCGTTGATAGTAAAAAGAGGACAGAACAGAAACAACAAAACAAAACCAAAGCACACAGGATGTGTACTAAGGACAACGAAAGAACAAGCAGATCACATGCGCACTAGCACACACACACACAAAAAGAGAGAGAGAGATTATCGGTAAATACCAGAGGACACAACTTGTCAGAAATTTTGTCCTCTCCATTAATGACCCTCCAAAATCATAATCATTTTCACTGATTCAGCTCATCAAAAAGTTAACTTAAGAGAATGCTATCTCATTTGAAAGTGAAGGTAACGTTAAGCAACTTTTTGCCATCCTAGGTTATTCATAGACCCAATTCCTCAAATATCAAACTAAAAACACAGGGAAATGTTGAAAAATCCCCTTTTTTAAAGGATCCCTCCCCCTTCTCCCTCTCTCCTCTCAACTCGCTCCTACCACCATCATTACTTTCAACTCATGGAACTACTGCTCCCTCGTCCTATCGCTTTTTTTTGCACAGAACAATTTACGCTTATGTTTCCTACTCTCTTTCTGCTCATACCATTACACAGTCTCACGCATGCTTTTTTTTTAATTATATATGGGGAGAGAGGATTTGAACTCTGGATGTTTCTACCGAAAATACCGGGAGGTGCCAACCAGTTGAGCTATGAGGCTCTTGGCCACAGTCTCGCACATGCTTCATATGATACTCGAAACTCCAAAAGCACGAACAAGTTCTCGCAGGCACTCTCACATTCATTCACTAGGACCAACCCTTTTTAACACAGCTATTTCACATTAACAAATATATATATATATATACACACATTACCTTTTGATAAACCATTCTCAGAAGCCAATTTTCACAAATTTTCATTTATAATTAACATTTGAAATCCATCATTACGTGAAAATTTTCGAAATCGAGATCCAGAAATGATTAATTAACGAAAATGAAATAAGCGAAATTTAACCCAATTTTCAAATGCAAATAAAGTAGCATCTAAAAAAAATGTAATGCAATCAGATCTAAGAGAGCATGGGATATCGATCAAGCTAGGGTTTAGGCTACTGTACTAAACAAAAAATTGACCACTAGTACGCTGCGTTTGGTTGCTGAGAAACTGAGTAGGCTTTTCTTTTCTTTTTTTTCTTTTTTTTTTTTTAATGTAGAAAAGAAACGGTAACGCTAATTTGTAATACAAACATTTTTGTTAGCAAATTGAAAAGTGTGTGATAGTTTACCTGATCCACCAAACAGAATCGCTGCCTGAAAGGAGCTTTAAAGGGCGCGAGTTTTTGAAGGCGGAAAAATGATAATGAGTTTCGAGCCTTTGAGCCTTGAGGAGGGCTTTAATATAAATGAGCACATGCACAGCGCCCTTTTTTGCTAGATAATAGGTGGAACTGTGGAACTCGACTTTTTTTTTTCTTTTTTAATTTGAGATAGATGATTAAATATCCGTTTGGCGTTAATTTAAGCGTGGAGAAGTGTGACACTAATTTTTAAAATTTTGAACTGGTCGTCTTTTATTCCACAAAAATTTGTACTTGTGAAGTGCGCTATGGTAAAAGCATCCTTAATTTTTATACTTTGTGTCAATTTAGTTTTGTGTTAAAATATTACCTACCGTTAACTTTTTAATACTTTGGAATATTTTTTTAAAGTTCACGTTAAAATTGGGATTTCAAAACTAGTTTATGTTATGGGTTTTACAAAGTTTTGTTTTGGCTAAATTACAAGTTTCACAGATTTATATTAAAACTTGTCACAGGAATTCATTATATCAAACAATTCAAATGACATTAATGTTCTTTCTTTTTTTTTCTTTTTCTTTTTTTTCACTCAGTACTGTATGACTCAATGACTCAATATCATTCCTTTTTTTTACCAAAAAAAAAAAAAAAAAAAAAAAAGGATAACCAGAGTCGGATCCCCATCATGGTTGTTGTAACTGGTAACCATAAAAAAAAAAAAAAAAGTAGAATCATACTACAAGGGAACATAACACATAACAACAAGAAAAATATACAAGTGAACCAGAGATTGCCGATGTTAAAACTTAAAGGATTGGATTTGTTCATCTCAAACAGGCACTTGCTCTATTCCGCAACCGTCTGTAGACATGCTTCTTTCTTAGGATGAACACAGAGCATCACAGCCACCATGGAGCTCATCAGGGTTGTTACTTTCACTCTGCTTCCTGTCAGGCTATGAGGCTATGACCCATTTATTAATTGTCAGTCCATAACCTTTTGCACTGTTCTCAGATCACAAGCCCAGTCGATAACACCTTGTCATGGTGACTACCACCCAAAAGCGTTGAGCGATTTAGCTCCTCTAGCTTCCCATCATCCAAAAGGAATACTCGCTTAGCCATCAAAACTGTTTCCACGCGGTGTGCAATGACCAGTACCTATAAACATACAAGCACAGTATTCGATCCATCATTAAAAAAAAATGTGTATTTTTGTGTCTCTGCATTACAACAAGGGAAAACATTGCATAGATCATCACGCAAGATGGCAGTGCATGTTGAAAAACAAACCAGTAAAGGAAATTCTTATAGGCAGGAGCTAGTCCACATTTGTGGATTAGCAGATAACAATACTTCATTACATTATGGAATATTCTTTATCAATGCTCAAGCAACGGATTCCAAGCCATAACGATACTTCATTACAGTATAAAAAACTCGACTCTTTACCTAACCATAACTAAAATGCATACATACAGTTAGAGCTAATAGAATGAGTAATTGTCCTTACAGTATGATTTTCCATTATGCGCTCCATAGCTTGTCTCACCAATAACTCAGACCTACTATCCAAAGCAGAAGTTGCTTCATCCAGTATCAATATAGAGGAATTCTGATAGAGTGCCCTTGCAAGTGCTAGTCTGCATTAATGAGGAAGCCTATGGTTAATAATCCACAAAGTTTTGCAAAGAACATTAGCTAGACACAGGAAATTAATAGTTACATTAATCAAATCAAAAATCAATTTCATTGGACAGAAACAGTAAAACTGGATTTTCATTTCAAGGTTGTGCCTAGTAATCATATTAACATTACCCAACAACAATTATATTTGATGTTCTATCAGAATCACAGTTCAGATTTAAAGCCTCACCTCTGCTTTTGGCCTCCACTCAAAATCGAGCCCCTTGGTCCAATATTAGTTTTGTACCCTTCTGGAAGTTTTCTGATAAATTCATCAGCATTTGCCATTTGTGCTGCATGCTCAACGCTATCCATGTCAATTTTTGACAACAGATCCTTATAGCCAATGTTTTCAGCAACTGTTCCTGAAAAAAGTGTCTAACACAAAACAAATATTATCATGATAAACCAATTGAACACAATTCCCAAAATTACCATGATTCAATATTTACAATTACAAGTCCCTGATGCATTTCTATAACATCTTGATAAAAACCAGCCAAAAGATACTCTTAAAATGGAGCTTTGGACCATGCCTTTTAGGTAAAACATAACATACTAATTCCCTACAAAACAAACTATTTTTCAACTAAGGATCTGGCCAGGTGTATGCCAGTTGTACCTTAGTCCACAGCAATCAGCACATCAAAGTTATATGGATACATAAAAAACAGCAAATCAAACAACTTCCAGAACTTGCGAAAATAAAATAATAATAAAATCTTTTCAGGTACAAGCTTTAGTGTCCATTTGGATTGAGGGGGGAGGAAGGGAGTAGAGTAGAGTTGGCTGAAAATAGGCTAATTTTGGGCCAATTTTACTCTACTCTACTCCCCTTCTCTCCCCTCAATCCAAACGGACCATTAGGTCAACTTATGGTCATCATGAGGTTGAGTAAGACGTCATACTTTTGAGGACATTCAGTGAAGCTCCTATAGGTTTCTACCTTTTCCATCCAAAAAAAGAGGGTGATCTTTAGTAACTTACTATATCCTGAGGAACCAGGCTGACATGTCTCCTCAAACTATCCAACCGGATGTCTTGTATGTTATGGTTATCAATAAGTATGCAACCTGTGTGCAAAGAACAGGTACGAATTCTCAATTAGAAAGAAAAATTAACTTCTCTAAGTGCAAAAATGAATGGTATAAGTTGAGCAATTTGCTGTAGTTCAAAAGAAAGACTAACCAGATAAAGGATCATAAAGCCGGAGAAGCAATTTTACAAGGGTCGTCTTTCCTCCACCAGAGGGCCCAACAAGAGCTATGGTCTCTCCAGCTTGGACATGGAGATTCAATCCATTCAAAACAAAGGGCATATTGTCCCCATATCTAAATGAGATATCGCAAAATTTCACCTCTCCTATGATATTGTACAAGTCAATGGCATCTGATTTCTCAATGACCTGTATTCAAGAATATATTAATTTATGAACTCTCCAGTTTTTTTTTTTTAATTTATTTATCAACATAACAAAAATCACAATATTATCTAAATAAGAGAACAGAGATATTGGTCCAAATATTATAATATGAACAAAAGAATATGTTGTTGTCAGTCATTACAAATATTCAATAACATATTTCATTAATTGATATATAACTCCATAGTTCTTAGGCACTAAAATGGATAGCATGTTATATTAGTTTTCAAAGATAACAAATTATATAGCACCAAAAGGCATTACAACCCTGTATTAATTGTCACTTAAAACATTGCACTAGGAAGCTATCACATGCAAAGATGCATAAATGACAGAGTTACATGTCCCAAAAAATTCCTGCAGGTGCACCAAAAGAAATGGTGATTATTGGCACAGAAGAGATCACTACCAAAACTTATTATTCTGAGGAAAAGGCTATCGTTTTTATTCTGAATGCTCAACTTCTAAATTTTCTCAATTCTGAAGCATGAAGATGTATTCTCTTTTCTGAAACGTTTCTAACTTTGTGTGTGTGTGTGTGAGAGAGAGAGAGAGAGAGTCTCAACCACAGATTGTCAATGACAATAATTCTCCAAGGCACCTTTGCCTAAATTAGTGCCAAGAACAAATAAGGGATCGGCTAGACATGACATGTAAATGCAGACTGCATAAATAAGGCATCTAATCAAGGTTTAACAGATAAAGTAATAAACTCAAACAGTAAGCTGATATCAATCACAGGTAAACAAGAAGGTTGATGTTTCCTAACAAGCTTCTAAGAATTATTATTTAACAATGATCTCATTCTCTCCTTTTTGGAAATTTTTTCTTAATAATTCATAAAGTGTGATCCTCAATATTAAAATAAAAATTAACAAGAAAAAAAAAGGCTAAAATTACAGATAGATGTACCTTAGACTTGAACCTCATCAACTCAAACAGGCGTTCAATAGCTGGTTCTCCTTGCTTCAACTCATTGTATGCCTTTCCCACACCCTGCATGATGCTTTATATTCAGAGTGATAACTTATGTCAGCTCCTCAACGGCTGAGGCATAATAATAAAAGAATGAATAGCAAAATGGCTCTGTACTATTTTTTCTCCTGAGAGAGAGAGAGAGAGAGAGAGGAAACAGAGAAGAAGCTAGCAAGAGACCTTTGAACTACCTTTTTTTTTTTTTTGTATATGGAACAAGCTAAAGTTACCGGTAGAATGTAATGAAATTCGTGAAAGTTCATGACAGTTTTAAAAACATTAAAAAGGACTGACCCATGAAACAAACAAGCAAAAAAAGGAGAGGGAAAAAATATATTATCAGCATATAGTACTACCTGAATTGGCTCAACTAAAAAAACCAATGACGTTATGAATGAAACCATGCTACAGCCATCAATAGAACCACTTGAAACCACCAGTGAGCCAACACAAAATATAAATAATGCTCCAAAATATATAATCTGTGTCATCTGAGGTATGAATGCTTTCATTTTCTTCTTCTTCAAATGTTCACATAAATCAGAGTGAGCAAGCCTTTGAAACCGGGCACTCTCACACGGCTCTGAGTTGCTTGCTTTCACAAATAGAATCGCTGGAAGGACCTAAAACATGTATAAGTTATACGATATAATTAAATCCACCCATTCAAGCATGAAGAAAGCTTAACAGTAGATACACACAAAAGAGAGAGAAATGCCTTTTCAAGAATTTTGACAGGTTATCATGAGTCATCAAAAGACGAGAGTAATAAGAAACCCAACCAAAGTGACATCCAAAACACAAGTTTAAGCAGAGGAGATTTTAAGTAAAAGGAACAGAAGGTACCTCATTTAGATAGGCTGAGAGGGAAGCAATGCTCATACGTGCCCTCTTGGATATCTTTCTAAGTTTCTCACCAAGATAGCCAATGCTAAGAGCCATACACGGAATTACCTATAATTGCACCACACAAACACTTAATCAAAGTACACAACCAGCAACCACCAAAATATTTTCAACGAAATACTCCTAATTTGTTCCTCACCATAGCTGAAATCAAAGAGAGAGTAGGACTGATCATTAACATCTGCGCTGCCATTGCGGACAATTGCAAAGTACTGGGTACAATCGTCTGCAATACAAAAGCAAGCACACACATAATGGTTACTAACTCCATACATGTGACTACCACCTAAGACCTTGAAAATTCAATAACTATGTCGACAATACATACTGTCTTTTAAATCATAATAAAACATAATTAAGTCATTAACTACACAAATTAGCTATTTAAATTATTGATGATCTGACAAATTCCAATTCTCTCATTTCACAATAAATGGATGAGATTCTGAGAACTGGGTTCTTTTGTAGGAGTTTAAAAGATCGTTTTTAAAATTCGAAACTCTGTTTTGCAACCAGAACTCCTCGTACACTCATTTTAAACTCAAAACACAGTTTTCCAAACAGCTTATGCAAGCACACCCATAAACACTGAGTGATCATATTCATTTCCCAATAAATCAATACAACAAACTCACATTGAGAATAGCATAGATTGTATCGGCCACATCGGCGGCCTCAGCAGTGATCCGATACGCGATATCTCCAGACGAAACAGCACCTGAAGATTCAAAAAACGCAAGGTCCCTCTGCAGGACCCGGTCGAAAACATGGAGCCTAATTCGAAACCCGGCGTTCAAAGCAGCGTCCCACAGGAACGCTTGCTGCCAGTAACTGGCGACGAATCGGACCAACAGCAAAGCCCCCAAGACCAAGCCCTGGTCTCTCAACTTGAGGGCGGTGGTGGTGGTGGTGACAGTGGAGGAGAATTGGGAGAGCTTGGGGACGAGCTTGGAGAGGGAGAAGACGGAGACGAGGCTACAGAGCCAGCCGAAGAAGATGGGTCTGCGTTGGGAGAGGAGGTAGGGTTTGAGGGAATTGAGGGTTTTGGAGAGAGAGGGATTGGGTTTTTGGGGAGTGGGGTTTGAAGGGAGTTGTTGTGTGGAGTTGAGGGGTTTGAAGGTGGAGGAGTTTTTGGGAGGGAGGAGTGGTGGAATTGGGGGAGTGGAGAAGGGACAGTGTTTGTGCTTGTGTCTGTGTTTGAGTTTGAGGAGTTTAGAGGGTGGTGGAGATGGCGGGTTCAGAACGAAGAGAGCCATTCTGTTATTTTTAGAGGGAGATAGAGAAGAGGAAGGCAAATTTTGCTTAACAGTACTTTGTTGGTACTATTTGAAAAGTAAAACATTTTAAGCAACATCTTATACTCTTGTCTGATGACTTTTATTTTTAAAAACAGGACAATATTTTAGGACATTTTAAAATAAAATAGAGGACAAATAAAGTAGAACGGAGTTAACATTTTTTAAGAAAAATTTTAGGAAAATATCACATGACTAAAGTAATTTAGTTGTATAATCTCTTTTTTTTAACTCGAGTTTAACAAACTTAAGTTGTAACCCAAAATTGAGTTTAGTAATTTCAAGTTCTAATTTGTTATACAATGTCAGACTACCATGAAACATAAGCTAATTGAAACTCAAGTTTGACAAACTTGAGTTCTAGAATGAATCTATATAACTAAATAATTTTGCCCTCGTGCTACCTACCTAAAATTTTCCTTAAAAAGTACTATTTAGCAAATTTTGCGAGAAGAGGAATGACATTTTTAGAGGGAAAGCAGTAAGAGTTTTTTTTTTTAATTTTAAACAAAAATAGTTTTTAAACTATGATTACTCATTATCATAAGACACACCAATGATTTTTTGGTATTGTTAAAAGACAAACCTAGATCTCTTATTCGATAACAAGAGATTTTAATAATTGAGCTAAAAAAAACCCACAGTTACAATCGACAACACTAAAATTTTGGGCTAATATTAAACATATATAAAATATTTCAAAAATAACCAATGTGGTCCATAAACTATAAGCTATGGTAACTATTTTACCCCTATTTTTTATGAATTAGAGGGAAAGTTGAGTTAAATAGCAGGTTCTTTAAGTTTTGTAATTTGTTCAGGACTTTTTCAGGTAGATAAAAGAGTTCAAGGGTAAAAGCGTGTAAATGGTTGGATCTTGGAACTTAAAAAATGTCCTACGTATGGGCTGTTCAGTTAGTTTTATTTTGAACAGGACGCAAGTCGGAGCTTATTAATTTTTTTTTTCTTTTTTAAGTAGACAGTAATACTTATTAGAACACATACGAAAATAATAATAATATTTTAAACTGAGTTTATAATACATTGCATAATCAAAATACAATTACAAAATGGTCCAACCTTATTACTTATAGTATATAAGATTATATGTATGATATCATTCTCAAAAAAAAAAAAAAAAAATTATATGTTCGAGTTTGATTCAGTTTATTGGTCAACTAATCTAGAGTTTGTTCACAAGCTACTTAATTTTTTTTTTCCCCATTATGTGATAAAATCGTTACAAATATATAAATTTTTACTATGAATAGATTATATAGACTTGTAGGGACAAGATTTGTAGCCTAAGCCCAAAAGATACGAGATGTGAGCCCAATACAATGAATTTGTAGAGAGTGGGTGAAAGAACTGGGCCGTTTGTGAAATAAGCAAAAGTTAATCAAGATTTTAAAAGATGAACCAGTACAAAAACATGCTCGAAACTTGTATAAACTGATGTCTGAAGAGATAAATTATTGTTTGAAAGGCTAATATCATTCTTATAGCTACAATAAATTTTCTTTTCTCTTCTTCTTCTCTCTTTTTCCGACCCCTCCTTTCATGAGAGGTCTCTTACATTTATATAATCTTCTTTTTAACATTTTCATCGCACACTTGTTTCTCATCTAAGCATTCACTTGAGTACATATCCCATCAGGTAACTTCTTTGGCTCTTTATGAGTGGTGGCCGCTGAGATGACACTGTTCAGGGGTCTTCTCCACATAAATGCGGTCAGAAAAATTGCTACAAGGCATTAAATGCGGTGGTAACAGCTTTTGTTTTAGATATTTCTTTATTCTTATCATCTGTATACGTGCATGAAGTTCATCCTCCAAACTGCCCAGGTATTGGCTTGACCGATATTCTTCAAGTCCGAGGAGTATACCTTCCTCGGACTATATTCTTCTATCCTTTCCTTATGTGATTCTCCATTCTGGGGTCTTTTCCAATCGTTTACTCCTCATCGGACATACCCACATCTTCAAAGAGGGCCCAAGGCCCAATATACGAATTTGGACTTTTATCCCCACAAGACTTATTTTACAAACTTATACAAGTTAATTTCAAGTTTATATAAGTGTATTTTTAGATTTTTTTTTATTTTTAGAATATTAAGTATTTTTAACACACACACACAGGGAAAAGATATAAATTTTTTTTAAAGATACTTACAGTGGTGTATATCCAAAAGGGTCTAACTCTATTTTTAGAATAATATACATATAAAGATGTAATATTATATATAGTTAGATCAAGCCTTTTGTTAATGACCTTATTTATGAACATATTATTCTGTTTGAGCTTTAATTATTTAATAGTTAAGTCTAAATTTGGTTTGCTTGATAAACAAACGAACATAAATAAGTTTTTTCTTGAACTGTGTTTGAGTTGTTCATAACTAACTTGGTTCATTTATAGCCCTAGACTTCTAAAAATCTTATATGTTACAAAGACTACAAGTGGCACAATGGTTTATAGAGAATTTTAAAATGTTCAGAAGTATGGGACTCTTTTTAAAGATATGATTAGCATTTGGATTATGGCATTTTCTTTATAATAATTAATCTTTATATCTGATCAAGAAGCATAATTCGAACCCAAGTCCCTTATTCAAGGACAAAAAAAATTTACACTGTCTCCTTGAGTTAATTAGAACTCACAAAATGATGCGATTTGAATTTTTTCATTCTATTATCGAAATAATACTCTTCTCTTTTTTCTTTTTTCTTTTTGAAATTACACTCTTGTCAACTAAAACAAGAAAAATCAATATTAGAAATTTCCTAACTGATAACTTTGTGTAAGATTTGTGTGCCTTGTTGTCAGTCTAGAGATCATCACTTCGTCTAAACAATAGGTCAGGCTGGAATCAGTCTCTTCCTAATTGATAGTGTGGGGGTAAAAGCCCAACATCACGTGTTGGACCTAAGGCCCTATTAGAATATTACTGTGTGTCCGAAGAGAAGAAAGTGGTTGAGAAAGAGTTCACGTGGAAGAGATATACCTGGAAATGAACGAGGAGTATAGTCCGAAAAGAGTACCAGTGGTCCGAAAAAGTCATTCTCCTCGGATACAAAAGGTCTTGATCAAGCAAAAATTTGGAAGGTTCGAGTGATCTTCCTAACAACTTCAAGGATAAGGGTAAGCTTTGGGCATGCCTGGAGATGATAAGAACGAAGAAATATCTAAAAGGAAAAGTTGTTACCACCGTGTTTAATGCACTGCAGCAACTTTTCTGGCCGCATTTATGTGGAGAAGACCCCTGAACAGTGCAACCTCAGCTTCCACCACTCATGGGAAACTAAAGAAAATATCTGATGTGACATGTACTTAAGTGAATGCTTAGATGAAGAACAAGTATACGATGAAGATGATTTAGAAGAAGGATATATAAATGGAATATGCCTCTAAAGGAAAAAAAAAAAAAAAAGGGTGGGAGAGAAGAGGAAAAAGATTTTACTGTAACTCTAAGAACTGTATTCATCTTTCAATCAATAACATACATCTTCGGATTTCAATTTATTTAGCTTTCAAGTGTGTTTTTACGTTAGTTCATCCCTGTATATCATAGTTAACTGTTGCTAAATTGATAACTAGCCCAACTCTTTCACCTACTCTCTACAAATTCATTGTTCCGGGTTTGTTGGGCTCATAATCCAAACCTTTTGGGCTTGGGCTACAAAATTTGGACCCTACAGATAGTATTATTCTTTCTCTCTTAATTTTTGCTGGCTTTGGAAATTGTTGAATAACTAGGTTTCAGATTAGTTAGTTAGTAGTATTATTCTTTTGCTCTCTTAATTGAATAATTAAGCAGTTTGCTTCTTTTGGAAATTGTTATTAAGCAGTTTACTTCTTCTGTTTGTTTGTTCATTATGTTAAATGAACAATACAATACAACACAAGGCTGGTGCCGTTTAAGATAGTCCATTGTGAAATTTATTTGTTCATTGTGTTAATCTAGTGTGTAGCCTGTGTATATGTACAGAGTCACAGATACAATTAACAATAATCACAATTATATAGTTTAAATTATTTTTTTTTAAAGATGATCAAATTATACATGATATTAGCTTATATTTTTTTTAAAACCATAAATTTCTAAAATATGTCATGATTTCTCATTATATATATATATATATGATTTAAAATTTAATTGATTTTAGACTTTTTGGTTTTTGCACCCAATAATTCACTTACCACAAAAATAAAAAACTTAGATGAACACGTGACAGAAAATTGGACTCCAATTGAAATATAATTTAGAATCTAATTGAATTTGGACTCTTCAATTTTTACACACAATAATTCACTTAACACAAAATTAAAAATTAAATGGGACACGTGGCGCAAAATTGAGAATCTAATTAAAATCTTATTAAATTTTCTCTCTAATTTTTGTCTATTAATATATATATATATATATATGTAGGGACACATTTTCTAGCCCCCAAATCCAAGATGTATGAGATGTTGGCCCAGTGAGCCCAGTACAATAAATTTGTAAAGAGTGGGTTAAAAGAACTAGGCACTAATGAATTTGACAACGGCTAATATGGATGTAGAAGATGATTAAGTAAGAACAAGGAACATAGAGCTGAATGAATTTATTGTCCGAGGAGATGGACTCACTGTCCGAGGAGGTAGGTCTCCATATAAATTGATTAAACAGAGTACAAGTGCAATTTTACAATGCCTCTTTTCTATTTTTCCCCCGTCCCCTTCCTCATGGAAGGTCTCTTACATTATATAGCTATCTTTGGACCATCTTGATCATACACTTATTGACCCTTATTTGAGTACCTGTCTCATCAGACACCCACTTTGGCTTTCTGCGAGTTGTGGTATCCAAGGCAACACTGTTCAGAGGTCTTTTTCACATAAATGAGGCCAGAAAAGTAGCTGCAGCGCATTCAATGCAGTAGTAGCAGCTTTCCCTTAAATATTTTTGGGTTCCTATCCTTCTTGTACGTTCATGATGCACGTCCCTATCATTAGAACTTCCTGGAAGGTCCTCCTGACTACCGGGACATACATTTGAGCTGTACTTAGCATATCCGAGGAGATATTCCTCCTCGGACCGCCCTTCCAAGCGTATCCCAGTCAGTAGATTCCAAGCTTGACCCATCTAACACCATTCATTTGCTCTCGGATTACTATGCTCTCGGCCTAGGCCTTAGGCCCAATATACAATTTGGGCCCTTAACCCTACAATAGCCCCTCAAAACTCCAGTTTTTTCCCTCTCATCCGAGGAAAAAAGTGGGGTTTTGAATTCTTAAGAGTTAATTCTACTTGATTCTTTGCTTTACACATATGGGAGTGCCATTTCACGCGCCCCATATTTGTACTGTTAATTGCTCCTTTCAGAGCTACCAATCTGAGGAGTTGTTATAATCTTAGGTCTGTCTTGACACTTAGTGAGAAACAAATAGATGTCATACAATGTTAATTTCCACAAAGTATGTGGTCCGAAGAGCCATGCACAACTAAGGTTCTATTTAATATTGAAGATAATGATTAAAAGTTATCAATTTTCTCAAGGCATATGGTCCGAGGAGCCAGGCATGATCATGGTTCTGTTTAATACTTCGAAAAATGTCATAGAGTGTTAACTTCCCAAAACATCTGGTCTGAGGACCTAGGCATGATAAAGGTTCTGTTTAAGCACTTCGAAAGATGTCATAGAGTGTTAATTTCCCCTTAGCATCTGATCCGAGGACCTAGGCATGACTAAGGTTATGTTTAAGCACTTATAAAAATGTCATAGAGTGTTAATTTCCCCTTAGCATCTGGTTTGAGGACCTAGGCATGACTAAGGTTCTGTTTAAGCACTTATAAAGATGGTTAATTTCCCCTTAGCATCTGGTCCGAGGACCTAGGCATGACTAAGGTTTTGTTTAAGCACTTCGAAAGATGCCACAGAGTGTTAATTTCCCCTTAGCATCTGGTCGAGGACCTAGACATGACTAAGGTTCTGTTTAAGCACTTCGAAAGATGTCATAGAGTGTTAATTTCCCCTTAGCATCTGATCCGAGGACCTAGGCATGACTAAGGTTCTGTTTAAGCACTTATAAAGATGTCATAGAGTGTTAATTTTCCCTTAGCATCTGAACCGAGGACCTAGGCATGACTAAGGTTCTGTTTAAGTACTTCAAAAGATGTCATAAAGTGTTAATTTCTCCTTAGCATCTGGTCTGGGGACCTAGGCATGATTAAGGTTCTGTTTAAGCACTTATAAAGATGTCATAAAGTGTTAATTTTCCCTTAGCATCTGAACTGAGGACCTAGGCATGACTAAAATTCTGTTTAAGGACTTCGAAAGATGTCATAGAGTGTTAATTTCCCCTTAGCATCTGGTCTAGGGATCTAGGCATGACTAAGGTTCTATTTAAGCACTTATAAAAATGTCATAGAGGGTTAATTTCTCCTTAGTATCTGGTCCGAGGACCTAGGCATGACTAAGGTTCTATTTAAGCACTTCGAAAGATATCATAGAGTGTTAATTTCCCCTTAGCATTTGGTCTGAGGACCTAGGCATGACTAAGGTTCTGTTTAAACGCCTATAAAGATGTCATAGAGTGTTAATTTGCCCTTAGCATCTGGTCCGAGGACCTAGGCATGACTAAAGTTCTATTTAAGCACATCGAAAGATGTCATAGAGTATTAATTTCCCCTTAGCATCTCGGACTAGGCATGACTAAGGTTCTGTTTAAGCACTTATAAAGATGTCATAGAGTGTTAATTTCTCCTTAGCATTTGGTTTGAGGACCTAGGCATGATTAAGGTTCTTGATGTAGGACAACCTAGGCTTCCCACCTAGATTAGTCCTACCGAAGAACCTTAGGCTTCCCACCTAAGGTGTTTGGAATCACAACCAAACAGTTCAATGAAAATAATCTCAATAATAATAATAATAATAATCTGTACTACAAAAGAAATCATCTGGAGCTTTATATGCAGCTTCCAGGAATCACAAAGATAAGGATAAACTCTCCTAAACAAATTCTAAACAATCTCAAATACTAATCCAATAATCCTAAACAAATGATAATGATAAACTACTAATTCTAACCAAACTCAAATATCAATCCAAACTAAACAAATAACTACGTTACAATCTGAAATTATCCCTTGAAAATCTAAAATGAAATATTGAAATAACTTTTGGTTATGCTCCTGCATTATACTCCCCTGGTTTAAGAAAACTCGACCTCGAGTTTTGTAGTGATGAAGAATTAAGACTTTGGTGCTTAATACTTCCTTGAGAACAAAAATTGCCCTAGGAAGCACTGAGAGTAGAATAACCTTCAATTTCATGACACCATAGAACTCCTCTGGAAACACAAAATCAATGTGTTGAATGGGCACAATTTTATCTTGAATCATAGTATCAACCTTTTGGACTTCAACAACCTGTAGATGTTCATCAACCTCATGGATCATGAAGGGCTCAATACCACTTTCATTAGAATCAACCTCCACATCAAGTGCACCCTCTAAATCTTCACTCACTTGTTGAAATTTCTCTTCTTGTGTAGACTTTATAATAGGATCTTCTTGCTGTATGAATGTTGAGACATCATCTATTGGCACTTGTACCTCTATTTCAACATTAGTCTTTGGTGGAACCTGAGCATCCTTTTTCTGAGTAGAAGAGTCTAGTAAAACCATTATTTTTCTTAAGTCTTGAGCTATGGCAGTGAGTTCTTGACGGAAGGGTGAGGTGTTTTCTTGCTGAATACTGCCTCTGTGGTGTAGAAAATTCCCATGAGAGGATTGAGGTTGATAATTCTCTTGATAGCATTGGGGAACATATTTCTCTCTAAGTATTTGTTTCATTTCATTCCAATCAGTTATGGCAGGCTTGCTCCTTCCTTTGCGATGATTCTCGATACTACGCCAAAAGTCTCTAGCTCTACTCCTCAATTTCAACTTGGCAAACCTAACCTTATTAGCATCTGATACCTTATTAGCATCTGGCAGACATATTTGATCAAAGAATTGATCCATCTCATCTAGCTAATTGATGAGGGTCCATGGATCTGGATGTCCATCAAATATTGGCGCTTCTAAGACTACCATGATTCACTGGAATAGACTTTCAACACTCTGAAATGAACATGGGCTTGGTAATCGAGGCTTTGGCTGGTGCTCTGTACTGAACATTATGTGGGGCTTGATGAGCGTGGCTTGTAAATGAACTCTAGTGTCTGCTAGAACTTTTCTGCCTTTGATTTTTTTTTTTTTTTTTTTTGTGGCAAAAATAAAATGCTTGGTTGGGTTGACACTAGGCTTCACTGAACAGTAGGTCAGCTACTAATAATGGAAAATTGGGCCTTACGTGTTGGATGGTGGAAGTGGAAAATTTGGCTGGTCCTCACGTGTAATGCACTGGAAACTTTACGAGGCTTCTGTTTTGACTTTTCTTTTTCCTTTTTTTTTTTTTTTTGAAATACAATAAAGAAACAACTAGAATATAAAGCTAAAGGCTTATCTGCCAAGTTCAAACTAAACACCGAAACTAACGAAACTAGAAACGAAGGAAGAAAAAACTAAAAGAGAAGAAACGGCGAAGCAAGCACATCGCCGAAGTCGACGGCAAAGGGGCGGCCTGGGTTCGTCGGCGATGACTGTCAGCGACACTCGGAGGTGGAGATTGGAGCTGGTGAGTCAGATCTCTGAACCCGTGAAGCGACATGGTGGGAGCGATGGCGACGGCGTATCAGCGGCAGTTTGTGTGATGGCGTCATTCTGTTGGTGGGATCGGTGGTTTGGTGTTGGCTGTCAACTCTATTGTTATTAATCTGGTAGTTTGAAGTTGTGGATCTGAAATTTTTTTTTTTTTTTTTGGTGTTTATGTTCTCTGTTCCTGATCTGGTGGTAGTCCTTAGAGTCGGGCACGGATTGGGGTCACAGGTTTTGAGGGAGTAGTGGGCTTTTCTGTTGGTTTTGGGATGAAGAATTCGTGTGGGTAAAGAGGGTATATGGTACGGATTGGTTCAGGTTCTGGTTTGCAGATTTCGTGAGGTAAGAAATTGGGTTGCTGTGGTTTGCAAATCTCGTGGGGTAAGTATTTGAGTAATGGCATGTCTGGCGGTTGTTTTGTTTTCTGATGGTGAGTGTGGCTGTGGGTTGTCAGGCGTGATTTTGGGTTGCTGAAAGGGGAGATCGGTTGGGCTTTGATACCAAGTTGATGCAGGACAACCTAGGCTTCCTACCTAGATTAGTCCTACCGAAGAACCTTAGGCTTCCCACCTAAGGTGTTTGGAATCACCACCAAACAGTTCAATGAAAATAATCTCAATAATAATAATAATAATAATCTGTACTACAAAAGAAATCATCTGGAGCTTTATATGCAGCTTCCAGGAATCACAAAAATAAGGATAAACTCTCCTAAACAAATCCTAAACAATCTCAAATACTAATCCAATAATCCTAAACAAATGATAATGATAAACTACTAATCCTAACCAAACTCAAATACCAATCCAAACTAAACAAATAACTACGTTCCAATCTGAAATTATCCCTTGAAAATCTAAAATGAAATATTGAAATAACTTTTGGTTATGCTCCTACATTAGTTCTGTTTAAGCACTTTGAAAAATGTCATAGAGTGTTAATTTCCCCTTAACATCTAGTCCGAGGACCTAGACATGACTAAGGTTCTGTTTAAGCACTTATAAAGATGTCAATGATGGGAAGCGCAATGTCTTTATACAATAAACGAGCATATGACAAAAGAAACTTTCGTTAATAATAATATCTTTTCAAGTTGTTTACATTCCATGGGCATGGTATTACGTGTTCATCCAGGTCTTCAAGAAAGTATGCTCTTATACCAGCTATTGAGGTGATGCGAAATGGCCCTTCCCGGTTGGGTCCTAGCTTTCTCCATGCTGGTGGTCTTCCTCAACCCTCTTATACTTGTCTATCATGTCCATGAGTTGGCGTATACTAGTAACAGGCTTCCCCGTCAAAGACTTTCTTAAACCGTGCTTGGCTGAGAGGCCGTCCTTGAAAGTACTGATGGCTACACCGTAAAAGTCACCGTCTATTTCATTGTACATCTCCCAGTATCTATCCGAGTATGTCTTTAAAGTCTCCCCTTCTCGCATGGATAAGGATAGTAGGGAATCCAAGGGCCAAGGGAACCTAATATACATAACAAAACGAGAGTCAAACGCCTAGGTGAGCCCCTTGAAGGAGTCTATGGAATTCACCCTTAGGCCGTCAAACCATCTCATCGCCATGGGTCATAGACTGAATGGGAATACCTTGTCCATCAAGGTTTCGTCTTTGGAATGGATAGTCATTCTTTGATTGAAGTGGCTCACATGCTCCACAGGGTCCATTCGACCATTGTAGATGGTGAACATTGGCTGGTGGAATCGCAAAGGGAGTATCGCTGCTTCAATCTTGCGTGTGAAAGGCGACTTAGAAATCTGGTTCAATGCTCTACTCATACCGTCATTTCTTAGGCCTCTGCGAGGCGAGCTCTTGTATCTGCGTTTGTGATGGTGTTCTTTATCGTAGGGGTTAGAAAGGGTTCGTTCTCGCCGTGCATGGCGCAACTTCCTCTTTAACTGGTTAATCTCCAGTTGCATGGCTCTGTTGTGTTGCTCTTGAGAGACGTGACTTCCAACTCGAGAGTGGCTTTTGCTTGTATGTGTAGTATACACACTGCCCTCTCGGTCTCTCCTACGCTCAAGGTTGGCAAAAGGATTTTCACGTTGGGATACCATGGATTTTACTTGGTGTAGTCCTGAACCTACCATAGTTGACCGTTGCACTCACTATCATACAAGTTCTCCCCACAGACGGCGCCAATTGTAGGGACACATTTTGTAACCTCCAAACCCAAGATGTATGGGATGTTGGTCTAGTGAGCCTAGTACAATAAATTTATAGAGAGTGGGTTAAAAGAACTAGGCACTAATGAATTTGACAACGGCTAGTATAGATGTAAAAGATGATTAAGCAAGAACAAGGAACATAGAGCTAAATGAATTCACTATCCGAGGAGATGGACTCACTGTCCGAGGAGGTAGGTCTCCATATAAATTTATTAAACGAAATACAAGTGCAATTTAGATTGCTACTGTGCTTTTTTTTTTCCCCCCATCCCCTTCCTTATGGAGGGTCTCTTACGTTATATAGCTCATTTTGAACCATCTTGATCCTACACTTGTTGATCATCTGAGCCATTATTTGAGTACCTGTCCCATCAGACACCCTCTTTGGCTTTCTGCGAGTTGTTTAACCAAGACAACACTGTTCAGAGGTCTTCTCCACATAAATGCGACCAGAAAAGTTGTTGCAGTGCATTTAATGCAGTAGCAGCAACTTTCCCTTAGATATTTTTTGGTTCCTATCCTTCTTGTACGTTCATTAGAGCTTCCTAGAAGGTCTCCCTGACTACCGGGACATACATTTGAGTTGTACTTAGCATATCCGAGGAGATATTCCTCCTCGGACCGCCCTTCCATGCGTATCCCACTCAGTAGATTCCAAGCTTAACCCATCCAACACCATTCATTTGCTTTCGGATTACTATGCTCTCAACCTAGGCCCAAGGCCCAATATACAATTTGGGCCCTTAACCCTACAGAAAGATATTTACATTTTTATTTTATCGAAACGATATTTGCATTATTGAGTAGGTATGAAATCCTATCTATATCATGCAATTTTCAAAATTTTAAACACATATGGTATGATCAAATTATTATTCCACTTTTATTGTCTTTCTATTTTATCTATAAAACAAAACGCTAAATGTTACAATTTATTACAAGAAAATTATTGAAATATTGGAGGAAACTAATAAAAAGTTTGTGATTTACAATAGTTCTAAAGTTGTACACTTTGATCACTCATTAATTTGTTTGAATCCAACATAAATCTATATCCATTTATTTTAACTTGTGACTTTGACAACAAATAAGTTGATGGCACAAATGCATGATGCTATAAATGTTTAATTAGAATTCTCTGTGCTTATTTTTAAGCACATTAGTAAGAATTTTTTGAAACGGTAAAAAACATGTGAGAGTAGGTTTCAATTTGCCTATCTTCATTTGGCAATAAACTTGCTACTGCTCAACTTGTTTATGCTCATCTTTAACCTTAATGAAGGTGGATCCAATAAAAAATATAACCACATAGAGGGTAGTTGGTGTCTTTTGCTAAAAATGGGATAGGATATGATTCTACTGAATCTATCTATGTATCTTTGTTACTAAGAGATTAGAATATTGAAGTTGATTATGGAACTTATTATGTTATAGCAATAGAATTTAGGCAAATTAAAAAGGAATTTTAAAAAAAAATGAATATTTTTTGTTGGTTTAGGAGCTACTCATCTTATGTATTGAAGAGATGATCATACTACAACAAACTTAATGAATTTGAATAGTAATAAAAACTTTACACAAATGAATAAGAATTATATGTACGTTGTGGACAGGGAGATGATGATACTACAGCAAACTTAATGAATTTGAATAGCAATAAAAATTTTATACAAATTAATAAGAATTATATATGTACGTTGTGCACCAAACTGTATATGTGGCTTTTTTGGGATCATTTATGCAAGGAAGTTTTTTCCATTAAAACTCATCGCCATCGGTGAAACAATTTACATCAATGAGTTTCTTTATTGTATGGGTGGGATTCGGTTTCAAGTCTTTCGTATTGAATACAATGTTTCCTTCCATTATTATTTAATGTAGGTCAAAAAGAAGGTAGCACACTGTTCATGTTTTACAACTTCCATAAAAAAAAAAAATCAAAATGGAAGAAGAAAAGACCTCATGGCCTGCACAAACGTAAAAGATTGAAAAAAGAAAAAAATAGCAGTGTCATTTTTATCCAAAACCAACCTAAAAAAATTTGGAACTAAATTTTGTTGTTGTTAAGAGGCTCATTTCTCTTTCAACTTCTTTGTCACGGTAAAGACCACCCCTGCAACAGCCACAATCACAGCCGAGACTAGGATGGTTGTTTTGAGTGTCTGTAATGCATCTTTCTTCTTCTTGTCCTTCTCCTTTTGCTCAACCTCAGCTTGTTGCTTTAACATGAACAATATGCCACTATTAGCAAGATAAGAGTGCCAATATGCATTGGCAAATATACTATTATCAAAAGGAATCCAAAATATAACCAAAATTTTTTGGTTAGATATGTTTAACTTTCTTTAATCATGGTGTTCAATGTTCATACCAGGAAGAGATTCACATATCCATGAATAAAAGAGCATATATAAACTGGAAAAATGCCAAAATGGGGTTTTATAAATTTATACTATATTTTTTTTCTGAAAATTTATACTATATAATAAGGAAAGATATGCAAGAAATATTCTCGAACTCCTATGGGAATTGAAATATATGACATCCATTATCCATACCATAATGAGTTTTTTTTGGAAAAATAGTATTTCATTCATTTCTAACCATATCTTGATGCACAAAAGGCCAAAGAAATCTAGGACATTCTTGCACCCAAATCTAGAATACATAACAGCTAATTTAGCGGCGTTTGGGCTCATTTGGAGCTCACTAAATGACAAACTAGGATACATGATATGTTATCATTTGTCTAAAAAATTCAAACCGGTTTGAAAATAATTTACCACTAAATATTTTGATATTAAGGATTATATTCCCTATAAAGTTAAGAATTTGTAGCTCAAGTAACACCTTTTAAAGGCTTCTAATAAAGATAACAAAAGATATCTCATGTTTTTTATAAAGATATTTAGAATTCAAATCTTTCGCCTCAGTATTAAATTATTCATTTATAATGCTCCCAATAAAAATATCTAATATTTTTATCATAAATATTTAGATTCAAATCTTCGCCTCATTTGTAAATATCGTATTATTAAATAAATAAATTGAAAAAAAAAAAAAAAAAAAGCCTATCTTCAATTTCAATTGAAAATCCCATGTGAAATAATCGAGGTGCAAAATCAGGGTTGACAAGATCTCGCGACAGAAAAATTAAATAGTATGAAGACTAAGGACTATATGCATGTAATTAATCATAATCATCAAAATCAAAACAAAGCAGAAAACCAAATGTATGTACCTCGATCTCCAACGAGGTAGCCACTTCAGACGATATGGGATCAACTTCAAGACTCTTGTTATTTTGAACACTCAAATCTTTGTCAACGTTGGCTGCTGGAAATGTCAAATCAGAGGCTTCAGTAGCTTCTTCTTGGCTTGCCATTTCTTCGATATGAAAGTTTCGGATTCAGTTTGGGATTTCTTTTGTTTCTTTTCTGTATTGGAGAGGAAGTGAGAGGAAAAAGGAGAATTTAGATTGTGAGGTTGGGGTTTTCATACCTGAAGAAAGCAATGGTACGGACACGTGTCAACAGCCCAGATGCTTCAAAGAGGTTATATGTGTATGTGTCACAACGACTCTCTCTATTTTGTTCTTAACTGCCCGGGAAAACTGTCGGAGTTAACTAATTCTGGATTTTACACTGACGAAATTACCCTTTTCAGTTATTTCCATAATTAAATAAAAAAATTTTAAAAAAAGAAAAAAGAATTGCCTATAGGCTAAGGTTAGAGTAACCAGAATTCAAACTTAAGGGGAGCCAAAGTTCTTTGTTCAAAAATTTTAGAAAGTTGGAATATTAATACTAGAAGTTGACAACGATGCATTATTAGTGTTAATTTTTTAATTTTTTTTGTATTTTTTTTAAATCGATAATAGATATTTATAATCAAGATTTTTGTAAGTTAATTAACACGTTTTAATATTTTCAAGGTTTGACTGAAGTTAGACCAATTCTTTACTCTATCCACATTATCAATTTTTTTAAAAAAAATATATTTATTCTTTTCACATAATTCTATACCAATAACTTCATAATGCTATATATAAAAGATTCTAAAAATAAAAATAAAATACAAAAACTATAGTTAAAAGTTCAAATCCATGTCTAGTATTACATTAATAAAACAACTAAAATAATGGTTAATCAACATCTTGCACTAATATTCAGTGAAAAAAAAGAGTGACACAATTATTGGTGTCTTGATTAAGGAATTTTTTATTTATAATTACTTGGTTAAGGTTGAGGTAGCATAAAGATGTGAAATCTTTTCCTTTAAAAAATTTCCATTTTGAAAAAGTAGTAAAAAAAGAAAATAAAAAGAGATTTGTTAAACAATCGCATGATAATGAACGGTAACTTTGAGTCTTCAACTATGTAAATAATAAAGCTTTTCCCTTGACTACATTAATTTAGCTAAGGCACAAAGTTTATTACCAATAGATTAACACACACATGCTCTGGTGGCAGTTTAGGTAAGGCACAAAACAGTAGATTGTTGTTTCACACATGTATTACATTTATGCATGCATGCCAAGTGTGTCCCAAAATTAATAAAATCTTATCATTCAAAAAAATAAAATAAAAAATTTTCCACAGGTTGTGTTAAAAAGCAGCAACTCTTTAAAAAAATAAATTTTTTTAATGGGTTGAGTTAAAGACACCAACTGATCCAAGTTGCTAGTGACACTAATTGGTGTGTGGATGGAGTGATTAGCAACATAGAAGTTGTCTCTGTGACTATGGGGTGAAGTCATTTGAAGGGGACAAAGAGCTCTCAAATTAGAGGTAAAAATTGGATAAAGATTATTGGGTTTTTGTGATTTGTTTTGCTAAGATTTATAATTGATTTGTTATAATTTTTTTTTTTTACTTAGACAGTGTCCAAAGATTTTTTTTTATTATCTGAATATATGAATTGTTTTGTAAATTTTCCTCATTGTCCAAATTTGTAAATTGCCCAAATGTTTAGCTAAATGTTTTTCTTGATATTCTTGGAACAACAAGACGAGATGATTTGAAATTTTTTTTTCATTTTTGATTTCATGGGTTAGCTTGTAAATTGTTTGGGAGAGGGGGGCCAAGCATATTAATTTTAGAGCCAAAAGTAAATTTTTTATGCTAATATATATACTAGGGAATTTTTTTTCTAAGGCTTGGGGGGAGCCATGGCCCCCCTCAGCCCCAAGATAGTTCCGTCCCTGGCAGGGGCGTAGCCAAGAATTTTAGTTTGGGGGGGCCGAATTACATATTCATACATAAATACATTTGCACAGCTACATTTTTACCCCCTAACATTAAATTATTCTCTTTTTTTTTTTTAATTCAACATTTTTAGGCTAAATCAAGCATTGAAAAACAATTCAAAATTTAACAAGAGAAAATTGTTTTTTAGGTATTGTCACTCCTTGACATCACATATCCATAGTTTTTTTTTTTTTTTCATTTAATGTTTTGTGACTAACTAATTAAGTATTGACAAACAATTTGAAACTTAACAAAAACAACAAAAATACTTAGTCCCAAATAAAATAAGATAACTCTAAGAGAAAATTTATTTTATTAAAAACTTACTTTTTGAACTCAACAACCAAAACTACAAATTAAGAGAGGAAAAAACTAAAAAATTGAAATTAACAACTTTTTTTGTTACAAGGTGGATAGTTTGTTGTTCTTATCAGCTATTTTTTGGAACCCAATAATTAGTTGCTCAATTCTTTTTTGTAGGGACTAGCTCTTATTTTTTAGAGGGGCCAAATATTGATTTTAAGGTCTAATATTTTAAACAATTGCAAACTATGCATACATTATTATTATGAAGTTTTTTAAAAATTTTGGGGGGGCCATGGCCCCCCATTGCTAAGTGTAGCTCCGCCCCTGGTCCCTGGTTAGAGCCTTTGAGGTCATCTTTTTCAATAATTATTTCAAGCATCCTGATATGTGGCATTCCTCTCATAATATTTAAATCTCACAGTCGAATGAAATTTGCACGTAGTAAGAGAGAAACTGCATATGCTAGATTTACCGGATACCTTCAGACTTATTTCTCCAATCAGCAAGCCACATCAATAGGTGCAGAAATTGACAGATGAAATTATCCCAATTGGCAATGGTTGATTACAGATTTTTTCCCCTTAACAGAAACATTTTAAGGGCATAGAATAGGTTGACTACTGTGAAATTTGTAAACTAAAGTAGTATTATAGTAGACTCTTTGGCTGTTCATCCCATTGAGGACTACTGTTGGTGCAAAGTGCCCTCCCACGGAAATCATTATTATTTTTGCTTACCACCAGATTTAAATGGTAATGCAAATTTTTTTCTAAACCTAATGACTATTTAGAGACAACTCTATAGGCGAAAACCAAAGATACAGTCACAAACTTTATTGCAGGTTTTCAAGTTGCCAGACCCATATAACACTTTCTAACAGTGATTGAGAAAGAATTTTAATATTTTGACATTTTTTTATCTAAAGCAATGATGCATTACAAATACGCATAACACATCCAACTTGTAAACAAGACATGTTCATGTACACGGTGTTAAGTTACATATAAAGATGCAGGAACATTTGCACAAGTGCCACATTCTTGATGGAAAAGCAATGAATCCGCCCATCTCAGAGAACCTTGAATACTTCACCTTCAAAGAGGTTTAGTAGAGACATCTCACCAGAGTAACAAATTGAGAGCCTACAATCAGTTGACCTGAAGTCTCTACCGCAGCACTGTCTTAGAAATTAGTTCCCTGCCCCAAAACCACGAGGACTTGACCTTGTTGAGGCAGCATCTACAAACTTCTTCCTTGAGTCCGATCTCCTCTTCCTCCTTGCAGTACCAGGAGGAGCCTAATACAGATGTAAAACCCAAATCATTAAGTTTGAAATTAAAAGTATACCCCTAATAGTACCAAAGCTGCAAAAGGTCTGTTAGCACCAAAGAATGGCAAGCAAATTTGTTATGTTCCTTGAAACTTCTTTGAGAAAAGAGGGTACTGGTGAAAAGGATCAAGCATTTTTTATGATGCTATTGTACATAGAGTATTCTTTAAAATGTTCAAACTTTGTGTAGTTACTTCCAACAAGGGTATAACCTACAGCATGCTTAGTCTGTCCTAGTTAGTATAAGCAGCACATCTGGTAACACCATGGTGCCTCAATATTTTCATAACAAATGCATAAAGGATGTGGAATTGAATAGTTGAGGACATATAGTAACGTCAAGTCATATGAATACACTCAAAGAACACAAGCAAATAAGGCACCTTCTGTTCACTTTTTATCGCCTCCTCAAGATTGCTCAGTGCAGGAATGGATCCACCTTCCATTACACCCATCAAATTCTTCATACGAACACGCATTTGGAAGAGTTGTGCAACAAGTTGGTTCACCTAATATTCATGTCATAAATAACATCCCTTAAGTATAGAGCCTTAGATTTAACAATTAGTACGGCCAAAATTTTATAAAACAACAATAGAAAACCCTGCTTTTTGAGGCACTTAAAACGAAATCACTTTAGCAATCTTACATCAATTGCAACGAACATACCTGCTGCTCTGTTTTCCCAGACTCTTGAGCAACTCTTTTCCGCCTGACAGGAGATTCTGCCAACAATTCTGGCTTCTCTCTCTCCTCTGCAATTAAAATAGACAATTATAACCTCAGAAAAGAAAAACTAAACCGACTTCAGTAATTTATATAGGAAGAAAAGAAGGAACGTTGCTACAATCACTGGGGAGTGATACCAGGGGTTAACAAGAGATGCTAGATCAAGTATTATTTATAAAAATACTTTCAAAAAAGTAGAGAGATGAAGAGACCAGGGGTCATTGCTTCAATCATTCCTTCCATTATCTTTAAACTCTTCTCCGCTTCTCGAATTTGTGCAGGAGTAACCTGATTGCACACATATAGGGAAGAAAACTCCACAGTTAAAAACAAATAATAATACTAAAAAAATGACTTGAACTGCCTCAATCATTCCTTCCATTATCTTGTCACACTTCTGCTTCATCATAAAACTAGAAATGGCCACCTGAACTGCCTCAAAATGCTTTCTCAAGCTATTTGTGGAAGAATGCATAATTTGAAGCACCGAAAATGAAAAAAACTACCCACCAAAAAGACTAAAGAAGAAAAAGTGGAAACCAGTCTTTCATACCTTCCCCATACCAGGGATCATTCCTAAAACACGAGTCATGGAACCCATACGTGCAACAGCTCGAGTTTGCTTTAGGAAATCATTGAAGTCAAACTTTGCACTCATTATCTTCTTTTGCAGCTCTTCAGCATCTTCTTGTTTCATCTAGATAGACAATTCAAATCAACAACTCCATCGCAATATTTTTCCATTCATATAATTAAGAAATGGAATTTCCTAAAACTTACAACTTCTTGTGCCTTCTCCACAAAGGAAAGGACATCCCCCATTCCTAAGATACGTCCTGCCATGCGATCTGGGTAGAAAGGTTCAAGGTCCTCCATACGTTCTCCCCGCCCTACAAGCTTGATTGGCTTTCCTGATACCTACCACCACCCAACTATAGTAGTTACAAAGATAAACTACAATATTCTCTGCAGTGAACTTTTATATAAAAAGTTAAATAACTTAAAAACTACAACAATGATTTGCAAAAAAAAAAAAAAAAAGTCATTTAGGAAATGGTAATAATTTTGCAACAATCTTCAACTACTCAAACATTCAAAGAAGCACAAATGAAACACATAATCTAAAGATATTTTCAAATGGCACGTCAAAATGGTATAAACATTCTCAATGAAGCAGTCGATAATGTGAAGTTGTGAAACACAATTTATTGAAAAAAAATCTTGCTACATTTTGGAAAAGGGCCGTAGAAATCTACCACATAAGAGCTAAAACTTATGTGAAGCAAGCTTGCATGCACATGTGCATTCCAAGCATCACTTGATTATGAGTGCATGTGTCAGAGCGTGTGTGTGGAGGGGGGGGGGGGGGGGGAAGGGAACTGGGTGTAGGGAATTCAACCCGAAATTCCCAAAACGTAAGAAACAAAAATAGAGAAAACACAAGTCAAAAGAAAACAATCACACGCACAAAACAGTATTTTAGCGGTTCGGCAATTTGCCTACATCCACGGAGTTGCAGGGATTTCACTATTATCAGGGAAAAATACAAAGTGCGGCTACAGTGTTTCAATCTCTCAAGAACGACAACAACAACCAAAAAAACCTAATCACCAAAATTGCATTTTTTTTTCTACCTCTTGCGCACAGGATACACAAGGAACTACAAAATGGGCCAAAAAAAGGCCCAAGCCGGAGCGCTCATGGACTAAGCCTCAAAAAATCTTCCATTAAAAACCACGCAACATTATTCGGGTCGGGTCGGGTCGTCAACCAGATCAAACATAACTAGGTTTCACAAAGCCCAACACTGGGGAGGTTATTGGAGTGCTTATAGGAATTTTCATGAAGTGGGTTGGACAGGTCCAATAATGTAGAGAAAACCAATTTTCAGTTGGATTCAAATTTGATGCATTAAGTTGTAACTTTAAACAAATTGAACAGTCTTATTCCATTCTTGGCTCGCCAAACAAAAATTTTCTAAGTCAAATTGTTTTAGAATAGCTGGCTAAGTTCCCTATGGTCATGCCTAAAGACTTTAGTCTCATTAAAAAAAATTATATAATCTATAAATGGAACAATCTGCATGGTAAATTATCACAAATTTTAAAAAATAAATATTACATTTGAGAATTTCAAATTATAGAACTAGATTTAAAGGCACCCTAAAATTAACAGATTTATGATATTGCAAACATGACTGATAGATTACAAAGATCAAGGGAAAGAGGGATGGCAAATTCTATATTGAACAAGCAACTCATTTGGATAACATCAAGGATGGAAAACATATGGATGATAAAGCAAACCTCTTTAACACTCAAAGCTGCTCCACCTCTAGAATCCCCGTCCAGCTTTGTCAAAATGGCTCCTGTAATTCCGATCTCTAGATTGAATGTTGTCACTAAGGCTGTAAATTCCCAAAGAAGAGGGTGAGAGTGACATTAAACTTTGGAAGTAATTAACTCATTACATCAGAAGCCAAGTTACACACAAAAATAATTACCTAAATTCATACATACCTCCCATATAGACCCCGAAATAATTTCATTTCCCAATGAGTAAAAAGAAAGTATAGGTACCTGCAGCTTCTTGTCCAGTCATTGCATCAACAACAAGCAAAACTTCTGTGGGATTCAATGCCCGCTTTACTTCTTTCAGCTCATCCATCATTCCTTTGTCTATCTGTTCTTTTATAAATGGAACAGATGCCAGCAAAGATCATAAATGAGTAAACCAGCTGACATCATGAAATTTATCTTAGAATTATCTCCAAAATCATTACAAATGACATAGAAGAAGTACTACCTGAAGCCTTCCAGCAGTATCCATTATTACTACATCTATGTTTTTCTTTTTTGCCTCTTCTAAACCTTGCTTGGCTATTTCCGAAGGTTTAACCTCAGTCCCTGCTGCATAAACAGGCACATTCACCTGTCACAAGCTATAACATTATGTAAGAATGAATAAAATTACCTATCTAGTCACAAAATTTAAAAAATAAAATAAAAAGAAGAAGAATAAACTATATAACCCCACTCCAAAACTTCATTGACAAACAAGAAACAAAAAAGAGTACCTATACCTGTTCACCCAAAATAACAAGTTGGTCAATAGCAGCCGGTCTGTAGACATCTCCAGCAACCAGCATGCAATTCTTCCCCTGTGGTCAATGTTATGTCACAGGTGTCAGCAAGGTTGAGTAACAAACTAGATTAATCTACTCATAACCATTACATACGCAACAACTCTACACAGAAAAGGGGAACTTTCGAAAGTAAACCTGTTTCTTAAGATAATAAGCCAATTTTGCACAAACAGTTGTTTTCCCGACTCCTTGTAAACCAGCCAATAATATTACAGTGGGACCAGATTTTGCAAAAACTAGTTCAGATACTTCCCCACCCATCAATTTCACAAGCTCATCACGTACAACCTGCAAGAAACACGAAAGGAATGTTCATAATCAAGTCACCCTTAAATATTCAATAGAGATACTTAGCTTTTTCTTGCGTTCATTTTAAACATATTTCTTCATTATTCAAAATCCATAATAGATTGACTAAATTTACGTCTATTGAGAAAATACATGCAAAAATTTCTCTAGTTAATTTATATAGTGCTCCAAAAGAAGCTTTTAGCACTAGATAGGATTGCACCCATCGCAAAACAGGAAGAAATAAAATCAAATAACAACTAAAAAGAGAAAATATGAAATTGAATTACAAATTACTGTGTCAACCAGTGATAATAGCCCCTAAAACCTACCACATATGTAAGAACCAAAATGCATATATATATATATATATATATATCTATCACCTTCATCATCAATCTTATACAAGCAAACATATCCATTTGAGTCTCAGATGAACAGTAATGCTTGTGCTGGTAAACTGAACTGTGCAAAGCACATTGAACATTATTATGCTATTTATGTAACGTTTTCAGATTAATTGAACTCAAAGACTTATATAAACTCAATCAATATGGTACATTCTTAGACCATTTAGCTAATAGATTATAGATATCCATACCTTAACCAGTTGCTGATCCGGTTTCACTCCTCGAATCAGCCCAACACCAACAGCCTGCTCACTGACAGCTTGCACAAACCGTCGTACAACAGGAAGGCTTACCTGTAAACAGAACAGTTAATTAACTACCTTATTTATTATGTATACATCAAAACTCAAACACAACACATACACAAACTCACTCAGACACTCACATCTGCTTCCAAAAGAGCTCTCCTAATATCTCGCATTGGCTCCACTATATTTTCCTTGGTCAAAACCTCTGAAGCAAAGGGAATTCACCCATTACGACAACGAACAAATAATCATCACAAATAAAACAGCTAAACTGTAATTGATTTATACATAGTTAAAGGCATGTGTAATCAGTAATGCTAGGGACACAACTCGTTAAGATGGCAAATGTGTAACCAGAGTAACATCATTTTCACACAAACCCTCCACTAACACCACTTTCATATGCGCAAATAACAACAACCCATATCAGCAGTTCTAAAATTTTATGCGTCACTAGACTTATTGACGTGCAATGCACCTCTTTTATGTCATAAAATTGCTCTCTTTTTTTTAAACAAACAAATTAAAGAGTGAATGTTATGAATATTACAAATTTTAATACATAATGCATACAAATTGATGTGTCAACATTTAAATGCAAAAACAAAATTGCTCTCATTTGGGTCCGTTTGGTCAGACAGTTTGGGATCCCAAAACTCTATTTTGCAACTGTAACTCCTTATAGCTTTTTTACAGACGATTATTTTAAACCAACAGCCTATACAAACACACCCAGAAAACAAAAAAGTAATTCAAGGCTTTTTGAGGTAAAAATATTAGTAGTTTTAGTAATTTCCTTGATTAAAATGTGAATAAATAAAAAAAAGAACAGCGAAAGAGAGAGAACCTTCTCCTTTGAGCTTATTCCAGGCTGCCTCAAGACCGCTTGTGAGTTGGCCAAACATTTCAGCTCTTACAACCAGACCACGCCTATCTCCTCTTCTCACACTAGTTACACTCTTGGAGTTCACCCAACCCCATACCTCTCTCTGTCCAAAAAAAAAAAAAACGAAAGATATGAAGCCATTTTTCTGGGAAAACAAGTTCCTGAAACTAACATAATGAGAATGGAATTGTGCTTTGTTTGTTTTTGACTTACGGAAAACAAGTTTCTGGAAGAGAGCGAGGTGGTGGAATTGGAAGTAGAACCGGTCCAGAGCTTACTGCTCGGTGGTTTTCTGGCTTGGTTCTGGCCGCGGGTCAGCGAGGAGAACGAGTGAGAATGAGAAGCTGCGGAGAATTGGCGGGAAGAAGCAACCGTCGAGAACTGTACCGCTTCCATTGCCAGAGTGTGGATTTCGAGCTTCCTCCACTGTCTTCGTGTGTGCGTTTGTGTTTTACTTTTATCCACTGAAGAGCACAGAGATTTCTCTCTGATAATTTTATCTAGTTTGGTAGCTGACTAGACTCACTAGAGTGTTGCGCATACTAGTGTAATTATTTTGTTTTGCGGCATCAAGAGCCCTCAAAAATGGATCACAAGGATGCTATCAAAACGCACCGGTTCCCAAATCCCATGTCCTAACTCCTCCTCTTGTTTTCTTTTTTCTTTAAAACATCAAAATGGTAAATTAAGCTGTAAGACTCTTGATCATATCTTACTTCTAAGTCTTAACACAATGTGATAGTATTACCACCAAGGGTGCACTAGCAAAGGTTTCCTCACTCTAATTTTGCTTATCACATGTGAGGCTAGAGACCTTAAAGTGAGTTATCTTTTGTGAGAGAATTGAACAATGTTATTAAACGAAGAAATTCTTAACAATTTACTCTTGATTTGATTGAGGTTTACATCTTGAATTTAAATACATTAGGTATGTTTATAGAAATGGAGTTGAGATCAGGTTATGACTCAATCCTTACCATTTACTATAGTCATTTCTGGATAGACTTTTCACGTTTTGATCTAACTTATTTTGTTAGTATAAAAAAGATAAACTGACATTTATGGAAGTCATGTTCAACTCAAGCATTACAACTACACCTAGGGTTGTCCAACTCAAACCTTGACCTAACAAAACCACCCTACCTAAAGGAATCTAAATTGAATGCCATATGATCTGATCATCGGGTCAATCAATAATGGATTTGTGCCAAGCAAACCCAATAGTCTCGAGTTAGTGACAATTTTCTAGTTTAAAATCCAACTTAGATTGACCCATCCGAAAATGTCACATTCTCCTCCTTCATTGGGAGTCATCGTTCTTTGTCATGTGCCATCGTTCTCCGTATAGCAAGTCTCTGCTAGATATGATAGTTTTGTCACAACGTGTCAAGGGTGAGGCTCCTCTCCTGTTTATCAACCTCCTGTTTTCCCTCATTTTAAATAGGACGAGTGACACATGGTATAAAGGCAATCCAATGGTTATTAAAAAAAAAAAAAAAAACTCTCAACACAAATGTTTTTCACTCTCTCTCTTTCTCTCTCATCATTCTTCTCTTCAATAGTTCAACCCCTCCTAGTTCAGCTGTTAAACTAGAGAGGAGCATCACCCACGTCTCAATGCTACCAAGTCTAAGGTGGTTTTCAACTGATTTGATTACCCAAACTCCCAAGTCCCAAGTTGTGAGGGTAGAGGACTTATATACTTGTGCTCAACAATGGGTTGAATAATTACAAACTTGCCACAATTCAGGTGGTTGTTGGGTTGCCCCAAAACTAATTGTGACCAATTTATGGACAACCTAATTACTCCTATAAAACCTTTGTCTAGTCCTCTCTTTCTCTTTAATTACTAGAAAACTCTAAAACTATATAATATGACACAACTTATGCTACAACTATTTATGTAGCAAACAGTGAATGGTGGAGAAAAAAATAGTGAGTCAATGTGAAAGGGACAAGTAACCAATTACAGTTTGACACGTAAGATAGTTGTGAAAAAAGTTGTATCAGTTTCTGTGGTACTAAAACTATTCTAATTATTTTTTGGAACATCAAAAAAAAAAAAAAAAAAAACTCATGTGAACAGCTTAAATTTGGTTATGACATACATAAACGTCCTGTCGTTTTCTTATATCTTATTAACGACCCAATATCCCAATCATTCAATATTTCCACCCTCTTCAATCTCCCTCCAACCTCTATGATCGTCCAACGGTCGGTAATCTCTGGCACAAACAAACTATTGCACCTCCAAACCACCAAAACCACAAGCACAAGCTTAACCAACCCATGGAACTTTCGTCTAAGAGAATTAGCAAAGCAATGCGAATACACCCAAGCTCTCACTCTCTACCTCCAAATGCTCCGCTCTGGCTTCTCCCCAAATGCCTTCACTTTCCCTTTCATTCTCAAGTCATGCGCCGCTCTCTCCCTTCCAATCTCCGGCTCACAGCTCCATTGTCATGTCATCAAAACTGGGTGCGACCCCGATCCTTTTGTACAAACTTCTTTGATTTCAATGTACTGTAAATGCTCTTCTATTGAATATGCACGTAAGGTGTTTGATGAAAATGGTGAATCAAGAAAGCTAACTATTTGTTACAATGCTTTGATATCTGGGTACACCTTAAACTCTAGATTTTATGATGGGGTTTTGTTGTTTCGTAAAATGAGGGAGGCGGATGTGTCGGTTGATTCAGTTACAATGTTGGGTTTAGTACCCGTGTGTACACTTCCAGCACATTTGAGTCTTGGGACGTGTCTCCATGGTTGTTGTGTTAAGGTTGGCCTAGACAGTAATTTGTCTGTTTCAAATTGTTTGCTTACAATGTATGTTAAGTGTGGGGCAGTTGCTTACGCGCGAGCGTTGTTTAATGGGATGCCTGAAAAGGGTTTGATTACTTGGAATGCAATGATTTCTGGGTATGCTCAAAACGGGCTTGCTCGTCATGTTTTGGACCTCTATCATGAGATGGAGTTGACTGGGATTCATCCTGACCCAGTGACGTTTCTCGGGGTCCTCTCATCTTGTGCCTACATTGGTGCTCATAAGGTTGGTTGTGAGATAGAAAGGCAGATACACTGTAGAGGGTTTGGTTCAAACCCATTTTTGAGTAATGCCCTGATTAATATGTATGCTAGGTGTGGTAATTTGGGAAAGGCTCATGCTATATTTGACCACATGCCTGAGAAAAGTGTAATTTCATGGACTGCAATCATAGGTGGTTATGGAATGCATGGACATGGAGAAATTGCAGTACAGCTCTTTGATGAAATGATTGGGACCGGAATTATACCTGATAAAGCTGTTTTTGTAAGTGTATTGTCTGCATGCAGTCATGCAGGATTGACTGATAAAGGCTTGGATTATTTTGCCGCAATGGAGAGAACATATGGGTTGCAGCCAGGTCTGGATCATTACTCTTGTATGGTGGATCTTCTAGGCCGGGCTGGACGACTCAAGGAAGCTAAGGAGCTCATTGAGTCAATGAAGTTAAAACCTGATGCCCCAATTTGGGGGGCCCTTTTGGGTGCCTGTAAAATTCATAAAAATGTTGAGCTAGCAGAGTTGGCTTTTAATCAGGTAATCGAGCTTGATGCTACAAATATCGGTTATTATGTGTTGTTATCAAATATATATTGTGAAGCACAAAATATGGAGGGAGTATTAAAGGTTCGAGCAATGATGAGGGAGCGGAAGCTCAAAAAGGAGCCTGGGTATAGCTATGTAGAATATAAAGGGAGAGTTCACCTTTTCTTGGCCGGGGATAGAACTCATCCACAGGCAAGGGAGATATATGGAATGTTAGATGAGTTGGAAAATTTAGTGAAGGAGCTTGTTGGGTCTTATAAGAATGATCAAGAAAGAAGAAATGAAGAAATTTTAAGTGGTATGGGTGTGCACAGTGAAAAGCTGGCAATTGCATTTGGCCTCTTGAACACCAGGCCAGGGACAGAGATTGTTGTGATAAAGAACCTGAGGATCTGTGAAAATTGTCACTTGTTTATAAAGTTGGTTAGCAAGATTGTGGATCGTCAGTTTGTCATTAGAGATGCAACCCGCTTCCATCATTTCAGGAATGGGACCTGTTCTTGCAAAGATTATTGGTAAAATCTTTCAAAATCAAAAAGCCCTGGTGAAGAGTAAAATACCAAAATGTGTCAAGGTAATGACATGACTACTGTTTTAAACACCAAAAGGCAAAAGCCCTGGTGATACATGGCTATGGTTCGAGCTGATTGAAGTTTTGAAATGTTTTAAATTGCAAATGAACATTGAAAAGTCTTGGGATGTCAGGGATTTGCTGAAGGCAGCTGCCAGTAATATTTTCTTAAATGTCTTGCTGACCAGCTGTGGGTTGTTAGGAACCAAGGCCACAGAGAAAGCTCTGTTGATCAGAAGATAGAGGACAAGGATCATAACCAGTCCTCGAAGAGGTTACAAGTTTCCAGCAAGTGATGACAAATATTAATCCACATCCCGATCCATAATCTTCTTTGTGACTAAGCTCTGATGGTCTATTATTAGCGCCAGTATCTTCTAGCCACTAACTATTTTTGATTGACTAGCTAGTCAATCAATTTTTTGTGTCTAACCATTTTTTTGTTCGGCATGGCTGAGCTAAACATGGGGCTCGAGTTGCCATGCCGACCTAATTCATGTAAATTTCATCTACTTTTTGGCCTTTATATGACAACCTACTATTGGTTTTATTGTCTTTTTTTTGGTGGAAAGAATTCCTCTCTTAGTTTTCAATTCTACTTTTTTCTCTCCTTTTCAGTTTCTCTTTGTATCTTCTCTAGACTCTTCTCTCCTCTCTTGAGTCTCTGCTCTCACTCCATAAGCCTCTTTTCTCTCTTATTGGTGCTCTTACACTGCATCTCTCTCACACTTGTTGTCAACCATAATCATTGTGGTTATTGACAATGCTTACGTGTGTTTGGCCTTTTGATGACGTTTTAGGGTTTAAGTAAAGACAATATAAGTAGGTGAAGGTATTAGAATTTGGGATTGGTTATTATATTTTGTTTATAATTTTTGTTAATAATTTGATAGTTGAGGGTGGGGAGATTTGAACCTTGGATGTCTCTAGTGGAAACACTAAGAGATGCCAACTGGTTGTAATTAGTGTTTTGCTTATGGCATAAACTTCTTAATCTATGAATCGTAAATAATAAATATCAAATTGTAATATTTCAATATTTTAAAGTTTTGAAAATCACATGAAAATTGAGCAAAAAGTTAATTTGCCATATTGTTAGGACTTCCATCTAATTCAACATAAATTTCAAATTTCAATAATGTGGAAAAAAAGTTCTATGTTGATTTTCTGTGAAAGAAAAAATTACTATTCAAGATCACAAAAATTTAACCAAAATTTCAAATTTCTATGAAAAAAAATATTTTGATGGTTTTTTAGATGACAATGCTTTCATAAACGGTTTGCCATTTTTCAAGACTACAAATAATTTAACAAAAATTCAAAGTTTTATGTGTGTGTGTGTGTGTGTGTGTGTGTGTTGGGGGGGGGGGGGGGGAGTACCAGAATCCAAAGCAGTAATAAAGTGGGCAAGGTTGTTTCCGAGGAGGGGAATTTAGTGAGGAGTCTTTGGAAAAGAACTATTTTTCTAATAAAGGAGTTTGGGATGTTGCCATTGAGAAAAATACCGAGGACTGAGGACTCTATATTAACCTCGGATGGTCGAGAATCAGGCGTACAGGGAGCATGATGCAATCACAAGGAAGACAAAGGTAGCTTGGTATAAAACAAGGAAGAGGAGAAAAAGGAAGGATAAGGCAGCCATCCCCTCCACATTAAATGTACCACAACCACTTACCTGGCTGCATTAATGAGAAAATGACCTTGAACAGTGTCTTACACAGCTCATATTCTAGTGTTAAAACCTTCTAGCAAGGTTTTGATGAGACAATTGTCAGGAGAGTTTAATCGTAGCCCTCCAAATGTAAAATCCATATGCATTCTTGCTAAGTTATATAAAGCCAAGAAGTGCTTGGATCAAGGGGTGAGATTTTTGTATAAGAAAAAGAAAAGAGCAAACAAAATCAGCCATTGTATCTTCTTCCTCAAATAGAACCCAAGGACAAACACTTAGTCAGTTCTCAATCTATTTAGTCAATTATCAAGCTACATAATTATGGACTTTTGTTATGAAAGGGGTATTTAATGTTGACCTAGCATCCCATCTTTAAAAATTAATTGCGTGGGCAATAATGGTTTCAATTTTCTTTTTTTGCCTGCCACAATATATATATATATATATAATTTATGTTAATGGGTCGTGATTGTGTCGTTGAGGTAAAGATATTTAATTATATAAGTCATCCTTCCCTTTATTTAATAATCTCATCAAGACCCCATAACTTTAAGACAACCATTTTATGAAGTGAGTTAAAATAACACAACCCACGAAACATGCTTCGTATAAAGGTCGCCGTTGGATTGACATAAACAACCTACTTCAACCTATTTAACAAATATGTTTAAGGTTAACATGAACATTACACATTTCAACTCATTTAAAATGACCCAAAATGAAGAACTTATCAATATAATTATTAAAAAATTAATTACTTACTAAATTCGATATTTAAATTAAAAAAATGATATTTATTTTTATGAATTAGTTTTTTTTTTTTTTTTTAAGCAATTATATGAATAAAACGGTCTGTCGTTTTCAGGGACATCATATGGTATATGTAAACTTATAAAAACAATTGTCAGAAGTGGGATTTGAACCCACGCCCTCTCTCGAAGACCAGAACTTGAGTCTGGCGCCTTAGACCACTCGGCCATCCTGACGACTGGTTTTTATTTTGCCAAATATAATCCATAACCTAAATATCTCAATCGGAAGCCACAACACCCACATATAAAAATAAATAAATTTTGTATTTCGTCGAGTTCGTACTTTCTTAAAGTTCCAAGCAAAACCAATTCCGCTATTTGTTGAACAATCCATTCGTGCAGCAGGTATATGTTTTTTGTTTTACAGTTCTGTCTCATATTCTCAGTCACCTTGTTTGTTTCATAGTACTGTTTTCTTCTTTCGTTGTCTGATATTATATATATATATATATATATTTTTTTTTTTTTCTCAGTTATAATTACTCAAATTTTTCTTTGCAGCCAAACTGAGCATTATGAGTATTGGGTTTTGATTCTTACAGTGTATAATTGCCAATGGGTTGTGTTCTTCTGACTATTTATTTGGGTTATTTTTTTATTTATTTTTACCTTTTGCCATACTGGAAACTTGAATTGTTTGTTTTATAGTACTGTTTTGTTCTTTCGTTTACTCAAATCTTTTTCTGCAGCCAAACTGAGCATTAAGGGTATTGGGTTGTGTATATGGGTTTTGATTCTTATAGTGTATAATTACTAATGGGTTGTGTAGGGAGAATTTTTGTTCAACCCTGCATCTAATTGTTATACGACGCGGTGCCAGGCGCGATGCGTCTTTTGCCTTCGCACCGAGTGTAGGACCAAGAGGCCATGGGCTTGCTACTTGCGCAAGGCACCAAGCTTTGGCTTGAATCCCACATCGGATAGAAAGAGCGCCCCACTACCCTTTATAACACTTCTAGAGCTTGGGTAGTGTACCATCACTCGCGTGAGTGATGGTACACTACCCAAGCTCTAGAAGTGTTATAAAGGGTAGTGGGGCGCTCTTTCTATCCGATGTGGGATTCAAGCCAAAGCTTGGTGCCTTGCGCAAGTAGCAAGCCCATGGCCTCTTGGTCCTACACTCGGTGCGAAGGCAAAAGACGCATCGCGCCTGGCACCGCGTCGTATAACAATTAGATGCAGGGTTGAACAAAAATTCTCCCTACAGGTTGTGTTCTACTGCCTATTTATTTGGGTTTTTTTTTTTTTTTTTTTTTTTTTTTAATTATAACTTTTTGCCATACTGGAAACTTGAATTGTTGATTGTGTAAAAAGCTGGTTTCTGGGGGTATAATTTTTTTTTTTTTTTTTTTTTGTGTCTTTTTGGATTCATTAGGTTTTCTCTTATTGGCTGCGGGTTTGAGTCTAGAGATTAGCTTGTCCAAAAAAAATTGGAGGTAAGACTGCCTACCAATAACCTCTCCCCAACGCTGCAAAAGTGGGAGTTTTGTGCATTAGGTAGGACCTTTTTTTTATATGCTTTATTTGTTTTTCACTAATTATAGTTGAGTTGATAGAGTTATTTATTTTACCTTAATTTCAAAATTTTTTTTTAATAATGCTTTTATATGTTTCTCTAGCTATGAATCCGGTACCATTTCAATCTGTGCCACCACAGTGGTTTCCAATGTTACCACCTATCCCGCCAACGTCAAGTGCTTTTTGGGAGTCTAAGAATGTGCAGGAACGGCTAAGAGAGCTCCAAGATACTCTTGATCTTGCAAAAGCAATGTATGTCCCAAATTGAATGCAAATTCTTCATTTAATTGTGAAGTGTTAGTGTCCCATTTGTTAGCAATTCGTGTTCATTTTGTTTGTTATTATGATATCCTACATTGCACCAAGCTGATACCATTTATGATGATTGAATTACTATTCTTAATAGGAAAAAAGAGCTAGAGATCTTGATGATGATTAAAGATGGTAAAGGATGTGTTCAAGATGAGGATTCTGGAACCATTGCCATTTTTATTGATAGGTTCAAAAAAATTTTGAAAGATAAGAGGATTAGTTTGGAATCCCAAGAGTCTCTCTCAGTGGAAGCTGTGAATGCTTTGATGTCAAAATTAAGAGCTCAGCTTGAACCATTCAGAGTGATTGTGGATGAAGCAACTCCTTGGGAGGAAAAGTCTGCAGTAGTTAGATTGTCTAATAAAATACAGAAGAATAAAAGAAATAAACTTTGGAGAAAAAGAAAGAGGAAAAGAATTGCAGAAATGCTCACAAAGGTAGTTTCTTGTGCTTTGTTTTAGATGTCATTCGTGCCTATGTTGGACAAATGCATATTTTATTTGGTTCATTTGACTTTTATGACATTTAGGAGCGTGAACAATTTGAACAAGCTGATAAAGAAGCTGATGAATGGAGGGCAAGGGAGATTGCCAAGGATATTGCAAAGCGGAAGGTACAGGAATTTTTACATGTTAGGCCACACTTTTTGAGCAGCATATGCTTGTGTTGGTCATCCACTGGTTGCTGAGAAGTTAAAAGTCACTTTTTTGATCTTGTATGGTATGACATTAATTATTGATATAGGCTAGCAGCCAATGTAATATCTGTTTTAAAGAGTCTTTAGTTCAAATATTGCAGTGTTATTTTATCCTGCCAGTTCTGTGGAGTTGAAAAAAATTCATCCATTTTGATGGAAACAAATTAAGATTTTACCCCATACATGGAACCATTAAGGAGCTGATGATAGGATTAAACTAATCAAGATGATTGTTATGAAATGTGGGCTGGGTGGCTTAAGGGACACCAATAAACCATGTTAAATGAGATTTATTTTCATGCTTTAACTAAAGATGTTGTCTCTAAAATTTTAGCAAACTAGAATAGTATGGCACTTTTTATGTAGCATAATCTAAATGCTGACATTAGCCACCACAAATAATGGTTCTGTCTACAAGAATAGCTGCACTCTTAAACTCCCTCTTTTCTAATTTAAACTCTGTACATTCTGTACTTCCTTTCTGGAACAGATTCATTCTATTTACATTTAGAAGTTCAAACTATGCCCATTTTATAGCATGTCTAGCATACAGGTACATTTAGTATGTGTATGGAAACATATCTGTTTCCTTTACAGTATTTTATAAATAAATGGAGCAGAGAAATGGTTAAAACATAAGATTTTCAATGGTGCATATCAATAAACAATAATCATCTGTACTTCTTTACGTTCTGTCCTGCTTTTGTACTTTCTGTATTTTCCTTTTCTTGACAGCAACATGTAAAATGTTTGCTATTCTGGAACACTGACACGATCATATGTGCATTATATCTTGGCATTTATTTATTGTGTTGATTACTAGTTGGGTTTGCAATTTGCCTGAAGTGCAGGCTTGATAATTTTTTACTCAGCAACTGAGGCATGTGGTTTGCAGGTAGAGAAGATGAAGGAAGTTGCGAAGCTTAAAGCAAAAGAGGAGAGAAAGAAGCTAGAATCTGAGGTGATCATTGGTAGAACTTGCTACATAAATATGTTCTCAATAAGTGGAGACTGTTAAGATTCTTTTACTCATTCAATACTGAGTATGTCATTTGTTTGAATTATGGTAAAAGTTCCCATATGATGTTCCTGAAATGGTTTATGTACTACTATTCTTGTCTTTCCCTTTTCTCAGTTCAAGAAAACCTCATCCCGACTTTGAATTGGCTTGTGCGAATCCTTTTCCCACATTCTGTCTTTTCCGAGTCCAAGCCTGTGAACATTTTCTTGTCATGACTGGCATTGTCATCGACTTTCCTCTTACAGCTTTCTTACATATTCATGCAGAGATTAGTCTTTCCTGCAAATTACTGTACACTTTCTTTTTCAGTGTTCAGATACTTTATTTTGTTGGCCATTCTTGCTTTACTTTTTATCTGGGATCTGATTTACTAATACCAAGTTTACATTAATTTTGATAGTTGGTCTCTTGCGTTGCCTGCTTAATTTGCAGTATATGATTTATATTAAGGTAGTGCTGCTTGTGGCTTAAAATAACACTTACCATCAACAACAAATCTACTAAACTTTTGATGAGGATCCTTGGATCAAGTAATAGACTTATTTATCTGAATTGCTTCAACATCTTGTCCTCAATCTGTCTTTTCACATTCCTCTCCAACTGGTTCAATCTACCTTTTTCCCCTAACATATACTGATATGAGTTCATTCGAAAATTAGATGCTGTTTATGTGTTTTCCACTAATGCCACTATAGAATCTCTAAAGAAAGAAAGAAAATTCAATTTATATAAAACACATTTTTATGTGAAATACCTTGCTTGGATAGCAATGATCTGATGTACCTCAAAGGGGACTACGATTTATGGACTGCTAGAGGGCTTCCACCCTTGCTGTCATCCAGACTCTGAGTCAGGGACCATGCTAAGCTTTCCATTCTGTAATGTTGTTGATCATTTGTGCTGATCTCTCTCTGACACTAGGTTCATATTTCAGCTTGAGCAGGTATTGATTGTGGAAAAGTTGCAAGAGTTACGTTCCATCAGGATCCAAAAATTGAAGAAACAAGGTTTGCTCTTTTATACTTCTTATTCACCTTTGTACTTGTCTCTGTTGTGGCAACTATTCTATTGCTTAAAATGTAAATCTTGTTAGTAGTAAATCAGGTTACCTGAACTGCAAAGGAATTGATTTTACATAATAAAAAATAGAATGTGAATACTAATTTATCATTACAAATCATGCCATGATAATTATCTCAACATCGAAGTAAAATTTCATTGCAATTTTAAGTTGTTTTTCTTCAACATCTATATTTGCAAATCTTACATTTTTTTGGGTATTCCTATATATACTGCTCATGTACTTGGAAGCATCCTCTAAGATTTTTTAATGAATAGATTTTATTTGTTACTAAAAAAAAACAAATATATACTATCCTATATTGTGCACAAACTTATTGTTGATTGCATATATATATATGCAGGTCATTTTCTCCCTGAAGAGGATGACAAGTTTATGGACAGAGTTCGGGCTGCCGTTGAAGAAGAAGAGCGCCAAGCAATTGCTGCAGCTGACACAGATGCTGCTAAGGATGCCATTGCAAGTGCGGAGGAGTCTAGGAAAACCCTCCTGAGTCAGGGACTTGACTCAAGAGATCTAAGCAGCGTTAAAGACAGTAATAAGGAAAGTGAAGACCAAATAATTGAGACTGAAAATAATAAAGGCTCTACTTCAGTCACTATGAAGGAATCTGAACCACAAGCATTAGAGGGACAAGGAATCAGTGGAGCTTATGACTCTGTGGCAAATCTACCGTTAGAGTTCTATCATTATTATCATGGCAGTAACACTGATATGGGCACACTTATTGAGGTGATTTTCTACATACTGCAATGTAATTGATGGCCTGATATTTCAGGAAGCATTTTTGTTCATTTTATGTGCACAAGGGTGCTAGTTTAATTAATTGCTTCCCAGATGGCCTGTAATAAATAGCCCCATGCTGCCATGTACAAACCAGCATCCCTTCTTTTTTTGGGTGGTGCTGGAACTGTTTTGTTCAGATTTGAATCATAACAAGGACCATTTCATGCAGGTGAGAAGAACATGGGATGCATATATAAGACCAGGAGGAAGGTAAGGATACTAACACTCCTCTTTGCTACATGCAGCTTGCTTGATATAATTATGATTATATTTTCGTTAAAAGGGTGTATGCATTTGAACTATTTCTCTTGCGTTTGGAATTAACAAGGGGGGGAGAGAGAGAGAGAGAGATGCCGGGTGAGGGGACTAGTTTGGTAATACATTTGGAATTTGAAAATTTGCTTACTAGTGTAATCCAAACATTTTCTTTATATTGTTATAAAACTTGTGACCGTTGGCACCAATGTTAATTCTGCCAACTGACACCTCCACCACCATTGACACCACAAACTCCAGCATCGCCACACATGACCACCATACCTCCACCGGTTTTGCTATTGCTTCAAATTTCAATCACCATTAGTGCCTCTCCCATTCATTCCACGTTATGATTTTACTGCCAGCATCACCATTTCTAAATGCTGTCAAATTTGGTGCAGCCGCATACCAGGGCATTGGGTTCAACCACCACCTCCAGCAGATGTGACATGGGCATCCTACCTGGTGAGGTCTAAATGACAACTTGACAGCAGAGTATGAGGCAGTTTTTGCTGAAAAGATGGTGGTATGCTGCCAGTTTTAATAACACTAGTCATAAATCCACTATGTGGGAAAATGTAATATAATTATTTTATAAGAATATAAAGTAAAATTTGTAGGTTAAATGATGCACGTGTTATTTAACTGTATTTTCTATTTTTATAAAAAGGTAATCTACAAAAAAAATCAATTTAAAGTAGTCCAAAATGGACTGAATTAGACTAAATGGATCAAGTTAGACCGAAGTAGACCAAAATGCTACTAACTACATTATCGCTAAAAAATAATTAGGAATTTGTTTAGGGTAAATTTCACAAACCTACCCTGAGGTTTGTGATAATACCAACTAGGTCCAAAATATTCTAAATCCTACCAATTTAGTCCTTAAAAGACAACTTTATTTCTTACTTTTTTTTTTCTCTTTTTTTCTCTCTCTTTTTGTCTCCGAGTCCAAGACTTCTGTAGAGCAGTCTGTGGCTTTCACTACTTCACTTTCCCAACTTTTTTGGTGTCACTGTACCTTATGCTTGGGTTGGTAATAGTGGAACTCAGTGTCCAGGCATTTGTGCCTATCCATTTGCATGGCCAAAGAATTCAGGTAAGCCACCACCAAGCACAAATGGAGGCAACAATATAATGCATGCACCTAATGGGGATGTGGGTGCTAATGGAATGATCAGTGATTGCTCATGAGCTAGCTGAAGTGTCAAGTAACCCACTTGTGAATGCAGGGAATGCTGGTGATAATTCAACTGCACCAACTGAGATAGCAGATCTGTGTGTTGGTGTTTATGGGAGGTGGTGGGGTGGTGGATATGTGGGAAAGTGTTTATAGACTTATGGTGAAATGAGTATAATGTGAATGGAGTGAAAGGAAGAAGGTTTCTTGTGCAATGGGTATGGAACCCTTTGCAAAGGAGATGCTTTGGGCCTAATGCTGTGGATTAAAGAGTGTTTCATTGTAAATACTTTGCTATCATTTCTTCTACTACTTTACCTCTTGCTCTTATTAGAGAGAGATCTGAGAGAGAACTCAGAGAAGAGAGTTTAAGAGAGGGGATAGGAACAAGACAGAAGAGAGAAAGGTAAAGAAGAGGGGAAAAAAAAAGGTTAGGGACAAAGTTGTCTTTTGAAGACTAAATTGGTGGGTTTTAGAATGTTTTGAACCTAATGGTATTACTATTATCACAATCCTCAGGGTAGGTTTGTGAAATTTACCCATTTGTTTATTATATTGTAGGTTTGTGAATTTACCCATTTGTTTATTATATTGTTGATATGAAACTAACCAATCATGTCACTTTGTAAATTTTTTAGTTAGTAAATGATATTGTTTAAATGTTCTTTTTACTATTAAGAATTTAAATGAAAACATTCATAAGATGCATTATTTAAAAGATTTTATTTTTTGGTTAATGTTAATTTTAAAAAAAAAAAAAAAGCTTAAATGACTTTATGTACTAATAGATTTGGACAAAATAATTAATTTAACTCATTTAACTATTTTCTTCTAAAAAAAAGAACTTATTTAATTATTTTCTAGTAGATTTTACAATTAAAATAGATCAAAGTGGACTGATACGTTAATGTGGCTCAACAAGAGCATAACAATAATAAATGCTACATTTAGCTTTTAGATATTATATAGATTTGTAAACTTGTTTTCTTAGTCTAGTAGTCACTTTATATATTAGATGTCTGTATCAACATGCTCCTCACTATAGTTTGTTCAACCCATTTAAAATCTTTGGTTTCTTTTATATGCTGACTCCAAAGCATACTGTCATGTACATTATTCATAAAAAGCAGAAGTAGGAGTTTAAAGTCACCTAGGGATGCACATGTAGTTTACAGTTTACTCTTTTGACAGCTTTGGCACAATGAGAAAAACTGGGGCTGTAAGCCTGAGCATGTTAGAGAGCTGGACCGGACCCAAGTCTGAAGCTATCAATTCAGAAACAGGAAAGTTTACATATGGGATCAAAAATCCATATGCAGGAAGGCTTATATATGGTTGCTGATTGTCACAGCAAGTTCTTGTTGGAAGTGCCAATCATCCTAGATATGAGACTCTGGAAACTGAATATTTTTATTTTTGCCTATTAAAGCCATTATTTATCTTAGAAATAACTTTTCTTCTTTTTTCTTTTTTTCTGTAAAAAAATTTATCCTGTATAAATAAAGCTCATCTTCATGTTCTTAATCTGATGCGCACACATGTATGTAGTTATGTATGTATGTATGTGAATGCCCATTTACCCAAATAAATAAACAGGATATCAAGCACGACATACATGCGATTCTTGTTGATTTTGTCAATTCGTGTTATGAGAAAATGGCTTCCATGTGACTTTCTCACATTCAACGATTTCATAGGTAAAATGCCCAGAAAGAAGCCGTCTCAGTATTCTATTTGAAACTACTGGGGTAAGGTTCATGATCGAAAAACATTTTCTTCATATATAGAGTCCAATTGTGGTAAGCTTTTTATCTAGATCTTTAATTTGCCAATTGTGGTAATATTTCTGGGGGTTCCAGATGCTCCAAAACTAAAGCTTCTGGGCATCTTATGATCAGGCATGTAACTCTGCAAAGGTACTTCAGTACAAATTTCAAAGGTAAACTTGGATAAGAGAGCACCAATATATATATATATATAGTGCTCCTCCGTAGGCCCCTTGGGTTATAAAAACTTTATAAGAAAAATGAAAGGATTGGTGATCAAAAGAATATGAAGATGCTCACTGAATATGAACCTGATTGGATATTCATCTTGCTTGATGATTAGAAATATCAACCAACAATCAATTTATATCATTCTTCATCATTGCATTATGTTAAAAAATTTTAAATAGCTAATACGAAAGTAACAACTTTAACAATATAATTACGTAGTATTCTGAAGGTCTAAGTCTAAAAGCCAGGACCAACATTTATTTTTCTGCATAGATGAAAATTCAAGATTGAAAGGATTAAGTTTCAGCTTGAAGGATGCAAGGAAAGGATCTTTAAGATTGACGAAAAATTATACATTTCTCATACAAAATCTGGTATACATTCTACAGGCAATTTAAAGATGCATTGCTTTCTGCCTTCCAGTTGCTCTAAAATCATAAAATTTGGAAATCCAAGATCAGGGTGCTGAGTTCACCACAAAAACCGTAAATTATTTACAATTGTTAAGTCAAGCGACTGACAGCATCAGTTCCAGAAACACATTCATCTTCAACAAATGGAATGGTTCTCCACACTGTCAATTTCATTGGGGGAGTCCCTTTTCCTGCAAATAACAAGATATAAAAATGTAGCCATTTTCACATTACTCTATTTTAGTCAGAAAATACTCAAATTATCACCTTGAGTTGTTCTATCCCCTTCTCAATGCAAATGGCAGCATAATGAGAACCAGCCAATTCCAGGAGTGCAAATTGCAAATTACTTGTCAGGTTTTTGGGATCATCAAAAGAATCGACGACTATATCAAACGCCTGACAGCTTAATAATAAAAAAAGATGGAAAATGCTAACAAGTGCCCTTAGGGCGCTGGTTAATAATCCATTTAAAGAAAGTTTTTATGAGAAATGAAAAAAGTAATTAATATTTTAACAGGTTTTTTCATAACATGAAGGACTCAATTCACTAGGATGAGAGGGATTGGCATATCAATAATATCCCAGCATCCACCTAAACAATCTCATAGCCAGCTAAGCAGACTACTACATGTCTATGCAACAAAAGTTGACTTTACTCTGAGTAGCATACTATCTTGAAAGCATTGGAATTTTACAATTAACTTTGTCTTAAGTTCAAACCAGATACCTCAGAATCTCTAGGCTCAGAAAGATGCCCTTCTATAGCAGTCCTAAATCGAATCATAAAGGTCTTAAACGGTGCAGCAGAGAAGCCTCTCCCAATGCTTTCACATAAGCCTCCTGAAAGTTTGATCCATATCTTTAATAAACAGCATTAGGAAAACAAATATCACATTAACCACTCAAAAGCGCAGTCAATTTTTTTTCCCCTTTTGTTGATGGTAATTTACATGCACCCAATGAGTCTTGAACTTGCGATCTCAACTCCAATTCAGGAGGAGGTTCCCTTTGAGTCAGTGCTCATTGGCCTCAAAACTCAAATCATTCTGTAATTGTATTTTCTTGAGTTCATGTTGGATTGTATGTGTACTCCACTATATCCAGCTACTCAAATGCATACTGCCTTGCATTATTTACAGGTGGAACCTATAAAGCGTGTAAATTCTAGGACAATATTTTAGACGCTTCTTTCTTTTCTCTGATATCCCCCAATTAATGAACTATATACAGAGAAAGAACAAATCTTATATTTTGATCACATACAAAGAAAATAAAAGAAAATCAGGTAAACAAGCTGGACTTGTCAACATATACGAACCCAGCAGACTGACTTGCAGGCATATGCTTGCCACATAAGAAGGAATCCCCAAATAATAAAAACACATATAGACTGCTTCGCTGAGCAGCACAATGCTTGTATTGCTCTCCCACAACCTCATTTTCATGGTTTAGGCTGCTCCCAATTTTCTCACAAAATTTCCAGAAGGAATTGTCCATGCACGTATTTATGAAATCCAAAGAAATTTGAAACATCTATTTTTCCAGTGCATCATGCATTCAAAGGGTGTTTTTTCTATTTTTGCTTTTATAAACAATATGGGTAGTCCATCCTAGTTTCTTTAAAGTTGAAACTTCTGCTGAGTGTCCAACATTGAACTGTCTATGGTAAATCTTTCTAACAAATTAAGAATTTTCTACTAGAATTACTGCTTGAAGATGGAATAAGTATATTGTCTAATAGCAATGTAGACAAAATTGTATGCTACCAAACTTTACAACATCCCATGCATTTGCAGCAGAACTTATCAAGAAACTCTTTATCAGGATTTATCAGATTTTCATCCAACTATAACAATGAACTGAAAGTACTTGATGTAATTCAATATTCACACAACCTAACTCACCTTGAGAGTCCATAATTTTAAAAACTCCTGAAGCTGAAATGCAGGGTCTGAAATTGTTAGGGACATATCTATATAATTGGTTAATCCTTTGACAAAACGCACTTTACTTGTAATTGGGTGGATCTAGGATGGGTTTAGTACTTCAAGAAATAAGTGTTCAAATTTAGTATTGAAGCCATGCAAATCTGTCCAAGAAACAAGTGAAGAATGTGCTGCTCATTAAAGCTTAACAGAAGTTCAACATAAGCTGTATCTGTCAAGAATTACGAAATTATGTTTTCCAGATCTGATTACACGCATATCCATGAGTATTTGTGTAGGGTTTCTTTTCTCACAACTTTAGACATATGTAAGGATTATTTTAAGAGTCATCACAAGGATGCAAGGTGTTGCAAAAGAATAATCCATGTATATTGTGATTGAAGACAGAAATTGCTCTAGTTCATCATCTTCTCTGTAGAAGCTACTGCGTCTCTACGCCAAGGGTTTTGCGACCAAGAAGCTTCCTGAACTTCGTTGTTGGATGAAATGAAGAACTTTGCAGCCAACATTTTACTCAAATTGATGTGTTAGTCACGTACTGGGATTCGTGCATCATTGGTTAATCACATACTCGGATTCGTGCATTGAACATAGAGATTGCCACTACAATACAAGTCCAATTGGGTATTGGGGTAAGGGTTCAAGTGTAGGTTGGTACTAGGTAGTGGGATTCCTTTTACTTGTAACCGCTTATGATTGATAATAGTGGATTCTCGGAAGTGGTGACCTTAAATTCACCCGGTAAGGTTTTGCTTCGTTGGTTTTTCCCATTCGTAAACAAATCACCTGTGTCAAATTTAATTTTTGCTGTAATTAATTATTTGGTGATTTGTTTGTGCTACCACACTATTGCATGTAATTTGACTAATTAATTAACTTGGGGTAATTAATTATTTGCTAAGGGGTCATTTCATTTTATCCTAACAGAAATAGCAGCTAAAAGTTCCACTTCATAAGAAGTAAAGCACCTTTGAGCAAATGCTAAGATGTTATTCTTTAACTTCCGTTGCTTCTCTTCCACATCAATACCAATCTACAATAAGAAAAGTGAATCATATTAGCCTAACGTCAGTGTTTCTTCAACGCAACAGACAGATCAATAAATAGATAAAACAAAATCAAAAGAGAACATAATGATCACACATGCAGAAGGTACATGTGGTCCATGAATATACAGAAAACTTACTGGTGAATTCAGAGTCACTCCACAGGCTATTAAAGAAGAGGTATGTGATATGTTGAAATGCAATGGAGGTAGGTGTGAGTCATCAACATCTTGCCACTCTACCTATTCACATATGCTATCAGAAATATTTAACAAATTTGAAAAACAAAATGAACTTAATGAGATACAATGATAAGGAACAGCAAGCAAGGTCCATGAAATGAAGGAAACAAGTTTTATTGCACATCAACGGCCAGAAAACATACTCACCTCAGATTTACCATAGATATTCTTCTTAAACTTCAAGGATCTTGGATCGACTTGAAAATTTGTCTGATCTAGTAATAAACAAAATTGTTTAGATATACACCAACCTCTGTGTACAAAATTTCTAAAAATTGGAAATCAGAACACTTCCTATGTCAAAAATAAATATTCTAGTATTCGAATAAAAGGATGTTGATAGCATTTAATAACCAAAAACACTTTCGAACATACATGTATACATACTTTAATACAGCAACTTGACACTTAAATTTTTTATAAAACAAAACCTTTGTTACTATCCACTTTGTACTTCGTTAGACTAACAAAAAATGCCCCTCAATACTACTAATCTACACCAGGAGTGAAATAAAAAAAAATTAGATTGCCACAACAAAAATACATCAAAACGACTACACAATCTACATATAACTAAGAAGAACCACTTCACTGTGTCATTTTTAACTCCCAAAAAGAAGAAGAAGAAGAACCTCTACGCTAACTCCCTATATTTCACCTCAATAGTGCAACCTAAAAGAAAGAATTTGTAGGCCCATGCCCAATATTGGTACAGCACTCTTGTTACTTGTACTGCATGCATAGTGAGCCTATAAATAAGCCTACCTTGTAAAGTTTTACGTACAGTTGAATAATAAACAATTATTCTAACAAAGCAAGTGAAAAATAATAACAAGAATGAATGAGAGAAGGCATTAAGCTAAAAAAAGGACCTACATCTTACAATGGTAGTCCGAACCAATGCACTGGCTAGCAGGGCTCTTTTCTGGGGCTGATTACCACACATGCAAAACACATTTTCTTTCCCACAGGGTGACAGAAGTTCCAAATATTGATTAAGAAGGCTTGTACTCTTCACCTCATTAGGTAATTAATATATACCATAAATGGGTTTCCCTACAAACCCAAAATAGAAAAACTCTTTTCATTATTAATGTAGATAATAAAGTTTAGAAAAATAATAACTAAACAATAAAACATTAATCTATGCATAAATAATCAATCAAGCTCCTAATACACTTAAAACAAAAAACAAAATCAAAGCAAAACAAAACAAGGTTCCATTGTATCTCCTAAAATATAAGGAAAATGCTGTCTTGCACAAGGGCGGTATCAGTACTGAACAGCAGATAATTGCTACCATTAGGAAGCAAGTGAAAGTTAGAGCTGATTTAAAAAAATCCTTTCCCTACTCTATGAGCATATATAGATAGGGTTTATTTGTAAATGTGCTTAAACCATGTAGTTCTGTTGTTTAGCTTGTAGATGTGGTTTCTGTTGGTTGTTTCCTGTTTCAGGTTATGATGCAAGGATTGCTTGCTTTCTAGCTTGTTTGTACTATATTGATGGTTTTTCCAGCTGGGTTTTCAATAAAATTCTCTTGTTTCTCAATATTTTTTGAAAACATAGGAATTCTTTCTAAAAAAAGAATCATTTGGACTCGCATCTAACCATTAAAACCTACAAGCAACTAATCTCATCTACTAGAACCAATTGTCGGGTAATCCACACCCCTGATGGGCTAAGTTGTTCATGCTCATGTCTAGTAGCATTTTTTTTTTATCAATATATATATAAGGAAAATGTTAAATGTACTGACATTTTTACTACTAAAAACTTACAAATTTTGTAACTATTTTGCGATTTACATCCGTCAGTGTAAAAATTCATGTCTATTTTAATATAAAAACATATTTTTTCTATTTTACATATGTGGGGGAGATAGTCCAACGCCATATGTTGGGCCTGAGGCCCAGTTCAGATAGGGCCCTCTGTCCGAAGAGGATGAAAGTATCAATGCTTTGCCACCCCGGTGGAGAAACAATCCATAAGGGACAGACGCATCATCCGAAGACAATCTAATTGGGCCGAAGGGACCTAACTCACCGGAGCTGTCCAGTACTTGATCGAATAGATATGCCAAAGACCCCCACACCAGAGCTGATCTTCGAGCACGTCCAAAAGCAAGGCTATCATGAAATATCTCATCAGTAAAGCTGCCACCGCCACATTTAATGCACTGCAGCAACTTTCCTGGCCGCATTTATGTGGAGAAGACACCTGAACAGTGTATCTTCACCCACACCACTCACTGGGGATTAAAGCAAACGGCTGATGTGACTAGTACTTGAGTGGGCACCTAGATGGAGGGCAAGTGTGCGGTGGAGATGAGAGGAGAATGTATATATAAAGGAAGCAAGACTCACAGAGAGGGGGGGAGAAAAAATTGTATTCATTAAGTCTCCAAATATAAAAGCTCTTCGGACTGAGGAAATTGCTTTCAAACACTAGTCCAAATCTTTTTTACTTTGGTCAGCCTCCATGAACCGTCGCTAAATCCAGACCCAGCCCAGTTGTTTAACCCATACTCTACAAATTTATTGTTGGGCACTTGTTGGGCTCACAACCCAGAGAGTTGATACCGGGCCCAACAAAAACCGACCCCACAACATACTTTTCAAAACATCTCATATCAAATTATCTATTTTACACTATATTTCATTAAAATATTAATTTTTCTTAATTTTTTTTAATTGTTTCTCTTTTTTCACACACAATAACCACCATTCACTCACTTTCTTTATGCTCGATATACGTAAAGAAATAATAAATAAATAAATTCAAAATGAATAGTGTCAATGTAAATTTACATGGTTACAGTACAAACTTGTAAATTTACATAATTATACACAAATTGATATGCGTCATTTTTAGGCAAAATTATGTAAATTCTATCTCTTATCTTTTTCTATTATACAAAAACTGATGTGAATGCTGTACATGTGGTAAAAATTGTATATAAAAAGTAGTGTCATACATTGAAGATGGAAGTTGTACATGTGGTAAAAATTGTATATAAAAAGTAGTGTCATACATTGGAGATGGAAGCTGTAGCGGGAACAGAGAGGAAGCAGAGAAGTTCCTTTGAAAGAAACAGGAACGTACATTCATCATCAAATTCAACCTACGCTTCAACAACAACGTGCAAAAAGCATGCATTACGTAAACTAAAGCAAGCAACTTATGAAATATAATAAGATAATTTTACATCAAGAACGTTCCCAAGAAACGACATCGAGAATTTGAGACAGTGAAAGTGAAAAGAAAAACAAAATTCATAATTGAAAAGATTAAAGCTGAGGCTTTGAAGCATTTGTTGTTTCCCTGAACTTGTATTCCCTCAATCATTGATTCTTACATGCGAAATTGCTAGACACAGAAAGCAGGAAGCAGGTTACTTCCTAACTGTTAAAATGTTAGAAAGTTTCAATTTATGACGTCCACTTCTAATCATAAATTTTTATCATCAGACTAAGACACCAATAATTTTTTTGTGTAGGCAGAGATTGCACTCCAAATTTTTTATACAACCATCAGAGACTTTACCAGTTAAACTAACTAGAACTTACAAACGATTAAAAGTTAAAACTACTAAAAAGACAGGAGTTGTTTCCGGTTTTTTATTACCCTTTTTGGGCTAATATTACATTTTCACCCTTAAAGGATTTTTTTAATTTATTTTAAATGAGGGCAAGTAGAACCGACGACACTGGGGACAGGAAAATGTGACAAGTCGAGCTACAAGTTTATTGTCTAGAAGCCTTAAATATGCTCTTGTTGTGATTATTAAGTACTTCATAAATAAGGACGACAGCAAAATAAAACGAAATTTGATCATAGATGTCTAGTTCCTATCCCTTTTAGGACCCATACTCTCTTCAAGGGAAATTCACGTGGACACGAACTGCTCAAGTTGAGACAAAACAAGACAAAAACATTTATTGAATTATTGGAAATAAATACATTGTTGTATTATTATTTTCAAATTTTTAAATTTATGTCAAATACAATAATAAATTAGACAATTACTCAATTTGTCATTATGTTTTAGGAAATACTAGACCACCGCTTAGGATTCCTACGAAATCTACTCCAATGTCAAAAAAATTTCTTGCTTAATAATGGATGAAAGGGATAGTGTTACTATTTATGTAGCCCCACATAAGACAGTCTTAATCCTAAAAATATGAAGTTGGTTATGAATTATCAACATGTTGATTAGGGTCACAGGAAGCGTCCCAACTTTTTTATGTATACAATCTATTCATGAAAAGTGACTAAATTTTTACTATAGCTATCAATCTATTACAATATGTGAACAAAATGTAAGACGATTTGATTATCCTCTTCATAAGAAAATTTCATTATATGTCAACATGTTGAAATTCTAATCAAATACCACATGAACAGATTCTTGACACTAGATAGGCTCTAAACCATAGAGAGGAGAAGAGAATTGGAGAATTTCAAGAGTTCAGTGGTGTCTACATTAGTGGAGTAAGGAACTTCAAATTGATTAAAGGCTGCACTACGAAATTACAGAGAAGTGTTAGAACTGGTTAAGGACAAGTTAAACACGAAGGAAGAAAACTTCCAAGAAACCCACTCAAAATAACATTGTAAAAGCACACACATGAAATCATACACAAATATTTCCTGAGATGAAAACATAACATGCCAACAGGTTTCACCAGCTGGCAATACTACTAGAAACAGCATCTGAACATCCTTTACCGCCAAGCTTCAGCCAGCTCGGTCCTTGAGTTTATACGCCCAACAATTCCAGGTCCCTTGATTTTCTCTGCAGGTCCTGCTGCCCGAGAGATCAGGCCTTCATTGATGTTTTTCGATCCCTTCTTGAAATTAGAAACACTTGATTGACCTGTTCTCTTGGAAACACAAGTTCTCCTCTTGGAAATATTTGTTTGAACCACTCCGCTTGCACCTGTTAGAGCATCAACACCCTCTTGGACTCTAGTTGCAAAGGAATTAACTTGAGATACAACCTCACAAGGACAATTATCAACAAGAGACTGATTACCCCCAGGAGTAACATTTTCAATTGAAGTTAAGAAGTTTTTTGTTGTGCATTCAGTTTTAGAGTCATCTCGAATCAGGTGGCTAGGACTCTCTAAATCAGGTTCTCCAGCAATAAAGACTTTCTCTTCGTCACTCTTGTCCTCCTCTTTGGCCTCCTCAAGAAATGGCTGTGAAGAGCTTTGATGACCATCCTCATCAGAAGGCTCTGGGCGAGAAACAGGACCTGACTCTACCATAGACTCTTCTCTCTCTTTTAATGTCTTGACAATAAGAGTTTTGAGAAAATTCATGACTTGGACTGCATACATCAATGCAGTCAAAGGATCTGCCATCTGCATCACATGGAAATTAAAAAGGATGTTATTGCACATTAATTTAACCAGCTTGCATGCTCTAAACCACATTTTTTTGAATATCCCAATTACTAGATTCAATGAGCCTTAGTAAAGACAAATGGCAGAAGAATAATATTACACTAACCCCGAATGGTAACTAAATCTGAAAACCGGTTACTGAAGAAAGTAAATATAAATAAGTTTCTATACAATTCTCAAACAATGTTAATGCCAATATTAGATCATGCATTAGAATACTTAACAGGTACGTTAAAATTTCCATGGTATTCACACATCCCTTCCTAACAAATTCCATATTTTTTAAGCATAAGTCTATCGGGCAGAACCATGACCACTGCTGAGGAAGATGTGGGCATAACCACAATCAAATCTCAGATCCATTCAACTCAGATATAGGGTTGGCTCAAATATTTGTATTAGAAATTTTATAAGAAGCAAATAATTTTCACTCACCTGAGTCATGTTAGGGGCAAATACCATAGCTATATTGCGTGCATTCATCTTGTTCAGGTGTTCCATTTGTGCAACATCTGCCATTAGGTTTATAGCCCAATCCAGCAGAGCAGCCTCTGTTGGGGGAAGAAACCGCACAAGCTGAGCACACTCCTCCTCTGACTGGGATTGCATCACTTGCTCTGGAGAGAGGGAGTCCAAAACACCAGATGGAAGCTCCCTAAACCAAGCCTATTGAAGTACCACAACATCAGATTAATTTAAAAGGTGCAAGTTGACAACAGGAAGTGCTCAACATTGAATCCACAAGCATTAGTTCATTTGTAGTTTACATATACTTATATTGGATAGGGGGGTGTTTCACAGCCCAGCAACCAGCACCTTTGATAAACAGTACCACACCAAAAAATACAAGTGAAGCACTTCTTAATTCCAAAATAAGTCATTTGGTGAAGTAATGGATAATGCCGATCATGAAAAGACTAGGAGAATATCACTCAGCAAAACCATACCTTTATAAGACCAGCCAGGCAGTGCACATCAACACCATCCGGTACTATACCCCTATTTAATTGGTCCCTAACATGCTCCTCTTGACTGTTCTCAGCATTAATTCTAAATATTCCTTCTGCCTGCATTTGTATTCAAAATTATTTGATGTTTGTTAAAGTCGAACAGTTTGAAGAATTCTAAAAGGTCTACTGCTACATTATTTAAATCACATTCAAAAAGAAATCACAGTAGAAGCAAGCTCGAATGGCCACTGTATGATTTTAAACATAGGAACTCTTATGTGATAAACTTCATCACTTCAATTTTACATTCAAGAACAAAATGGAATAATAATCAAGTACCTGCAACCCCCCTTGTGCATACAAGTGTCTTTGCATCATCAGCAGTATCGTTGGCACACTATTTCCTCTGGCATCAAAAGAAAGCTGCATAGATTCCGTTGAAACTCCAAAGACATGGGCACTACACATAAAATTTATATATGTCAATAGTGAACCATTAGCTTAAACACTCATGACATTAGACAGGACCGACAAGTCTGAAACATATTACAGATAAAATCTATCTATGTCAATAGTGTATCATACACTTGGGACACTGTGATCATGACATTAGCGGACTGACAAGTCCGAAACATATTACAGATGTAGACCAGGAATGACCACAGGGTATTAAGTGATAGTGAGTTTGTTCTTATCTAGTTGGCACAACATGCTATTCAAGATGCCCTGTAAGCAGGCACAGAAAAAGTCATATGAACTAGGAAGAAGCACAGATCATTTTGAATGACCATAAACAGGTATATAAACATCAAAGGTAGTGGCTAGATAGACAGGTTTTATTTTTGTTGCACACATTACATATTTAAAGTTATCATTTTTTATATGTCTGATCACAGTTGCACCAAAAGGCCAAGTCAATGAAGATGACAACCCTAAAAAATTCCTCTATATATATATATATATAAACAAAAAAAACAAAGAGACTCTGCACATTAATTGTCCTGTATATCTATCTAGTATGAGAATTTAAGGTAAGGTACTGATGTGGATTAATGGTGATATCAAAGAAAACTCTTGTATATGTGCTGAATCCTCTTCCCCTATCCAGATAGAGGCCTAATAGGCAGCCATTCAATCAAGCTTCAAAAAGGCGAAAAGTGGGGAAAGAGAAATAAACTAAGAAAGAACACTTAAGTATCACAATCAAAGATGATATAGTCAGGTAAAAGTATGACTTTTTCCGCCTTTAGTAGAACCGTCAAAATATAGATTAAACAGCAAAAATTAGAGTGGTTAATCTGTACTTTCGATCACTGAGAATACCAGCAATATATTCCCTAAAGGCCCCTATTGGTTGCTTGAAAATGCTACCCTTCAAAAGTACATCACATTCAAAAAAGCATAACATAGAAATGGACACAAAACAAGAATAAAAAGTACTAATAAGAGATCAAAGATTATGAGAAACCAAGGCAAAATGCAGAATGGATTTAAACTGGAGAAAAAATTTCAACACGTTACAGTATTAAACCCAAAAAGCCAATCAACGCTTCTTCTTCTTTTTAGCAACTTTGAAGTACTTCCCTGATTCTAGTGATAAAGTGAACAAATTTTTGCATGAAAACAGCAAGACAGGCATCTACAAGACCCTACCAAAAAAGTACACCAAAAACATTGTACTGTGAAAATTACTAAGGCTCCTTACAGCACACATATTATAAGGTAAGCAGAAAAGGACATCCACTTCATACATTTTTGAAAAAAAAAAAAAACATAAATTTCTAATATATTTGCATAGCAAGATTATTGGTGGAATTGAATCCAATATCTAGTAGACTTCTTATGGAGGTGAATCAGTTTACAAGCCCAAAATGAGGTACACCAGAAGGTCACCAAACCAAAGGACATTGCCATATATGAATATCAACACGAAATTAAAGCAGAAAAAGAGAGGAAACTCCAATTCATGAATACAAGAAAAAATGTCTTAAGAGCGTGAACAATATCAGTAATTGAAACCTTAGAGGATGGCATCAGCCCATATAGTCCAATAACAAAAAAAATTACCAAAAAGGGGATTCCCAACACAAATCCAAACCAATCCATTTGTATGAAGCAAAAAACACAACTTTCCACACAAAAAACTAACAGAAAAACAAAAAACTTTTCCAGAAAAAATAAATAAATAAAAATGCTTACTAACAAATCTGAAACCCAGGATAGAACTTCGAGATTATATAAACTAAAAATCCAAAAATCATGAGCAACCCAGATTACAATTTCTCAAAACAAACAAAAACACAGTGACCCATTAACCTGAAAAGAATTCTAAAGTGAAGAAACACAAAAAGAAAAGCAGGAAATGCAAGTTAAGCAACCAACCTGGCACTAGGAGCCCTTCTGGGAACTTCAGGTTCAAACTCAACAGGCAGGCCAAGAAAGCCATGAAACCTATCAAAGGTGACATGGGCAACATGTCTAACATTAGAAGGCCAGCCAATCTCCATGGAAGAAAGCTTTGCTGAAGCAGCCGCAGTTGCAGTACTAGTACTACAGCCAATTAAAGATTTCCTAAAAGCAGCCACTAAAAGTGTCAAAAGAGACAGCTGGTCACCTTCTCTGTCTCTTTCTTTCCTTTTCCTATCACCAGCTCCAACTCCAACTTCAACTTCAACTTCTTCCTCTTCCTCTTGCAAATGGTCTTCTATAAGGGCATGTGGGTGTGAGCTATCATTAGGCGTGGAAGAGCTTGAAGGTGAAGGTTGGAAGTGAGATGGGGATTGGAGTACCTCAGTCATGTTTTGTTAACCAAGAAAGAGTCTTTTTCGCTTTTTTTAGCTAAATATGATAATGGAGGGACTTTTCTTTTTTATTGGATCTTTATGTGGGGGTTTGTGTATAGACTAATAGACTAATAGACTATGGATTGGAAGACCAAGATATGGGAAATGAATGTGGAGTAGAGTTGGATTCAAGGAAGGTTTTTGGAAGGTAAGACGTGACTGTCATCACTGTATTTTTTTTCACACCCTATATATTTTTCTCTTTCTTTAGCTTCCTGTATCCTTGCTAGCTTTTCATGTATTGAGGCTTGAAGAAGCAAAGACAGAGAGAGAGAGAGAGAGAGAGACAGAGAGAGAGAGTATAGATTTTGTGTATAGAGAGAGAGAAAGTAGGGTAGGGATGGAGATGGAAACGGAGAAGGAAATGGAAGGGATATGAGTAGAGAGAGAGATTGGTTTTTGTATTGTTGTTTCGTTTTTTGAGAGAAGAAAAGGGAAAGAGAGGGAGGTGGCCAGGTGGGGGTGGGTAGTGTCTCCGCTTCAGAGCCAAGCTTCGATCTTTTCTTTCCAAAATTTCTTATCACCATTCGTTCTATTCTAGTGTAGGACCCTTTGGCTTTCCCCACTTTTTTTTTTTTTTTTTATCCCAACACTAGTGTTCAATTATCTCAATAGTATTTTTCTTTTAAAAAACCTTTAAATAGTAAAAAATCTTATCACCAAAAAAAATAATAATGAGATCCTATCCAATCTATATGAAAATGAAACCTATAAATGTATAACCTTTTTTTTTTTTTTCAGAAATCTATTAATGTATATATATAACTTATTAATATATTGGTATGATGATAAGAACCATAAGTATAGAGGATATAAGTTGCATATCTTATTTTATTTATAATATATATATATATATATATATATATCATGGGGTAGGGAACTTTAATAGACATTTTCAACAAATACACCAACAAGTGCCAGTTGATCAAAGGTTATTGGCTAAATTATCCCAATAATTAAAAAGTAATGTTAAAATCAACTTCACAGTAACCAAAAAGTCTTTTAACTTAGTAGCATGACCATGTCTCATTTACAAGGAAAATCATAATTCAAATCTCCCTCCCCACATGAGTAACAATTTTTTTTAAAAGTTTTTTTATTTGAGAAACACACACACATCTATTAAGTTATATTGAGAGTAATATTACTTTCAATGGGTCCATCACATTCACTATTTTTATTATGCACAAATTACAATGAATCATACTAATAATTGTGATTTAAATTTAAAACATGTTGTGTCCACACTCCACAAACTAATTGAATAGTTAATCCTAAGATTGATCTATGAGGTTACATAGAGGAATTAGTTAAATACTTTAAACCCTAAACATTGACAACCAAAAAAAAAAAAACCAATGGTAGTAACAGAAAAAGGTCAATAATTGATGCTGTGAGTCTGTAACACTCATTGAGGTTTTACCATTTTTATAATGAAAGTAATTCAAACTATCTATTATACAATGTTCATGTATATAATTTATTTGATACAGTAAAATTCATTCATGATTTTTTTATTTTTTGCAGTAACAGAAAAAGTTCAATAATTGATGCTATGAGTTTGTAACACTTATTTTTATAATGAAAGTAATTCAAACCATCTATTATACCATGTTCATGTATACATTTTATTTTATAAAATTCATTCCTGATTTTTGTGCATTATTAGAAATAAAAATCAAGTACATAGGTCATACAATTATGGTATTCTTGATTTTTCAACATCAAACACAAATACATAATTTTCTAAAGATTATTTTAACAAAATATTTGCATGAGCAGCATTGCTCCTCTAACATATATAGCTAATCATTTTTGCCTTATCATTGATTTTCTTTTTCTTTTTCTTTTTTGCAAAAAGATTGAAGACTTCATTTATTCGGAATCATGCAGTAAAATAAGAAAGAGAAAAGAGAGATATTTTATAGGTTTTAAGATAACTTTGAAGATAAGTTTTTAAATCAATTCATTTATTTATTTTAAAATGAGTGAATTAAATCTTATCTCATTATTTATGTAGGGATAAGAGTCCAAAATTATATATTAGGCCTTGGGTCTTATCTGTAGATGTGGGCATGTCTGAGGAGGGATAAACAGTTATGTGGAATCTCAGTTTAGAGTCTCATAGGTAAGAAAGGAGTGGAGGGTGGTCCGAGGAGGAATCTCTCCTCGGCTATGACAAGTATGGCTCAGATATGTATTCCAACAATGAACGTGACCTTCATAGAAACTCTATTGATAGGGGCACACCTCATGAGCACGCGAGAAGAATGGAAACCCAAAAATATCTAGAGAAAAACTGCTACCACCGCATTAAATACACCGCAGCTACTTTTCTGACCGCATTTATGTAGAGAAGACTCCTGAACAGTGCTACCTTGGCTACCGCAACTCACAGTAAGCCAGAGAGGGTGTCTGATGGGATGGGCACTTGAGTAGGGGCTCAAATGATCAACAAGTGTAGAGTCAAGATGGTTCAATGGGATCTATATAATGTAAGAGACCTTCCATGAGTAGGGGATGAGAAAAATAGAGAAAGAATACTGTAGCAGTCAGAGTTGCACTTGTAGTCAGATCTATTAACATATACTAAGATTTGCCTCATTGGACAATACATTCCCTCCATCTTACGTGTTTTATTTTTGCACAATTGTCTTTCAAATCCATTCTAGCCGTTGTTAGATTCACTATGGCCTAATTCTTTAACTCACTCTCTACAAATTTATTGTATTGAGCTCATTAACCCACAATCTCATACCTATTGGGCTTAGACTGCAAACCGTGCCCCTACAATCTATATTTAAATAAATGCAAATTATAATTATTTTGGTATCAATTTAAATTATCAAAGATGTAGCTAAATCCAATCCACCCAATTCATATGGATGATTAAGATTTTAGAAAAATGTTGGAGCTATTGTTAAAACTTAAAACTCTAAAACTTCCCACTCTCATGAAAAAAAAATTTCAAAATCATAAGGAAATTAATTGATTTATGCAAAACCTATTTTTTCCTAAATAAATGTAACAAGTTTTCCGAAGTTATGAAAACCCATCGGGTACTGTGATTGGAAATTTTTTTTTTTTTTTGGGTATATTTTTGGTGCGATTTGATGGGAAGAATTTTATCCACTGGCTGCATTTCGTAGGAAGAATTTATTAACTCTGCGATTCAAAGACTTTGAGTTTTCGATACCCATCTGACCGACTCTGACAGATAACTAATAAGAGACCAAATAGTTTATAGAAGACCAAATACAATTCAAAGACTTTTTTTTTTTTTTTTTTTTTTCTCAAAGACTTTATGTTTTTAAGAATACCAGCTAGACCATTAATTAAGACTACTTATTTTTTACTCCAATTATATAAAATAAAATGGTGATGGAGAGTTAATGCCATCTAGTCCTAGGCCTTGTTAGTTTGTTTAAATAATGCAGCTCTAGGTTCTGCTGCATCCTATAAATGTAACATACATATGCTTCTTCTAGCTCGAAACTCAAAAAATTTGTCTCTTGGTTCCCAATTGAAATTAATGAGTGCTAAAAATAAGTTTAAACCAGTCCTTAAATTGTCAGTTCCTTTTAAATATCTATTTGAAGAGATAATATTCATTTTTAAAGGATAAAAAATTTAGATTTTATAGCCTAGACCTAGAGTATTTAATTAATTCAAATCATATAATTTTTTATACTGTAAGTTTGTAACAATATATACGAAAGTGTGATTGCTAATTTTTTATGCCACATGATTAAATTTAATTAGAGAATTTATAATTAAAAAAATTTAAGGAACCATATTTAAGTTTATCCAAAATTTTAAAACTATATAAAACTTGGGATAACCTTATCCTTGAAGATGTGACACTATTCCAATATTCATTTTAGCATCCACCTCTTTTATAAGAGAAATCACCCACAACTGAAAAATTAGGTTCGAAATATAATGTTCATTTATAAATTTTATAAAATTTTGACTTTTAAGGCAAAGCTTTTTTTGAGTTGAGACTTTTAAGGCAAAGCTAATAAGATAGTATAGTACTATAATAAAAGGAGGTATAAGTACTTTTTTTTTTTTGAGAATCTGGGTATAAGTACTTAAAAGGTCGTAACGTTCTAAAATTTTCTTCTTAATCTCTAATGAGAGATTTGATTTATAATTATGAGTAAGAAAAAAGTACGTAGTTGTCTACCTGGGGAAGTATATGGTGTTAAAGTTGAGTTTTGGGTAATTATAACTATAAGTACTAATCTATACTAAACATACTGTAAGTATAAAGTTGACTCAATTGTAGTCTTTACTAAGTACTAAACTAGTATGTATTTTTCAATTAAATATTAACCGACAAATCACTTCAGTCATTCTTTTTTCACATCCAACATATCACACACATTTATTAACTTTATGTGATAAGCATGCAAATCTCATCTTGATGTTGGCACATAAACATAATTAAACAAACACTATTTGCACGTGGTTATTGTAGTCTTGCACACTTGGGTTGGAGTGATTTTTTTTTTTTCTCAAAAAAAAAAAAACATTTATCAAATATATAAAGCTAACTTTTTTATGCTATGAAAACTATTTAATCTTGTAGAAGTTGCAACTTGCAAGTCTACAACACCACCATTAACGATTCACACTTTATATATTCATTCAAAAACCCCCATTATTACTAACTAATTCATGACACCTAACAAGGACAATGACAAGTAAATGCATTCCCATTTTTTTTTTTCTCTCTCAAATGTTCAACTACACACACTAATCTCAGAGTCCTCTGGACCACATTCTATACTATGTACCAACCAACCCCATTATCTCCTTCGATCCAAAACTTGAAGAAAACGTCTGAAACAAGAATGAGAAGAACTAGTTGTGGGGCTATATATGAAAGATTATTGTATAAAATAAAATAGTAAATAAAACAATAGACTTGCAGCTGTGAAAATAATCTTCCATGATGACCTTAATCTAAGTATTATTGCCAGCAAATACATGTGCCAACCTTTTAATACACAGATTTGTTTTTAGCAAGTGGTAAAGTTATGAGTATGACACACACAGATTCTCTAATGCGGGTGTTTTTGAGTTGTCTGATTTTACTAATATGAATCTTGGTGGCCACTTTCTCTTTTTTATCAGATCATGTTATATCACTATCAGAGATTCAGAATATTATGCTGGCTGAAGTTAGCCGTTAACATACATAATATTCTGCCAGTTTCAATTTAAGCTTTGCTTACCAACCGGGTCTTGAAGCCTTTGGAGAAAGTTTCAAGTTATCACAGCATACAAAGAAAAAGGCAAAGCAAAGCAAAGTCCAGCTATTGTAACAATGTAAAGTACAAAACTGCAAAGTTACTTTAAAACTTCAAGAGAAGACACACCCGTTGTGTTATTCTTATTCCATGGATGCTTAAAACTATTTGAAATTCAAACTCTACATGGCGGGCAGCTATTCACCTTTTCGTGTAAAATGTTTTTAGACCTTGTACCCGTGGTCCTTCCCTTTGTCCTAGGAAATTTAACCTAGATCAGACAGAAAAGGAAAAGAGAATCATAGCAAAAGGTTAAAGGTGTCTTTGTTCTTGTTTCGGTATTCAATACATCGTAATTACAATAGGAGTTTTTCAAGTTTCAAGCAAAGATGTGTCCAACGCCATTTTTCGATGTGGCTCTATTATAAAGCACGTCCAACCATTAATAATTGCCTAAATTTGTGATTTGCAAGACAAGGTTGTTGCAATGTTGAGCATCACAGATACACATGTTATTAAATAATAATGTACAAATTCTGAACGCTCAATAGATTTGGGGGTGGGAGGCTAGAGGACCCTCTCAGTTGGACAACGAAAATCTGCATACATGCTAAGAGGCTAATGATATCGTTTTGAAGAGGCTAATTCCCAAACTCGATCCAACATCATTTTGTTTTGTTTTGGACGGAAGACGCTTATCATTACACCACTAGTGATGATAATCACATTTTGTTTATAAGCATTAAGCAATAAAATTCATTGAAAAAGAACAATAGGGAATGCAATCTAGGTAACACGGGAAATATAAAAGAAAGCGACAAAAAGTGTGTCCAAAAAAGGTAATAATTTATGGTTTCAGCTCAACCCCGACCATATATTCGGGCTGATTTGACATGATTTGTGAGTCATAACCCCGCTCAACACTATGCTAAGTTGCAATTATGACACGGGAAGAAAAGCAAAGCATATTAGCCCAGAAGGTAAGACCATATAAGCATTATATTAACCAAAAGTCACTGCCATCCATCATAACCCATACAGAATACAATATTACTATTAAGTCTACTTGAAAAGAAATGGGGGGGAGTAAAGCACTAGAATGGGCCACCTAATCCAGATTACAGAAGATCTCCTTCCCAATGTCACATTGATACCATCCAAAATAACACAAAAGCATAAGTAGAACCCACACTATGATCTGTTTACTGGTTCAAGAGCCTCAACAGTGACCACACTATTTCCTCTGATCACCTGCAGCAATAAAAGTAATATCAGATAAATGGGAATAACATGGTAACTAGATTATAGATCAAAACTCCAATGGCAATTTAACAGTTTAATTATAAAGCTAACTACAAAAAGAAGAAGAAAAAAAGACAAAGCTAAAGAAAGGACCCACCACCATGCCGATATCAGTTTTCTCATTGCCATTCACTTCTACAGTGTTGTCAACCACTAAATTCATAAACTGGTCAAACCCACGAAGCGTCCCAACGACCATCCGATTTGCATTCATCTTGACTGCAATATAAAACACCAATTATTAAACAATTTAAACTATTTGGTTCCTTTAAGAATATATTAAACTACATATGTCAATATTTTTTTCTTTTGACAAGTGAGCTTCATCTCCAAGAGGAGGCATAGGGAGGGATTTGAACTAGAGATTGGTTTTATGAAGCGTACACCCCCCCCCCCCACAAAAAAAAAAAAAACAAATTGTGCTACCACATGGGGTTTATATCAATTTTTCCTCATTTGTCATGTGTTTGTCACATGAAGGTTTCTTATGCAC